>OY728155.1:2046994600-2048194600 GCA_963277665.1 Viscum album
GAATGGATTACATGATTTGAATTAATTCATTAAAACTATTCAATGTCTTATATACCAACTGATAGAAATGAATATGATGCTTTGGAAGAGCCTAAAGATTCAGTTATATAAGTGGATTAGATCCTCCTGTTAGGTGTAGGTGGGTTGTGATGCTTGTCAGGCTATTTAAATTATATTCATCCAAAACAAAATTTATCTCATTCAAGAATGTGCTAGATACTCTTCAGATATCACGTTTCCTCATGATATGATTGTCGAACTATTGTATGATATACTCCCTCAGAGTAAGGGTTCATATCTTTAATTATCTTCATGATCTTATGCAAACATTCTAATCAAAAGAAATATTGAATCTACAGTTATTCATATTTTTAGGTATGTTTTTTTTTATTTACAAATTATTAATTGAAACTAGATCTCATGAGTTTTTTGGTTTAACTCCCATTCCATATGGTCAAAAGATGAACATAGAAACACCATCAGTGGTATAAGACTGAGTTTATTCAAGATTGAAAAGATTCTTGATCATTTTATTTCAAAGAAAAATTGGAAACAGCACTATTAATAAATTTATGTATATTACCAACCCTTTAATTTTATGGGTAAAGGTAAATATGATTTAACCTTATACTAGTTAGCTACGTAGAGTCCATACCCTTGTGTAGAAGTTCCAGGTAAGGGCAACCTTTGCCTTACATTTACCCAAATGGGTTTTCGTATAGTATGTTTTCTTATGTAGAATTTATTTATAAAGATTAATATGATATACCCTTATTTTATAATCTTATGAAATACCCTTACGTAGTACCCCTATAGAACATATGAAAAATTGAGATCACCCTAATATAAATGAGTTTTGTAAAGGTAGTACCTTTATATAATTGGTTATTTTTAAGGGTGTTTATCACTTTACCATTACATGTAATGGTATTTGAGATTCTTCCTAAGGCCCCATTTAGTTTACCATTACAAAATATGAGAAAATTTTAAGGCCCCATTTTGAAAAGGAGTTTCATATGGGTAATACCTTTATGTGAGGGAGTAATGTAAAGGTAATCTATGTGTTTCCTTAACAATACATTGTTCAATAAAGATACATAATGAAAATCTATAAGTTACCATTATGTAGACTTTTGAAAACCCTAGTTACCCTTAAGCAAAGCATATGTGTATGTCTAAAAAGGTGATACCCTTACACAATATAGTGGTTCATTGAAAGGGTAAAAAAAACATAGTTAAAAATTATTATTAACATATTAAATGTTTTTTATGGTTTATAGATTATTTATAAATCATGTTAAAATGTATTATGGGAATATATAATTTATAAGGATTTTATAAATAAATAAATTAATTATAAAATTTTTAACCTTAATTAATTAAATTTTCATGAAAATTTTTTTCCCAAACACTAAATGTTAATATTTTATAATATAATTTGAAAAATAAAATTTCCTTACCTATAATTTTTAAATAATAGTTTTATTTAGATATCATAATAGGTTATTTACAAAGTTTTTAAAAATTAAAATATATATATTATTTAGATTATATAAATGTTTATATAATAGATATTGAATTATAAAATGAATATAATTCATAAAATATCATATTAATTAGATTTTACAAAAAATATGAAGGGGTTCATATTGAAATGAATGTAAAATTGTTATATTATTAATAAATTATAAAACATTTATCATTTATTATTTATTTATGATTTTTCTAGTAATTTCTCATGTTTTGGAATTTAAATAAATTATTTTTTTATTTATTAAATTTCTATAGTATTCGGGTTTTATAACTTTTTTATGAAATATCAAAATTTTGTATTCCCATTTATATGTTAAAATTATTCTAATATAAATCCTTATATTACATTCTAGGGATAACTCCATAATGAATTTTTTTTACCGTGACCTTGATTTGTAACTAAAGTTGTTAGATTAAATTTAGTCGAGGAATATAATTTGTAGATATTTTGTGTTAAGGATATGATAAATATGATACTCTCTTGTGTAAAATATCATTGGATGGATGGAATTTGGTTCAAAATACCTACATACCTAGAGTCTTAGGGCTCATCTAGTCTGGTTAATTAGGGTGGCTATCTGTCACAATGAGATTACTCATGTGGATAAATCTATAACATTACATGAAATGTTCATATAACTTATGAAAATGATGCACCTAGATATGTATGATCATGTTTGAATTACATTTTTTTGGAAAGTAACTCAAAAATTTGGGTTCTCTATGTATTTACACATCAATAGGGTTTGGACATGTTGATTTCATGGATGGAACATTATTATAATATAAATTACTAGAAGAATTCATACATGAAAGGTAATTACATGAGATAAGATTATGAGATTAAAACCCCCTTCAGTAAATATCTACATTAATACCTTCCTATAATCCTTCAACACATCCTAGATCAAATTTTCTTTCCATAACATCATCCCTTAAAGGCATAAGGAGTAAACAAAAAGTGGTTTATCAATAAAGAGTTATAACTCTTAACGGATTGTTTTCAATTTTGTTTCATCTTATAATATCTATAAATCCATGATAATGAATTCAGTATCTTAAATATATTGAATTTTATTATTATTATTATCTATGAACCATTATATACTTTATTTTTATCCAAATGAATGTGAAAACATTGCTCGCATGTATATATGGCATACCTTCTCCGTGTAGCTGTGTAATTCAATTTTAATCAGCACATTATTTAGACGGTTATAATAGTGGGTTTAATAAATATATATTTTATTTATGATATTATTATGATTATATAAAGGTGAATAATTATTTCCTTTACTTTTTTTCAATCCATTTAAAAGTAGAAACTATGTTCATGAGAATGTACGATCTACCGTCTCCATGAATGGTGTAATTAATATTTCTATGTATAAATTTAAGGTATGAATGTATATATATATAATTAATATATATATATATATTATATTTATATATTCATTTTAATTATGGATATTATGCAAACATGAAGAAGATAAAAGGACTAAAACTACCGAACTGAAACATACATGAAGAAACGAAATGATTACCACCTAGGACAGTGATTTTAACCAATAGTTTGTTATTAAAAGAATAATTATATATTATAGTTAAGTAAAATGTTTTATAATATATATTTTTATGGTTTTTAATAGATAAATAATAAATAAATATTTATTATATAGGATTTTTGAACTCATATGATTCAAGTCGAACTCGAGGTAAGGGTTTCTTGTCTGAATTTTGTTTCCACGAGACATATGTCATGTTCACCACTTTTTTCATGAATTTAGTCTATATACTGACATTTTGAGATGAAAATTAATTATTAAATTATATTAATGGTATTTAATTTTATTTTTTATTTTTTTCATTCATGGGGGTTATGATTAAATAGTAACCAAAGTAGAGGATTATTTCACAATCTCATCATTCATCAGGACTATTTTTTAAGTATATGTTGTAGGAGTTAAATGATATATCTATATTAATACCAATATATTTTCATCCAAATTTTTATTTCAATAAATTAAAAGTTTTCTTTTTCATTTTCCACTCTTAATTACTCAAGTTACTGAAATAAGGTTTTAAATGAAAATTGACATTATTTTTCTTTCAGTCGGGAGTCATTTTTTCGATATTCATATTTTATTTCAAAAAAATAAGTATATTTTAATATTATAAAATGATTTAGCCATGTTTTACATTTTATAAAAAGTTTTAAAATAAATATTCTTTTCATTTTCCAAATGTGGAACCTTTTAACGAAGGTGTGAATGAAATATTTTTTAAATGTGCACTTCATGAATGGATTTTCCTATTGAAATGACTAGTATATTTTTTATGATTTATTTAAAGAATTCCCATAAATTTTTCAATGAAAACATTTTCATTAATATATTTTAACATTTTAAATATTAAATATTATATTTCCATACAAAAAATTGTATTTTCTTTAAGAAATCTTCCACGGATATTTTAAATGTATTTCCATATATGTTAGAAAAAATTATTGAATCATGTTCTATATAGAGGTCATAATCAAATGATACTATATAAATTATTTCTCTATGTGGTTTATAATCATTTTTACTTGGGGAAATATTGACATTACCTATTTAGTTTTTTAAAATGGATAATTACTGATTATAAGTAATGTTGAATATTTTTTATTGTTTATTAATATGATGAGAGAATTGGAAATATTATGTGATGATTGGGTCCATGAATTACATAGCCCCTTAATGAATTGGTAGTTATCATGAGAAAACCAATTTGGTTCTTTGGGTGATTCCTTACCCATTTTTGTAATATTTCTTATCAATAGGCCTCAAAGAAGAGTTTAATATATCCAAAATTATGCTTTCCATTGTTATGATATTAGTTGTCAATGTCCTTGTAATTATTTGAATAGTTGTTATATCCGTGGATATGTTTCATAAAAATGTGACTATTTATATAGTAGTATTTAATCATCATTAATTCCTAGCATATTATTCTTCATGTGCATGTTATTGAATAGATGACAACTTTTTTCAGTTATTTACCATGACTTGTTTATTATTCCATATTAAACCAAGATATATTATTTCGTATGTAACCCTTATTAAGAATTTTAGTTCACCCAAATTTTTTCCTATTCCCCTGGATTCTATGAATTTTATTATAGTTAATATGTAATGATAGGGTATAGATAATTAGGATGTTATCAATGAAAAAACATTATCTTATTTTATGTTTTCAAATATAATGTGATATATATATCTAGTTTACCAATACTAATAAACTATTTTATCCATTATGATGTAGTTTTTTATATCTAGTTCTAATATAATAATGTTACCCCCAAATCTGGGATACTAGAATCAATCTCTTTACAATCATGTTTTTTCATTTTTCGTGTTATGGTGACATAATTTCAAATATAGTGTTTCATGATTCTCAAGAACTTGATTCTAGATCATAGTTATTGAGATCACCCTATAATCTATTGAGAGGATGGGTCTGTTTCAGGTTGGTGGAAAACCAAGTCAGTTTAGTAATAATTGTATAAGAGCCTAGATTTTCACAAGGATGAATATTATGCAGTTCTCTCTTACTATTTGGGAAATTGGTGGAAAATATAATAAGGATATCATAACTCAAATGATTGGTGAAAGGAGAGTAAAGATGTTGATTTATCACCTTACGTTCTAAGTTACTATGGATAGTTGTAATTTATCTTTCATATAATTCCTTTTAAGGATTTATATTTTTGATGATGGTGTTTTATACTCATTGGAACATTGTAACTTACCTTTGGGATTGTCCATGTAATTTTTGGATAGAGATAGTACAGAATTAGATATGTGTGGTTATCATACATAACCTAAAAGACCATAAATAGAGCAAGACCTTGATTTTTGAATAATTTATGCATCATATGCAATATTTGAAAATGGACCATCCAACCATGTAGCCTAGTCAAGAAAATTGTTTAAATTTTTTTATCCATCATCAATATCTAATTTCCTTGGGTGATCGGAGATGGGAAAATGACCAAAGATGGTAGTGTTCTATGTTGATATGTTGGGGTGTTATTTTATTGAAATTTTGGATGTTCCATTGTTTAGGTTATTATTATGAGATATGTTTTTTATATTTCTGAATATAATTATTTTATAAAAATTTATTTCAAATCAAACATTAGTTATTTGATTAATGGATAGTTTCTTGATCCCTCATTGTGTATTTTAAAAAAATCATAATTTCTTTATCATGTTTCGAAAACATTTTTTTGAAATGAAGGTGGAATTTTTACATCAATATTTTAAGTTCAATTTTTCAATATTCAAATGATTTTAGAAAAGGTTTTGATTTATTATTGAGTTTTAATGTTTTTTTTGTGATTTATTTTATTTGGTTTATATGGATTAATTTTTCCCTAGGTTGTTCAAGGGATTGTTTAGTCAGTGTATTGAGGTGTGAATTTAGATGATTTCATGTCTTATTTTAAAAAACTCTTAAAATGTTGAGAAATGATGTAGAAGATTTATGGTTCAAATTGAAGAGTTATGTGAATTCTATCACCATTTAATAAAGATCCCCTAGTTCCATGTTACAAATAGACATTGAATAGAGTGGTGGAATCATGCTATTATTTTCCCATAAACCCTATCCTAGAAATATTTAAGTGGTATCCACCATATATTTTAATATAATAAGGATTGTTTGAAGAAGTTATGTAGCTTGAAAAGATTTGGGGAAATCCTCAATTCCCACAAAACACTGGAAGGATGAGATGTCTTGGAGGCTTGCTCAAGGGTCTAACCAAATGGTGTTAAGAGTTGAAAGTTCCTTCTCATTTCTATGAGAAAGTGTCTTTTATGTTTTTTCATAACAATTTACATTTGGCGGTTCTATACTGGGGGAATAATAATGAATAAATATCTTTAATTCAAGAGCCTTCATAATGTTGGATGAGTGATGAAAGAGTGTATTGATAAATTTTTAGAGTTTGGGGATTTGTACCTCAATTAAGTAATAAAAAACTATGAGACTAATCATTTCATTATAAGTGTTATTTTTTAATAAATTGAATCATATATTCTTGGTTCCATCCTAATGCCTTTTAAATTTATAGTGGAGGAGGCCATATGGGTGGAATATGATCAATCTAGGAAACCAGTGATCGGTAATTCCTTGATTTTATCATGTGTAATGACGGTAAATCATCTATTGTAGGGAAAAAATGGGATGATCCTGGGTTGTAAATGTATAGCAACCCTTTTTTTGTCACAAAAACTATCATTACATTACACAAAACTGAGGATCTTTAAGGTTTAGTGTCTTGGAAACCAGGAACATAATACATGAAAACAACATAAAACATTCTTCTTAAACACTTGAAAGGATTATCCTTAAGTTCATCCTAGGTTCATTACTACATCTCATAACCTGGGGACATACATCAAAAGAAAGAGTGAGAAGAAGGCCCAGTAAGGGAAACAAGAGAAACATTTAACATGGGAACTTGAGATACATCAACCATGTCATGAAAAGAACATTAAGGCATGAGAAATAAATCATGTGGAAAATAAAAATAAAAATAAAATTTTTCATAACTTTAAGATGTTACTACATCATTTAACATAGACAATCATGAAGATATCACCAAGGTCCATCCCCAAGGTGTCATTTGAAAATTACCAAGGTTATTCACCAAGATATCATGAAAATTGTAATATCTAATGGTTACATCATTACCCAATGCATTGGAGTGATATCAGGGCGCATCCTTAAATTTACCTTTGTTATAATGTGATACACATATATCATCATCAATAATTTCATAAACAACCGATATAGGATAAAAGAAATGGTTTTCATTTCATAATCATAATGTTTTAAAAACTGCTTTAAAGACATGATCTTTATGTCACTTTAAACCCACGGAAAGGGAAAGCGGGATTCATGTATGTAAATCCCAGATTTTAAAAATAGAACATTTTTATATATATGTGAATAACCCTGTATAGATAATAGCTTTGATTATTAAATTAATAACATGAAGTAATTTTGAGAAAAAGAGAGAGGCATTTTGAGACGAAAATTTTGCAGCACAACGGCTATGTTACAGGGTTTTAGAAAACGTTGAAAAGAGAGGGGACATGGGTCAAACATTCATAAATGACCCATAAAACAGTAAAGGGACATAATATGAAGGATATATGAACATGGTAATGAAATTTTAAAGACATAACATATGAAATGAAGAACATGAAAGGAAGACAAAAATAAGATTTCTCTAATGAAAATTTGGCAGCCTAACAACATCACTTAAACTTCAAAAAATGAATTGACGAGATCAAATAAGGTCTCTAATTATATGAACATAAAAGTTAAGTATGATAGATATTGTTATCATACCCCAACATAATAAAAAAATAACTTTAATTACTTGACATGAAAGTAGAAATTTGAAAAATGAGAAGGGTGAAAGAATCCCTTAAAAATTCGACAGCCTAACGACGTCACTTAAACTTCAACAAAAATGAATTGACGAGATCAAATAGGGTCTCTCATCATATGAAAATAAAATTTCAGTATGATAGATATAGATATAATACCCCAACATAATAAAAAGGAACTTCCAAGACTTGACATGGAATTAGAACTTTGAAAAAGGAGAAAGGTAAAAGAACCACTTAAAAATTCGGCAGCCTAATGGCGCAACTTAAGACATCAAAATACTGAATTGAAGAGATCAAATGGGGTGTCTAATAATATGATCATAAAAGATCAGTATAATAGATATAGAGATAATACCCCAACATAATAAAAAGGAACTTGCAAGACTTGACATGGAATTAGAACTTTGAAAAAGGAGAAAGGTGAAAGAACCACTTAAAAATTCGGCAGCCTAACGGCGCCACTTAAACATTCATAACATGAAATGATAAGATTAAGAGGGGGTCTCTAATCATATGAACATAAAAATGACAGTATAATGAATATAAAATAACATCATCCTACATAAGAACATGGAGCATAAAATAAATGACATAAAAGAGATCACTTGAAAAGAAAGAGAGGGGGTCGGATCCCTTACCTTAAACGTAACTCTTAAAACTCAAGAGTTGGGACCTTTAGAGGCTTGAGGGCACCTTGGGAGGACTCCTTGGGAGGTAAGGAGACCATAACTTCGTTGAGAATGATTTTGGAGTCCAAAGGATGAGATAATTTCTTGGTATTTATAGGGAAAGTGAGGGAACAAGGCATTAATGGTCAAGGGACACCTCATTGGTGGTTTTGGAAAAACCATGGGCTTTCCCAGGGTATTTGCCCATGGTGTTGGCCACATGGGTCCCCCCATACAATAATTCATCACCTTTTGTCGGTAAACCCATAAAATATCTCATGAAATCATCATGACATAGTTATGATGTCATTAAACATACTGAACCCTAAAACTGTATTTTCACTTTTCATCGAAAATTAAACTTTCTCAGAAAAATACCAAAATTTCACCTTAACCAAATATAAATGCTCTGATTTCAAAAATGAAATCCATTTTATAATAATAATTTTTTAAATATTTTTAATTTATTTTTTAAAAAATACAATATTCACAGAAAATTCATTTTTTTCAGAAAAATCCCCAAAAATTACCATAACATAATATCGATGGTCTGAGTTAAAAAATGAAATCCATTTTATAAAAATAATTTTCTAAATATTTTTTATTAAAAAAAACTATTCACCCAAAAAAACTAATACTTGAATAATAAGTTATGAAGCCGTTATTTAACCATTTTATTGAATCACATTACTTAATCAAGGTTCCTAAATTATATTAATAATTTCTTTAAGTGAGATTACTAATCCATTTGTTCACATTACTAATCCTAAGCATAAAGTCACTATTCATAATTTACTAGTCATCAAAAATTAAGTTGATCTTATTAGACTCTAAATTTTGTACTGAACATAATTGTAGAAGACCATTTTTTAAAATCATTACACATTTTTTATTATTTAAGGTTTACATAAACATTTTTAAAATATCATTTCTCTAAAATTCATCAAAAATATGCATACTATATTTATCCGGACATTTGGAAATTCATAAACTTCATCATAAGAAGAGATCAAAATTTTTATTTAAAACAGAGGATTACACAAGGCAGTTACGGTCTCCTTACATAGCCCCTTATCACACCGGCATAAGAACTAAGTGTAAGGTGTGCTAAGGTGAGGGAATCCGAGGGAGGCTCGGCCAACATCGCACGAGTAGTAATTTCTATCAATTGGAACTTCTCGCGAAAGAAATTCTGTTCTAGCTTCACCCGATGAAGTTCGGCTTGGGTTTGGTCCAGAGCAAAGCCCAGTGGTGCTACCTCCTTCCCAAGTTCTATTAGATGAGCTTCGATCGGTCCAAGACTACTGGGTGAGGCCATCGAATCTCCTTTCTATATTAATTAAACAAGGTCACTTTTATTTAGAGACAAATAACGAAATGTTTAGTTTCTAGCGGTCATATTAACCAATGGTCATATAACAGTCAAAACCTAATAGTCTCATATTAATTATACTCATGTTATTAGATAAAACAGTATTTTTTAATATAAAACAAATAAAATAACACACAAAATTAGGAAACAAGATTTATTCAAAATTTCGGGTCATTACAATCTTCCCCCCTTAAGAAATTGCATCCTCACAATTTTTAAAATTGGGTTGTTGAAACTTCATTGAAAGTCCCACATCGGAAAAAGAGTCAGTAACACTATTACTTTAAAAGAAAGAAAAGGAAGTACAAAGGCCACCCGAGTTAACCCATACTAGGACTCTATGTAGGAAACATGGATATGGAAGAAAAAACAAAGGGTCTAGTTCTGATGGAGAGTGATAGAAAACATGATTTGGATAAAGTTAACCACAAGAAAATCACAAACTTATGATGTGTGTAAACGGTCTTTGATTACCTAGTAGGAAGCTTAAACCAACAACGTTTTTGTTTTACGTTCCTTTTAATGATTTTGAGGAATTCATTTACTACATAGAATAAATACATAATGAAATATACCTACCTTCCAGTAGAGTTTCATCCATTAATAAGTCTCTACCAAAACTAATATTTTCTCCAAACTATGAGAACTCAAAAACACTTGGTCTCATCAAAATCACAAGAATCATCTTCTAGAGAATCACATAATCCCCAAAATATTAACTATATATTTCTTCTATCTTTAATCATTATACCAAAAACAGAAATGGTAAGGTAAAACAACTCTTCAAAAAGAAATAATCCCATAGGAATGGAAACTACATTTAAATCATAAAAGTTCCATGGTACTACCAAAAGTTCATCATTGACCATTCCATAAATAAAGGTTCTTAAAATTCCTCAAAATAAACCAAACTAAGATTGAAACCCAAATACAAGAAGGATTTTATAACATAGTCTTCCAAAATAAACTTCATAGTTCATCTCCAAACAACATCAACCACTCCTAACATCTTATAACAAAAGTAGATAACCTAATAATATTTTACCCAAGATAGGTTAATCATTTCCATAAGTAACCTAAATTACTATATGTTCACCTTAAATTCATTGATTCTTCAAAATATAAGTCAACCATTACTCCTCAAAGAAAATACCGTAGTAATCTATTTACCTTGATCAAATCGGGTTCCCAAAATAGTGAACATCTTCCAAAATAATAATCATCTTTTAATCCCCTAATCATCTCTGTCATATTAATACGAAAATCATCAAATTTCCTATCTCATTGGTTGCTGGGACATGTTCTTCCATTTCCCGCCATTAACTAAGAAAATAAAGTACAATTAGGGGCTTAAATACTTAGCCAATAATCATGAAAAGGAGCTTAAAGCATAGAAGGATAACTTGTAGAAGAAAAGTATAGCCTAGATTTTGATCCCCTAGGTTCCAAACTAGGTTATCCATGATCATATATTCTTATGGGAATCTTTATTTTATTTTATCTTTGTTCCTTTAATAATGGTCCATACTAAGCTTATAAATTTACCAAAGCATATCCCCCAGGAGTGTCGTAACCAAGAGTGCAGCAAGGCCTGTTGTCGTGTAACAGTTCCCGTTAGAGTCTAGCTCAATGAGGTATTTTCACGTTTTATCCTTATGTACATCTGTTCCAGAGCCACCTCTACCTACTCGTATCTGGACAAGGATATATTTTCTTGGCAACCCCTTACTCAGTACTCACCAAAATACCAGGAAGACTTCCTATATTTAAACTTTTTTATAGGGTTATTCCTAGAGTTTTTATATCATAATTTCAACAAATAACTAAACCATACTTTGATACCAACTATAGAATCCCGCTTTTTTGTCACACGAACATTCATTACATTACACAAAACTGAGCATCTTTAAGGTTTAGTGTCTTGGAAACCAGGAATATAATACATGAAAACAACATAAAACATTCTTCTTAAACACTTGAAAGTCTTCCACTTAAGTTCATCCTAGGTTCATTACTACATCTCATAACCTGGGGACATACATCAAAATAAAGGGTGAGCAGAAGGCCCAGTAATGGAAACAAGAGATACATTTAACATGGGAACTTGAGATACATCAACTATGTCAGGAAAAGAACTTAAAGGCATGAGAAAGAAATCATGTGGCATATCATAATAAAAATAAAATTTTCCATAACTTTAAGATGTGGGTACATCATTTAACATAGAAAATCATGAACATATCACCAAGGTCCATCCCCAAGGTGTCATTTGAAAATTACCAAGGTTATTCACCAAGATATCGTGAAAATTGCAATCTCTAGTGGTTACATCATTACCCAATGCATTGGAGCGCTATCAGGGCGCACCCTTAAATTTTCCTTTGTTATCATGTGAGCCACATATATCATCATCAATAATTTCATAAACAACCCATATAGAATAAAATAAATGGGTTTTATTTCATAATCATATCGTTTTAAAACTGCTTTAAAGACATGATCTTTATGTGACTTTAAACCCACGGAAAGGGAAAGCGGGTTTCGTGTATGTAAATCCCAGAATTTAAAAATATAAAATTTTGATATATATTTGAATACCCTTTTAGAAATAATAGCATTGAGTATTCACTTAATAACATGAAGTAATTTTGAGAAAAATAGTGGGGCATTTTGAGACGAAAATTCTGCAGCACAACGGCTACGTTACAGGGTTTTAGAGAACGTTGAAAAGAGAGGGGACATGGGTCAAACATTCATAAATGTCCCATAAAACAGTAGAGGGACAAAATATGAAGGATATATGAACATGTTAATGAAATTTTAAAGACATACCATATGAAATGAAGAACATGAAAGGAAGACAAAAATAAGATTTCTCTTATGAAAATTCGGCAGCCTAACGACATCAGCTAAACTTCAAAAAAATGAATTGACGAGATAAAATAGGGTCTCTCATCATATGAACATAAAATTTCATTATGATAGATATAGATATCATACCCCAAAATAATAATAAAAACTTGAAAGACTTGACATGAAAGTAGAACTTTGAAAAATGAGAAGGGTGAAAGAATCCCTTAAAAATTCCGCAGCCTAACGGCGTCACTTAAACTTCAACAAAAATGAATTGACGAGATCAAATAGGGTCTTTCATCATATGAAAATAAAAGATCAGTATGATAGATATAGAAATCATACCCAAACATAATAAAAATGAAATTCCAAGACTTGACATGGAATTAGAACTTTGAAAAAGGAGAAAGGTGAAAGAACCACTTAAAAATTCGGCAGCCTAATGGCGCCACTTAAAACATTAAAATACTGAATTGAAGAGATAAAATGGGGTCTCTCATCATATGATCATAAAAGATAAGTATGATAGATATAGAGATCATACCCCAACATAATAAAAACGAACTTTCAAGACTTGACATGGAATTAGAACATTGAAAAAGGAGAAAGGTGAAAGAACCACTTAAAAATTCGGCAGCCTAACAGCGCCACTTAAACTTTCATAAAATGAAATGATAAGAGTAAGAGGGGGTCTCTCATCATATTAACATAAAACGTTCAGTATAATTAATTTAAAAGAACATCCTCCAATATAAGAACATGGAGCATAAATGAAATGACATAAAAGAGATCACATGAAAAGAAAGAGAGGGGGATCGGATCCCTTACCATAAACGTAACTCTTAAAACTCAAAGGTTGGGACCTTGAGAGGATTTAGGGCTCCTTGGGAGGACTCCTTGGGAGGTAAGGAGACCATAACATTGTTGAGAATGATTTTTGAGTACAAAGGATGAGATAATGTCTTGGTATTTATAGGGAAAGTGATGGGACAAGACATTAATGGCCAAGGGACACCTCATTGGTGGTTTTGGCAAAACCATTGGCTTGCCCATGGTATTTGATCATTGTATTGGCCACATGGGTCCCCCAATTCAATAATTCATCACATTTGGTCGTCAAACCCTTAAAATATCTCATTACATCATCATGACATAGTTATGATGTCATTAAATATACCGAAACCCTAAAACTGTATTTTCACTTTTCATCGAAAATTCAACTTTCTCAGAAAAATCCCAAAATTTCACCTTAACCAAATATCAATTCTATGATTTCAAAAATGAACTCCATTTTATAAAAATAATTTTCTAAATATTTTTAATTTATTTTTTAAATAAATACACTATTCACCGAAATTTAATTTTTTCCAGAACAATCCCCAAAAATTACTATAACATAATATCGATGCTCTGAGTTCAAAAATGAAATCCATTTTATAAAAATATTTTTCTAAATATTTTTAATTTAGTTTTTAATTAAATACACTATTCACCCTAAAAAACTAATACTTGAATAATAAGTTATGAAACCGTTATTTAACCATTTTATTGAATCACGTTACTTAATCAAGGTGCCTAGATTATATTAATACTTTCTTTAAGTGAGATTACTAATCCATTTGGTCACATTACTAATCCTAAGAATAAAATCACTACTCATAATTTACTATTCATCAAAAATTAAGTTGATCTTATTAGACTCTAAATTTCATACTGAACATAATTGTAGAAGACCATTTTTTAAAAATCATTACACATTTTTTATTATTTAAGGATTACATAAACATTTTTAAAATATCATTTCTCTAAAATTCATCAAAAATATGCATTATATATTTATCTGGACATTTGAAAATTCATAAACTTCATCATAAGAAGAGATCAAAATTTTTATTTAAAACAAAGGATTACAAAAGGCAATTACGGTCTCCTTACATAGCCCCTTATCACACCGGCATAGGACCTAAGTGTAAGGTGTGCTATGGTGACAGAATCCGAGGGAGGCTTGGCCAACATCACACGAGTAGTAATTTCTTTCAATTGGAACTTTTCGCAAAGGATATTCCGTTATAGCTTCACACGATGAAGTTCATCTTGGGTTTGTTCTGGAGCAAAGCCCAGTGGTGCTACCTCTTTCCCAAGTTCTGTTAGATGGGCTTCGATTGGTCCAAGACTACTGGGTGAGGCCATCAAATCTCCTTTCTATATTAATTAACCAAGGTCACTTGTATTTAGATACAAATATCGAAATGTTTAGTTTCTAGTAGTCATATTGACCAATGGTCATATAAAAGTCAAAATCCAACGGTCTCATTTTAATTATACTCATGTTATTAAATGAAACAGTTTTGTTGATTATAAAAAAAATAAAATCACACACAAAATTAGGAAACATGATTTATTCAAAATTTCGGGTCGTTACAAAATGTATGATGGTTAGTCTTCATGGGGAATTTTTCTCTCCTATGGGAATATGAGACCACTCATGTGCTTTCCGTGAGGGAATCTGCAGTAATCTAAACCCTTTTCCCCTAAAATCTACTTGTCTCTACCTCTGGTGTGTAAATTTAAGACATATTTAATGGGTTTTAAAGATATTTTATCTAAAGAGGGCTTAGGTGTGATCTAGTATTGGGATAATTTATGAACTTTTGGGGTTTTCTTATTTGATCTATTTTTTCTAGGTAGTTCTTAGTGGATGATTCTTAGGTTATAATGTGGGATGTTGTCTATGTGTGATTATTCTCATGGGTGGCTTGGGGAATACTATTTATTACTGAATATGTATTTTATGAGACCTAGTGATAGGTGGGTATACAAGATAATGACCTTGGGTTCTCATTTGAGTGACAGAGACTTTTGATATACCAGTTTATATTATTTATTAACAGGTGTTTAGATTCAACTTAGTAGGGTTCACCTTGAGTTGTTTTGTGTGTCCAACCTTAGTTTACCCAACCCTCTATTTAATTTAACCTCATATTAGACCAACAATGCTCCCTTTTCAGTTTTGTTGTGGTTTTTAATATTTTTTGTTTTGGACTAATTTGTTTTAGCGGATCCTATAATGAAATGATGAACTCATATTTTGGTTTTTAGATGTTTCTTTTGGATAGTTTTCTATTAATGTTTTTATTTTATTGCTTGTTGAATCTTTCTTATGGTTGTTCGAAGATTATGGTTCTTATGGTTCTCATGAGAATGTTTATTCTGAGTTGAAGGATTATCATTAATGGAATTTATCATCATTGCCTTGATATTTTAGATGAATTATAAATTATGGAGAGACTATAAATATATCTACATTTTCATAGGGATCTAGGTAGGTGGTTTTTTGTTTATATATTCATGGAGATATGTGTTTTCATTGTGAAATTTGGTTCTATTGTTTTGAGGATTATAATTGCTTTGTTTTGGACAAAGGATTATTTAGAGAGTTAGTATTTCTTCTCATTATACTTCAACAATAGTCTTTCTTGATGAATAATGTTGTATGATGTGGATAATTGTAACACCCCTCATGTTTCTATTCATATTTATTTTTTGTAATATTATATTATTTTTAGTTATTTTTAGTTTCAATTATTTTTGGGGATCAAACTATAAAATATTTTTCATTTACACATGTTTCATTGTATGCCTTCATGTTTAAGAGTAAACATGTGAAAACTATGAATATGGGTTGCAGACTTGACAATGTATTTTTAAGTGGTTGCTGAATGATTTTTCTAACTATTGTGGGTATCTAGGTATACTCTATGGTGTTTTATTTATATGATAGTGGATCCCACAGTGTTAGTGAATGGTTTCAAAAAATTTATGTCCAAAACATATAGTCTACCTATAATCCCATAAATAGTGATTTTACACATTTTGTCCTCTCAAATCTTATTTTTTCTCCCCTATCCCATCATACTCATTCATTACACAACATATATCCTTACGGAGATCCCCATTATTCCTTCCACTTCAATCATAGATCCTCTTCCATTGGAAATCAATTGTTTTCCAAGGTAAATCTTATTGATTGAGGTAAGATATAAAGAGGATAGCTGAATTTCCTATAAAAAGTTTAAAATAAGTTAATAAAGATAATAAAAAAATATTACATGACTAGGCATGGATAAATTTAAATGATGAAATATCAATTCACGTACATAAATAATTATTAATACAATTAGGTGATATCTTGATTTGATCATGTAAACATAGAAATATAATGTAATGAGTATCAAAATTTAATGAATTATGTGTATTGAAAATAAAAATGAATTAATAAAATTAATCAATAACTTTTATTAGGTAATAACAGTTTTATAATCACAAGAAATAAATTTATTTTCACTAAATCATTTGGAATAAAAAAAGTGATGAATAAATATAAGATGATACAAGATTTGATAGAAGAGTTTAGGAATAGATCTGTGTGATCACATACCTTTCATCCCCCTAGCTTAAAATGTATTGGTATTTATCCAATGATTGTAATGGATATTTAGTAAAAAGTTCATACATTTATTCTTTTATATTTATGAATTAAACATAACTCCCTTACTTTGATTATTTTAAGAACACAATGATTAATATTATTCACTTTCTGGTTATGAGAAATGTCCCCAATTTCATTTATGTCTAATGTAGCAAGAAACCCATTATAGAAGTAGATGAGAAGAAGAAAGATTTTATTGGTGTAAGTATATTACTAATAATTACCATTATCTCTCTATATTTATTGGAAAATTTGTGATAGGATATAGAGTGATAATTTTGATGAGATCCTAAAATATTTAGAATTTAAAATGGATCATGGAAGAGGGGTTTAAGATTGATGGAGATTATCAATTTGATTCATCATTGGTGTGATAAAATTTAATATTCATTCTATCATTATTGAGAATTGTATTTAACATACCTAAAATTTAATTTTTTTCATATCCTTCAAGATATCAAATGAAATTAATGAATCCAGGAACTACATTAATCGTTGATAAATTAAAATTAATAGCTATGATTTCCACCAAAATAACAATCTTCTCCAAGATACTCAATAACCAATGAATCCCCATCATAATCCACCTACTGGCCAGTGGGCTTCTTAGAGCTCACTACTTCTAGAAAACGTTCACCAACTAGTCTCTATAAGCCAACATCTTACCAGTGGCCTTCTTAAATATCTAATAAAATTGAAATGTTCCAAAGCCTGGCCATTGGATATCTACTAGCTATCTAGTGGACCTCCTAGAGGTGCATGGATCTATCCTCTTTTCACTAGCTATCCAATTCTATGTGCATCCATGGATGAATCACCCTATTCTTCAAAAAATAATTCTAATTCTTTTTAATGATCATCCAAATTGATTTTATTATAGCACTACATGATATAATTCACCTCAAGAACTCAAATAAGATCCAAAAATAATTATGAAATGATCTTGAAGATGTAATGATTATCTTATGAATACATCATTGAATCCATTAATGGCAAGAAAAAAAGATTTAATAATAAAAAAAATAACGATCAATGATAATTTCAGATCCATAAATTAGTTTTTTTATCATGAAAATGAATGAGAGAGAGATAGAGGTATAACAAATACTTCCCCTTTATCCTATACAATCTCCTAATTCATTATTCATTCTATTTCCCTGGGATATTACTTATTCCAAATAAATATAATCATTTTGAGAGGGGTCTTTAGGGTTTGAGATGTTATAATCCTAGGTTCTCAGTCCTATAGGGCTTATATAGGGTGGTTCTTTTCTTGATTATTATTCCTTCATTGAAATTAATTTGGATCTATTAGTTCAAGGTAGGTATTTCTGTGTAATAATTTTCCATTGAAATTTATGTTGTGTTAGATATTCATAACATCCCTTTTTATTTAATGTATAAATATATGTGATATTTTGTGATGCTTATAATTTTCGTATATGAAGAATTATCTTAGAATAAAAGTATTTTTATATATTTCAAATCTAATGTTGAAATGTATGTTTATTCATGAAAACCCCTTTGTTGAAATATGTTGATGGATCTTCAAAAATTATTTCATTTTAAAAAATAATTAAATTTAAAATGAAAATTGTGAGTGTGTACTTTTTAGAGTTTTTATAAGATGTTTAAAATGGATGTAGTGAAATTAAAGGGGCTCGACATCCTAAGAAACATTTTTATTATGAAGGCCCATTTTTAGCTATTAAAAGAAACCCTTGTGACATGGGTGATACCATTTCTATTCCCACTTCATTTCTATATGTTGTATTTCCTTAATGGATGGTGTTTGTGTCTGGTAGTGTTTAGTTTTTTAGTTATGGGGTTTGTTCTTGTGAGGGAGTTTGAGGTGAGGTGAGAGATATTGATTGTAATATATTGATGAATTTTCTTTTTGGTTGATTCATGATGTCCACTATATTGATGTCATGAGAACTTTGGGTAACTAATAGAAGTTATGGATGCTTGTTTCACTAGTCTAGTGTGAGAAATTTGGTTAGTGCCCATGGAGATTTGCTCCCTATTATGGGTTTGTCTTTATAGGTCCTCGACACTCCTTGTGGGAGATATTGGACGAGAAAACTTATTAAGAGACACATATGGGCCCATTTAATCCTAGAACTATGTCTGATATCATTTTAGTTAGATCCTAGAGTGTATTCAATGAGACTACACATTTATAGGTAGTTTCAAATGATGTATTATAATCTTATTTGATTCCCCATAAAATTTCATGTTTTTATGACCAGTTGGGTTATTGATTATTTCATTATTTTTACTAGATAAGGTGGTTTCTTTTCATTTTACCAGTATTTCTTATGGGGGTTCCTTTTTGAATGGTTTAAAAATCCGGTTTAGAAAAATATTTCTGAAAAAATGATGTCATTTTGTTTCGTTTTCAAGATTTTTTTAGAATAGATTTAAATTTATTTTTGTAATTCGTTATTTAAAAATAAATGGGTTTTATTTAAGATGAGGAAATCGTTTTCCTTCTTATAATAATAATAATTATGAATTTTTTATTAAAATTAATTGGAAAATTTTATTTTCCATATTTTTTTAAATAATCATGTTTGAATAACTTAATAAAATTAATTGCAAAGACATCGTGGTGAGATATTACATAACATGTTGACTCACACCCCACATAAAAACTAATACATGTGTGTATACATCTTCTTATGGTATACATGTTCCATGTTTCATATTCATATTATAATTATTTTCAAGGTAAATCAATAACGAGCAAGATGTGTTGAGAAACATTCGGTTTCATGGATATTATCTCTCAATATGGATCGAGTTTTGTTTTCTATTTTGATTATTATAGTATTTATCTGTCATTTAGTCATTCCCTTGAATCATTTACTATGTACTTTGTATTCTATTATACTTTTCATTAGTTAGATGTAATTTTGGTCATCTCATGCTTAATTTGTTCAATTTTTTTAATTATATATTATTCCCAAGGTAGTTGTCCATGATTCCAACAAACTATATATGAACCCATGTGGATTGGAAATTCCCTTCAGTCTAGTGAATGAATGGTTCATGTTTTGGGTCAATGGAAGCCCGGTTAGGTTTGTTAAAACTTCACAACTAATTCTACTATAATTGAGTGAATTTCTCTTAAGGTCACTGATAATATAGAATCATGTGTCTAATCCCTATATGGATAAAAATACCAGTGTAAAGAATTCTCAAGTCCCATAGGGGAACTTCATAATAAGGAGAGGGATTTCCTTTATCCCCATAGTTGGTCGAAGCCTCTATTAATCCCTAAATAGGGTGATTAAATTCTTATAGCACCTCACAAGGGTGAAGATTGATCTATGTCCTTACTTATGAGATACACTTCTTCTAGGGCCTCACTATGGCCAAGAATACCCTTTTCTTATTGCACCCCCATGGATAAGAAATAACATCCCCAAACCCACACACTCGCATCCAATGCTAAAAATATTACAATTAAAGTTATAGCTATGATATAGATAAACATGGCCCAATTTTATGCCTCCAAAAAATAAAATATAAAACAATAAATATTAGATCACTTATATAACCAAGGGAATTTTAGTTTCATTGTTTTATAGAATTAGGACTAACTATTACATAAATATACTATAATCCTCAAGTTATAATTTTTCCAACAATACCCATATTTTCTTATTGAACACAATATCTTGTACATATCCTATACTATTATCCACATATTAAACCTTTCAATACATAAATCATTTAACATAATTCTTCATAACTTGGGAAATATAAACATAAGATTTTTGATCTCAAATTTCCAATAAGGGTAATCATAAGCATTAAAAATTGAATGCCATCAGTGGTTGAAAGATGATAATAAGGGTATAATGACATAATCAAATTTCATGAGAATAACATAAGATAATTCATACACATAAAAACATGGATCATGTAAAAAAAACTTTGACATAAGACAAGATTCATATAATTAAACAATCATGAGTAATGTTAAAATAATCATTGGGGTTAGAAACTCATAGAAATCATATTGAATTTTTATTGGTATCCTAGGACATTATCATCATAAAACCCCTGAAAAAACATATAGATGGGATAACCATACCTAGTTTCATATAATAATCTATTAGGAGTAACCTTTTAACTAGTTAAGGTAGTCTCTAATAAAGAGTTATTTGTATTCAATAAACTCCATTTCCATTACGGAATGGAATTTATAGGTATATTAGGATCACTCAATCATATAAATCGAATCCATCTCACCCATTCATATAATATATATCGGAATCACCTTTCATATTATATAATTTCCTTGTACCATTCATGAATATAACACATTGCATATTTCATTTTCATTATTGATCTTTTAACAATATCTTGTGTTCCATTATAACTTGATTTACCTATGGAAAATTAATGAGTCTCATGGAAATATATTATAAACAAACATTATCCATCTAGAGAAATAATATTGATGGTGTCAATAAACTATAGCTCAAAGGTAGAAAAAGTAAATTAAACGGAAATTATTGTTGATGAATAGATATACTATAAAAATATCATTAGAATAATTCATTATAAAAATACACTCTCAACATTGAAAATCACTTTTCAAAACCTAAAATTTCATGAATATTAGAGAATTTTTTAAAATAAACATGGAATATCATAATCAACCCTTCAATGAATTGAGTGGTATTGACGGTGGTAAATTGTTTTATTCCATAATCATCAAAACCAAGAATTTGTTAACACATTTTATAGAAGTAAATTATTATGTAAATGATTAGAAGATCATTTTTTAACCTTTTATAAAAATTAAAATATGGTGAAATTAATTTGTACATTTATTGAGGAATATTAAAACACATTTTTATAAACATCTTAATAAATGTGGATATGGAAGAAAAATATTTTATAACTGAAGGAGGAATAATAATATTGGATTTCATTAAAAACTATTTCATAACAATTTATAGTACCAAAGATAGAAAATTCATACATAGACATAAAAATTCAGTAAATATTCAAAGGGGATTAAAAATGAAATGGTTTAATCTAATAAGGATCATATAATTTCTTTAATTGAAATTCAGTCTCAAATGATACTAATTAAAATGGGATTTAAACATAAATCCTTTACAAAATTCGTATCTTTTGAATCATAAGACCCATTAATTAATAACATCAAATGAAACAATAAATATCATGAATATCATATATTAATGATATAACAAGTAATATTTTTTGTATATACACCTCATAAAATAAGATATGTGCATAATATAAACATAATTCTTAAATAATGAACATTTTATAAAAATAACACTTATAAATATTATAACATTGAATTGAGAATTAATAAATGGGGAGACTATGTGATACATATTTAAATAAAAGACAAGTGTAAATAAAACATAACTAAAACTAATTCTATTTGAAACATAATTGGACAATGTAGAAGTGATATAAACTAATGAAAGGAAATTGAGTAAAAAAATCTCATACCACTTGGTAACTTTCAAGTAAAATTATATAAGATAAAATAATTTTAATTATAAAATAAAATACCATTAAGTATGAATTAATCATGATATAACATCTAATAGTTATTTTTATAGGCCTTATAAAATAAATTCAACTTGTAATATTTAAACAAGCCTCAATGAATGAACATTGAGACAAAACCCATTAACTCATGTCCAAACTAGTTATGAACATCATTTAACACTTGTATACTAAAATTTTATCAATTATATAAAACTGTAATAAATTTTTTTATATTTATAAATTTTTCATTAAACCATTTGTTTTATTTATCTAAATGACATGTTAAACTACTTAATTAGTTAAGTCCACATCAGGTATTTTAAGGATGATCAGTTTAGAATTTCAAAACATCTTCGGTATTTTGATTATTTTAAAATAGTTAATTGTTCCATCATATCCAAAATAATTATCATGAAATAATTATCCATTATATTCATCAATTATAATTTTAATGAAAATAATAAATGATGGTTATGTAGAATTGTCTATGTGATAATCATGGAGATGTTATGTCATACGTATGCAAGAGTAATGATTCCATTTTTCAATTAACATGATTGAAAGAAGGAAATAAATATTTTATAATTTAATATTTATTATTATATCATAAATATAATATTATTTCTTTAATACACTTGTATATATCATTCATGTGATGCAGTGACAAAAAATGAATCACATAACTTCACAGAGTTGGTAATCCACATATATACATGAATTATGATATCATTTGTCAATGGATGGAAGGGTAAAAACGTAGATGAAATATTATCTTTTCATAATGATAATTATGTACTTAATATAATATATACATTAAATCTGTCATTTTTACCATAAATAGGATGTGATTATGGAAAACAAATTGCATCTGTTCAAGAGGTTGTATTCAGTCGTACACCTGAATGATTGATTAATATCTCTTTTTATAGAAGAAGAAGATAGATATTGGTTACTAAATTAACAAATAATCATATAATTATATGTAATATATTGGATTTTTTATTTACTACTTTTTTAATAAAATTTTATGGTGGTAGAAGAAAAATTAGATCTAAAACATTCGGTTAAAAGCTATACATTTTCTTCATACGACCTCATTTACTTTACACCTTAAGACCTATGAGAATTGTATTCTACGTAAAAAAATACATATATAACATGGTTTAGTCATTCTATATATTTGTTTCTTTAGGCATTATCTATGAGAAATTTCTCAAATTGTGTTAGGAAGATGAGAGATGTAAAGTTACTTTAGAGGGGGAATGGGAGAGGAGGTTCCCTTTTATAAGGGGAGAGTTACTCCGAGAATTACATAAAGTATTAAATTAATATATATTTTTTCATGGAAAATGGTTCCGAATTGTTATAATTAAAAAATAGGCTGACTATATGTAGAAATACTCTTATATAGCCATTAACCCTTTGGAAACTTATAGTGATATACATGTTTTTTACATTTTAGTGGACAATAAAGTTACAATAAAAAAAAGAAAAATGACCCATAAATAGACCATGGTCGATATTTAAAACCATATCAAATTTAAAAGAAAGAAGGATTTTTTTTAAATTTCAATTCAATTCAATTAATTATTTTTTATTATAAAATATCATTAATTTCATTTTTGATTTAAATGAAATATTATAATATAATATGCGTCTTACTCATGTAAAATAGTTCCAAAAATGACATGTACTAAAATATAAATAATATAAGTTCTCAATAAAATCATCCAATCAAATTTTCACAGGTTTAGATATCATTTAGAACATTATGCTTTACATTAACATCTTGGTTAATCAATTTTAACCTACACCGTGGTAGTGAATTTTCATAATATTAATGGTTTATAAATTTACTTATAAGGTAAAAATTGGATAAAAAATGAATAATAGATAACCTTTTAGACCATTTATCATTCTAATTTTCCTCTTTAAATATTTTTTATTTTTTTATTTTTTAATAAAATATATTCAATATAAAATATTATTAATTTCATTTTAATAAATAATCACATAATTTTTCATTGAAAAGACCATGAAAAAATTGAATTCAATTATAATGATTCAACACATCTATAATATTTTATATTTATCTTAAAAAAATGTATAACGCTTTAACTCACTCATAAAATATTTCTTTTAGAGTTTTCAAAATTATTTGTTGTGATTTTTTACACAATGTACATGTACTGTGTTAGCGTCGCATAAGAATTTAATGTATTTCTTTGATCAATAAGAAATTAAAATAAATTAACATGATAAAAAATTAATTATAATTTCAAAAAAATTATGAGAAAAAATAATTTTTTGCCCCGTTCCCAAAATTTTATAGATATTAAAATAAAAAACAGTGACATTTTTTACATTATATTTACATAAAATAATTTAAATTTTAAAAACAAAATACATTGGTAAGAAATTGACAAATTTTAAAATGTAGGGTTATTATGAATGAAATATACTCATAAAATAAAATATAGGTTACTTTTTTGTATATTTTGATACATTATCATATTATTTTTATCATTAATTACCGTATTTACCTTTATTATGGTAACTAAAAATTTACTATGTTTACTATTAATAATAACAAAAAATAAAAGGGACCTATTTAAAGAAATATCCTATTGATTCAAACTATTGGATCCATTTTTCGTGCTTCAATTTATTAAAATATAATAACTCAATTTTAATATAAATTCATAAAACACATTGAAAAAATAGTTTTTTTAGAAAAATGTGTTTTTTTGCCCAAAAATGAATTTATACTAAAATCAGGTATAATGCTGATTAAAATGTAATTAAATTAAATTATATATAATTAAATAAAAATTATATTACTTTTATTTGAAATTCCAAGTATAATGAAATTTTTTAATTAAAATAAAAGGCATTTTTAAAAAAATCCATAATTTTCACTATTCATTGTAAAATAAATCTATTTATAAAATTCCCAAAATTTCACCCTATGATAATATTGATATGATTATTTCAAAAATTATTTCATTTTTATAAAATAAATTTTCTAAAATAAGAATAAATTATTTTTATTATCATGGACAAAAAAAATTAAAATTATTTTTGAAGAAAACATATTTTTGAAGCATAAAATGACATTACTAGAAATTGAGTAGATATTTATTATTAATTAATCAATAAAATTAGAATATATATAAACTGATGAAATATTATTGATAATATTATTATTATTATTCCTACATGAAAATTTAATGACTATGTTATAATGGTTACATAATAAAAATAATATTTCATTGTTCAATTAAGCTTAGTGTTACACGTTATATATGATATAGAAACAAGTGTTCTATAAAAATATCTGGATATTATAGAATAAGAACCATTTATTAACCATTCACATGGGTGAAGCATACCCTTCTCTTAGCTCTCCACTAGTGAAAATATGAAACAACCTATATCCCTTTTATAGGGCAATGAAAACTATTTTTCTTAACCCTCTACATTGGATAATAAGAACCCTTTCATAGTACTATATAATGGTGAAGAAGGAACTTTTCATATGGTTTACAGGGGTGATGAAGAGTATTTTCTCCGACAACCACTAGGGAAAATCATTCCATTTACATAGCCATCAACTATGACAATGTAGACCCTTCTCTTACCCCTCCACTAGGGAAAACACCTTCTTTTTTCTCCCATATTATGGTGACATGTGTACCATGATTTCAAGGGAGAATCATAACAATATTCATGTCTCCTATATAGACATCTAATTATCAGATCCCCTCCCAAACCACCAAATTTTTATGATTACAGCATGCACGTCGATATTCACCCCATTAATCATTAGTTCTCCTGATAAAAGGAGGGTTTAGAAATATTCTCTTCAGATATATAGAACCTTTTGGGTGATCAAAACTATGAATCCCCTTGAAAATTAAGTTATTTATCACAAGGAAACTAGATTATTGTCTCCAAACCCAGGATTCCCCTATTGTATACTAATGCGTTTAATTTCGAAACCTTTTCCACTCAATAATCAATATGCATATGGTCCTCCTACCAAGTGTAATACCTAACCATGTTCCCAAGGATTATTTCTTAATAGTGTGACAATAATAAACTAGGAACAACTATATAGGGGCCGCATGTACTCATGTATATACCTCACTCATTCTCTCATAGTTCCTGAGCAGTATTAGTGTTAACACTCAACATCTCCCTTGTGGATCCATATCCTCATTGAGCCTAGTCTTCATTAAATCTATATACATTAAGTGTCTACAAGTAGACATCCACCTAAATCCTCCTTTTTTCTATTACTCAACATCTCATCCTATGGAATCCCATGAATAATCCCCATATCATCATCGATGAGACCTATCTTTTGTAAAAACATCTTCCAAGTGTGATATTCCCTGTGGGATATATTTCTCAGTGGTCAGTATTCTCTAAAATACATCTTAGTCAATGATCCATAATCTCTACGAGGTTTACCATCTAGGTAGACCATGTATAATCCCCAATTAATCCTCTATTCTCAGTTAATTTATGACACAAACTTCCTAGTCATAGATTGTAAAACTATACTCCAACATCCTCGTCACATGAAGTGAAACTGTACAAATACATCCTTATCTCTTGATGTTAAAATATAAGGTATGGTCATAACACATTATCTTAAACTATTAATATTTAAGAACATGGTCTTTGATATATGTTATTTATTAGTATACATACGATGTCTCCTTAATATTTAATCACAACATTACCACTCATTCATATCTCCCCACAAGGGCCATATTCCCTATGAACCATCCCATCATTGTTCTATATCTTTGATAATTTTATATCCTAATAAATTTTCCATTTTTCTATAATACAAAATAATAAAAAACTCATAAGTATATATTCCTTGTGAAACAAACCCATACTTATATGACTATATTCCCCTGTAGATTAACTAGAAAATGTTCCCCTGTATGTAATTTTAGCACAAACAATTTATAGGATTATTTCACCTAGAAGTAAACTTCATATGACTTTAAATTGCTTGTAAGTATTCATGGTTTCAAGACCTTAAAAGGAAACACATTTCCATGTCACATTTTTATAAAAGGCATAACATGTCTTTGTAAGAAACATCAAACTATATGGGTTCTGATTCCCATCATAGTAATATGTAATAAGCCATTCTCATGGAACTTATCCCAACACCGCAACACCCATCATCTTCCTTGATGAAAAAATAAAAGTGCACCCATATATATAGATTTAAAATTTTGTTTCACTAATTTACATGGTAAAGATAGAGAACAATTTATATATACATATGATCACATAAAATTCATGTTTTTAATGAAATCACTAGAATCTGGTTAACCAGTCTCATACTATGGTTTGGTAAGGATTCATGAACATATCTTAAATACATAAGTGATATAAGATGTTGGAAATAATTCCCCTTAAATTGGTGTGATGAGCCCGACATATCAGCCTCTAGACCAAAATTAATTCTGATGCATCCTATGTAAAAGGGCATAGTGTCTTCCTACCATTGGAAGGATAGTTTGTGGTGATGACCATGTAAGTATTTCATAGATGATGGATCGATTAGAGCATTCATGAGAAATAATGTTATCTTGAAATCACAATATATCATGTTAGAATAGGTCTATGTCTATATATAATTTTTTATACAATGGGTCTATATTGATTAGCTTAGGTGAAGGGGGGAATATACATGGATCAAAGGGGGATCTTAATGAGTGGATAGGATCCTCTAAATCATCTAGGAATGAGTATTATAAACCCTTTGATAGGTTGAGGTATGGATGAAGGTGAAAAATAAAGAATATCCTAAGATAGATGATCATAATTTTAGTATGCATCCTATGAAACCATTTATTTAGAGACATAAATTCCTTGAAAGGGGTGTTATAATTCTAGTATAGGATCATATTGAGATGGATTCTCCTTTATATTACCAAGTATATAAAACTAGTATTCTTTATATAGTGTCCCATATTATGGTTGGAATAGAAAACCTAATCTTACCGGGATACCATACCTAATGAGAGTTAAATTAACGTTAAATATATGGTTGGGTGTAAGATAAATGATTTTCACATATATAAATATACATGGAGAACTAGAATCAATAAAAACATATTTTTTGTAAAAGGGGTATATTGATAGATTTGGATAATTCAAATGATAGAAATAATATGATTCTAACCAATCTAAAGGATATTATAAAAAACCAATGTGAACTTTTGAACTCATACGCTTCGAAAACATAAATATATCAGTTTATTATACAAGGGAGTTTGGTTTTATAGAACATAAGTGGATATGAAATTTAGGGTAATGTAGGATAAATTACTATGTCATTTAGTTTAGACTCATGCAATGAGTTTTACTGAAATGAATGTAAAATTTCCAAGAAAAGAATATCAACTCATGAATTTTGGGTTTCCAAGAAGAATATCTTGACTCGATGCATTTGTTATTTGATGAGGATATTCTCTACATAGGTATTTTTTTCTAAGATAATTTTATAAACTCAATTCATTTTGATTTCCTAGTTGGGAATATTTAATCACGGATTTTTTGGGTTTCCATGTACATAATCTTGTCTAACATCTTCTTTTCTTCATGAATATTCATACCCAAGTATAAAAGGGTATAATAGAAAAATATCATAATCATTCATTAATAATGAGTAAAATGAAAAAATTAGTAACATTTATGGGTTCAAAATCAACATGATCAATTGGGTTATAAAAAAGGTACATTATAATATTAGAATTCCCGAGTTAATAGGATATTCTGACATGTGAAAATAGGTTTACCATTAGTAATGGTGGGACCACCCTTATATCATTGAGAAATTAGTTCATTGAATTAGGGGTATTTTCCTATAAGAACTAAAACATTCCCTATGATTCATTTAGAAATTCATAGAAAATTATTCTATTCACCATTAACGGGGGTAATTTTAGATAAGGGAATCAATATGTGGCCAAATTTCATGAATGGGGGAAATAAGAGGATAATATTTAATCATTTTATTTTAGTATTCTTTTAGGATAATTTTTACTCAATGATGTTTGAAAAATTATGAATCATAAATCAATGGAACAATGTTCATTTATGAAGTAAAGAATGTTCATGAAGTGTTGAACTACCCTAAATGTCACAGCATTATGTATTGAACACATTCTCAAGTTTTAGTTATATGATATGAAATGGTTTGGGTATATTTTCAATGGAATGAGATATCCTACTTAATTTGAATAGGTGTCCTCATCATGAATGATGATGTATCCATGACATAGTTTATGGTCAAATGCATGGAGTGAGGAGGGTATTCTCTTATATTTCCCTAATCCTTGAATTTTGAAGTCATATCGAGATATTACTTTAATTTTTATTCTTCAATACATTATCAATTTTCCTAAATTATATCCTTTTTTATTTTTTATATTATCTATGTTCTAAATTTTACTGAATCTATGAAAGGGAATGGAATTCTGAGTGTAGGATTGACTATTTACTAGGGATCCCTGTATGGGTTTTCAACCAGACAAGCCTTTGTCTCCCCATCATTAATAGTGTAAGGGCTTATAATGTAGACCAAAATTGGGAAACTTATAGTTAACTTCATATAACATAGACCATAGGAGTTGTTAGTAAATCGAATGGGGGAGGAAAAACATGGCATGAATTATATATCCCATGTTAGTAAATCAAACCTCAATGGTGAGTAAATATACATTTGGTTTAATATCATATTACTTGAACAAAAGGTCATAAATGATAGAATTCACACATCATCAATTAATACTAATGTTTTTTTGTAGAGATGAGGGTATAATTCTACCAGCATGAATTATGAAACCAAAACCAATATTATAAACATCAGGTAGAAAATAGTTCATGAATTATAATTACATACTACTTTAAACAAATTATTACTCATAGTTTAGTGTTACAGAACTATTATTGAGTTATGTTCCATGATTATATCTATATAGATCTATCTCATAAATAGTATAAAATGGAATGGAAAAAATGTTCCCAAGTGAGGGAATAGGAGTCAAAAATAAATTTGAATTATATGGATCTAAAGACTAGGTAGGAATTGAGGATTGATTTGGAGAGAAATTTATATTTGGGCCGAGGATAGGATATCCAATTAACACTAAAAATTCGATGATGAAAATAATCAGGCCACATGTATTTATTTATAAGGAGAATTTATTTATAGGTTTTTTGTCCTCAATATTATGGTAGAAATATGTTTTCATAGATAAAAATTATTCCTATAAATATAAGTTTTATATATACCAAGAACATATATAAGGTGGATCACATAGTATAAGGTTTCATGTGCTAGGAAAATCCAAGAAATTTATGTCCAAACGTGATAAGGTTGGACTCTTATAGATTATGGTCATTGAAATTTGACTAAAGTGTCAGGAATTTATGTCATGTGACATAGATCCTCCTAAATGGTGTATATAATTTCAAAATGTATAAAATTAATAATAATATATATATGTTTCACTACATGGCATATAGAAGGGGAAAATTATATCTTGAATTGTTTGAATTAGAGATAAATTAATGATTACATGTGTGAATAGGTTGACAATTAGTAATGGAGAAACCACCACTATACCAATAGAAAATAGAATATAGATATGGGGGGATCATTAACTTATACCTTTAAATTTCAATGGGGGTGACCTAGTAGGTCAAATTATGTTATGTTCTCCACCATTCAGAAGGTGTCTGTTAAGATTAATTAATGAACCCATTAATAACTATTGTAGAAAGGTGATCCAAGAGAATAATCTTGAATAATTATTTTTTATGGTTTATTAATTCTCGATAATAAATGGTATGATTTAGTTTGGATGAATTAGAAGATATCCATAATGTTTTATAATACACTATATCCATACCCTCATGATTCATGTAGACAATTTTGGAAAATATAACTCAATATTGTATAGATTAAGAGAAGCAATAGACCCTAATGAAAATGAATGTAAATTATAATTAATTTGAATTAAACTACGGTATTAAGATGTAATGTTGGAATACTGTTCATTGGTTATGTAAAACCTATCATTTCTAGACAAAAAATAAATTTTATTATGTATTTTTACTCTCCTAAAGAAAATTGGAGGGGCATGTAAAGATTGATATATTATAAAAGGTGGGGTGCATAGTTTAAGGTCATATATGATTGATCACTCCAAGTAGTTAAAAATAATAAAATATGTGCTATAAACCATATCATTTAGGGTTTTTTATTATGGACCATCCACCATAGAATTTAGGGCCTTATGTCACGCATTTTTTGGTTTTGAGCTTTGGATCTTGAACATTTTATGTGTCTCTTTAGAAATTATTATTTTAAGAATGAGGAAGGATGGATCACATACATGTTGAATTCATATGTTGAATATATAACTCTATTAGGCCTTAATATATCTTATTTAGAAAATATAACATAATGGTAAATCATCTTTAGAATGTATATCCAAAATTTCGTTGGTAGGTAAATGAATTAGAATGATCTTCCAAAACCACATTTTGAGGATTCATGACATCTATAAGTTTAATAAAATTTTACACTAATTAATTAGTGACTTATCCAACAACATTCCCAGACCTAACAGAATACATCTTTTTTTCATTTCATTGAGAGATAAATAACCCTAATTAATTTTTAAACTTCGAGTGTTCTACTCACTGTATATTCATTAATGAAGTAATGATTTGGTTGTTAGTGATTTCATGTTCAGCTAATTTATCCACTAAAATTTTATTCTAATTTATAAAGAACGCATAGATTATGTACCCTGATAGTTGACAGTTTGAGAATTAATTGGGTTGTTCCTTGTTATTCATCTTTTTAGTTCTCTTGATATTTAGGAACTCAATCAAATTATTACCCATGGTAAGGGTGAAGTACTTGGTAATATGATTTGGTTGGATGTAATATATAAATTTTTCTACCATAGTTACATTGAATTTTTTCCCCTAATTGAATAAATTCCAATTGATGACGTTATTGATGTCTTGGAAATAGGTGGGGTTTCCCAAATCCGGGATAACACTTACTGTCTTAGTGACTTATTAACGATCATTGTGGGTTTCCATGGTTCATAAAAAAAGATAATAATCTATTGGATAATTTTAAAATGATAACAACCCATTGGGATCTGGAATTCCACTATAATAAGGACCATTTTAAAAGGAGTATACCATTTTAATATAGGGAAAATATCCTTGAAAATTCATCCATGAAGTGTTTATTAGAATGGGATGATCATTTTTGAGTCAAAAAATTGAATGATAGGCTATAGAATACGAATCATCATAAAAGGAAATTATTTCTTAATAATATATTTTCAAAATTTCCTAAATATTTTTTATTTTTTGAGTATAACAAGGAAATATGTTACTTTTCCAAGAAAGAATTTATTATTTTTTGGGATGGGGGAACTATTGGTATACCTACACCCTTTCCCTTTTTATTTCTAATGAATAATTGATTGGTTATCTAGGGAAGTTAAATAAAGGGACCCATGTACTAATTCTACCTTTTCTAGTTACTATGTATGCCATGTACAATACCTGCTATGTGAGGGGAACTATTGACTAGAGGATTATTAACTATTGGTTTATTTCCCCCATCTTCTGATAAGGTTTAAGTACCCATGGGTATGATGAAATATATAGAGGCATACACTATAGAAACTTCTTCATAATCCATAATCATTTAGTATGTATATATATTGGGAATAGTGAACCCATTAAATATTTCAATATTATTGTCCCAACTAACTATATCCTTGGACGGGCCTATGATTTTATGGATCTTGAAATGGCACAATATACAATTTTGAAGGATTTAATTTTTGAAATAGATGATTTCACATAGAGTACGATTCTAAATAAGTTCCTATGGGCCTAAATAGTTTTCAATATAGGAGGGATGGATTAACTTATTACTACAAGGGTGGCCACAAATATTATGAAGATTTTAGTCCTTGATATTGGTTTCCCCATGTCGAGGTTTATAGTGGACTCATCCGGAGGGGTCAGTGATATTGGTTGGGATATTAATTCCCCCATCTTTGTGGGCTCTGGTTTTTCTTGATATCAGGGTAAACATTTCCCCATTCCTATTAGATATATCCTCCATTATGTGATGATTTTCATCAAAAGAATCTACCTTATTTTCCTCTCAGTCCTATATTCAAATAATAACTTAATATATGTAGAATTATAAGAGATAATTATCAATTATATTTGATGTTGGTTAAAAGGGATCCACTCTAGGTGTACTTTAACCATGGTGGTTCTCGTCCTTTGTAATTGATATCCTTTCTTTCTTCTAGGTTAAGTAATTATCACTACCTATAGAAATTGGTAATCTAAACTAATAAAAGGTTAGATAAATCTATTTTGATGACATTGTTCATCAAGAATAATAACATCCTTTAGATTCCAATCATATTTAATGAATATGAACCAAAGGTGGTTGATCATTAACAAAAAATGATGAGGAGGTGAGGTATATGAATATTTCTTAAAATATTGGCTATAATTTATTATTTGATAGTGAGAGGCTAATACATTTTCGACATACCATCAATTGTATAGTCCTTCCACACTTTATAAAAACAGATTTTTGTCTTTGAAAATATATCATCCACTATATCAGAACATATGATCTTTTTTGTAAAGGTGGTTGTCCTAGAGCCAAATTAAATAGTATTCATGAATTACAATATCATATATACAGAGAGTTATTCATGATGAAATGTTACTATAATAGTGTTGATATTTATACTTCTACTACTTACATGGTAATTTGCAATGATAATTTTTTTATATCAAATGGTTATAGATGTTGCAAAACTATATTGAGAACCTAGAGATACCATAATAGTAATATTAAAAATATGTCATATGGTCCAGAAACATCATGTTGATAGGACATAGATTATGTGTGACTATCAGATTTTGGAGATTCAAAAGCACTAAGGCATCTTCTTATAAAGTTCAGACTTGGTGATCTCACATTAATGAGACTATGAGGACTTGACAACCAATATAGAAACCACATGTTTCATGTTCCATTTGTAGTACCTATCCACGAACACATATAACTCTCTTCTAGCATTAGATTATTTTCGTTTTATACTATTTGATTGCGTACTTTTATGAAATATGAAAATCATTTCATTTATTTCATGGAGAGGTACCTTACATCGGGTTCATCATTGGTGGAATGGAATGGATTTAATAAATAAGATATAATTTTTGACTTCTAATTGGAAGTGATATCTTAGGCCCAGTTGATCAAGATGAAAGTGCCTTCTTTAAGTCCATATCCATGGTATAATAATGTAATTCCATAAAGTAATTTCGAATAATAATAAATCATAAAAGGACGATGACACGAAGTTTGCATCCTGGTTTTGGAGATATCATATGATAAAGATATTATATTACATGGTGGGTGTTCATAAGTGGTTGTCATTATTATGAATATCCTTCATCTTCTTAGAGACCTTGATGGGTTTCTAGACTTCACTCATATTCTGTGAATAGTTTTCACTACTATCAAGAGAAGGTCCAAGAGGGCTACACATTAAGATTATTCAAAAGTCTGGCCTCTTCTAATGAATATGAGTATAAGATAGGGTGGGACCCAACAAGGTGTATGATAGATATCTGATAATAAAAAATCACAAATGAATAAATGAATTAATTTTTATTTGAGTATACATTTTTCATAGTTGAATTTTTTATTTAATATATTTAATATTTTTTAAGGGAATATATTGGAAAATATTTAACAAGTGAATATTATTTTAATATTCTAGGATTTTTTAATATTTATGGGAATAAATATTCAATTAATGAATGCTCATTTATCATGTAATATATTTATTATATTACAGGTAAGTTATAAAAATATAATTTTCATTTATGTCACATTTAGATATTCATAATGTGTCATTTATGGATTATTTAGTGAGAATAACTTATATAGGGTTTGGTGATCCTTTTATGAATGTTTAATCTCATCTATATAATAAATTGGGAGTGATTTTCTGAGTGACTATTCATAAAATCTTATTTGAGAGACCACATCTCCTCTCTCTAGTATCCTAGAGAGTGAAGTTGGAGATATGGAAAAATGATTTGATTTATCTTTAATGGAGCAATCAATCGTTTTAGAAGTGATTATCTAGATTTCAAAATATTCATTGAATCTCTATAATAAAACCTAGATTTAGAATATGTTCACTACCACACACTTTCGAAGCATGTTTGGACGATCTAGAGGGATCTAAATTTTGTTCCTTGACCAACGACCACAGAAAATGTTTAGTTATGAAACATGCCTTCAAATCAAATGAGTTAAATATTTGATTTATTTTTTGTGTTTATTTAATTCAAGTGAGATCCCAAACCTTTCGTACTAGGATTAACATCATCAAATATGAGGTAGTTACATTGATCTAGCGATAAAAATTTTAAATCCTTCACCCATCTGATTATAAATACCCCAACCCCAATTGTTCAGAGCCAGTTCATTACATTATAACATTGGTATAATAATTAAGGAAATCACATCTTTAAGGTAATAATAGTTTAACAGCATTGGAAAACTAGATACAAACATAAGTGTCAAATTATAACTTGAAATTAAATAATACATACTAACTCCATTGGACACAACCATGTTCTGATAGATTATCCATGCATGTTAATAATAATATACATCTTGGAATCCTAGAGAAAATAAAATATAAGATAGTTTTGAGCTCTTATGCTCATTTAGGGTAGAAATATTGTGAAATAAATCATACATATTCATCAACAATAAGGTATGGTGAATAACTAAAAACACATTCCAATTAAAACCTAATCATGCGCATAATATTACAATAAAAAAATATGATCAAATAATTCTATATAAATAAACACATGAAAATGATACTTACCCATTGATATTCTACTAGTAAAATAATCAATTGTGTTATCAATAAGTAATCTCATAATGAGGGAATTCAAAATGTGGGACATCATAGACATACCATCAATTCATTGGTCAAGACACCATAAGTAATTAGGTAATACATCAGCTAGAACCCTAATTAGTTTGTCTCATGAGACCTCCTGATGCATTGTGGGGATGTAGTGGGGGATGGATGACAGATACTAAGTCCAATACATTCTCCATATGGTAGGGGTGAAACATAATCAACATATACATTCATATTGAAACTACAATTTTATATGTAAATAATTTTCCAGTTCATTAAACCAAATCATAATTTATCCAGACTAATATGGAGAATGATGTCAAGATAATACATACCTCTAAAAATTGATTATAAAAATTAAAAAAAAATATGGTAGATGGTATCATAAGAGTAAATCTCAATTAATCATATGATTCAACAAACTTTGTTGACATAGAATAAAATACTCTAAAAATAATTGGAAATTGCTTCATAGAAATACCCTTTTTATGTTGGAAAAATTTAATTATAGAAGTATCAAAATTATAAAAGACTAAAATTTCATTAGAAATAACATTTTCAAAATTAAAATTATACCATAATACATAATGGAGTCATTATGGTGGTAAAATATTCTCCTGTGTGAAATGTTTAAGAAACATTTATTGTAAATTTTGAAACAAAGAAACATTTAAATGTGTATTTTTTAAAGAAAGTGTGAGCGTTAACCAAATGAATAAATTATATGTACTAGATTTAAATCCAAGTAAAACAATTGTAAATAAGACTTAAGATAATAAAAAATCATTTTACAAATAATCATATAATTAAATAATCATTGGTGTTGATGTTTAACCAAAATAATTGAAATTGGGTTAAAAATTTTCTTACCATAATGCAAATAGGTGAACTGTATGGCCCATAAAATTAATGAACATAACATGAAACTTAAATACCATTAAGATAAATAGATTCATGATATGAAATTTCAAAGGGTAGTATAAATACACAATAAACAAGAAATAAGTGATGAATAAGGTATATCTCACATAAATAAAATTAAGATGAAAAACCCTTAAATTATGTCCTAAAACGTTCATCAGTTGTACTTAACATCAAAGATAATAAAATTAGACTAATTAATTAGATATTTAAGAACATATTAGGAATATATTTTATTTATTTTAAGTTTATTATTTTCATTTATGGCCATTTATAGGGGTTATAAATTTTAATTTCATTTTTCTTGGAGAATTTCATTAAAGGTTTTATGGTCGGTTCCCTTAAGTATAAATGTTGGAGTTCTTGTGTAATGGAATAAAATCTCAAGAATTTTAATTATTTATTATTAATGAACTTCTATAAGTTTAAATGTTATCATAAATCAATTTTTATATGGTTTTATGATTATTCACTATATAAAATGATTATGAAAATGTCTTAATTTATTTAGAAAGGTTTTACGGCCATCACGAACATGTGTCATTTTATTTAATGTTATGATTATATATTAGTTAGAAACATTATATAACATATAATATATATGTTAAAATATTATTTATCCATAATAAATTTTCTATGACCAGACATGAAGGCGATAATGAAAAATGAAAACATGTCGTCTTCGAAGGCAGTTAATCGACACCTCACGGATGATGCTTTAATTTTTAGAATAAATAGAGAATATATGATACTTGATGATGTTTATTACATTAAAATAATAAAATTGCACTATATTTATTATACTAGAGTTACCATACCACTTTTTATTGGATAGGTGGAAGAAGGATATGAAAATAAATTAAAAGAGAAAGAGGGAGGGTTTACCTCTTGAGTGTCGTCTCCTTGAAAACCTCCTTAAGGCACTTGGAAATGGTCTTTTGGTGAGACAAATAAGATGAAAATATGAGTAATAGGTTTTGGAGAGTAATTTATAATAATATAATAAAGATAAAAATATTATAAGGTGTGGGTAGAAGTGGTTCTAAGGGGTGGTATTTATAGTGGAGGAGAGCGGAGTTTGTTAATTATTTTATTCATTAGTTTATTATTTTGGATCAATACTATCAATAGTATGGATTCTAAGGAATAAATAAATTAAATAGAGCATGTGATTTCTTTATAATGGCCACATATATCATCCATAGCTCAACCATGACTCAAAATTTCATTTATTTACTTATAATATTAAACACCGTAAATATCGTATTTCACTATTAACAAAAAATTAAACTATTTTAGAAATATCCAAAAAAACCCAAGCCATTTTTTGAGGTCTAGATTTTCAAATTGGACTCCATTTTTTGAAAATAGTTTTTTAAATATAATAATTTTAATTTTTATATAAAATCATTATTTGTTCAAAAATACTGATTTTAATATTATTATTGATTTTACAACACTTTGAAAATTTATTTATGGCCCCATAAAATTTTATAATAATAATAATGAAACAAAATTTTTAATTTACGGATATATTTTTTTAAAATTATTTTTCTTCTAAATTATTGTATTAATTATAAGATTGTAAATAAACATTTACGCTTCATAAAATTTTTTATTAAATAATTAATCACTTTAAAAACATTTATTTACTTATTATATGATATAAATATATTTTATTTTATTTTATGTAATAAATAAATTTTATTTATAATTTTATATGTGAGGTTATTATTCTAATGGTCACATTACTATTATAAGTGCTTATATTACTATTACAATAGTTATGTTAATATTTAATAGTATAACATAGTTCTTTTGTGAAACATAAACTATTGATTAAATTTTATTTATTTAAGATGGTACAAACCATAAAATATAAGGGTGTTAAACTGATTCGGTTGTCTTTCTTAATAGAAACAATTTGTTTTAGAGAAAGCACACAAAATTTTTAAGTTAATAAAATTTAATTTTTATATAAAATTCATGTAGAGAGCTTTATCACGGTGCCATTGTACCAAACTGGGATTTGATCCAATATCATATAGAAAATTTCAAGCCAACCACAGAATTAAATCAGATCCAAACAAATTTTTTACTCTATGAAACAAATAACATATATATGTGTGTGTGTGTCTATTTTCTTCTAGTGGTGGTTTAACAGGTTTTAGTAGGATTATGGTGGTTGGATATTTAATTTCCTATAAGGTAATATATTCCACTTACTTGTGGATATCCTTAAATAAACAACTGTCAATCAAGATAGGCATTTGAAAAACATCAAAAATGATAAAATAAAAAAAATTATATAATAGTGGGTGGATAGTTATTCATGTCACCAATTTTTTTTAAAAATATGGATTAAAATATTTTATTGTGGGGGATAAAAAAGAAAAAAAATTATAAAACACTGATGATTGTACATCCCTGATGAATTACTAGACCCCAACATTGTGGGGGAGGTTTTTAATTCCACCCTCCAAAGTCATTTAATAGATTAATATAAAAAAATTATGTGAATGGTGAAATGCCACGCTCCGCCAACACTACACCCATTTACCCATTCAGCACACAGGTTTCCTCATGCAAACTAGTCTATCAAACAGGCTTATTTGGAACCTACCTCACCCACTCTATCTATCTAATGCCACAAATTGTCCAAAACCCAATTTTAGGCGTCCTCGGGACACTTGGCGTCTAAAAATAATTAATTCATTTTAAAAATATTTAATTTTTTTAGAATGTTTTATAAAAATAATGGGCCATGGGAATATTATTTTCTGAATTAAAATTAGATAGATTGATCTTAATTTAAATAAATTTTTAATAAGTATAATTTATAGAAAAATAGTTTATGATTTCATTTATTTCACCTATTGACTGGTCATGAGCATCAACCAATAAATATATGTTTGAGATTAAACTTATATTATTTTATTATTTCATTCATGAAGTGTATGTACTACTTAATTTAATTTTGATGGTTGGGGAATCTTTTTTCACCTCTTTATATGTATAAGGTTATACCGGTCTTATTTTCTTATACATGTATTTTTCACATTCCCATGTGTATAACTAGGGTGCGAGCTATGATAGGAGTCCAAAACCATGACAAGTTATGTAATAACTGAATAAATCATTTATTATTTTTTAGTGTTCATTAATTATGTATTTATATTCAATATAAATATATGAAGTAATTCATAAAATAAAAAATGATATTATAAAGTTCATTTCACATATGATTTTATATAAATGATTACTCTTCAAATGATAGAATTTTATTTTTAAAATATTAATTTAATTATTAAATTTACTGTCTCAAAATTATCATTGGATGAATTTTTGAGAATTTTCTGAAAATATTGATTTTTTACTGAATTTATAAGAATACTAATTTTTAAAGAAAAATGTATTTAATTTTAAATTATTTACAAATAAAATTAATATTTTTTATTATTTATAAATTTTAATTAGTTCAATTTTATTCTAAATTATCCAAATATGGATTTTAAAAGTTATTTTATAATTGAATTTAGTATAACAACATTTTATTTTTAAAAATGGCATTTTTCTCAAAAACTTTTTTCGTTGTGTTTTGTTGGTTTATTTTTTTTTAAAATTATGAAAATTATTTATTATTAATTTTTAAAAATGGATTTTTTTTAAAATACTAGGTTCTAAATGTTTTCAATAGGTTAATTTTTTTTGGTTAATATGAATATTAAACATAGTAATTTTAGTACAATAGTAAAGAGTAAATCGAATAATTTATGTCAAAATAAAATTCTAAGAACAATTAAATGACCAAAAAACTCATCTAAATATTATATTATGAGTATATCAATACCATAAACATAATATTTTATAGTTTATAGCCTTTTGGGTCAACTTGAATTAAATTATGACCTTTATAGTATTTCATATTTTGAAATGTCAATCATGCCTCACGCTTTTTTATAAGTGTAATATTCTTAGTATTATGTTATACAAAAGATATGTTTGGCTATAAATATTATTTTTAAATATAGAATTCTCATCTTCACCATGTTCATTTTTTAATTTTTAGTGCGTAAATAATTACCAAAAATGTTTTCACAATGTTGATGCATATGTTATATAATTTAGGGAAAAATTAAATAAATAATATTAAAATTATTAAAAATAATATAATTTGAGTTCAGTAATGTGATCCAAAAATTTTATATATGATCATGGAATTTTGGGGAGATAATAAAATAACTATTCTGTAATTTAAATGTCTTCTTCATAAAATTATTTTCAATGTAATGAATAGTTCTAACAAATTCAATTTTGGATATTTTATTGTAAATAATATTTAATTAAATGATATAAAATTAATAAAAATATTAAAATAATAAAAATTAATAATATGAAGTTTAAAATATCAACCAAAATCCATTTATGGGTTTTTTTAATTTTATAGTAACTATATTTACCCTCAAAGAGTAAAAACCATGTTGTCACGGTAATAGTTAAAGGGGATAAGTATGTGTTAAAACCAAAATATAAGGGTAAAAATATTGTCCAAACATATCTGTTTTTTATTTTATTAGGGTTTTTATATGAATAATCATAATATATTATAAATAAATAAATTTTTATCCACTCTATTTGAAAACTAATTTATTTTGATTTAATATTTTGAGAAATGTCAAGAGTGCCCCTCTAGTCTCTTATAAAAGGGAACATCTTCTTATCATTTATTAATAAATAAAAACCTATTTGGATCATCAAATACCTACCGAAATACCTTCCTAGAATATGTAATTCAATTATATAGGTATTATTTAAAGAATAATACCAATATTATATGTCTTAATGTGTTGACAAATGGAGGTTTTCCAAAGAAGTGGTATAGTTTCTCTATGCATGTTTTAGTTTTGTTTCTTCTTACACACCCCTAAAACATTATTAAACCATGATAAAATTACAAATAATGAGTCCCGCATATACTAAAATGTTATTATTTTAGTTTCATTTCCAATATATATATCCTCTTCTATCAAATGGGAAATGAAATAATCATTCGTATATACGGTGGACAACTCCCTTGTGAACCGATGTAATTTTATTCATTATCGTCTATCAAGACTTGTTATAATGATTGAATTAATGTTTATATATGATTTTATTGAAATATTTATAAATATTAAACTATAATATATCATTTTCATTCTTACCATTCTATGAACATAAAAATGATAAGGTTGTTCATTCATACGTGTCGATTATCACATCAACAAAGTGATGTGATTTTTTTTCTTCACCGCATCACATAGAAGATATATATACATGTTTTTAAAGAAATAACATAAAATTGATGATATTATGATAATTATGGAATGATAAAGTATTAATTACCTTTTTTTATAATTAATGTTTAAAAATGGAAATGTTACTCACACGTACATACAACCTATTCTCTCCATGATTGTAACAAAGTTCAATTTTAATAAAAATATATAATTGTTAGATTTAAAAGTATAATTAATTTGTAAAAATGATACTTTTTTCATGATTATTATTATAAATGAGATATATTAATGACCAATTGGACCATAATCAACATACTCATGTTATTTGGGACATATGTACGAAATTTCATTAAAACATCTGATGTGAACATAAATGATTATATAAATGTAATGACATGATTAAAATTGATATAAAAGGAATAATAAAATTTTAAATGGATACTAACCAAGTAAATAATTAACCTATGTTTATTATTCAGTAAGATAATGAATGTATGTGATGAGATAGACTCAATGTAAGTGATTTATCATCTTGTTTTTACTTATGTGGGACTTATTCCATTTCACCACTTTTTTCCATTATATGGGGTATATACTAACCATTTGATATATTATATCATGAATCTATTTTTCCTTAATGGTATTTAACATTTAATTTTATTTAATTTCTTTCATGGTTTTTATGATTCACAGGAAACCCAAGTGTTAAGGGTTTATTTCACAATATAATCATTATTCTGGAATGTTTATTTTTAAGTCTCAACTATGGAATATTTCTTTACCAGGTAATTTTTTTATAAAAAGGTTGTTAAAAAGGTTTTTAATATTATCCAATGATTTTTTAATGTCATTTTTACCCATTATAAAATTTTTAAAATATGTTTTAAAATGAATCTTTCTATAATTACTTGAATAAGGTACATTTTGAAATTTAATACAATAGTTTGAAAGGAATGATTTTTTAACTCATATGTCATGAAATAAATTTCCCTTCATTAAGACGAGTAAATGAAATGAAGATTCATTTATAATTTTATAATGTTATTTTCAGTGAAATTTTTTCCCTTTATTAGTATGTGGATTAAAACAAAAAAAATTTAAAATGAAAGGATAATTTTCCAGAAAAATTATTCCAAGTGACCTTTCAAAATAAATTTCCATATATGATAACATCATTTTGTGTTACTTAAGACTTACTAGAGATGTGATTCCAATAATACCATCTTAATTCTTTCTCTATATGTTTTATGTTTATTATGACAATAATTTTATGAAAAATATTTCATTTCCATGAGTTATGCTAGGATGAATGCTTATGAAACCCATTTTTTGATGGGTTTTGCAATGTGGAATTATTTATGATCTTGAGACACATAAATTTATAGTTTTAATTATTTGGTTGTTGGGACCTATATCCCTCTAGAATGTGTTCGGTAAATATTTATTTCCCATGAGATAAAAAGGTTTGTAATGAAGAGTGAACCTATATCAATAAGGTACATTGTCCACTATGATAGTCTTGGTAGTCAACATTGACAACTATGATGGTTTGGGGAGTGTACTCATTCTACAATAATAGTCTTAGAGAAGTGAAATTACTTCTAAGGAGATGATTTTATATCCTTATGTGTATTCCATAATTATATGTGTTATGCCAATGTTATTTACCCAAGTATCATTCTCTTTTATGATTCATATCTTATAAACTATGAAATTTTTTTCTATGAATCATGATTATGTTATTTCATATATGTGAAATATTTTTTCCAATGTTATGCCCATGTTATTATCTCCTTAGGCTCATGTTATACTTAGGTAATCATTGATATGAAACTTTTTTACACTTACTGGTCATCTTAGATCACCATATTCTTTTGTTTCCATCCCCAAGGTTATGAAAAAAGTTTTAAGTAGGGTATTTTCAAGAAGGGTGTAGGACATGAAGAAAATTTGAGAGATAATATAGATTGTTCTATAACATTTTTTCATTTTTCATAGATTTGTAATAGTTTTTACAAATTCTCTAAAACTATAATCCTAAAAGATTCTTCACTATGAATGTGATCCAATATTTTATTTGATTTTGTAAATTTTTAATGTTCAATATTGGGACCCATTTATTAGTATCAAATCCAAAAATATAAATTTTATGTTTTTTCACCGAATCAAGGAATTCAGGACTTGAGCTATTATAGTAAGAATCATATGTCTATTTAGACAACATTGGATATTAGGACGAATTCATGAGAAGTTATCTTAAGAGTTACAAATACCATCAAGGGTTTATAGTTTTGAGGATGATCATCATTTAAATATATTAGAATCATATTTTTAGTCTTTAAGATATGAAATCATTAGGTGATGAATATATCATTGAATAAATTTATTTTTTATATAATTATGGGTTATTACATTTTGGGATGTAAAATGAGAGGTATGAGATAACATTTGGCGTTGAAACACTTCTTTAATATCGAATATATTATGGTTATTATAAGAATGATTCTCACATTTCAAATAATTTTATAATAAATATATTTTCTGAAAAAAGGAAACAAATTGGTCAAGTGACAACCCAATGTAATCAGAATATTCGTGTGGGTTTAACCCGCTACAAAAGGGAGAAAATGGTGTATCGCCAACCACATAACTACTTGATGTTTGGGTTAGTAAGACATTGTTTTTCTTTATTTTAATGATATAATGGATAAATTTCTATTTTTTTGGGGAAAAATGTTTTATCATATACATTACCATGGGATTGGAAATTTATTCTATGTTATGTGAATAATGGTATTTTTTATACATTCATTACATTAGAAACCCTATGTGATTAAGGTATATATAATGAAATGTGATTTGATTTGAGGAATAAAGGATTAATTATCTTTTGGAAGCATATATGATTTTATTTTATGGTGATTCATTTTATATATGGAAATGGTTAGAATATCTTGGAGATTTTTTTATTTTTGAAATTCTATTTTTGGTATGATACTTCGAGAGTAATTGATTTTATTTTGAGATAAATGTTAAAATTAATCATGGAATACTAGGTGATCAAATCATTCTGATTTTAGGGTTTCAATATTAGAGTCTAATATTTTTGATGACATTTAAGGATATTTATTAGTTGAATGGTCTCTGATGATCTTTGGGTATTATGGTGAAAATTTTATAGATGAAAGTATATTTTCATCAGATAAATGGTTATTCTTTTTGGGTAATTATCTTATTTTTCCAAACCATTTTTGTTTTTGTTAATTATTAGAGATAAGAAGAATATATAGTTACTATTTTATGTATTATTTTATCAATAGAAGTTGATTACAATACATAATCCACGAAAAATTAATCTTTAATAGGCAATATTTAATAAAAAATATGTGATTGTGTATGAAATTGACTAAAGGAAGGAATTATACTTGTTTAGTATAAATATTTCCATAGTTATTATTTGAGGTAGGAAAAAAATTATTCAATTTTAAGAAATTCACTTTTAAACAAAAATTTTATTATTTTACTTTTATTACAGATAAATGAATGGCCTTTTAACCCATCACAAATTTATGATTTTTGTGGTTTACTTTATCATGACCACGTTCTCCATAACTCTTTATTAGCCCTTGGAAGTTGGTTTTATCTTCCATGTTCATGCTTTCATGTACAATTTATTTTATTCTACATGGAAACCAAGTATGCTTTATTGTATGTAACATTCATACTTTTTTTCTCTCTTTTCAAGGGGAAAATTCATTAATCCTTTTTATGATGTGGGATTTCAACAATGGTGTTGCGAAAAATCAAACCCCGGTGACCGAGCCTGGGTTTAAAATTAAGAGGATGAAATTTAAAAAAGGTGGATAAGGTGAAAACATAGTTAGTTATATAATAAATAATTTTATTATCTATTATTATTATGATTTATTTATTTTTATTCATTGAAAATATATTACATAATTCATAAAATTAAAATAAATAAATTGTTTTATTTAATTCATTTCTTCTAAAATTTCATTTAATTTTTTAATTTTAAAATTATATAATTTAAAATTTAAAAAATTAATTTTATTTTTAAATTCATAATTTTAAAATCTTCTGCGGATTTATATTTTAGAATTTTCAGAAAAAATATTGATTTTTCAATAAATAGTGAAAATTACTAATTTTTATTAAAATTAAAATTTTATTTTAAGGTGTCTACAAATTAAAATTATGTTCTGGATTATTTATAAATTATAATTATTTCATTTTTATTTAAAATGACCCAATTAATGTTTTCAAAATAGATTCTTTACTTGAATTTATTATAAAAACATTTTATATTTACAAATGCATTTTTCTAAAAAGTTGTTTTTCATTACATTTTGTCATTTAATTTTTAATGAAGTTCTTAAAAATTTCCATTAGGAATTATTAATAATTGATTATATATTTTGAATAATTGGGTAAAAATTTGGGAAATATTTCCCTTTTATTTTTTATTAATATGAATATTAAATTTAATAATTTTTTTACCATTGTAGAGGGTAAATCATGTATGTTAGGTTAAAAATAAAATGATAACAACAAATAAATAACCCAAATATTTACCCAAATATTATTTATTTAGAATAAATACCCCATAATCATCCATGGGTCTTATTAATGGCCTTTTTCTTCCACTTCAATGTGATTATGACATTTATAGTATTTTATTTAGTGAAATGTCAAAAAGGTCACACCCTTGTTTTTTATAAGTGTAATATTTTTAATATGGTGTAATCTTGTAGACATATTTGAATATAAATAGTTATTTTAAAAATAAATTATTTATATTCATCATGGTAATTTATTTTTATTTATCCTAAGAAATAATTACCTTAAATTCATACACAATGCTGATGCAGTTATTAATTAAATAATGGAAGAATCAAACAAATGATATTAAAAATAATATAAGTAATATAATATTAGATAAATAAAGTAATTAAAGAATTTTTTATATGGCCATGTCATGTAAGAGATACAATATGTTTTTTTTAATCTTTTTTTCTTAATATCATTAAAGCCAAAGTAATGAATAGATCTTCAAATTGACATTATTGATATTTTATAGTAAACACTATTTTATTAAATAATATAAAACGCATAAAAATCATAAATTTGAAAAAATGATTATAATAAGGATTAAAATATCATTCATCATCAATTTATAGGTCTTTTATAATTTTATAGTAAATATATTTACCCTTAAGGAGTAAAAATCAATGTCGTCACGGTAAGAGTTAAAGTGGGTAAATATGGGGTAAACCCAAAAGATAAGGGTGGAAATATAGTCAAAACATGTCTAATTTTTATCGTATGAGGTTATTTTGACCCATAATAATATTATATTCAAAATAAAACACATCATATCCCTTTTTAATTGAAAATTAGTTTATATTAATTTAATATTATGATAAGTGGAAAGAGTGCCCCTACCCTCTCTTATAAAAGGCTACCTGTTCTTATTTATCCTTAAAAAATAAAAAAGCCATTTTTTCAACCAAAAACTACCCAAATAAATTTATATAATTTTAAATATCATTATAGAGGTATATTTTTTTTGAATAATACCAATATTATAGGTATTAAGGTGTTAATCAGAGGAGGCTTTCCAAATAAGATGTATAGTTTTTATCTAGATATTTTTGTTTATTTCTTCATCCATATCACTCAATCCTTATTAAACCATGATAAAATAATAATAAAAGTATCCTAAATATAATAATATTTTATTATGTTAGTTTAATAACATATATCCATCTCATATTCGATAAACTAGAAATGAAATCATCATTAGTGTGTTTGACCAAATACCACCTCAGGAACCGATGAAACTTGTTTTTCATTACTGTATCTCAAGAATGGTTATAATTAATGAATTAATGTTTTTATATGATATTTATTACATATTTATAATTATAAAAAGTTAATATATAATTTACATTCTTACCTTTATATGTATAGAAAAATCATAGCCTTATTTGTGAGCATGTGTGGACTACCACCTCCACGAAGAGATGCGATTCGTTTTTCAACACCACATCACATGGATGATATATATAAGTATATGATAATAAATACTATTAAATTAATGATATTATTATAATTTTGGAATGATAAAATAATACTTACCTTCATTCCAAAATTATCTTTGAAAAAATGGAAATGTTACTCATGCGTACATACGACCTACCATCTCCATAATTGTAACAATGTTTATTTTTCATATCCATATATAATAGTTCTATTTAATGGTATAATTGATATATAAATATTATTATTATTTCATTATTATTATTCTGGAGATGATTTAATAGTTACCTATTTGATCATAATTAAGCTACATAAGTCATTTTGGGGTTCTGTTCCAAATATCACTAAAACATCCATTGTGAGAATAAATGATTAAGTTAATGTTATAGAATAGTAATAAAAGATATAAAAAGAATAATAAACATGAAAAAGTTTCTTAAAAAAGTAAATAATTGACCAAAATATATTATTCATGAAGATAAATAATGTATGTGATGAGTCTGACTCAAAACATGGTATGAGCATAAAAAAGCTCAGTAAGGGATACAAAAAGAAGGAAAACTGTTATTTTTTCAAAACAACAAGTAAACCATGAATAATTTATCATAATTAATACTTTTCAACTTTATGAAGTAGAAAATACTCTTCACTAAATAAAATATCATTACATACCCTTTTGTAACCAAATGATTACCATAAAACCCATATAAAGAACACATAACATATAAAGGTAACTTGGGACATAAACATACTTAAATGGAATAACCATATGTCTGACTTCCAAACATATCACTAAATGGAATAACTATATGTCCAACATCCATAACTAATGCATTGGAGGTTATAATGTAACCACCAGTCCAAGTTTTCACGGCACCACCAGTCATTTGGATAATCACGTAACCACCTGTCAAATGTCCAAGTACCATTACAAAATCATAACACATAAAACCAATATAAAGGAATGATAACATTTACACATTTCAATCACAATATATCATTTAAATATATTGATATAAAAAAATATTTTATCAAACCAATTTTCAATACCAAAATACATACAATAGTATATGGAATTTATTTTCTTTTAAAAACATTAGGGCTTGTTGAGGAAGCCAAAGATCAAATAATACTCACAGCGGTGGAAAGGTCGTTGTCACTGCATACATTAAAAAGAAACATTATTTTGGTCGTTTAGTAAAACAATTTATAGATAAAAGATTCCATTGAATAAAAGTAAAATTCAAATAGTTTTATACACCGTATAAAATAAAGTTCTGTATAAAACAAAATATGTCTCATTGAAAGGAGATTGAGACGAAGTCCCTTACCTCGTGTCTGACATGACCCATTGGTTCTTTAATGCAATGAATAATAAACTAAAGATAATTTATACTTGCATCACAACCTTTTTCAAGTTTATTATCCCTCTTATATCATTAATTACCATGTTATAAACATTACATTGTCATTTCTGTTAATAATGGTCGTTTTGTCGATTTTTGGTACTTGAGTCGAAAATGAACTTTTTATAATTACATGTTGTTGATGTGGTAAAAATTTCATTATATACAAAATTATATTAATTATTTAGATACCATATATGTCATATATATCTAGTATATACATATATTTATAATAGTACATAACATTTAGAGGTAAGAAATGAAATGCTCCCTTCATGGAGACGGTAAGCCGTATGTAGGCATGAACGTTAATTTCATTTCTATTTCATATTTAATGGAATTAAAACATAATGATACATAGTTATATTATAATTCCAGTATAGTATAATATATAAAATCATCAACTCCATCCTTTATACGTACCACATATGGTATGAACGAGTCATATCACTTTGAGGGGGTGGTAGTCCACACTTCCTCAAATGAAATTATCCAGTTTACCCGTAATGGAAACCATAAATTTCTGCTATAAATTAAAAAACCAGAAGCATAAATAAAACATAATCATAATATATATCATATATAAATACAGTTCCATCATAATGGACACCGTGAGAGGCGGTAGGAGATAATTGAACAATCATCGTTTCGTGAGGCCTTAGTTTTCCATCCACATAAATATTATGTTCTTCACCCATTACATGGAGGAGTGTGTAAATGTAGTTATAATACTACTCATATAAAAATCCTAGTATATTTAGAATACTGGTGTTGTTATAAATGAAAGGAAGAAAAAGATTTTTGGGGTTGGAGAAGTAAAATAAAATAAAAGAAGTGAAGAGAAACCATTACCTTTAATTTGGGTAACTTCTTTTGGTTTGAACCAAATTGACATCTTGAAGATTCTTTATGACTAAGGTAAGACTTCTAGGAGGAGGATAGGGATGTGGGCAGTTTAATTTGGTAGAGGTTGGATGAGCCAAAAGTTTTGATAGGTGTTAGGAATTGGTTAGAAGTGGTCTCCTTTTATATGGGAGAGGAGGGGATCTTTAGGAAAGTGTGAAAACATTATTTTATTATAAAATTATCTTCGGTTTAAAAAGGTCCAAAGAAAATTAATATCTAAGATAAGATGACTAATATTAGAAATAAAATCATCCAATTGTAATTTTACAGGTTTTTGATATTATATTTGTCTTTATAATCATATTTATTTAAATCATTTATTAATGAGGTAAACACTACATCATTATTCTGTTATTAATAATCTTATTTATTTGATGTTTAAAAATTATAAAAAAATTACCATGATATAGAAAATATTTTTAGCATTCCAATTAATATTTATAGTTGAAACAATAACTTATATAACCCTATGTAAAAATTAATTTACTAAAAGATTTTTGTTTATGCCATTTTTGTCATTACTTTAAGTTAATTAATCTAAAGTGTCATTATCACTCATAAGTGGCTCCATGGGGTCCCAAAATCGACCCAAGGATGCCCATGGTCATCCATGACTCATACAATAAGGTTAAGACAAGTTTTAAGGTAATTTTGTATTATTATTTTTTTACCTTGAATTTCCCTATTTAACTTTAACTACGGTAAAGAGAAGTCAAAAGTTACTATTCACTAAAAATTATTTTCATCTCATTGAACCACATTTTACTTACCAATAACAACCATTTATGTTGTATTATCAAAATTCAATTGAAAGAAGCGGTAAAATTTTATTTAAATGAAAAAGTCAGTTTTTTAACTACTACTTAGTGGTTTCACTATTCATAAAAAATTGATGTTTTTCAGAAAGGTGCCAAAAATTAAGCCTAAGTTATATTTGATATTCCAAATTCAAAAATGATGTATGTTTTTCCAAATTCAAAACATAAAATTTTCATTAATTAATTTGATAATTAATTCCCATTGTCAAAACATATAGCGTGTTTTTAAGAAACAATATCTATCAAAAGATTGACACTTGTTTATGTCAAATTTCAAAGTGAAATTAATTCCAATGACCAACATTGTATTGAATGATAAATTTATGTTATAATTATACTTTAAAAACAAATAAAAATATAATCTAACCATATAAATAAATTATATTAAAACACAATTTTGAATTAAAATACAATATTTTTCACTATTCATTAAAAAATGAACTTTTTCGGAAAAATTCCAAAAAATTACCCAAAGTAAATTTTGATGTCCCTGTTCTAAAGAAGAACATTATTTTGTCATGTATAACATATAAAAGTGACCAAAACTATATTTAAATAGGGTTTTCCATCAAAAGGTGATAAATCGACCTTTTAGTGAATATTAGAGTATTTATACTTAAAATTGAATTCTTTTCATATTTTAAGCCTCTAACTTTTATTAGATAATTGTAAAAACATTTAGAAAAAAATTATAATCATATTTAATTTAGTTCAATCCATTCCCTCCTATACAATGTCCAATCGTTAAGTACCATTTAAAATAATAATATTATATTATTAGTGTGCAGTGTAAGATTTCAAAGAAACCCGTTGTCACGTATCCTGTATGCTATCTAACATAACAACCCCTTTAAAGTAAAATTAATATTTAATTCAAAAATATTAATAAATATGAAAATTTTCATATTCATTATTTACCTGGGATGTTACATCCTTCCCCATTTCTGTAAATTGCTTCCTCCCAATTTTATTCACTTATCAAATAAGTGGGGGTATTTATCCCTTATAGCATTTTTAGATTCCCACGTTGCCTCTTCAACCCTATGGTTTTTTCACAAAACCTTTTCCTAGTGAATTACCATATTCCACAACACTTTCTCTCTTCGGTCAAGAATATGGACTGGTTGTTCCTCATAGGGTGGTTCTCTTCCAACTGAACTACCTTTGGTCTCAAAACATGCGATGGATCTGGCATATATTTTCTCAACATCGAAACATGAAGAACATTGTGTACCTAGGAAAAATGTAGAGGTAAGGCCACTCTGTAAGCAACTGATCCAACATTCATCAAGATTTCATAAGGTCCAATGAACCTCGGACTCAACTTTCCTCTCTTACCACAATGCATCACACGTTTCCATGGATAAACTTTGAGAAAAAAATGATCACCCACCACAAAAAAAATATCCTTCCTCTGGTTATCCACAAAGCTTTTCTGTCTGTTCTGAGCTGTTCTCATGTGCTTCTGAATCAACTGAACTTTTTCTTCCATCTCTTCTACCAATTCTGGTCCCATCAGTTTCCTTTCACCTACATCATCCCAAAAAGATGGAGTTCGACAATGCTTTCTATATAATGCCTCAAATGGATCCATCAGTATACTGGAATGAAAGCTATTATTAAAAGAAAATTAAACCAAAGAAAGATGTTGGTCCTAACTTCCCTGTTAATCCATAAAGGAACCATGTAACATATCCTCCAAGGTCTAAATTGTTTGTTCTGACTGCCCATAAGATTGTGGATGAAAATATGTACTAAAATTTGATACAGTACCCAACGACTTTTGAAGGCCTTTCTAAAAGATAGAAGTAAACCTAGGATCACGATCTGAAAAAATGGAGAGGGGAACACCATGAAACCTGACTACCTCTTTAACATACAACCGAGATAGCTGATCTAGAGACAAAGTGTCTCGAATTGGAAGGAAATCAGCAGATTTAGTAAACCGATCAATAATAACCCAGATTGCATTGTTACCTCGAGTTGTCTTCGGTAATCCCACAATGAAGTCCGTATATATATTTTTCCATTTCCACTCTGGCACTGGTACAGACGAAAGAATCCCTTTCGGTAACTATTGCTCTTCTTTAACCAGATGACAAGTCAAACACTTCAAAGTAAAATCAGCAATATCTTTTTTCATTCCATACCACCAGCAATACTCCCAATGATCTATGTACATCTTAGTACTGTAAAGATGAACTGGAAATGGGGAACTATGATCTTCACATAATAATTCATTCTTCAGCTATGAATCACAATGCACACATAATCTTTTCACAATCCTCAAAACACAATCATTATAAATATTAAAATCTGGAAACATACCCTTCTGAACCAACACTACCTTTTTATGTAACTCACTATCTTCCTTCTGCGCTTCCTTAATTATGTCTAAGAGAGATGATTTTACTAACACCTGAAAGAAAACAGAATAATTTCTTGCACCAACAACTTCTATGCCAAATTTCATCAAATCAAAAACCAAAGGATCTCGTTCCAAATGTAGCATGGTTAATGAAGCATTACTTTTTTGAATCAAAGCATCGGCCACTTTATTTTATTTTCCCGGATGGTAATGGATCGTGCAATCATAATACTTGATTAATTCCAACCATATAATATGTCTCATGTTCAATTCTTTCTGAGTTAATAAATACTTCAAATTTTGTGGTTAGTATATATTTCACATTTTACTCCATACAAATGATGCCTCCAAATTTTTAACGAAAAACCAATAGTAGCTAATTCCAAATCATTTGTAGGGTAATTTAACTCATGAGGTTTCAACTGACGTAAAGCATAAGCAATTACCTGATCATTCCGTATAGAACAAAACCAAGCCCTTTCAACAAAGCATCACTATAGATGACAAATTCCCCATCTATGGAAGGCAATGCCGAAACTGGAGAATTCACCTATCTTCTTTTCAATTCCTGAAAACAATCATCACATTATTTTGTCCAAATAAACTTAACACCTTTTTGAGTTAACTTAGTCATTGGACTAGATAACCGTGAAATATTTTCAAAAAACCTCCTATAATAACATGACAAACCAAGAAAACTATGCATCATGGTTATATTTGTCAGTCTTGGACATTCTTCAACAACTTTCATTTTAGCACGATCAATAGTTATTCCATTTTTGGAAACAATGTGACCAAGGAAAGAAATTTGTTGTAACCAAAACACACACTTGCTGAAGTTCCCTAATAGTTTCTTTTCTTAAAGGTTTGCATTACAACCCTTAAATGACTTTCATGCTCATTTGTAATTTTTGAATAAACCAAAATATCATCAATGAACACAACCACAAACATATCCAAGAACTCAAGGAAAATTATATTCATAAGATCTATGAATACAGTAGGTGCATTGGTTAACCCAAAATTCATAACTACAAATTCATAATGGCTATATCTAGTACGAAACACAGTATTTGGAATGTATGCTTCCTTTACTTTCAACTGATGGCATTTCGACCTCATGTCAATCTTTGAAAAATACTGAGCTCCCTGGAGCTGATCAAACAAATCATTGATATGAGGCAAAGGATACTTGTTATTAATGGTGATGTTATTCAATGCTCTATAATCTATGAAAAGTCTCATTGAACCATCTTTCTTTTTAACAGACAAGACATGATCACCCCATGGTAATGTGCTAGGCCAAACGAAACATTTATCTAATAACTCCTGCAATTTCTTCTTTACCTCTAAAAGTTCAATTCGAGCCATTTGATAAGGGGGTTTTGAAATTGGATTAACATCAGGAAATAAGTCAATAGTAAATTCAATTTCCCAATCAAGTATAATACTACGAAACTCATCAAAAAGAACATCAAGGTACTCATTTACCACTGGAAGATCATTAATCTGAATAGTTCCTTTACTTTCAACAATATGTGCAAGGTAACATTCCTTTCCATATTTTACTATTTTCTCATTTTCCTGATATGTTATCAAAACCAAGGGATCATTCTTGTACACAAACTAGAAATCATTATGAATAGAAACTTCTTTATCTCTGTATTCAATCTTATCCTGATAAACAGACACCCAATCCATGCCCAAAATAACATAAAACTCTACTAGAGGAAAAACAATAAGGTTTGCTGGTAGATTCTTCTCACACACAAGGACATGAAGGTTCTTATAATTTCTATTTGTCTCAACATTTACTTCATGTGTTTTTAACATAAGTGTTGTATTCATATTTTGATATGGAATTCCAAATTTACTAGAAAACTTCTCCAAAATTAAATAGTGTGTAGACCCTGAATCAAACAACACATTGGCATAATCTAAACAAAAAAACAGTGTACCTGATACTACTTCATTTGATGGACCAACATCTGCTGAAGTAGTTGCAAAGGATGTCACCACCCCTATCTGCTTGTAGTCTGGATGATTTACCTCAGTTGGGTTCTTCTCTGGACACTCATTTACATAATAACCAATTTCATTACACTTAAAATGTCTTACCGATGGCTTTTCATTACCTATTTGATCATCTTCTTTACAGTTACGAACAATATGACCAGACTTACGACACTGGAAGCACTTTCCAGACTTTGATAAACATTCTCAATGATGATTTTTACCACACTTCCCACAAGTTGGATATTTAATTTTCTTACATCCGGGATTCTTTGATGAATTCTTCCCCTTAGCCTGCCAATTGGACCTCTAATTCTATTTTTGGTCAAAGAACACTTGATCATCGACAAACTCCATTTCCACCTTCTCCGCACATCGAACATGTTTTTCAAAACTTTTTAACTCACGAGAGGATAACGCTCTTCAATATCATGGCATCAGTCCTGAGTAAAATAGATTTATCTTACTATTAAGATCTTGGATTAAATTTGGTGCATACCTTGCTATTTGAGTGAACTTTACATCATAAGTAGCCACTGAGTCGTCCTCTTACCTCAATTCCGAGAATTTTTAATCCATCCTAAGTCGAACCACCTTAGGAAAATATTTCTCACGGGACATACCATTGAATTTTTTCCAAACAAGAGCATCATTCTCTTCACTATCCCGGATATTTTTCACCATCAACCACCATTGATCATCTTTACCTTCAAAATTGTAAATAGAGAGAATAAACTTTTGATGTTATGAACACCACATGACATCAAAAATATTCTCAAGTTCTTTAATCCACCCTTCAGCTAGCACATGGTCAGATGATCCCTTGAATGATGGGGGGTGTTGCCTCATAAAATGCTCCACAACTGACATGTTTCTATGTGGTTGATCTTGATGATCTCGTGCATGGATACCACCACCATTTATAGCCTGATTTAATTGTTCCATCACTGCAACAAACTGTTCAGTTATGATTCTGACCATCTCAGGTTGCGGATTTGGAAGGTTGTCTTCCTCTTGACGTCGTCCCAACATAGCTGTCATGTTTCCTCTGTGGAAAATCATTTCTGAACACAGAAATATCTTAGGCAAAGCAAAATGGTAGTCTTTAAACACTATATAATTAACATAAATTAATTTATGGATATTAATTTAACAATACCCTAACTCCTAAATTTATCTAAACCAACCTCTGATACCAACTATAAGGACCCTTCCTTAAACATTACATAATATTTAATTAAATGAATAATTCACATTGAGGATTTTTTCCGGTTTAGAGTTTTAGAGAGTTAGGCCATAACTATTACATTACATCTCAAAAATACAAAGTAGACACTTCTACTATATTTCCATTTTTTTCACAAAATAAGAACTCTAGAAAAAAATAGTTGGGTCTAGTTCCAAGTTTTTAGATAGCATGACTTTTCCTTGGTCCCATCCTTGACCTTATTCTTCTTTAAGTCCTATGAAAAACATTTCAAAACATTGGATGAGCATAAAAAGCTCAGTAAGGGATACCCAAAGAAGGAAAATTGTTAGTTTTTAAAGTCAACAATTAAACCATGAATTATTTATCATAAGTAATAATTTTCACCTTTATGAAGTAGTAAATACTCTTCACTGAATAAAAGATCATTACATACCCATTTGTTAACATAATATTAACATAAAACCCATATAAAGAACAAATAACATATAAATGTAACTTGGGACATAAACATACTTAAATGGAATAACTATACGGTCAACTTCCACACATATCACTAAATGGAATAGCCATACAACCGACTTCCATACTAAATGCATTGGAGGTTATAATGTAACCACCCGTCCTGGTTTTCATGGAACCACCCTTCATTTGGTTTATAATGTAACCACCCGTCAAATGTTGAAGTACCATTATAAAATCATAACACATTAAACCAATATAATGGAATGATAAAATTTCCACATTTCAATCACAATATATTATTTAAATATATTGGCATAAAATAATTTTTTATCAAAACTATTTTCAATAACAAAATACGTAAAAGATTATATGGTATTTGTTTTATTTTAAAAACATTACGGCTTATTGAGGAAGCCACATATCTAATAATACTCACGGAAGAGGAAAGGTCGTTGTCACTACGTACGTTAAAAAGAAACATTATTTTTTTTATTTAGTAAAACGCTTCCTAGAGAAAATATTCCTTTTGAATAAAAGTAAAAGTCAAATTAGTTTATACACCATATAGAATAAATTTATGTATAAAACAAAATATGCATCAATGAAAGGAGATTGAGACGATGTCCCTTACCTTGTGTCTGACATGACCCGTTCGTTCTTTAATGTCCTGAATAATTAACTAAAGTTAATTTATACTTTAATCAGAACCTTTTTCAAGTTTATTATTCCTCTTATATCACTTATTACCATGTTATAAACATTACATAGTCATTTATGTTAATAACGGTCATTTTGTCGATATTTGGTACTTCAGTCGAAAATGGACTTCTTATAATTACATGTTGTTAATGTGGTCAAAATTTCATTATATCCAGATTGATATTCATGATTTAGATACCATATATGTCATATATATCCAGTATATACATGTATTTATAATTTTACATAACAGTTAGAGGTAAGAAATGAAATGCACCGTTCATGGAGACGGTAAGCCGTACGTACGCATGAACGCTGCTTTCTTTTCTATTTCATATTTAATTGAATTAAAACATAATTATACATAGTTATATTATAATTCCAGTATATTATAATATATAACATCATTAACTCCATCCATTATATGTACCACATATGGTATGAACGAGTCATATCACTTTTAGGGGCAGTAGTCCACACTTCCTCAAATGACATTATCTCATTTACCCATAATGGAAACCATAAAGTAATGTTATAAATTAAAAATATAGAAGAATAAATAAAACATAGACATAATATATATCATATATAAATATAGTTCCATCGTAATTACCACCATGAGAGGTGGTATAAGATAATTGAACACTCATCATTTCGTGAGGCGTTAGTTTTCCATCCATAGAAACATCGTGTTCTTCACCCATTAGATGATGGTGTGTGTGAGTGTAGATATAATCCATATCATAACAAAATACTAGTATATTGAGGATATTTTTTTTGTTATAAAAGTAAGGAATAAAAAGATTTTTGGGTTTGGAGAAGTAAAATAAAATAAAATAAGTGAAGAGAACATGTTGCCTTTAATTATGGTAACTTCCTTTGGTTTGAACCCAAAGGACTTTTTGATGTTCCTTATTCCTAATGTAAGGCTTGTAAGAGGAGGATAGGGATGTATGGAGATTAATTGGTTAGTGTTTGGACGAGACAAAAGGCTTAAGAGGTGTGACGAATTGGTTAGAAGTGGTCTCCTTTTATAAGGGAGAGGAGGTTCTCTTTCTGAAAGTGTGAAAACATTATTTTATTATAAACTTATATTTAGTTTCAAAGGTCCAAAACAATTTAAGATTGAAGATAAGAAGACTTAAATACGAAAGAAAATCATCCAATAGGAATTGGACAGGTTTTTATATTATTTTAGTCTTTATAATCCTATATATTTAAATCATCTATTAATAAAGTAAACACTGCATCATTGTTCTGTCATAAATAATTTTATTTATTTGATGTATAAAAATAAGAAAACAATTACCATGGTATATTAAATCTTTTTATATTTCCAATGAATATTTATAGATGAAAAAATAACTTATATAACCCTATGTGAAAATTAATTTACGAAAATATTTTTGTTTATGCCATTTTTGTCTTTACTTTAAGTTAATTAATATAAAGTGTCACTATCACTCATAAGTTGCTCCATGGGGACCCAAAATCAACCCAAGGATGCCCATGTTCGGCCATGACTCATCTAATAAGTTTAAAACAAGTGTTAAAGTATTTTTGTATTATTATAATATTCTTTTTACCTTCAATTACCCTATTTACCTTTAACCGCGGTAAATAAATGTAAAAACTTACTATTCACAAAAAATTATTTTCATCTCATTGAACCCAATTTTTTATTACTAATAACAATCATGTATGTAAGATTTTCTAAATTCAATTCATGTATGTGGTAAATTTTCTTTTAAATGAAAAATTTAGTTTTTTAACTACTACTTAGTGGTTTCACTATTCATCAAAAATTGAAGTTTTTCAGAAAAATACCAAAAATTCAGCCGAAGCTATATTTGATATTCCAAATTCAAAAATGATGTCTATTTTTCCAAATTAAAAACATTGAATTGGAATTAATTATTTTTATAATTAATTCCTGTTGACAAAATAAATAGCCTGTTTTTAAGAAACAATATCTATCAAAATATTTACACTTATTTATGTCCAATTTCAAAGTGAAATTAATTCCAATGACCAAAATTGGATTTAATGGTAAAAATATATTATAATTAAACTTTTAAACCAATTAAAAAGATAATATATCTATATAAATAAATTATATTAAAATGTAGTTTTGAATTAAAATACAATATTTTTCACTATTCATTAAAAAATGAACTTTATCGGAAAAATTCCAAAAATTTACACAAAGTAAATTTTGATGTCCCCATTCTAAATAAGGATTTTATTTGGACAAATAGAATATATAAAAGTTTCCAAAAGTATATTTAAAGAATTTTCGTCATCAAAAGGTGATAAATAGACCTTTTAGTGAATATTATACTATTTATACTTAAAATCGAATTATATTATTATTTTAAGCCTTTAACTTTTATTGGATAAATGTAAAAATATATAGAAAACATGTATAACCGTATTTTTGGTAGTTTCTTCCATTCCCACCTAAACAACGACTAGTCAATAACTACCATTTAAAATAATAATATTATATTATTAGTGAGAAACATAAGATTTCAATGAAACCCGTTTTTTGCGTATCAGGTATACTATAGAACATAGCGACCAATTTAAAGTAAAATTAATATTTAATTCACAAATATTAATAAATATAAAAATTTTCATATTCTTTATTTACCTAGGATGTTACAAGGAGTGAACCCAGTTCAGTAAGGGACATTACCCACTATGCTAGTCTTCAAAGTGAACCTTAAATACTATAATTGTTTTGGGAGTGACTTGATTCCACTATGATAATCTTGGAAATGTTCAATGACTACTAAAAAAGTGATTTTTATCCTTACGTGTATTCCAGAATTCCATGTATTCTTCCAGTGTTATTCTCTCATGGATCATTCTCCATTTTGATTTAGGTCTTATGAAATTCCAAGATTTATTCCAAGACTAAAGATTATGATATTTGACAGGAAAGTTATAATTTTCAAATGTTATTTTCATATTATTCGCCTATGCTCATGTCATTTTTATGCAATCACTGATATCTACCTTGTTTTCCCATTCTATGAATCTGACCTCAACCTTTTATTATGTTTCCTTTCACATTTTTTTATGAATGGTTTTATATATGGTATGTATAAGAATGGTTCAAGACAGGAAGAATTTTTCGGATATTATATTTATTTTCATGTTCTAGTTTTATATTTTTCTAATACATATAACTGTTGTATTAAATATATAAAAACTATAAACATTAAAGATAAAAAAAATTTAATGTTATCCAACATTTTCTTTGATTTTATAAATTTTTTATTCTTAAAATTAAAAAACATTTGTCGGTACCAGGTCCAGAAATAAAAAGTTTATGTTTTTAGAAAAATATATTAGAGTACAATTCATGATATATTATAGAAATGACTTATGTATTTTAACCATAGGTTAATGGTTGATTCATTAAGAAATATATGGATCAACCAAATACAAATTTCTTGATCAATCTCATTTTTTATTTTATTAATTCATCACTTGTTATTATTTTGGAAAAATACATGTTTACACGATCATATAAAATAACAATAAAATAAAATAAAACAAATTTAGATGTGATGAATGTTTTCTATTTACTGAATGGTCATGTTGTGAGTGTGATCACATAATAAGTTTATATATTATATAAAATTATTTCTATCTTCAAGAAATAATAAAAACACCTCAAAGAAATATTAAGTAGTAATATCATCTATCATTTGAATTTAAACAAAACCAGGTGTATGAGGTTCCCCCCAGTACTAGTTATGGGAGCCTCATACTGTTGGGTAGTTCTTATGAATGATATGGATCAACTTTACTAAATATGTAATCAATGATTTATCCATATATATATATATATATATTCCACTGTATAAGACAATTATTGAGTAATTCATGTTATTGATTTCTAAAACATGGTACATCACTCAATAGTTCAAGATGACACAAGTTTTATTTGGTTGGCTATTCAAACACCTTCCTTGAAACTCTTTGAGTAGTTCCATATCCATAGCTTGGACTATGAGGATAGGTTCTAGGGATAAATTAGACAAGATTACTCATACTTTTGGGTATTCCAAATCTAGTAGTGAGGGCCACTAGTCTTTGATAATATAGTGGGAGATATTTAATAATTTAATTAATTGGTAATTTATAATCAATAATAAACATAAATAACATATATACTATTTTTTAGAATAATCGATAGAGTACCACAATTTCAGTATAGTCAATTATGGAAAAATGACATGTCCATCCGATGAATATTTACATGAGTAGTATAATAAATTGTGCAATGTATTATGATATAGAAAATTTTATGTGTTGGAGTACCCATTAACTATTAAACCACCTTAGGAAGACATCATATGAAATATTCTTACACAACACATATTCATATCACATATGATGTTTATATAATAATTTTATCTTTACATTCCAATGTTTTTGGGATATAACATCAAGAATTGGATGGTTTCACATGTTGTCTCGTCTTTTAGAAGTCTTTAAGAAGAATGCGAATTAAAATATTAATTAGATGATGCTTGCATCGAACACATATAAATTGGAAGATGTTTTAAAATATTTCAATACATTTTATTTTTATATATTCATCACCAAATTACTCTAGTTTCATTTAAGAATAAAAATTAATAGTAAATAGAGAAAATGATTCATTTCCTTTTATGAAATGTTTTTCAAGAATATAATAACCTAAAAATTAATATTTAGTTATTATAATTAACATTTTAAATACAATGTGACAAGGACAATTGAATTTGTGAAAACAAAGGCACGTTCATAATTTCCTTTAATGAAATATATGAAAATCAGCATACAATAAACTATAAGATTATCATGTCATGAAATAAGTTCATGAAAGATAGAATAAAATGAATTTTAATATGAGTAAGAAGAGGCTTAATCTGAATTATACTCATAATTTTATGTAATGTTTATATTGTACTTATTTGGTATTAAATACAATATGCATATCACATATGCATACTTGTATACAGAAAACAAGTAATAATAGATATGTTACAATTATTGAGAATTCTCCAAGAGACTAAAAAGTGTTGATTCATAATTTATTGGTTAGATATACATAATATATAATATCTATTATTAATGTTTGAAGTTGAAATTATGTTATGTATTACCAAAACATTTATTTCATGTGTCCATATATCACATGGAGAGATTATCTCATTTGGTAATAAATGTTTTTTCTGTTGAATCATACTTATCATATAGTTTAGTAATGAAAGAATCATTGAACAAAATGATGGATATAAAATGTATGAATAAGTTATGCGTAGCACTGGAATGATACATTTTTGTCCAGTAAAACTAAGTAGTGGTCATAGATATACTAAAAATAGTTTTTATATTATATGGATTTAAAACCCATAGGTATTATTTTTTCATTTAATTATCATGTTTTGTACAAAACAAATTTAGAAATAAAGGTAATCTACACATCTTTAAAAAATTAATTAGATATCAAGAATTATTCCATGGTTAAGCTATCTATAAATATTTATATAGTAAAACAACTTCAATAGTTTTAAGGAATGTAAAAGTGAAGAATGGAATATTCATGGTTAGAAGATATGAGTATTGTTGGGCCCATTTGATGAATAATATCTTGAATGATCATTCATTAATCATTATAATGTAAAATGGATGAATTTCTAAACACACATTTCATTATACACATCAACGCTATGATGTTGTTAAGGAGAGTTGATGATGTTTATTACATGAAAAATTTATCATAGAATTATAGAATATAGAAATTTTTAGAGGCATAGTTCATTATACACATCATTTTCATGATATAAGTAAAAGGATCCTCAATTTTGAGATTAATATGAATTGTAGAAAATTCCATTATTTTTGAGAAATGCATAAAAAATAGATTCATCATCCCATAACAATATTCCTACTATAATACAAAATAGATATCATGTGATATTTAGTATAACATAAATCCATTAAGTCATAAGAAATTTTTTTTAGATTAAATGATTTTTCTTGGAATATAAAGAATGTTATATCAATAAAAACAAAACGTCCATATGTATTTGTATCTGAAAGTTTATATAGAATATTTTATATACCATTGATATAAAATTAAGTAGTTGATTTATAGAATATATTTCTCTAAAAGGGATCACATCTCCATATGAAATAGTGGGATCAATGTTTACTTGGTTTATGTTATGGATAGAGATACACAAGTGGTAGTAATATGAAATATTTACAAAATTGTTTGCTGAAAAGTAATTTTCCAGAGACACATACTATGTGTGAAGGATAAAGTATTAGTGGTGGTTTTACAGTCACCATGTATGGTGGTACATTATGAATTGAAAATACTGGATCCTGCAAGGAAAATATAAATGGAAACCATAATTGATTGACATGTTCATATGAATTTATTAAATGGAGTCCATGTACGAAAAACAATATTTTACTTTGGAATTTTCTCCAATTGATGTTAATTCTTTGGTGGGAATTAAAGAGAGACTGTACAAGGTTTGTAAAAGTGAGGAACTAATAAGGCTTGATTGGTTATACCAAGTCATCTTTCCAAGCTCCTTAATAATTAAACTAGCCATGTAAATTATATATGATCATTATATTTGGAATTATATGCCAACAAAACCTTTTCTTGGAATTTTTATATATGATAAAACAGAAATATTTGGAGACACCATAGATGCCAATAAAAGGGTAAAAGTTAAAAAAATTAGTTTTGGATCGAAGTAAGAAAAATGGTCACATAATTTTAATTTCGAATTAATTTTTTCCATGATTCTATTCGAAGATAGTGGGATAATATCATTTTTTTCAAGGAAAATATGTTTGACAAAATATAGAAAAAATTTAGCAGTCTTACCGTTAGTTAATATTAGTATGAAAGTAACTCTCCGAAGATTTACTTAAAATAGAATACTATGTTCTAGGGAATAATATGTAATGTGATAAATCTAATCGGTCCTTAGACCATGTCAATATAGATATACTGACAAGGTCTTTGAAAAAATATAAGTTGGAACAATTCAATAATGAATAATTTCTAATGTCACATGAAATAAATCTCTCAAATAAGATATGTATTAGATATTAGAGGATATTATAATGGTGATTATAATTCCATATGTTCCCGTAATCATCTTATAAAATACTACATGCTATGTAATGGATATTTCTAACATATATTATATTTGGAAAATATTATTTAAATGATTCAGAAATATATGAGAAGTAATTATAACTATCTTGTTTTACTTGAGAGAGTACAGTGGATATGTTCCTTGTACTTCGAGAGAAGGGAAACTAGTTATAAGTGAAAAAAATACTATTCTCTTGGATTAATATGATTTAATATAATTTTTTGGATAAGATAATGAGAAAGAGAAGATAATTCAAGCCAGTGGTTTCTATATCTAAAAAATCATAGTGTGTTATAGATTCTGATGTTGAGGAAGTTGTTTTGTAAAATAATTCATGATTTATTCTGTTTCTTGTGATATAACCTAATAATTAAGATACTATCATAATATAAATTATGATAAGATTATTATAATGGTACTTAAAAATATGTTTATTTTAGATAGACAAAAATAGGAATATGATTGGGGATATCATATCATTAAGAGTCTTACACAAGGAGTTAATGTCATAGTTATTAGAGTAGCCAGGTCATGGAAATGTGGCAAGAACAATGATTAAATTTGTAACCTAGTATAAGCATGATCTTTTCATGTGAGAGATTAAATGATCATTAGAAATTTGGATGTAGTGAATATGGGAATGTGGTAAAAGTTAGTGTGTAAGACCAAACCTGATCATTATTCTTAGATTACCATATCATGTATAATGTTTTTTATTCATGATGTACACTTAATATAATAGTGTTGATATTTTTACATAAACTGTTTATGTGTTATTTTCCATAGATTATGTTTTTATATCAAAAGGATATAACAGATCCCTAGCTATAATGAGAACCGATAGGTACCATTACTATAATCTAAAACCTATGTCGTATGGTCTAGAAACATTGTTTTAGTAGGACCCAGATGATGTGTGACTATCAATCATTAGGCGCTCATAATCAATAAGACTACTTATCATTGATATCATACTTGGTGAAAAAAAGTTGATCTGACTATGAGGGATGACTCCCCAATAGAAACACCACATGTTTTTGGTTTCATTGGTTGTTCCTATCTGCGAACATGTGTAATGGTCTCCAAAATTGAGATTATTATCAGTGTATAGTTTTTTAATAAAGACATTTATGAATGAAAAAAATTATATTTATTTTTTAGAGATTCTTCTTGCATTCGTTGTGTCATATGTGGTATGGAATAGATTGAATAGTTATGAAAAAAGTTAACATTTCTAATAAGAAGTGATATCATAGGACCAGTTGACCAAGATGGAAATACCCTTATAAATCCATGGCCATCCTAGAATAAGGTAACATTTTTTAATATGGTCAATTAAAAAAAAGAAAAAAAAAGGTGATAAAACAATGTTTGTGTCCTAATTTATAAGATATCATATGAAAAATATATTATATTATACAACTTGTGTCTATAGAACGTTTTCATTACTAGGACTTTTCCTCATCTCCTTAAGAGCCTTGTTTGGTTATTAGACTCTACTCATGATCTATGATTAGTATTCACTGCTATCGAGATAAGGTCCTAGAGGGTCACACACTAAGAATATTCAACAATACAGCATATTCAAATTAATATGAGTGTATAACATGGTGGGCCCCACTAATGAGTCTAAGAAATATTTGATAATAAACGATCACTAGTGAATAAATGAATTCATTATTATTCTTTTATAGAATAATTATAGATTGATTGATTGATTTAATATATTTACCATAATTTAATTGAATACATGGGAAAATATTTAACCAATGAATATTATTTTAATATTCATGGATTTTTTATATATATGGGAATAATAATTCATTTTAATGACTCAATTTAATTTCATAATATATTTAATATTTTATAAGTATTTTATAAAACTAAATATGTAATTTTTGACATAGTTATTTGATTATAAAATGTCATTAATAGATTATTTATTGGGAATTACCTATATGAGGGTCAGGGAGCCTTTTCCAAGTGTTTAATATCTTCTATATAAATATAAGTAATTTCATTTCTTAGTGAATATTCATATACTATAATTTAAGAGCACATATCTCATCTCACCTGTATCCTAGAGAGTGAACCTGTTGATCTAAGAAAGTGATCTAAGTTCTCCTTCCTAGATTGATGGATCATCATATTGCAGACTATTAGGATGTTGAAAACATCTTCTAACCTATATTCTAGCACCCAAAATTCAATTATCTTCATTTATGTGGACTTTTGAAGTATATGTGGATGATCTAGAGAAATCCAAACTAGTTTATTTCATGAAATAGTTATCGATGATGATAAGTTGTCAATCATTCCTTCAAATCAAATGAGGTAAATGTTTGATTCATTTTTATACTTAATTAATTCACACCAGATCCTGGTCTTTTTGTAATGGTATTTACATCGCCAAATATGATGTAGGTATATTGCTCAAGTGATAAACAAGTTAAATATGTGGATCATCAGCTTCCTCTACACACCACGGTACAAAAAATCATTTAATTTATTAAATTTTAATTTTAATTTATGAATTTTTTATCATTTTCAGCCTCATTGATATTGAGAAACTCTAATTATATATTATTTTATGACCAAACATCATTATTTTAGGATAAATATTTTGAGAGTGGTTTGGGATTCATGAGAATATCTTAATTTATAACAAACGTTAATGAATCTATGGAATTAGACAAATGATATAATCTCGACATAACTGACTTATATCTAGACACATCAGAGTCATATATTCCAAAAATAGATATTTCATTCCTATAACCCATGTGGATATATTTATAGAGGGACTACGGAATATAATACTTCTCTTCATTGGGTATTATTAGGCTCTAGAATCATAGTTAATTCTTTATAGTATATGAGATAATGGTGTTTATGGAATTTAATTTTCCATTTCCTATAAAGTGGTATAAGGAAATTATGGCCCCTAATTTTTTATACCAATCATGTGTTGGTTGACACATATGAATGATCACCTCATAATCAGACATCATTAGAATTATTTCATGAAATATTTTAATTAAGTATGAATGTATATCCATATAGAAGAACTATATGGGTATTGCAATAATTTAATTATATATGGTTATTAGAAAATTTCAACAATATTTCCCTAGAACATAGATGGGGCCTCCATTCTATAGTAACTTCAAAACATCATCAAGTCACTATATAAACTTGAGGGTAGTATAAGGGAATTGTTGGAGTATGGGAAGATATTACCTCATAAAATGGTGGGTTGAGTTATCTATGTAAATATTTCACTTTTAGAACCATAGTTTGGGTTACTAGAGTAAACTCTTCCCTAATAACATCTATCTTTTAAGGGATCAAATAGTGTTGATGGTGGCCATGGTAGGTGGAATCCATCTAGAGATACTCGGTTACATCTATAGGGTAGTAAGTAATATCCTCCTATGACTCCTCTATATATGGTATGAATCTCTATTAATTCATAGTAGAGAGGCTCACAAACTATTGATGGTAGGTATATTGGTTTCCTATACATTGGTATTCCATCATCAGGGAGTGGGACTCTTCATTCTAAGGATATTGATGTTTTAATATGCCACTGACTAGGTTAATAGAACCCCTTTTTGTATCTATGACTGCACTAAAATACACACCATTTGGTGTTGAATTTGTTTTATCCGTGATAATGAGTGTTGTGGCCCTATAATTGAATAAATAATTATTGAAAAGTTATCAAAGATATAGGATACCATATTGGATATATTTATGTTGATCTCATTATCAATAAGACCCTTTTTTTCCTTCGGCGGTTGTGGCCATGGACCATCGACCAACAAATGGATTTTTTTATGTTCTTAAATCAATGAAAATTACAATTTAATGAAGTATCATAAATAAATGTTCAGATGAAATTAATCTATTTATAGGTGAAATATTTCACATGTGGATACCAATTTTTTGTTTCAATCATTTTAACTTTTGTTCTATGAAAACTTTGTTTTCCAAAAGTGGGTGGCCATTAAAATGAATTTAAAACACTTTGAAATTCATACGATGAAACTGATAAGATGGGATGATGACTAATCATCATAAGGATAGTTTTTTAGTTAAGTCCTCTGTAATAGATTTAATAATATGAACTAAAAATTCATACTCATAATAATACTATTTTATTTTACATTTCTTGATGTTTTGGTGTGGTTAATACTTATTAAAGAGGGATTGATTAATCCTTTATTCACTTATATTGAAACTAATTGAATGTAAATAATCACATAATGGGGAATATAATATATATTAAAAAAATTAGAGAGGGTATACTCTATATTTTAAATACATATAAGAAATATCTTTATAATTTAATGCTGTATAGGGTGGAGTGAAACTGGGTGTGCTATAATTAATGCTAGGTGAGATGGAATGAAGGGTTATGGTGGAGTTTTGTATAATCAAATAAGGCTTAATGGTGTGTTGGGATTTATTGTCATCTATAAGAAAATAATAGTATCCTGGACTTTCATGTTTTCTTGGAAGCAATAAAGGGTGCAATAGGATTTTAGTTCTCCCAATAGAATATAAGGGTACCTTATAGTTTTTTTCCATTTAGGAAGGATTAAAATGTATACTGGGATTTTTTTGGAGGATGTATGGGTATCCATTATTTTTTTGTCATCTATTGAATCTTAATGGAAAAATTGTATTTAAGGTATCTTATAATGGAATAAAGGGTTAGGCTATAGTATTATTGATTTTAATAAGTCTTAAAGGGTATATAGGTATTTAAGGACTCCCTGGAGAACATAAAGGGTTATACAGTATATTAATGACATCTATGAAGTATAAAAGGGTATGATTGTGTTTAATATCTATTATGAGGACATAAAGTTCTTTTTGGAGTTTCTATTATTCATGAAGACTTAAATTGTATGTTGAGAATTATGTTCTACCATGAGGACATAAAGGGTTACTCCAATGTTTTTTGTTTTACATGAATAATTAAAGGGTGTGTTGGGGTTTATGGTTTCTTAGGAGGACACGAAGCAATACACTAGAGTTTTATGGAATCAAGGAAGGATTAAGGGTTTTATTGAAGGTTTTATAAGTTTTGTTAGAGTTGGTATATCACCCATGAGAGAGAATAACTATGTCTCTCTATAAATGGAAGAAAAATCCATGTGGTTATGTTCTCTTTAAATAGTCACATAATATGTTTTATAGTCATGTTACAAAAACTATAGTGGTACCTTTTATGTTCATGCAACCCTAAAAAATGATGTTCCTTATAGGTTCATGCATCTTGAACCAATGATTCATGTTGTTTATGGTCATACTACTCGGATGACATCCATATAGATTAATGTAATGTGTAATGTAATTCTAGGTGAAAGGTCCACGATTTAGCTTGGTTAAGTAATTATGAACGATTGGAATATTTGGTTTTCATTAATAGAAATCAGGGTCAATGTAGGGTTATTGAGATTTTAGGGTATTACACTAGGTTGAAACCCCACAGTACCACAAAACTAGGTTTTTGTAGCACCGCCCTTTAACAGTGCTAAAAAAACACTGATAAAGGGGGCTTCATTATCAGTGCTAAAAAAAGAACTGTTAAAATTTCCCCTTTATCAACACTTTTTTAGCACTGTTAATGGGGTTACCTTTCTCATTATTGTTTTAGTAGCGCTCATAAAGGGGGAACTTTATTAGCACTTTTTTCATAGCACTGATAAAGGGTATATTTCAAAAAAATTATATTTCATAAAAATAATATATTTTTATATAAATACATCAGTATATTTATATTGATATAAATATAATTTATATATTTTAAATAAGTTTTAAATAAGTATAAATAATCATTTTCACTTAGTATATATGATATGTAGTGAAAATGACTTATAAAATATATGGGTATTTTATTAATTAATAATTTTTTAATTATCATCGACTAATAATCATTTAATAAAAATTTGAAGACACAATAAAATAAAAGTAATAAAACATATAAAATTATTTGAAAACGTAACTCAAATGTCAAACGACCATAAATTTTGATCTGGATTTCTGATTGACCTCTACAACATATCAAATTGAACTCTGCGATGATCTCTATGCGCTGGCGACCCAAGGGAACCATTTGTCTCATTTTTTAAGGACAAAAATACATCAAAAACTGATTTTTTTTTGTCATGGTACCAGAATATTTTAAGATTTTATGGAATTTAATCCTTGATTAAGGGGGTATTTTTTCCTTTTTTTAGTGGGGAATGAATTTATTTCTAGGGAATAAATTGATATTCATATTATGGATTTGAAATTGTATCTTTTTTCATAATGTAATATTATTTATAGTCTAATATATAAAAATATATACATGATTTTTATATATTCACACATAAAAATTCAATTTTATAAATAAATAATTAAACATATTTACATATAAAATATATTTCTCAATATAAAAGACTTATCTAAATAAAAAACTAATATCCATTTTATTTAAAATACAAATATATGAATATTTATATACTTATATAATGTGTATGTGTATGTGTATATATATATATATTTATGTGTGTCTGTATTGAAAAACAGATGTATATTATCTATATATTATAAACATTTTTGAATACATATTAATATATAATATTTGTAAATATATATATATATGTATAATTATACTTATAGGCACTCATATAATATATATGTGTGTGTGTGTGTGTGTTTGTGTGTGTGTGTTGTATATATGTATTTATTTATTTATAAACACACACAAAAACATATTCTATAAAAGTATTTAAAAAGTATCTTATAAATATATATTAATATATGAATAAATATATAAATATATAAATATAACTATATATATATTTATATATAGATATATATATATATTAATATAACTATATATATATATTAATATAACTATATATATATTAATATATATATATATATATGTTAATATAAATATATATTAATATACGAGTAAATATAACTATAGATATATTATTTCATGGAAAGAAAAGAAATATGGTGGAGTGGTAAAGGTTTAGGCACACAGGTAAGATGTTTCTGGCTCGAATACAAGGGGAGGTAGGGTTCACGTGGGGGTGGAAATGGAGCTAAGCATTGTCAAAGGCCGGGGGTAGCTATTGGGGTGTGTGGGTTGGGGTGGGGGTGGAACTGTTGAAGGGGGATTCAAGCACTATTGAATCCCCTCCACGAATTTCAGAAATATTTTTTTAACTTTTTTAAATTTTTTAACTTTTATATGTGATAAAAATCACTGATAAAGGGCCAATTTATCATAGATTGTTTAGCGGGGATAAAATTGGTCTTAATAAACACTTTTTGTGCTCATAAAAGGGACCCCATTTTATCAGTGCCTTGATTAATAGATATTGTTTTAGTGCTGTAAATGGACGTTTATATCGCTTTTAAAGGCTTTATTTTCAATAGTTCCATGAGGCCTCAACCACTCTAACTAAGATAGGGAGGGTAAGGATGGAATTAATTTGGAATTATAGAACATATATGTTTCATTATTTCCTATTAGTAACTATGTTTTACGGGAAGAGAAGACTAAAAACATAGAAGGTGCAACATTGTGGTAAAAAAGCTGGGCTACACCAGGCCAAAAGATTGTAATTTGGAATGGGTAGATGCTTTACAAGAGGGGAAATGTTAGGGGTTCAACTAAGAAAAGGACCTTTCTTCCTTGGATTTTGGGAGATGAAAATTTTTTAAGGGTTACTTCTAAATTAGAAACACATGAGAGAAATTTGAAAGATCATCATCCATGAAAGAGTGTAGACTGTCAAAGTGATACATAAATACCCTAACCAAAGAAATATCATTATCAGAGGTGTGATGTATATATCACAAATGGGGACCTAATAGTGGAGAGAAATTCCTGAGAGACTTCATGTTATAAGTGTGGGAATCTCTCTTGTGAGAGGGGTATATAATAATGATGGTTTTTAAAGGATTCGAGTAGCACCCATATAAAGAGATGATGTATCTGTGGGATGTTAGTTTGTAGGTATATTCCAATATAGGTACGTCCTTCAACATACTAGGAAACACTTGAATTTTGAAACAAGTAATGAAAATCCTGAATATTTCCCTATTAGATGTATAATTCATGAAGGGTACCATTGAAAGATGTGCAGTTTGTGAATGGTATATTTGAGAAAGTGCCATTGTTGGATGATTCCCATAGAGGATTCCTGATTTATATATTCCTTTGGTATGGAAATAATAAAATTTTAATGTTATTCTTCATCTCTTAGAATGGTTTTGGGGGATGTATAGTTTAGGAATTTTTTTCCTCCATAGGGAAGTCTTGTGGGGCCTCAATTTAATGGAAAAATCTTTGGGACCCATGGGTCACATGTGTCAAGAAGGTGGTAAGTGGGGATTCACAATTTAGATACCCTTATCGATACTTCACACATGGTATTACATAAAAGAGATGAGGGAGAATACCAAAGGGAATCATAATTCAAAGAGACATTATACATCTCCGAGAAATTTTCAAATTTTTCAAATCCTAAAAACGAGGTAAGACTTTGGTTAATTATTGGAAAAGTGATAAAGGATGTTTATCGAGAATATTCGCAGTTATGTCTCCCTCAGGTAATAATTCATGTTCATGGTTAAATCGGGTGATGATATACAATCAAAGATCCATCAAGGTATTATGCATGGTTATGGGTTCCCAAATGAAATATGAATTATTGTGGGTCTTTTGGGTGATGATTGGTGGTTGTGCATAATGATGAATGAACATGTGCGATTCACACAAAAAGTGATTTCTTTTTCCAAATTTTCATATCTTTTTTAGAACATTTTCTAAAAATTCATAGAGCCATATCATTTCTTCTATAACTATGTTTAAGATTATCATGAGTCAAATTTGATATTTAAAATAAGTTACATCCTTGAATATATATTTTATCCATAAAAGGTGTTTTAATTGTATAAAAAATTCCTAATAGGATATGAAAATGGATTTTAAGGTTTTAATGAACATTTCATAAAAAATGGTTAGAATCCACATCCTAAACATTATATGATTCTCTCACCAGTATGTCACTATATTGGGAATTTTTTTCAAGGATCTCAACCCCTTTGTGAATGATAAATCATGCAGCACATGGATGTTCCATCTTTTATCTTATTCATGGATTATGATACTATTTCATTATTATGTAATCCATTCAAAGATCATGGTGTGGACATCCCAACATTGTGTTCTCATCATTTTTTTGGTTCTTACAATGGGTCAGAGGTTTTTCACACAATAATGGAATGGTTTTGGTGACATTGTACCTTGGGTTTAGGAATGGGAATAATGAGTTTAATGTGTGGAATGACTAATTACCTTATTTGGTTTATAGTTATATTATTTTCTAATTAATACATCGAAATGGTAAATAAGATTGTCCATGATGATAATAGATTTCAGAAATGAAAGGGAGGTTGGATTCTATGCTAATCCATTCCTTTTCATGGTCATAGGATTAGGAACTATGTCAATCCATTCATTGATATTTGTGATAGTTTTGAAGTAAATATATCCATGTGTGTACGGGAAGATTTTATTATTGGAATTTGAATGTGATTCCCACTCAATGTTATAACATGGTGGTTAGGGAGTGGTTGGGTGCTATGACAGCTAAAATCCTTTAGTTTCTTTATTATGTATATATGGGTGGATATTATGAAAACCATTGTATTATAATTGTTATGCTTAGACTCGAAACCATAATGTGACCAAGAAAGTATAGTATCATATTAGGTGGAATATTTATAACACTATATTACCAAATTTTCAATCTCCTTTTATCCTCATCTAAAGGATTTTCTTATCATATAAATGATTATACATTTCAGATATTCTAGAAAAATTAGTCTTCCACTATAAAATTAGTTGAATTTATAGACCCACCAATAATATTACATCTGCATAGAGTAAGAGTAATACATAATTCCTGTCATTATAAATTTTTTGATAATTGTAATGATAAGAGTTTCTCCTTTTGAAAACATCTTTATCAATAAAAGAATAAAAAAATTTGTTACACTACCAAGATAACTTTTTCAAAATTGAGATATTTCATTTAAATTTGAAAAAAGGACCTCCTTCTAATGGTATTAAAAACCATTAGTTTTATATATGTAGATCACCTCCTACAAATCACTATTCATAAAGATTGTCTTATCACCGGTATTCTCTAAGTGAAAACAATCAGATAGAAAATAATCATCATTTTCTTGATTGTAGTATTATTAACATCCCATTAAAATATTACCTAGAAAACAATTTCTCCTATCTAGTAAAACCCTTTCACCACAGATTATTCATGATTCTTATACTTCAGTCAACTTCTTCTGTCAAATTGAAGACCCATTTTTTCTCTACTACGCATTTCTCTTTTGTAAGATCAATTTCCTCCCATGTTTTTTTTGAAATTTAACGAATTAATTTTATCATTTATAGAATCCTCCCACCGTTTCTAGTCATGTATAGTTACTACATCTTAAAACATTCTTGTTCACAATTATCCGTTGGATGTTTGAATTTCATGTTGTCGATGTATCGTTATTACAATAATTTGACTATAAGATCTTATTTGACAATTTTATATACTCACTTGAACTTAAATTAACTATTATTGAAATTTTGGATCTCTTTATAATAATATATATACTAATAAAGCTTTTACGTTGAATTATAGAGTTCTTAATTATTCTAGTAGATCTATTATTGGTTTATTTTTTGATGCTTCTATGCTGATAGCTAGTATCATTAATATTTGTGATATTATTATGTTTTTATCTAGTTGGAATTATACATCAGTAGTTAATCTCTCTTACCCAACCTATGATTCATCCATGTTCTTGAATTTCCATAGAATCTTTTAAATAATGATTACAACTATAGAAATATTTATCTTGCATGGATAATCCTTCAATAGTCCGTAGACAACCTATTTATTATCGTATACAACAAGAAAGTAGGATTTGTAAAATTATAATTTTTTATCTATGTTTCCTACATACAAAAGATCATGAAAAATTAAATTTATGATTTTAATATGAGATACTTTCGGAAATTTACCAATCCATTACTATTCTTATAAAATTTTTCACACTATAGAGTTTGGAATTCTGTTCCCTAAGTATACATCCTTGTTAATTTATTAAACTGAAATGGATTTAAAAATACTTGATTTCACACATATGAATCTATCATTATTATTCTAGGTCTAGTTTATCAACTTTAAAACTCCATTTTATTGTGGAGTTTCGAGAATTATTTTCTCATGTCTTGTTCTATTCTTCTGATGAAATTTATCTAAATTTCTACTGTTGTATTCACCACCATTATCTTATCTAAGACATTTAAATTTAAAACCACTTTCTGAATCCGTCACATCATTCCATTGAAAATTGTTACCAAACATATAAATTGTATTTTTAATAAAATAAACCCATACCTTCCTTGTTTCTTCTTCAATGAATGTGGTGAAATAGTGTGACCCTATATGAGATAAGACTAAGGCAGGTCCCCATATATCCATATTAACTAGCTCCAACTTCAAGGATCTACGATTCTTACCAATATATTTGAACGAAACCTTGTCCTTATTTCCAAACACACATATCTCAAAACGTCTAATAATTGTGTGATGGAGCCTCATAAATCCCTTCTCGGATAGAACCTTTATGTACTTCTCACTGATGTGATTGAGCCTATAATGCCAGGCCTCCTGATTTTTAGATGATAAAAATCTACAAATTACACTTCCTCTTAAATATTTTATCATGTAATGTGTACCATACTTTACTTCTATTCCCTCAACCATGGATCCCTTAGTCACTTTCTAGTTTCCTTTGTTGAATGTGGTACTGAAGCCTTAATCATCTACCGACCCCAATAAAATAAAATTTCATTAGAGACTAGGAATGTGTCTCACTCCCTTTAACTGGATAAAACTATAATTCTATGTCATTATATTTACATATATATTTTCGATAATATATATTTATTATTCACCAAGTAGATAAAAATTATTGAAGCTTCCTGATGCATAATTCTTTATTAATCTACGATCATCCATGAAGTTGGAGGATTCACACATTACTCTATAAGATTTTGAATAGTGAGTAAAATATTTTCAACTCTGTCAAATGAACTAAAACAATTTAAACATCAACAAGATATAATTTTATAACATTACTTGTGATTCTAGTTATTTATATAAATATGTCCTCTCATACCAAAAATATAATGGGAAGGTTGTAAACCAATCAACTTTCTATAATTCTTCTCCCTGAACTTATATTTTAGTTGTTGATGATTATTCTAATGAACAAATAATCCCTTTCTATTAGTACTAAATGCACTATCAGAAGGTACTTGTACATATATTATTCTGAACTCCTCATTAAGAATAAAATTATGTAAATATTCATACAAAAAATAAATCATTTCATAGTAATTACTTACAATAGTAACTATGCCATCCCAAAATTCTAGTAAATATAAAATCTATAATAGAACCCATAAATCATTAGAGAATGATAAATCCATTGTTTTTAGTAGGATCTAGATCATTTTAAAATATTTTACAAGATAATACACTAACTATCCTTCTAATAACCTCAAGATAAAAAAATTCCCCATTAGGTACAATTATTTTGGTTTTTTACCTTTCTTCTAAGGCTTTCATCGTCTTAACTACGGTGTTATTCTCCCTGATATTGAAGGACTTGTTTCCTAAAAAAATAATCCTAACAAAGCCTAAAAACTTTCCATCCATATTTTTTCATTCACTTTTCCCAATCTTTTTTGGTTTTTGTTCACTCAATGGAAGTTAAGGATCCTTATGTTTCAGATATTATTATATCTACCTTCACCTAAATATATATTTCATTCCACAAAAATATAAAGGAAAACTAAAATCAATACAACTCTAATATAAGTGAAAAAGTTACCTGATTTGATGAGTGAATCATACTAATCATTGATACTACTTGCTGGGATGCAAGCTGAATGAAATGGTAAAAACACCAAATTCTAGAATGAATGTTCATAAAAAATTAATATTCATTGGTAGTTTAGAATTTCAAAATAGAAAACATCCAAAATTTCCCTTCTTTATTAGAGAACAAAAATTAAGTATCATATTTCCCCTTGATCACCCCCTTATGTAACACACCATTCACACACTCAAAATCAATATAAATAAACATCAATATGAAATGTAAACTGAGTAAAAAAATATTATGCAGTTGTGAATTTTATATTACATATATATGAGTACAATGTAAACTTTTTATATTTATAGAAATACAAATATGGGAATCACAATAGCTAAATTTCCAGTGAATTATCTCAATGAAATTATGAGATGCATGAAAAACAATTTTCGCACCTTTATTTACACATGAAATTTGATATTAAAATAGGTTTCACCTCAATATGTCATTTTTGGTCATCTATCCATTGAAATCACATTTAAATTAAAGTTTCCACTGACTCAACCATCTAATACAGTATATTTTTCACCACTCCAACAGAACAATTTGATAAACCACTGGAATTATATGAACTTCCAATATACACATCTACATAATGATGGTAGAAATTTTCACTATTTTAACAAGATAAATCAAGAACATATGGAGCTAGAATTTTAGTGATTTAAAATAAATGACTTAAGGAATGTTTATAATACCAATAGTTCAAACTATAATGATGTGAAACTCTTTAAACAACTTATAGATTAGATTTTAAACCTAAATTAAAAAGAAACTATGTTTATAAAAATACAAATTCATCCCAAGATTAATGTATATGAAAATATTTCATAGAAATTCATAGAACCACATAAAATCGAAATTCCCTATTATAGTAATCTTGGATAGAAAGATAGCCGACCACAAATTATCAAAACAATGCATAAGCATCTTGGGTAGTGACTAGTTTGACCTAAAATTATTCTAGTCGTGGCTACTTTACTCAAGAAATATAACAATTAGATCAAACTTTTAATACTTGATATGAATAAAATATAATTACATTTTTAATTAAAACTCATAGGAAATTAAAATATTGAGTTAAAGTATATGAAGACTTTATCTATTACCATGCGTAGCACAAAACTTCTTAAATGCATGTACGAAAATTTAATGAAGTAGTTTAACACATTTAATATAAATCATTGTCTAATTAATAATTTAACAATTTTAGTCATGAATGAAGAATAAAGTAAAATGAATAATTCATATATTTAAGAAAGAGATAAAATATTTATAATAAATTCATAAAAATTATAAAAATTATATGATTTATACATTCATTAAGGAAATTTTATAATGAAATAAATTTAAATGATATATTTATTTATAATATGATATCCTTTGTATTAATCATTATATACAATTTAATTAAATGAAAAATATCTGAAATATCAACATTATATATATGAACTATTCATAGATGTTATGTAAACATAAAAAATATTCTAAAATTTTTATTTAAACCTTGATTATATCAATTATAAAAAACCATATATATATAGTTTAAATAATATTTCAAATAAATCCTTTTAAATTTGATCAATTTAAATTAACTAATTATGGAAAATTATTAATTTTAAAAATAAACTTCTTTATATTTTCCCTTATTTTATGATTTATTAATACAATATAAATTAATCTTATTATTTCCATATTAACATTTTATATCAAAATTATATGTCATTAAATATAATATCAAAAGTTATTTAATATTGAAATATAATGTTATGGAATATTTCATTATTTAATTTTTCATAAAAACATAATAATTAATTACAGGAAATTTATAATTAATTTATTGATAAATAAAATTATAAATTTAATAAATGTAATAGAATAGATTTTTCCTTAATTATTCAAAAACATTAAAATTATATAATTTAATACATAATTGAAAATAAAAAATTATAATTTCTAATTGATATCATATTTCATAATATGTTCCATATCATAAGTTTTGGTTCAGTTTAGAACTAATATGATGCCTTATGATATGCTTATCACAACCTAACGATATATAATATTAGATATCTAATGTATTCAATGATATCAATATATCATAAGTTGAGATAAAAAAAGAATATCATGTAATCTGTTAGGAATTTTATATAACCTTTGATACCTAAGAAAACTAATTTATAATATGCACTATATCGTATTTAAGAAACCAAACTCTATTTTCTTGTTTTAAAATAGGGAATATTATCCCTATGATTGCATATGATTCACCATTTCATATAGTGCGGTATTAAAAATTTAAATTATTTGTAATAGATTGTATATTATGATATCCAATATCTTATATGATGAACCTATTTTGGATTAGGATATCCTATATCATATGTCACACCATGATAATTTTTTTTTTGATAATTAATATGGATTTAAAATGATATAAATTTTTTGACATTTTCAAACATGATTTTATAAATTAAGAAGAAAGAAAAGGCTATGATACTACTAATGATTTTTCTAATGATCGAACAACACTTATTCAGTACAAAAAAGGAATTAGAAACATCGAATCCTAAAAACAACATGTATTGAAACAAAAACCATTTATATATAAATTAAAGAACATATAAATTTCACCAATGATGGGTACTACTCATGTTATTTAGTCATAGTGGTAAAGGAATATCTCTATGGAATAGATGAACATCTCTTCTATCCAAGGAGAATCAATAGGTTGGATAAATCACCCAATGTTAGGGTGGAATTATCCACATCTCCAATGATATACTAGTTCCCCATGGTGGAAAATGTTGGAGGATAGATCTTTGTAATGAAAATGGAATGTTGTAAAAACATGTATAAATACCTTTTTCATGGATTTTGGTCACTTTATGTAGGTTTTGAGTTACTCACAAGACATCTATGGAATTTACTATATTGTTATGATATGTTTAAGTAATTCCATCCATTTAGTGTGTGGATTAATTTATCATATAAATTCATTTCATTATCCATGTGTTTCATCATATGAAATTCCTATGGTTATGATATCCATTTGTGGATGATTATTGATTATTAATATTTAATGTTCAAATGCTTTGGTCAATATTATTTTAATCATAAAAAACAATTTACCCACATCATGATACCATGATATCAGTTAATAATATTGGATATAGTGGAGCCATGATAAATAATGCCTTAAATTATACCTAATATAAGGTATAGATTATTCCCTATCTTTATACATGTTATACATTAAAATATTAGTATATTGTACAATACGATACAACCAAATCCATCTCAAGATTTTTATTGGACTCAGGGAATGTCCCCAAAAAATTCAACTCATTGCTATAATTTTATCTCATTTAATGTAACAAATACTCTTTTCTATGTTCATATATACACTTTGAACTATGGTTTCATTATTATTCTCATAATGGAGGACTTTTAATTACATAATATTTTACTTTTATGTAATTTAATAAGTAATCTATTTGAAATTATGTTTTACCTTGAATGTTTGTTAATTATTCTATGTGATGTCTTATACAAATATTTATTCGTGGAAAATAAGATATTTATTACTCCAAGTAATCCATTTTTATCTGAGCATGATTATTAAATTTTATAAACATTGTGATGGTAAGAATATAAAAATAATCAATCATAGAAATTTAAATATATGTGATATGATCAAGGGCCTAAGACTAGAAATTGGTTCATCAATAAATATTAAAGAAACATATACATTAGTGGGAATGTCTCATTGTGTTTTTTTTGACATGAGTTATATCATCATCTATTATAAAATGTTTATCCTTTACTTGTATTTAACTTTATATCTTTACATTAATCTTGTCATTGGATAATTTTCATCTTTTAATTTTATACTCGCATATTGGTAATGGGTCTCAGGTAGTATAAATTACCTTAAAATGTAATAGTGGATGAAAATTCCCCAAACAATTTTGTAGAAGTGTTGATTCATAGATAATCAGTATTAAATTAATTATAAATATTACAATTTTAAATTTTCCAAAAATTAAATTATAATAAATAAATAATTTAAAGCTTACTTTATTAAAGGAACAATAGGATCCATAGTTCGTGAAGGTAGCTAAAAATATATTCGTGTATACTTAAAATATATATTACAAACACTTTAATAAGACCATCACCAATAATTTATAAGTATTTATTAAAATAAAAATATTTACCCATACAAATTTATTTCCAATTTTATTTTTTACTTTTTATTAATGTTTTTATTCTAATCACTGATTATCTTGATGTTTCATTTCAATCAATAATCTAAATTAGAATTCATCTTGTGATTTCAACATGTGTTCCTTAAATCATTCAATTTTATTCTTGATATACTTTCTACTAAAGTGGGGGGAATTATGTGATCATTATGAATTATATGTTATGATATATTGATTTCTCTCTAAATCTAGAGAGAAGTTTATTAAAAAAATTCTAATTATCGCTCTAGTGTTTGAGGATAGAATAAGATATAAAATCAATATAAAAAAGATACATATATATATACATATATATCTCTTTTTCTATACACGTTGAACATAAAAAATTTATAAAATTGGAGAATATATTAATTTATCATAAATAATGATCCCATGTCACTTCGTAATATAATATATATTTTTATATATTATTTTAATTAGACTATTCTTCTAATATTATTCCATTTTATGGGATTGAAGAATTGTTTTGGGGTTAGTGTATTGAAGATAGTGGGTCATTATTTGTATGAATGGTGTTTTTTCACTTTGGTTAATGTAACTATTTTTAGAGGAGTTTATCTTGAATTCATTAATGGATGGTTATAAGACTCAAAATATTGATAAAATAGTAATATAAAAACCATGGTAAAAGTTGTCTTCATTGGTGTTGTGTTTTAGTTTGTGCTGATTGTTTTTATCTGCGCAAATAAAGCTAGTTGGTATCTAGCTAATGGATTGTACATGGTTCTTCCTAAACCATAATGTTTCCTTGTGATATTATAATGATGTTAAATTAGGTAGGATAGAAAATTTGTTCTGGAATATTAAATAAATTTGTATTCTCATAAAAAACATGTAATAATGGGATCAACCATTAAATAGGACATCTCAATAAATAAAATAAAAATATTAAATTAACAAATATATATTATATTCACTTGTTCTATGAAAAATTTTATATTCACTTCTCTTTTAGATAAATAAATATTATTTTAACTTCTCTTTTTACCAAATATGAGATAAAATTAAAATAAATTATTCATGAAATTAATAACTTTTGATTCAATTTAAAATAAATATAACTAGAAAAAATATCATTCAAAAAAATAAAAAAAAATGTATTATTAAACATATATTCAATTTAATCTAATGATATTTTCAATACATAATTCATGGAATATCCAGGTTCCATTTCCTTGGATGTTTCTCCAACCTACTAACCAAAAGAATTACCTTGAAGGGTTTCATATGAGTCTAATAAAAACTATTAGAAACATTAAGAGGAATTAAAAAGTATTTTACAAGATCTCCCTACAGGTCAATATGAAATTGAATATAAAAAAATTGAATAACTTCTATTGAACATGCATACCATACATTAAAGGGTCACTTCATCATTTTCGATCTCCTTCAGATGAGGTTTATAAATATAAATGAGTGAAAAAATCATCCCACCTCCACGGTGTATCCATGTGAAGATATAAAACATATATTGTTCAAATGGGATTAAAATTTTACCTAAAACATTCTCATATCTCATACACAAATAAGGAATATAAAAGTGATCTTCAGGTATGAGGGAGTTTTGGACAAGCATGGGGATCTCAATCAACAAATTCCTCCCATCATATGGTAGTAGGGTTTATATAGAAGCTGAATACACTCCTAGGTGGTGCCAATATTATCTCATGCATTTGTAACACATTTTTTAATTTATTATCTATTTTATCCATCATATTAATGAATACATTTAACTAATATTAATTTCATATTATGAAATTGTTTCCTAAATGTCATATTTTGTTAGAAAAATATGTGATACAAATTTATAATTTTGTTGAAATCACATATTGAGGAAAATAATATATCCTTATAAACATGAAAATAATAATTCACATAAAAATAAATATATATAATTATTTAGAGTATATATCCATCAAAATCCCACTTGCACTAAAGCCTAATAGTCATTGTGCCATTTCAACTTATATTTCATCATATAAAATAACCCCTGAAACCATATCAAAAACTCCTTTTGCATATCTTAAAAAAACAATTTTTTGGAAATCAATGATCAATTTCACCTTGTATCAAATCATATTCAATACCAAGTGAATTCACATCTAAAACACTTTTTTATTAACCATTAAACAATTTTAGGGAAACTCTCTAAGTCAGAATCAATCCCAATTTTTCCATCCAAAATGTCTGAACATATGCTGTAACACCCAAGGATTTTGTGATATATTTTTCTCAAATAAATTTAATTTCTTTGATATCTTGTGTTACGTAAAAAATGAGTTTAAATGAACCACAATATATTATTAGAATAAGATTATTTAATTCTAAAATTATAACCTATATGTTAAATTTGGTGTTAGGAATAATAATAGTCCCATTATGAAAATTAAGTATATAGGTTTTATAAAATCAAAATATATCAAATAAACAAGTACTTAATTTTTGGTAAGGTCTTTATACACTTTGAATTTTTTTAATAATAATGATTTTTATTGATTTTTTTAAACAAATAATTAAAGTAATTTTTTAACTTTTAGAATTTTTTTTAAAAGAAATTAAGATAAATTTGTAAATAAAAATGTTAAAATTATCTTATAGAAAATTTTTATAAATTTTATGATAAGATTATTTTTTTGATTAATAGTGAAGAATATTGATATCTATTAAAAACTAAATTTTTATTTAAAACATTTACAAATTTCCATATTTTTTAAAAATGTTCTAAAAGTAAAATTATTTAAACTATATTAATATTAATATAATTTATTTTATTGAACTCTATCTCAAATTCAATTTTGATTTAAAAACTATTTTTACTTAATAAAAAAATTGTTTGAAAACTCATTTTTCGTCTAGTCTGCAGGTTTAATTTAAAATTAAATTCTGAAACATTTTTGAATTCAAGTTGATAAAATGGATTCCATAATTCTAATTAGAATAGTTATTATTAAATAATATCTCCAACTTAATTTTTTTCAATAATTAGTTTTAAAAATAGTACAAGTTAATTATTTTGGTTGAGTTTAAAATAGGTTTAGTAGGGGATAAACATAAATGATAAGGGTTAAAATGACCTAAACACTTGGCCAATTACAATTGGATGGAAATAATTACACATTATCTCATTTTTGAACTGATAATGATTCATTTGGGAGTTATAATACTCATATTTTAAAATAAAATACTATGTTCGACAGAATATAAGTTATGCAACACCGAGCTTAAATGAAATATTATTATTTAAATGTGATCTTTATATACTAGCCATAAAATTAAAAGGAATAAATAGTATTAACCACATTATAAAATATATATTTATCTTGATAATTTCTAATTTATTAAATAATTATTTTTAAATAAGTACTATATTTTTAGTAAAGTTGTTTCATTCTTCAAAAAATTATGTTTTCTTCAAAATTGATTTTTATTTATTTTTCTGGGTTATAATTATAAATAATTTATGGAAATTTTAGAAAATTTATTTTAAAAAATGATTTTAAATTTAAAATTCTTCTAGTCAAAATTATCTAAGGGTGAAATTTTAAAATTTTTCTGAAAATATTTATTTTTTATTAAATAATAAAAAATAATATTTTTTATTAAAAATATATTTTATTTAAAAAATGAAATCATTTTTTGTATTATTTTAAAATTTAACTAGTTATTCTATATTTAAATTAATCGAATTTTTTTAATGTATTGTTTACTTTAATTTTGTGTAAAAATAATTTATATTCTAAAATTAATTTTTTCTCTAAATTTTTTTTTCATTGAGCTTTTCTGGTTTAATATTAAATAATATTATTAAAATTATATTACACATATATTTTAAAATAGAATCAATGTTTTTAATCATTTTGTCCAAATTTTTTAAATAGGTCTCTTTTATTTTTGTTTAATATGAATAGTAAATATAGTAATTTAATTATAATGGTAAAGGGTGAATCTGTTGATTTAGGTTACAAATAAAATGATAATAACCATAAAATGACACAAAAACATTCATAAATATTATAGGATGAGTATATATTGAAAATAATAATCCATGGGTACAATTTATGACCTTTTTGGGCCACTTGGATGAGATTATGACCTTTATAATATTTTATTTAAATAAATGTCAAACTTGGCACACCCTTGTTTTTAATAAGTGTAATATTTTTAATATGTTGTTATCTAGAGTATATATTCCACTATAAATAATATTTTCAATTTTAATTTATTTATTTTTATCATGGATTTTTTTTATAATTTTTAGTTAAAGAATAATTTCCTTAAATTGTTTCACACTGTTGATGCAGTGACTAATTATTTAATGGAAACATCAAATAAGTTATTCTAAAATTTGAAAATAAATATAATTTCAGATAAATAATGTGTTATGTGAATTTTTTAGATGAAATAGACATATTATAGTTGTAATAAAATATTTTTTATAATTTAATATGTCCACTTGATATTATTAAATTCAATGTAATGGGTAGTTTTAAAAATTGACCATATAGATGTTTTATAGTAAATAATATTTTTTTATATGATATAAAATTCATAAACATATAAATTTATACTAAGTTTTTAAGATAAGGTTATAAATGTAAACCATGGTCCACTTATGGGTCTTTATTTATTTTACAGTAAACTTAATTACCTTCAAAGAGTAAGAATCCATGTTCTCATGGTAGGAGTTAAAGGGGTTAAAACCAAAAGATAAGGGTATAAATATAGACAAAAATTTTTCTTATTTTTATTTTATAATATTATTTGGACACACACTCACATAATATTCAAAATAAATTACATTTGATACATTTTTATATGAAAATAAATATATATTAATTTAATATTTTGATAAATTCCAAGATTTCCCCTCCCCTCTATTATAATAGGGTATTCTTTATTCTCATTTATTCACAAATTAAAAATATTTTTTGTAAAATAACTACCAAAATACCTTAATATAATACCAATACATATTAAATAATATTTTTTAAGTATTTTATTATTATTATTAGTCTTCAGGTGTTAAAACGAAGGTTTTCTAAAGAATTTGTATACTTTAACCTGAATCTTTAATTTTTTATTTCTTCATACACATCCCTAATACCTTAATAACAATCATAAAATAATAAATCTTATATCATCCACATATTGAGATGTTATTATGTTAATTAAATGACTTATATATCTCTCTTCTTCTATCAAATGGTAAAAGAAATGGTCATTCATTTTTATGGTGGACTACCACCTCGCAAACCAATGTAATTAATTTTATATAACTGTATCTCAATACTGGTTATAATGATTGAATTATTTTTTATATATTATATTCAATACATATTTGTCATTTTAAATAAATAATATGTATTTTATGTATTTACTATTCCATGTATAGAAAAATGATAACATCGTTCATTTGTATATATAGACACCACCTCAACAAAGATATGTGATTCGTTTTTCGTCACCACGTGTCATGGATGATATATATAAGTATACTTGAAGAAGAAATATGATATTTTTTGATTTTATTATCATTTTTTTAATATAATATAATACTTACCTTTTCTCCATAAATATTGTTGAAAAATTGAAATATTACTTTTGTGTACATATGACCTACTGTCTCCATGGATGTAACGTAATTAATTTAAAAAAATATTTAATGGATTTATTTAAAAGTATAATTTATGTATAAAATGAATATAATTTCAAGAGTATTATTCTATGGATGATGAAATTTTGAACATTTTGACCATATTCAAAAGCGGAATTCATTTTGGACTTAATTATAAAATATCTTCAAGACAACCTACATGGACTCAAGTAATTAAGTAATTATTATAAAATTGTAATAAGTGAAGTAAAATGAATAATAAAAATAAAAAGATTTGTTAACAATTTAATTAATTAACATAATTTTCTTATTCAGGATGATAAAGAACGTACCTAATGAGTTGAAATCTAGGTAAGGGACTCTCTTTTAAAAATTATGTTTTAAAAGTTATCTTTGAAAAATTATGTTTCTAATGTCTTTTTTAAATACTATTTTCCATTCATATCCATATTAATCTTTCTAAATATTATGTAAATAATTTTTTTATTATTCATTTATGATTTTTTAAATCCATTTTTATCCATTTTTTATATTTTAAAAAATGGTGTAGAAGGAATATTTTTGTCTTTTTCCAAATGACATTTTTTGTAAATAGTCAGACAAAAATATAGAAGGAATATTTTTAAAAAATATATAAAATTAGTTTTTATTACCAACTTAATGAATGATATTTTATTTTAAGAGTAATTTATAATATTACATTTTTATTTTGAATGATGTTTTTCCCTTTTTATTTCATTAGTTTTCTTTTTAAAAAATTTATATTTCTCAAGGAATGTTTTTATGATGCAAGAATTCAAGATTTATGATTATGTAATGGTTCTTGGGAGTTTCATATGAATATGGGTAGTCCGTTATAAGACAAATTTATGTGGTTCCATGATATATCTCTAATTAATTTCATTTTTTTATGTGGTAAGTTGACCGAGATGGTTATTCCAAGGGTAATTGTATTGGTAACACAAAGTATAATAATGAGGGTTATTTCAAGTTTAATTCTGAGTGTTATTTCATGTGTGGTAGTGAGCGTTACACCATATGTAAGTTTTATAAGAAAATAATACCGCAAGTTGCCTATATGATTCAGTTATTATTTTTATCTTTTTGAAGAAATATAATTTTTTCACAGGTATGTTATTTTGTTTATGATCAATTGGATGTATTTTTACTTTTTATGGATGAAAAGTATGAATTTGTGAAAATGGTTTCATTGGTTTATCATGCTAGAAAAGAAACCAATACGGGATTTATTTTTTCTGTTAATATTTATAACCAAATGTTTTATAGGATATTAATGGGTGAAAAGGTTATTTATTGTGTAATAAAATGATTGTTTTCTGAACAATGTATATTTTGAAAAATGTACTTTTTTATAAGTATTCATGGACTAACAGGTTTTTTATTAACTTATAAATCCTTTACTAAGATTTTTTTACACATCACGAGTTTTATAATGTATTTTTACATTTTTTTAGGATGCATAAAGGGAAAAATATTATGTCAAGTTGAATGTTGTGAATATTTTTCATGATATAAAATCATGTATTTTTAAGTTTTTATGGTGGGAAAATGGATACTAATAGAAACCTTCCATATTATTATATGGTTACATTATGTATAATTTATAACGTAATTATTTAAAAATATAGACCAGAAAATATCCTAAAATGTAAACAATTGAAGTATTGAATTAAAACTCATGATTATGTAATGTTTAAGGTAAATTTATCATAGTTAGTATTAGTGGAGGGTTTAAATAACTTTTGAGATTAGGATATTTTCATGTGAGGTTATCTAAATATTTATAGAAAACATCATGGTTTTATAATTTTAATGTTGATCTAATGTTCAATGAATTAGAAACCCCTTTTCAGAAATTATCTTAAGAAATTTTAAAGTGGATAATGATATTTTTGGAGAAATTTATTTTTTTATGTAATTTATGGGTCATTATATTTTGTGATGGAAAAGGAAAGGTATGAGATATCCTTTTAGTTTAGAACATTTATATAATTTTGAATATATTATAGTTTTTTAGGATGATTCTCACATTTCCATTAATGTTATGAGAATAATTTTTTTCAGAAAAAATAGTACTCATATTTTAGTTGACAACCCGTCTAATCCAGCCATGTCATAAGGTTTGGACCCACTACCATATGGAGACAAAGGTGCATAGATTACCATTGGGATATGAGATTTCCCATTCAGAATGAAATTTCTTTTCATTATTAAAATAGAATAATAGATAAATTATATGTAAATTTTGGGAACATTTGTTTTATCGTATATATAACCATGGGATTGGAAGTTATTATAGTGATTATGTGGTTAATGTTATTTTGAAAGAAGATCATTATAATTTTGTGGATCATTATGAGATATTATGGGATTTTTTTGATAACTAATTATTTAATTATCTATTGTAATTTTATATGATTTTATTGTGGAATTATGGTGATTTAGGTTATTTTTGGAAGTAGTTGGTGTATCATAGACTTTATATGCATAGGGTGTACACATTTTGGTATTAGACTTCAAGATTAATTTTTGTTATTTGAAAATATATGTTAAAATTAAACTTGAAGAATATAGGATCAAATAATTCTAAATTTTAGTATTCAATTTTATAGTGTCAATTATTTTCTGGAATTTAATGGATATTTTTTTGTTGAATGAGCCATGTTTAAATTTTGGTATTACTATTTATTTTTAAAGATTATGGTTGTTTTTCATCATTTGAAGGTTTGTTAATTTTGGGAAAATATCTTATCTTATCCTAGAAATCATGTTTTTTGTTAATGTATAATGATAAGAGATATAGTTTTTAAACCTTTTGTGGAATTATTTAATTAATTATAAGTTTATTCTAAAACTTTGGGCATGCAAAATTAATCTTAAATACTAATTGTTTTGATCCCAAGAAGATAATGTGGTGGAAATTTATTAATGGATGAAATTATAATTTCCATGTATGTAAATTTCCTTATGATATTAGAATATATTGTAAATAATTCCTCATATTTTGGAAACTTATTTTCAAAAAAAATGAAATCCATTTAATTTTTTTTCTGAGGAATCAATGGCCTTTTAACCTAATATAACTTTATGGTTTTTTATGGAAAATTTTATCAATATCATGTTCTTTATAAATATATATTGGTAAATGGGAGTTATATTTCTCTTCCATTTACATGTTTTAACTTCCCACTAATGTTATCCTTTTTGAAAACCATTATATGTTATATTATAGAGGACCTTCATAATTCCTTTTCTCTTGTATCAAGTGGGTGTTTTATTGATCATTTTTATGATGTGGGATTTCAAAAAATCTATTTTGAATAGTTGAACATTGGTTAATAATCAAAATTTAATATTGTGAGGAATAAATTCATTAAATGGGGGACAGTGTAACATCCCAAAAAATTTAATAGACATAATTGGTTCGATAGTGTATTAAATACGCAACACTGAGTTTTAATGAACAATTAAATCTTATAAATTAAATGTGACTATTGAAACCTCGAAGTTAAATTGGAGGTAATTAAAAAAATTAACCACATTATAGATTATATAATTTCCATAATCATTTCTATTCGATTAAAAATAATTTTTTGAAGAAGTTCTATATTTTTTATAGTTATTTTCTTCCTTAAAAAAATATTTTTCTCTAAATATGTTTTTATTGATTTTTATGGGTAATTACTATAATTATTTTTTAGAAATTTTTTATAATTTATTATAAAAAATGAATTTTGTTTTTAAATTCATAATTTTCAAAATTATCTTAGGATTAATTTCTGAGAATTTTCTAAATATATTACTTTTTCCATGAATAGTGAACAATACTTCGTTTCATAGAAAAATATATTTTATTTTCAATGTAAAATTGTGTTTTGGATTTTTTTAAATTTTAATTTATTAATATTTAATTAAATTAATAAAAATATATTTTTAACATGGATTTTATACATATATTTATTACAAAAACATTTTAAATTTAAAAGGTAATTTTTCCAAAAAAAAATGTTTCTGTTGTGTTTTTTCAGTTTAATTATCAATTATGTTATGAAAATATAATGTTTTGAATTTTGAATAAAGGATTAAATATTTTTAATTACTGAGTCAAATTTTATTAAATATTTCCCTTTTATTTTTGTGCAATATGAATAGTAAACTGAGTAATTTTATTACCATGATAAAAGGTAAATCGGTAATTTAGGTTACAAATAAAATTATAAGTACCCTCTAATGATCTGAACACTTACCTAATTAATATTTTTTAGTATATATAGACTATAATCATCCTATGGTATAATTTATTACCGTTTGGTCCACTTGTATGAGATTTTATCCATTATAGTATTTTATTTCATGAAATGTTAATCTTGTCACACAATTATTTTTAATAAGTGTGATATTATTAATATGGTATTATTTAGAAGATATTTTTTAATGCAAATGTTATATTTAAATATAAAATATAAATATAATTTATGCTAATTTATAATTAATTTTTATTAAATAAATAATTTCCTTAAATTCTTGCAGAACACTAATACAATAATTAATTAATTAATGGAAACATCAAATAAAAGATCTTAAAAATATTAAAATAAATATACCTTCATATAAATAATGTGATCAGAGAATTTCCTAGATGATAATGGCATGTTATGTATATAATAAAATATATTTTTTTTCAAATTTTAAATATTGGATCGATATTATTAAAGTCAATGTGATGAATAGTTCAAAAAAATTACATTATGGATATTTTATAGTAAATATTATTTTATTAAATGATAAAAAATTTAGTATAATTTATTTCCAAAAATTGATTACGATAAGGTTTAAAATATCAAACATGTTCCATTCATGGGTATTTCTTCATATTATATTAACAATATTGATCGTTAAAGAGTAAAAGTCTATGTTCTCATAATAAGAGTTCAAGGGGTTAAATATGTGTTAAAACCAAAAGATAATTTATAAATATAGAAAAAACATGTCCAAATTTTTAGGGATTTAGAAAAATAATATTCTTATCTTATAAATAACTCACTTTTTATGGATATTTAATTGAAAATTAATTTCTATTAACTTAATATTTTGATAATTTCTAAGAGTGATTCTCCCCTCACTTATAAAAGGACAAATATTCTTATCATTTATTCATTCTCCAAAACCATTTTGGTTCTGTAAATAAATTCATATATCCCTTACTATAATCTCTCCCCACATTAAATATGTATTTTTTAGTCATCATACCAATCTTAAAATTATAAAGGTGTTTAGAAAGGGAGGTTTTCCAAATAAGAGGTATAGTTTTTATCAGCATGTTTTAGTTTTGTTTCTTCTTCCACATCCATAAAACCTCATTCAACCATGGTAAAATAATATTTAATGTATAATAAATATAATTAAATTTTTTTATTTTAGCTTCATGATTTATATCCATCTCTTCTCCCATCAAATGAGAAACAAAACTGTCATTCGTGTGTATGACAGACTACAGCCTTGTGAACCTATGTAATTCTCCTTCCAGCACCATAACTTGTGACTGGTTATAATTATATAATTAATGTTTATATATGATATTAATGAAATATTAATCATTCTTAAAAGATAATATAACATTTACATTATTAGGTTTCCATGCATTGAAAAATGAAAACATCATTTGTCAATATGTGTAAATTGCCACTTCCACAGAGCAATGTGACTTTTTTTCATCACCACCTCACTTGGATGATATATATAAGAATATTTTAAGAATTAAATGATATTTATGATATATTTATAATTATGGACAGATAAAATAATACTTAACTTCTTTCCATAATGATTTTTGAAAAATGGAAACGCTGCTTATTTGTACATACAGCCTACTATCTCCATGATTGTTACATATTTTATTTTTTCATCACCATGTTTAATGGAAGGATTTATAAATGATATTTCTGTATAAGAAATATATTTATGTAATGAATATTATTTTAGAGATGATGGAATTTTTACCTTTTGACCATACTCAACTGAATGATGTCATTTTAGACTTAACTAAAAAATTTCTTCAAAACATCCAATGTGAATTTAAATAATTAAGTAATTGTTATAACATGATAATAAAAAATTAACCTAATTTTTTTATTCAAGAAGATAAATAATGTACTTGATGAGTCGTACTCAAGTTAAGGGACATTATTATAAAATTTATTTTTTAAAAAAATTCATTAAAACACTCATTTTCTTCTTTAACCATGTGATTTATTTCTAAAAATAAATTAAATAATGTTATTATTATTATTATATGTCATTTTAAATAAATATTTACCCATTTTTTTTAAAAAATGTTTTGAAAGAAATATTTTTTTTGTTTCTCAAATGGGGTACTTTGCATCTTTTTTGAAAAAAAATATGGATTGAATGTTTTTTAACTTATATGTTATGAGAGGATTTTACATCCTATATGGATAATATTTTCTTTGATGATTCCTTTAAAATATTACATGGTTATTTTTAAATAATTTTTTTTATTTTTATGTGAACTTTTTTCTTTTAAAGTTTTTGATTTTCCTCTAGAAATGTTTTTATGATGTAAACATTCATGTTTTATGATTATATTTTGCTTCTTAGGAACCGTTTAAATTCATGGGTGGTTATGTTATACACCAAATTAGGGTGGGTCTATGATATACCTCCAATATATTATGTATATTTACATTGGAAGTTACCCTTGATGTTTATTACAAGGGTAATTTTGATTTTTACTCAATTTATAACCACGAGGTTTATATCAAAAATTATTGTGATGATTAATTAATGTGTAGTTATAAAGGTTACTCAATAAGTAAGTATGATAATAAAATGATTCCCCAAGTTACCTATATGATTTATTTATGATTTCAATGTTTTTACATAATATTATTTTTTCACAATGTATGTAATTGAGTTTATTAAAAAAAATAAATCATATGATAATTTTTAAAGATGAAAAGTATAACATAGTGAGGTTATTTTCAAGATATTATCATATTTTTAAAGAAATCATAATGGTTTTTATTTTTTATTTAATATTTCTTATCAAATATTTTATGGAATCATTTTGGTAGAAAATGTGATTTCATGAGTAATAAAATGTTTATTTTGAGCCCAATGTTTATTTTGAAAAATGACTTTTTTTATATGTATTCATTGACTAATGGTTTGTTTTTATTTTTTATGTCTCTAACTAGGATTTATGTGCTTATATAAAGTTTTAAAATATTTTTTACAGGTTTAAAGAATATGTAAGGTAATATAATATGTGAATTTGAAATTTGGGAATATTTTTCATGAAAATAAATCATTTTTTTCTTTAAAAGTTGTATATGGTTCGAAAATGGATATTGATTTGAATCCTAAAATTTATGTGATATGGTTTTTTATGTAATATTTATGAGGTAATTAGTTTAAACTATAAACCTGAAATGAACCATAAATTTTAGGGAATGAATTATTTACATTAAAATCAAGATTATTTAATTTTTATGGTCAGTTTCTAAAATTGGAGCCTTTTGGAATGTGTACAATGTGGTTATGAATTTTTATTTTCAAAAAATCCAATTGTGTCCTCTCCCCAACTTATAAATGGTCACCCCCTACCTTCTCTTATTCATACTCCGAAATAAATTTTGTTTATAAAATAACTACGATATATCTTAATTACTTCCATCCACATTCCCTATTGAAATCATTTTTATTAAAAAACCACCTATGAATGCTTTTGGGAAAATCGTAAATAGGTTTTTTGAAAAAGATGTATCATTATTCCCCGAGCATTTTTATTTTATTTATTCTTCCACCTCCTGAAAATATTATTAAACAATGATGATATAATAACATTAGTATCCTTTATATACTTATATGTTATTTATTTAATGTAAAAAACCCATATCCATCTCCTAATCCATCAAATGGGAAAGAGAAATGTCAATTGTGTGTACGTCAGACTCTCGCCTCATGAACCGATGTAATTTCATTTCCATCACCACCACTCACAAATGGTGATAATGATGGATTTAACATATTTACATGATATTAATGAACTATTTATACTTATTTAATTATAATATCATATCTACCTTCTTACATTCCAGTCTGTTGGAAAAATATAACGTCGCTCATGCGTACGTGTGGGACTTCCATCTCTATGAAGCGATGTGATACATTTTTCATTTTATTTTTATATAGACAGTAATAGAGATATATTTAATGAATATATATGATATATATGATATAAAATTTTATTTATGGTACATATTTAATTAACATTCCTTTATTCCATCTGTCGAAAAATGAAAACAGTGTTAATGTGTATGTACGACCTACCGTATCCATAAATGATATAATTCATTTTTAAATATATAAATTTTATGAATGAATATAAATATGTATATAATGAATATATATTACATTTATATCATTATTAAAATTAATTAGATGATGTAACCATAATCAAAGTACATGTAAAAAACTACTAAACCAAAACATACATGAAAAATGAAGCCATTATTACCTGAAATAATGATTTTAACAAAGAATTGTTAATAAAAATGTGGTAAAAGGTTGTAAATAAATAATTTATGGTATGATATAGATTATTGTAGTTATTTAATTGTTATATAATAAACCTATATTTATTATACCTAGGGTTTTAATGTGTAAAAATAAAGTCGATACATGAGGTAAGGGATTTTCATCTCACTTTTATTTCTATTAGACACAAGTCATATTCACCATTTATTTCATTCTTGTAGTATATATACATCGAATGAGTTTTTTTGTTATTATTATAATAGATAAATATGGGATATAGATATCTGTATAAGGTTCCTTTTTTCATGGGGATTAAGATTTAAAAATTACAAATGTGGTAACAATTTTACGATACAATCTCACAATTTATCAGGATTATTTATGATTATGTTTACAATGATAAAATAATATTACATATCTCTTAATAAACTAATTATTATTATTATCCTATTATTATTTATAAATAATAAATGTTTTCTATCCATTTTACTCTCTTTAATAACTAAAGCTACAAGAATTATGTTTTTAAGAAAAAAACAAATTTATTTCTCTCTTCAGTTGAAAATCCATTTTCCTCCATGTCTATGCTTTCAAAAAATGTTTTAAGATAATTTTTCCTATTATCCAAGGATTTTATAACGAAATTTTTACACATGTTTGAATTTTTACTAAATGTGAAAGGAATCTTTGGTCTTCATGCCCGAAAAATGTGAAAGGAATGAATATAAATTTTCTTATTATCCAATAATTTTTCCTATTATCTAATCATTTTCTATATTAAGAAATTAATTCTTTTTCACCAAAAAATGTGAAAGGATTATTTGTTTTAAAATGTTTGGAAAGAATATAATTTCTCACCATCATGACCCCTCAATAATTTAAATCTTCCTTATAAATTTCCAAGTTTATTTTTACATAATAGTTTTTATTTAATATTTTGTAAATTATTAGATTTTAAAGAAGTGATTTAAAAATGGAATGGATATTTTCCTTGAGAAAGTATTAATGATATATTTATTTTATTTCCATTTATGAATGATGATGACCATTGGTGTTCATTTCGTTTTATTGGGGATATGATCTAATGGTACCAAAATAACAATTTCTATAGATGGTTTATTATTATGGTGAAAATATTATTATGAAACCTATTTATTTTCCATGGTTAATGATATAATGAAATGATGAAATATTTATGAAACCAATTTATTTCCCATGCGTTATTCTATGATGAAATGTTTATGAAAACTATTTCCTTTTGAAGGTTTATAATTTAATTAATATTTTTTGATCCTTTGAAAACAAATATATAGATTATGTGATGCTTGGGACCAATATCTCCCTCAAATTCATTGGGAAAATATGGTTAACTCGTGCACAAATATGTTATTCCTGAACCAGATTTCATGTTCATAATTTCATGCATAGAAATGGTCTTCATGCCCAAAAGATTATGCATGGGTTTAGTTTTATTTTCAATAATTTTTTTCATGTTTATGAATTTCATGTCTATAAGATTATGTGTGTACATGGTTTTCATGTCCATATGTTTATGCATGGACCTGGCTATCGTGTCCATAAGATTATGTGTAGACCAAGATTTCATGTCTATAAGTTTATATATGGGTCTAATTTCATGTTATTTATTAGATGAGTGAACCTATTTATATTTATACATCTTAAAAATGTTATAATATTATATTTTTTCACAAATATAAGTCTTATGACAATGTTATACTCTCATAGATCATGTTCATTGATTCCTTTCTTATTCATGTCTTATTAATTGCCACGATTTTTTCATAAATCAAAATTATGAACTATGATATGAAAGGTACAGTTTCAAAAAGTTATGAATATTTTCACATTCCCTTATTATCATGTAATTATTATATTATCATTTATATCTACCTTTTTTACCCTTATAGAGCATCTAAGATCAACCTTTCTTATGTGTAACATCGCGTTATGACTTACTATAAAACTAATAGCCAAACTGGTCACTGCATGGCCTCAAGTGCACCTCCACATATGCCATAGGATTATGAATAGTAAATAGGGTATAATATTGGTTCAGTGGGGAGAATATACCATCATAATTAGAGTAGAATAGTGATATATAAAAAAATAACCAAGAAACTATTGCGAAATAAGTAACTAAGAAAAGACAAAGCAGTGGAAGAAGAATATCAACTGAATATAAATGCTTGGCTCCAATATAAAACAATGCATAAATTTCGATATGGATATTACAAATAAACTAAAATAGAAGAAACATATCCTGAAAATGATACAGTTCAATACATGATTGAGGAAAAAATAAAATCCCATTGGGCAAACTCCATGTTGAATCTAATCTATAGCTCAGTCACCTCCTTCTAACTCCCAAGTACAAGCATGCCAGCACAAAAGAAATTATATGGTCCTACAAACATGAGATCTTATTAGTTACCCCAGTGTAATGAATTCTTGATCCGGGTGTGAGATATAATGAGTATGACCCACCAACAGTTTTTACGTCTAAATCAACTACATGATAATAAAGTACAATAGTGTATAGGTAAAAGGTGTAATAAACAAGGCTAAATAAATAAATAAAAGTTTTCTTATGATCCACTATGAAACCTGGAAGACTCTACCTACTTCAGAACATTCTATAATGAGTGTATGATCAGTTTATATATATATAGTAACTATACATATATATATTATGGTTTTATTATTTATCCACAGATATACACTAATTACAAGTATATGTAAGTAACCATATACCTTGAATACTAGGTGCTAGATGGAATGGGGTGTAACTAAGTCATCCATAACAAGTATAAATGATCCTATAATATAAAGAAATGGTAAAAACCATACATATAATAAGTAATGGGATACATCATCCTCAACACTCGAGATTGTGGGTGAATTTTCATTTCAACACCTGAAACAAGGGATACAGTGCATCATGCCCACTATATGAATAGTGTCAATAGTTTGAGACATCATGATCAATTCCCAATATAAGTTTGAGTGAAACTTCATGCCTAACAAGTCCTATAACCATCATTTCACAACCAATATAAATGGAATAATAATAGAAATAGTAAGGCATTGCGTCTTAATCATAGGTAATCCATATGTGCAATATAACCAAGTACATCACGATTCATACTATTCACATAATCTGTGGTTATTTACGTATAGAAAGTGGTGTTGTTGTACCACTCAATTATATTCCATTTAATTAAACACATTAAATTTAATCAAACCATTTCAATTATGATGGAAAGGAAATATTTAATCACGGAATTCCAACCCCCATAGAAGGTGGTCGGTCTCTCAAATAATAAGAACAAGGAATTACATGTCATTTTATTTAATTCATTTAAGAATATAACTAGGTTCCATATAATAAGCATGAAATATATATAGAAATAAACAATAAATCATAGGAAACACCAATGCCATAAATCCAAGAAAATATAAAACATTAATAACCACATTTTAGTTTAAAAATAGAACACCTCAACGGATGGGTTTTATTATAAAATGTGATATAGTTAGCAACAACTTAATTTAGCTTATGCAAGCATCAAATTTAAGAGGCCTAACTCAATTCTCAAAAAAAAAAATATCATTTTAGAAAGCTACCAAACCTAACATTTCATCACTAGTATAATCAAAATAATTTAGCACACCCCATGGTTGGATTTTTCATAAAGGAACCCATGGTTCATCATTTTATTTAACAAAATCACCCCAAATTGGGTGATTTAGGTTAAGGTACACACCTATAACCATGGGATGGAATCTAATGTAGTAAAGACATGGTCTAACAAATTTAATTTGTGTCATTTCACAATTTAGGGGTGACACCTAGAATGTTTGGCGCGTAACACACAAAAAAATTAATTATTAAATATAAACATTGGGAAAGAGGTATATACCACCTAACGTATACCAAGTATGCTCTGCTCATCCAGTATCGAGGCATGAATCGGTCTGGATTGAGAGAAATAGATTAAATAGAAATCTATCAAGAAAATAGGTTGAGTGAGCTCGCAAAAATATAACTCCATTGAGAGTGTACTAAAAAATGAAAACCTCATGAGGAAATAAAACATTACTAAAAGGAATCCACAAATATTGATGGATATTGAATCCTACTATGGCTGATGGAGATAACACCATGCCTTGAAGAGGAAGGAGGAGGAACCCATAAGAGGAATGAGATGTGTTTTCTAATATGGGGAAGAATTAAAAGATGAGAAGGGGTTAAAAACATTTTAGGGGAAAAATTGTAAATCCCCTCTCAAAAATGGGTTTGCATGATTACCCAAACTAGGCACCATACATGGACCAAAAATGCTTCCTCTACTTATTTATAAGGGGGGTTTCACAGTTAATACACATGGTTTTGGGAAACCATGCAATTTCACACTATTAAAAACATATAGAAGTCCACATGTCTTTGTGTCCCCTATCGTATAGTTGGAACAAACCATGTGAGAAATCCAACTACACTAGATTAGATGTATGGTTTCTTATAGAGGCTTACACAGTTTAATAATAACCACAAACCATTGTCATATTTCTCAGGTTTTGATTTTTTAGATCCCATGACTCATGAAACTAAACAGAACGCCCACGGAACCTCTCAAACCATTAAATAATTATAAAAACAAAACTTTTGAGTTTTCTAGATCACTAAATTACGTTCTGAAGCTCATTTCAAAGAATTGTCTATTACCAAATGCTAAAATTCAAATTCCATTACAATTCTACTTTAGATCAAAACATAGTTTTTCACATCCTCCACACCTTAAAACTAATCATCTCTAAGAATAATTGTGGAATTAAATAAAACATTACCTGACCTACAAGGGTAATTAATTCTTGTTGAAATGGCTCTATTTCATTCCAAAATGCCTAACTCACCTCCTATCATTACTCAAGTACACAACAATTAACACACCAAAACTGGAGCCATTATCTTATTTTATGATTGAAAACACTGAAACAGTGCTTACCTGGTCCCATTTAGCTAGATAAATGATCATATCATCATCTATTTAAACATCTAGAATATGGTTCTACCCACCATAGTTTTTAATATCAAAATGGTGAAATTTCGAGTCATTGTACCTCCACCATCATAATTGCCTACAAATCCCTCCCTCATCATTCTAACGATGCTCCTTGTTTGATGTTCAGTTAGTCAAATGGTTGATTCCCTATCGAAGTCATTTATTCAGTTAGAGCCATATTTTTAGGGAAATCTCTATCTAACACAGAATACACATTTCTACACCTGACAACATTCCAAATATGGTTCTTCACTGATTGTATTCCTCAAGAAAAAAGGAAATAGGTCAAGCCACCTATTGTTGACCACTCTCAATATGCTCGACCTAGACAGCTAGAATATTACATCTCAAAACTTGATTCCTTCTTCCAAATAATTTCACAGTGCCCTTGGGAACATCTACTGAATCCTGTTTCTGACTTCTATTGATTCTTCAATCCAAACATTCATCTATGTTTTCATGCCTCGACACATACATGCATGTACACTTGATACGATATACTTGGATCACGACTCTCGAAGCTTGTCATCTGATCCAGAATGAGGTTTGGGGTAACATTAGAATCATAAAATGAAATTTGAGGAGTTTATAGAAGATATAATATACTCTAGAATTTACATGTGAGATGTCAGTGCATAGCCGAGACGTCCACGTGTCAAGAACACTAACTGTGCCCAATGGTAGTCAACTCAAGAATCATATGGTTTCCTCGATTCCTAAAAATGAATTACTACTTGCTAACTCAATTATCACTCAGGAATAACCTTTCCTATTTAAACAAACACATTTCAAAACCGTAACTCCCAGGGAGTTTACTTATTGGGTAAATAAAATTTTAATTTAGTGTGGCATATAACTATTACTTTCTTAGTGTACTCTGATGATATAAAGATATGGGACATGATCGTCACCAAAAAATATCACACTAAGAGTATATTGATGACTACAAACAATATTAGAAAAATGTCAATAATTTCCACGATGGAGTGTTCTATGGATTCACACCAATCATATTCCATCCACTAAAAAGAGGAGATGTCAAAAGATAACTAGTTAGCTTCTCTTGAAAAAAGCTTAGCTTCACCAACTGACACATCGCCATTAACCGATCACAATTCCTTTACCACCTAAGGTATCCTTGGATCACTCAAGATTTACCACAAAAGTTTATTCTCGACTAATAGAATTTCCAAAGGTCACATACACAACCAACTATTTCATTTTAATTCTATCTTGCATGCACTGACATGTTACAAGACTCAATAACCTCACAGGCATTTAGAAATAGCAATAACTATGCTTAAATGGTATTCATTAGTTGTTTCCATTTGACCAAGGGGGAAATGTATTCATTAGAATTGATGTGATGCACCCCACCATAGGATTTTCCTAGTAATATAAAGGAATGATATACTAGATGCTATTAAGAATGATAAATTATATTCACCTTGAATGCACAGGTGGCCCTTATCCGATTCACATTCTCATACATCATACCATATGGCATGAAATCCAAAACCAACCTGATCAGCATGCCAAAACACCCGAACCTCTTAGAACACTATCAAGTGAATTGGGAAAAACATGATTCCATTAATATCCAAGTCACTCTACTATGTAAATGACCTAATAACATACTCAGCATCCCATGACTCAATGATTCCACCAAACTCAATAGGTTCATTATATCATTTCATAAGTCAAGGATTACTTTATATATGAATGCACACTACCCCAAGGTTTAAGAAGAAAGATGAACCATTCTAGATACTGTCCATAGGTTTTCCTCCCTATGAATCCATGTATTAGGTGTTATGTAAAATAGATTTAACCTAGATTTATATTTACCCTTATAACCATTAACTAGGATAGTGATGTACCAATTCATCCTGTAACGACGTAGTTATTTATAGAATAATATATTCTATTTTTTATTAATACTTATGAATAAGATATTAATTTTAAGTTAAGGCAGAAAATTTTCCTGACAGTTTACTTGAAACATAGCAATGGGTTTCTCCTAAATCTTATTTTTCACTCAACATTGAGTTATACAGAAATATAATACAAGAATAATAATAACATTTTAAATGGTAGTTAACACCTAGCCATTGGAATGGCGGTAATGAATTGTATCAAATGAATTTTGAAATATGGTTTACACATGTTAAAATAATGATTCATTGGTTACCAAATTTATTTTAAATTGAATGAAAAACCAGTTAAATAGAAAGAATGGGTTTTTATGAAAACCTTTTTAAAGGATAATAATTGTATTTAGAAAATCATATCAGTATTTATGTAATTTTATTTAATGAATAATATATTTTATATATTCAATGTAATGTTTTAAATTCATTTTATATGTTTTCTAGATATGATATAAGAACAAATTCAATTTTTCGGATCAAAGAAGTATTTTTCTAAAAATGCAGTTTTATAGCCTTTTGATGGTGAAGACTTTTTAAATATAGTTTTTATCACTTTTAAATATTTTATTTGAAAGAATAAACTTCTTATTAATAATAGGGACATGAAAATTTACTTTGAATTAATTTTTGATATTTTTCTGATAACTATCATGTTTTGATGAATAATAAATATACACTAAATTTTAATAGAAAACAACTATTTCCATTGAGATAATTTATATCGTTAAGTTATATTATTTAATGGTTTAAAAGTATAATTGGAATATATTTTTATCATTTATTCAAATTTTGGTAATTTTAATTAATTTCACTTTGAAATTGGATATAAACACATGTCAATCTATTGATAGTTATTACTTCTTAAAAACCCGCTTTTTGGTTTTGATGACGGAAACTAATTTTAAATTAATTTATACCAATTCTATGTTTTGAATTTAGAAAAATGGATTCCATATTTTTTTTCAGAATTTCCATACTTTTTAAATAGGTACCTTTTATTTTTTGACATTATGAATAGTAACTTAAGTAATTATTCTATTTACCATTGTTAAATGATAAATCTGGTAAATAATGGTAAATAATAATATCATAATAATATAAAACTACCCTAACACGTGTATTAATCTTATTGGATGATATATGTATAAAAATAGGAATCCTTGGGTCGATTTTGGGACCCTGTGGAGCCACTTGGATGTGAAATCGACATTTCATAAGAATTAATTTAATGTAAATATATGTGTAAAAAAACAAGTATCCTTTATAAAACAAATTTATGGGGTTATGTAAGTGATATCATCGACTATAAATAGACAATAGAAATGTGGAAATATTTACTACATCATGATATTTTATTTAAAATTTTTAGATATTAAATAAAAAAATGTAATTATGACATAATGATGATGCAATGATTTCTTCATTAATAAAGGATTCAAATAAATGATTTTATAAATATTAAAATAAATGTAATTTTATTATTTTTATGTTGTAAATGAACATTTTGGACTATATTGACATATTATATTTTATTTAATGAATTTTTTTCGAAGGAATCATTTTGTTATGATTTTAACAATAAATCAATTACTTTATAGCGTCAACATTGACATAAATGTGTTTTTATAACAAATACTATTTTATTAAATGATAAAATAGTCCTAAAAAATTTATATTCAGCCAAATAACTTATATAATGTTAAAAATTTCATTAATTATCCACTTATGGTTCTATTGTAATTTTATGGTAAATATTGTTACCTTGTATTATTAAAATACAAGAAGACATGGTAAAAGTAAATATTTTTAATTAAGGGTTAAAGCTAAAAGATAATTTAATTTTGTTACTAAACATGTCTAAAACCTATTGGTTGAGAGGTTATAGACCCAAGAAAACTTATCTTTGAAATAAATGAGTTTGGGACAATTTGAAGCCTAAAATAAATTTATAATAAATTAATATTTCTAGACATTCCTAAAGTGCCCCTCCCCCCTCTTATAAAAGGTCACCACCTCTACCCACATAACACACACCTCTCAAGCCCCTTGGATCATCCAAATTTTTCTCAAATAAGCTCCCAAATCCCTCCTTTCCTACTATAAGCCTTTCTTTTGTCAAAAGGCAATTCAAGAAATCCTTTTGGCTTTAATGAAAAGAAGATAACCGATTTAGTGGTAACATCTTCTCTCAAGTTCTTTTTTTATTTTAATTCTCCCTCCCTATGCACTTCTAATTCTTTGATTACATAAAAAACATAGTATACTAAATATACTAGGATTTTGTTATGAGTTGTATTTGAACTAAACTTACACACACCTCCATCTAATGGATACGAACATATTGTTTCTATGGATTGCGAACTACTGCCTCACAAAACGAGGATTGTTCAATTTTCCCCGACCACTACTCATGGTGGTAATTATGATGTAAATGTATTTATATATTATATATGTTATATATATATATATATATATATTCCCTATAATTCTGAAAATTTTATTTAGAGCATATCATTATGATTTACATAATGTGTAAATATGATAATTTCATTTGATGAAGTGTCCACTACTGCCTGCTCAATGTGATATGACTCATTCATTCCATACATGGAACATATAGATGATGGCATTAATGAAAATATGTATCATATATAAAATATAATATTATACCATAATTATAATATACCAATGTATCATTTATTTTTCATTCTTTTAAACATGAAAAGAAATGAAAGTTGTGTTCACGCGTACGTACGGCTTACCATATCCATGAACGATGAATTTCATTTCTTATCTCCAAATGGTATGGAATATTATAAATACATATATAATGAATATATATGATATATATGATAAAAAATCATGAATAATATTCTACAGATGATTTAATTTTGAACAAATGGAAAATTTACATTAAACAACTTGATTTTCGACTTACGTATTGAATATCGACAAAAATACCGATACGAACTTAAATAATTATATAAATTTTAGAACATGATGATAAGTAATATAAAATGAATAATAATTTTGAAAAATGTTCTTAGGAAATAATAAATTAACCTATTTTTATTATTCATGAATATAAAGAACGAACGAGACAAGTCGGACTCAAGGTAAGGGACTTCATCCCAATCTCAATTCATTGAGTCATTTCTTATTAATATGCACCTTTATTATTTTAAAATATGCATATAAAGCCACTAAAAAATTTCATATCCATGTTTTATCTATAATAATTTTATTTGTTAAATCATGTAGATTAATATTTAAATGTTCAAAGTGGTATGGACACCTTGACAATTTAATGATTTAATTATCAAATATTTTTCATCACGATATTAAATTACATATTTATTTATATGGGTATAAAAATAATATATAGAAAATTTTATATCTACCTTGAATTTCATTAAAAATTTTCAACAGGAATATTTTGACATGAATCTTTTAACTTTCTTTACAAAATGACAAAATGAATGTTTTGTTTAACGTATACAGAGACAATGACTTCTCTACCGCTCTAATAGTTATTTGATATTTGGCTTACTCTATAAGCCTTAATATATTTTAAATAAATCCCTTATTCCTTTATTTGGGTATCTTGGTATTGAAAATGGTATTTTTATGTGTAAATATTATTTATATGGTATTTTTTGTGTTTTTCAAAAGGGTTTTGTGTTGAAAGTGTTTTATTCATAAAATGGTATGTGGAAATTATATGATATGGGTGAGCCAGATATAACTTATATAAAGCATTGATCCCCATTATAGCTCATGGGTGAGCCTGAAATAGCTTATACAAAGGGTTGAGCTTCATTATAGCTCAGAGGTGAGCCAGATATAGCTTATATGAAGGGTGACCCCATTATAGATTTCCAATTTCGGTGTCAACATGTGGTTATTCCAATGGGAAGATGTTTGAAAGGGATTTATTTATATGATTCTATAATTCAAATAAATGATTTTTAATTACATGATATTATTTTAATGTTTTTATTTCAGAAATAAGTATGTGTGTTATTCATATGAAATTATTTTGTTTATTTCTCTCAATAAAACATTAAATGAGTTATAATGTTTTAACTAGACTAATGTTTTATTTATTTTTATGTCCCTTACTGAGATTTTTATGATCATCCTATGTTTTTTAAATGTTTTCCATAGGGTATAAGGATGGATAATAGAATGGAATAAGTCAATTATATTTTTTTCAAGAAAAAGAAATCATGTTCTGGTTGAAGGGTTTCCTTTAGTGGAAAAAGTGAATACTGAGTGTAATTGTCTACATGTATTGTCTGGGTCTATTATGTAATAGTTATTGACTAATTATCTAAAACTCTTAACCTGAAAATGTCTTTAATGTGAATTCTTGAATTAAATTAGGATTATGTAATAATTATGTCTAGGGTCTTATATGTTCATCACTAAAGATAAAGAGAGGTCTGTGCGACCTACTAAGCTGTCAACCATGCCCAATGCATGTCTAACCTACAGAAATTGATCATTAATTGAGGCTAATTCCATAACAATGGTCAAGGATACCATTACCAACTATCCAAACAAGGTTTTCCTTTAGAATATAAGAGTCCTACTAGAGACAAGAACACCATAATGAAACCATACGTTAGAAAGATCATAGCATTTAGAATGTCATTTAATCTCTAAGGGTGCTACCTACCTTCGGCTTTCCCCTTTAAAACAATAAGCATCAACCCTATCACATGTTCATAGAAAAAATATTTCACTAAGCCATATTCCTATCATTTAATACCTTTATAAAAACTAAAAATGACTTTTGAAAATGCTTACATTTCTTTTCAAAGACAACTCAGAGATATGTTTAAACTACCCTTACACGAGAGTTTAAACTAAGGATACCACATAAGGGTTCATTTTAAAATCTTCACATTGATTAAATTTAAATCATTAAATATTTAACTTATTTAATTTAGAAAATAAAGTTCCAATTATAAGACAAAAGCACTTGGTTCCTAATTTAACTAAACCCTCCAGTAAAAACAAGTATTATAAAAATTCCTTTTAAAAAATTAATACATTTTTGAAATACCATCATAATTAGGCAATTTATGATATAAATTCATTTTAAACAATTCATTTATCCTTAATGATTTCCAAACCTAGGTTTGTTCAAGAAAAATAAAATTTCAATATATAGAGGAAAACACCCTTCCGGTTTAAATTGGAATCATTATTAAATAACGTCTTATATAAATATAACCTCAAAGAAGATATAGTTCAACATAAGTTAAGAGGGAGCTGGTCAAGTGAGATTCCACCACAATTCTATATGAACCCAAATAAGTAGTTGAGGACACTTTAAATGACAATTTTTTTACAGTAAAAGTATACCCTCAAGGGTTCAAATACTATGTTTTAATATATAACGTGACTGTAGAGGGTCCCATCAAGACAACATGGGTTTATCACAATGAAACCAAATAACATTTGTTTAATTATAATTGTCTCAAAACAACCATATTGGGATATATCATAAGAAACATTCCCAAACTGACCTACTTGGGTTAAACTTTTCATTTAGAAATTTTTTCATACATACCAACATTCTGATGTGATAGAGTCACAATCCATTATAGAGGAAACCATAGACATATTAAAATTTTAAATTAATCTTAATGGGTTTTATCTAATAAATTTAAATACCATAACTGACCTACTAGGTTTGACTCATGTCAAATATCCATAAGAAATCTATTAATTTATGATAAAAACATAAAAAACATTCACATTTATAAACATCTCAAAATATTTCATGATCTCATATAATGTTTTTTTGTTCCAAAGTAGGATCGAGACCACTAAGAGGTGGTGAACTAGTGGTTATTTATTATATATAATATTGGTTCTTACCTCCATAAAAAACATTCATAACCTCTGAAAACTGATGGATTTACGAACCACAAAAATATAACCTACATCCTCACCGTTTGTATGAAACAAATATAAATAGAAATTAGCACACTATATTTACAAGTTTTATTACAAATTCTTCCTATATTCCATGTTGGGTAGTCCCACAAACATGGATTATTTCACTAACTTCTTTCTGAAATACAGAGGTATAAGAAGTGAAAAATCCTACAATCTAAGTAGCAACATTCCTACTATTGATGGTTATACCACCCCACCACAACTATAATTTTATTTATCCACTACCCCCAAACAATCCATTTTAGAAACTGGTACGTATCCACGGTTATAAGCTTTACTTTCCATCTTTTATTCTGATCCACTTTAGAAAGTATATTATTACTACACAATTAATATGAATTAAAATTTACCTATCTAAAATCGTCATGAACATAAATTATTATCTAAGTAACTTTTAGGACTTTAAAATTTATCTATAAACTCTGTAGCACACTGAAATTCTAAAATAAGATCCTTATATTTGATGGTGTGCTTGACACGTGACACCAAGCGTAGAAGGGAAAATAATACCCTAATACTTTAAAATATATTTACTATTTTAAATATATTTGATATATTATATATTTTTAAATTCACTTGACACTGAGTAACCTTGCATTACATTAAATAGAGGCTTTATTTAATGGCATACATTACACGCAAGATAGAGTTTCGCCATATAAAAATGTATTATTACACAATTATTATTTAATATAATATGATATATCCTAGCTGTTATGTTAGCAGTTATTAGTTTTATTTACTGTATTATAAAAAATTATGGTTTATATAAATATAAAATGAATCCATTGGTTACCAATTAATGATAAATGAAAATATGAACAAATTTGATATAAAAAGAAATATTATTATTTATATGATTCCAATGGAGTTTTGTCATAATAAACATATTTAATTAAAATTAGTGAATTATTTTAATGAAATATATAATTCATATATTACATAAAATATTTTTGATATATATACATTAGGTTTTATATGCATAATATAAGAACAACCGATATTTTATACATAAAAACCTATAATTTTATAAAGGCAATTTTACCATCTTTTAATGGAGAACCAATTTTAAATATATATTTTGAAACATAATTTATTTTATATGTAAAAATATTCTTCCAATTTTAAATTTAAACATAACACATATGTTAGGGTGAATTTTGTATGTTTTTCTGAAACATTTCATTTTTTAATGAATAGTAAAAAATACTGCATTTTAGTACAAAACTGTTTTTTTCATCTAATTTATTTATAAGAAAAATTTATGTTTTATATTGTTTTTAAATTTAAATTAGATATTATTTATATTATTTAATACAATTTATTTTATTATAATAAATTTCACTTTGAAATTGAATATGAAAACATAGAAAACCTTTGGACATTTTACCTTAAAACCTCGTATTGTCATCCCGTCTGCGGGATTAACATTAAATCACTTTCTGCCACATCTATGATTTTAATTTAAAAAAATGGATTCCATGTTTATAATAATCATAATTTTTAATTTAAAATAATACCAAAAATGTTTTTTACAAAAAATATTAGTGAAAGTGATTAAAAATAATTACAACAATTAAGGTCAAATTAATATTAATAGTGGACTAAACCTTAACTTTAGGACCCAAATTGACCTATAAACCTTTCCAAGAGCCATTTAATGGACCTATCTCTGCAATAAAACTTACATTTTTGAGTTCTTTTCGTATTTTATGTCTTTTTATATGTAATAACATATGTACACCTAATTTGTTTCCAAAAATTCAAGTGAGTCTTTTTCCTTCCCTATAAAAGGCCACCAACTCTCCCCATTCCTCACACCTCTCAAACCACATAGGTTCGGCCAATATATTCCAAAATATGTTTCCAAAATCCCTCCCCTAGATAATTAATCCAACCATTGTGAAGAAATATTTCCAAGTAATACTTCTTGTATAAACCAAAAGAAGTTACTTGATTAAGAGGTAACGTCTTCGCTCAATCTTTTTTGTTTAATTTCCATTATCTACTCCCTATACTCTTATTAGTCTATTATTGTTTATCAAATCCCATATAATAAATATACTAGGATTTTTTTATTTTAAAAATTTATAATTACACTTACACAAACATTAATCAAATGGTTATCGTACATGTTGTTTCATTGTACGGCGAATTACTGCCTCACGAAATGATGATTATTCAATTTTCCCTTTCCATCTATCATGGTGGACATTATGATAGAACTATAGTTATATATGTTATATATTATTTTTATAATATATTTATTCTTCTTTAATTTCTATTTATAATAAAACTTTTTAATTTCCATCTTGTTTAAATATCATAATTTCGTTTGAGGAAGTGCGGATTACTGCCCCCTCAATGCGATATGACTCATTCATACCATACATGGAACGTTTGAAGGATTGTTTTAAGAAATCCATTTAACATATATATGATTATTTAATAATATTATACATTTTTATCATTTATTTTTAATTCTTTTAATACAACAATCAAAAGGATGTAGTGTTCATGTGTACGTACAAACTACCGTCTCCATGAACAGTGCACTTCATTTCTAATCTCAAATTATAATGGACTAAAATATATACATATAAACATATTATATATGATAATTAATCCATTTTTTAAATTAGGTATATTATGAAACCATGACACAATTAATAATAACAACAAATAAAATGTTAAAACATACTCGGGCAAATTGGGCAATTAAGAACTGAAATAGTGAAATTAATGAATGAGTGTTCACAAACAGGTAATAAATTATTATGAAGAATAAATATATGATATTGTAAACATTATTATAGTTCCACTATATGTTAGTAACATATTTTATTACAATATATAGTAGTATAAATACCACAAAACAAAATTAAGGTTAAGGTAAGGTATTTTCATCTTACTTTTTACACTAGTGAGATAAATGTCATATTCACCACTCACTTCTTTTATGTTGTATAACTACTTCCCATTTTAATATATTATATCATTAATTCCATTTATTTAATGATAATAAAAGTTTCCATTGATTATTAATCTTTCATGTATCCTAGGGATCAAAATCTACTCAAGTAATATGGTAATTTCATCTCAAATTACATTCCATTGAGACTTATTTGTTATTATTCTCCAATTAACATTTATTTGGTATATATACTACCTTTTTCAACTAACATCATGATTACTCTTATTATCATGATATTATTAGTTTCATTTATTGTCATACATTTTAGATATTATGATTCAATTGTTTCAATGTGGTATGAGATACTTTGGAATGTTTTATGATTATTCCCCTTAAGAATGTTATTAATGATAATATTTGTAATATCACGTCATTTTGTAATCATTTTTCAGTGTAAATTTCATTGAATATAAATATTTTTATATTATGTATATTATTATTTCCTAAACCATATATTATTTCACATATGGTGTTTACTTTGACATACAGTTGATTTACTGGGGAATTATTGATAAATCTGTATCTTTTATTCAATACATATATTTTATATGTCATGTTGTCTATTGATAAAATTTATTATTAGATATGAGGAATTATTTGGTAATTAAATTATGGGTGGATCCCAGACATTACTTAGCTTTTATATGCATCGAAAGGTTCTTATGAGATGATTAAGTTGGCTAAATTAAACATATTTCTACCTGTAATTTTAAATGGTTTGGATGATGGATCATAATAGTATTGGTCCTAATGTGCATCAGATATGATGTATAATAATTAATCATTTCCTTCGTAGATATTTTAGTTTTTATTAATCCATGAGTTTTTTCATCAAAATATATATGGATACATATCATTTATATTCATTGATTAAATGGCATGAGTACCAGTTTATTTCTTTTCCATGTTGAATTTTCTTTACCTAGTTATTTTAATGGAATGTGTTATCAGTTATTTTCCTTTCAATGATAATTTATTCCTATTTATAAATTATTTATTCCACTTTAAATTCCCATACCTATCATTTGATCTCACCCTTATTATGTTTCTTTCCCTAGGTTTTGAAGAAAATAACATTGAATAAAATTTCAAGGATGCAGTTTATCATAGTTTATTATGTATCATGTTTTATTTTTTTTTTTCAATGTATTTATGGGTATCATGTATGTAATATTTATTTCTATGACTTCAAAAATAAATTTTCCTTCTATATTTGATTCCAGGTAATTATGATAATGTAATAAAATAACTCACCGGCTCTAAACATCTGTGGTTGGGGCACTATAGTTTGTATCAAAGGACGTTTAAAAATAACCTTCGAAATTTGATTTAGAAAACATAGATTAGAGAGAAAAACCCAAAGATATAAATTGATGATAAGTATAGAATTAAATCCTAGAATTTTGATAAATTAGAGGTTATGTGGGTATTCCAATTAGTACATCCTTGTATTGATACTATATGTGTACATGGTTACGGCACAAATGTACCTAGGAGTAACAAGTCCAACAAGGTATTTCAGGAATGACTCTAGGTAACCTTATACATAAAAATGAGCCTTATTGTGAACATGGTTTGACACTCCGAGGGTAATTTCTTAGAATAATTCAAATTTTATTTACCCACCATTATGAAGCATTTAAAATTTAAAACTACCCATAAATAGTTAAATTTTATTATTCTAGGATTCACAATGCATACATTTATTATATGTTCTAAAACTTATTTAGAGTCATAATGATTTCCTATTTTTAAGAACTAATCCAATATATGTCATTGTTTATAAATAGTGCCTGGAAGGAAGAATGGTATCAATACTCGTGGCTAATGTAGAGGTTTACCTTTTAATAAATTAAATCAGTTTTTTATTAGAACTAAGAAAGTTAGGGATATATTAATACATCTTGGTCAGGGTATGACAAATAACCTTACCTGAATAGAGCAACCTATTCCAGGCAGAGAATATCCTATGTTGGATCATTTTAGGTAGCAGAAGCCCACATCATTTAGGGGTAATACTAATCCAATTATTAGTTATAAATGTATTATATATCTAGAGAAGAAATTTACAACCTATGAATACAGTGAAAAGGACAAGGCCACACTTACAGTCTATTGTCTCTAAGGTGATACTAATAAATGGTGGTCTCTGATCTAGAATATAAGAGAGGAAGAATAAATTTATCTCATGGAATAGAGAACATTTAAGGAGACATAATTTGATAAATTCTTTTGTTGTTATCAAAAAAATTAGATGAATATAAAGTTACTAGTATTAAATAAAAAGTAAGAAGACAATGTTTTAGATTATGAAGCAACATTTACAAGGTTATCTAGGTATGCTATAGATTATATACAAAACATGGATTTAAACATTGACCTATTATTTTAAGGACTTAAGAAAATTCTATACAAGGTGGTAGTGTCTCATAAACTTTTCTTCATATGATCAAATAGTTTTATGAGATATCAAGACAGAGAAAGAATTATCAAGTACTATGGATTCAATGGAAACTAAGAGAAGAATATGTCTTCTAAAAACCATGAAAAGGGGAATGATTTGATGATGATTAAGGGAAATAAGTATTATATAACATGTGATAATTGTGTAAATAATCACCTTGGTAAATGATGGAATGGTTTGGGAGTGTTTTATAAGTGTTTAGAAAAGGGTCACTAGGAAAAAAATGAAAATTAAAGAAGTAAAATACAGTTATTAAATGTTAAAACTGCAAGGAGATGAGGAACTATGAAAATTAATGACCCAAGTGTCAAAAAAATATACATCCAAATAAGCTAAGGAATCTAGTTTAATCATATGTTATAGAAACAACTGAAGTGGAATGATTAATTTACATCTATATTTTGATCTACGATATATATTTTAAAAGTATTTTTTATGATTTTATCATCATATGATTTATTAAATATATAATAATTTTAATGTAGTAATTTTTAATTAGTAATTTGAGATCATATTTTGAATGGTACCAAGAAAACATAATAATAAAAAAGTGAAACTTTTAATAAAACACATGAATTAGGGGAAGATAACCCTTAATGTGTTCATGATGTTGAGATAATGATAAAGAAATGATTGATTTGTATAAGTTAGGATTAACTTAATAACTTGTCAATAATTTTTCTATGATATCATTGATTGAGTATAAAATAATTTTTGATTAATGGAATACATCCAATAACCTGCATCTTACATAAAGAATAAGGATGATTGCATTATTCCAATGAGGTTTTATGGTGATTTGAGTTATTACCATATTTTAGGAGGACACGTGATGAAGTTACTCACACGTTTGTAATATGAAAATCTATATATTCTTAGTGTTTATTAGAGGATAATGATAAGATCACTTTGTAAATTCAGTGACTCTCCTTCAGAAGTGATTGGATTATAATATGTTTGAAAATTTAACCATATATAATTTGGTTTAAGGTGATCCATAAATTAGATTTTAGAGTTTAATGTATTACTTCACCATATGATGCATCATGTGCTAATATATGAAGTTGAAAAAGTTCAAGGAATAACAAAAGGAAAATATTATGTTTATAGAAATGTATATTTAATTATATTTTTATATAGTGAAATAATTTCATATTTATAGAAAAAATGGTTTTGAAACAAATATGTTGTCATATTATCATCATTTATGATGATATCAATGAAATTTATTCACACCTATGGTTTATGGTTTTCTGGTCAATAAATTTCATCTCAATATGTTCTATTGCACTATCCTTCAGAACACGATTGTTTTATATTCCATACCCATGCTTCCTCTTTCCACGTATTTTCTCTTATTTTGGAACCTAGTCATGTGACGGTTGTACTTACATTTATCACTTGTTAAGAATATGTGATATTAAACCTTTTATGATGTTGGTGTTTCAAAAAAATATGTTCAATCCCTATATCACAGAGATCATGTCTAAATTATGAAGAAATAATTTAATTAGGGTGGGGTGAATGTAACACCCCGAAAATCTAAAATAAGAACCTTATATTCAATAGCGTGCATGACACATGACACCAAGCAAGTAAGGGAAACTAATACCTTGATAAATTAAAATAAATTTACTATTTAAAATAGATTTGATATATTCAATATTTTTTAATGCACTATATTCTGAGTTACCTTAAATTATATGCAAGAGTGACTTTTTTCGAAAGCTTACATTACACGATAAACCGAGTTTCTCCAAATAATAATGTAATATATAAAAAATATGATTTAATATAATGTGATATATTCTAGACATTATGTTAGAAATTATGAATTTTATTAACTATATCATTAAAATTTATAGTTTATATAAATATAAAATGAATTCATTGATTACCAACTAATGGGAAATGAAAATAAGAACAAATTTGAAATAAAAAAGGAATATTATTATTTATATGCTTCTAAAGGATTCTTGTCATAATAAACATTGTTCATTACAATTACTGAATTAATTTAATGAAATATATATATATATATATATTATTATATATAATAGAATATTATTTATATCCATCCATTAGGTTTGATATGAATTCGATAAGAACAAACCCTATTTTTATATAAAAAATATATTTTTATAATGGAAATTTTACCTCCTTTTAATGGAAAACCCATTTTAAATATAAATTATGATACATTAATTGATTTATTATGAAAAATCAATATGATATTTTAAATAAAAATAGAATACATGGGTTTGTGTGCATTTTAGATGTTTTTCTAAAACATTTAACCTTTTAATAAATAGTTAAATATACTGAATTTTACCTCAAAACAATTTTTTCATCAGATCTTTTTACAATGATAAATTATATTTTATATTAGTTTAAAAGTTTGATTAAATAATATTTTTATTAATTAATCCAATTTAGTTTATTGGAACCAATTTCACAATGAAATTGACTATTTAAACATAGCAATATTTTGGATGTTCTACCTTAAAACCCTGAATTGTCATCCCATATGCGAGATTAAATTTAAATAAATTTCCACCATTTATATGATTGGAATTTTCAAAAATGGATTCCATATTTGGAATCATAATTATTTATAATTTCTAACAATACCAACTTTTTTGACTAAAAATACTAGTGAGTGATTAAAATTATTTACAACGATTAAGGTTAAATTATGATTAATAAGGGACTAAACCTTAACTTTAGCACCCAAAACGACCAATAAACATGTACATGATACAATTTATCACCATATATCGGCTATAAAACATCAATTATTATTTTTTGGTTTGGTTTGACTTTTTCAAGATAATAACATGTGTACACCTAACTTGTTTCCAAAAATTCCATGTAAGTCATTTTCCTTTCCTATAAAACGCCACAACCTCTAATCATTATTCACACCTCTAAAACCACTTATGTTCTTTCCAAGAAATATCCAAATAGATTACAAAAATCCTTACACAGGCCCTTGATGCCTTAATTTGGCCTAAATTCTTCCAAGTAAGTCTTTTGGTATAAACCAAAAGAATCTACCTGATTAAGATGTATCGTATTCTCTCATTCATTTTAGATTAATTTACATTATCCAATACCTGTACTTTTCTTGTTGTATGATTGTTTTGAAAGATAGTATAATAAATATACAAGTATTTTTTATATAATTGTTTCTATATAAACTTACACACACCTTCATATAATGATTAACTAACATACATTATGTGTACAAAAAACTACGGCCTCAAAAAATAATGACTGTTAAATTTTCTTTTCCTACCTATCATGGTGTCCATTATGATGTAAATAAAATTTCTATATGTTATATATTATATTTATAATGTCTTTATTCTTCTACAATTTTTATTTATCACATACCTTTATTCTTTCTATGTTGTTTAAATATGGTAATTTTGTTTAAGTGTGGACTACCGCCCCCTCAAAACGACATGACTCATTCATACCATACATGGAATGTATAAAAGATGGTTTTAATAAACATGTATACCTTATATAACATATATTTGATTATATAATTATAATATAAATTTTTATCATTTATTTTTCATTCCCTTAATACAATAAAAAAATGGAAGTAGTATTCACGTGTACGTACGACCTACCGTCTCCATGAACAGTGCACTTCATTTCTAATCTCCAAATATAATAGAATACTATATATATATATATATATATACTTATTATATATGATAATTAATCCATTTTTGACATTCTTTATATTATGAAACCATTATCTAATTATTGATAACAAAAAATAACTAGTTCGAACTTGAGTAAACTAATCAATTAACATCCAAAAATATTGAAATTAATGAAAGTGTGATCACAACTAAGTAATAAATTATTATAAGGAATTAATATATGATATTATAAAAATTATTATGGTTATTTTATAAGTTTTTAAAATATTCTAAAACTCTATACATCAGGATAAATAACACACAACAAAAGAAAGGTTAATGTAACACATTTTCATCTCTCTTTTTACACATATGAGATAAACACCATATTCACCACTCGCTTATTTTTTTGTGGTATAAATCCTGCCAATTTTAATATATTATACCACTATTCACCTTTATTTCGTGATACTAAACAATTCAATTGATTCTTACTCTTTCATGGATCCCATGATTCAAAATATACTATAGTAGTAAGGGAATTCCATTTCAAATTGCATTCCATTGTGTCTTATTTATTATCATGCGCCAATTAAATTTTATTTGGTGTATATACTACCTTTTTTATGTTATATCATGAATTCATTTATTCTCATGATATTATATGTTTCGTTTAATTTCATACATTGTGGATATTATGATTTAAATGTTTCAAAGTGGTGGGAGACTCTTTGGAATGTTTAAAGATTATTCTCCTCAAGAATGTTTTTACTATTAATTTTTTCTATATCATGTAATTTTGTAATAATTTTTCTTGTAAATTTAATTGAATATCCATATTTTTATATGATAGACATTAGTATTTCCAAAACCATATATCAGTTCACATATGTTTTTTACTTTGATATATATTTGATTAAGTGGGGAATTATTCACAAATCTAAATCTTTTATTCAATAATGGTATTTGATAAGGCATATTGTCTACTGATTAAATTTTGTATTTGATATGATGAATTATTTGGAAATGGAATGTATAGTGGAGCCCCGAATTTATATATCTCCTCAATTCATCTATAGGTTCTCATGGGATGATTTTGTTGGCCAAATTAAACATGTTTCTACCTATAGTTTTAAATTGTTCAGAGGATGGATCGTGATAGTATGAGACCTCTTGTGCTTAATAAATGATGTCCCATATTTAAAAATATCCTTCATATATATTTATTTATTTATTCATCTAGGAGATTTTATTTCCACATGTCTATGGATACATTTCTTTTCTTTTCATTAATAAAATGGAATGTGTGTTAGTTTCTTACCTTTCCATATTGAATTTTCCTAATCTGGTTATTTGAATGGCATGTGTTATAATTTATTTTTCTTTGATTGTAAATTTATTCCCATTTATTAATTATTTATTCCTATTTACTTAACCTTACTGATCATCTTAGCTCACCCTTATTATGTTTCTTTCCCTATGCTATGAAGAAGATAACATGGAATAAGATTTCAAGGAAATAGTTTATTTTAGTTTATTGTGTAGCATGTTTTATTTTTTTTCTCGTCTATATGGGTATCTTCTATATAATATAGCTTTCCAATTTTGATAAATTGAATGGTCTTTTGGGATTTTATTCTTTGTAATCATGCCAATGTAATAAGATAATCCACTGGTTATGGGCTTCTAGGGTCAGTTAAATACACTCTATCTATAAAACACCCTCATCAAATGCCAATATGATCTTCCTCTGTTCAGTAACCTCTTCTGGATGGTCTATTTCTGATTAGTCTCATTTTGACTATTCTTTCTGTCTTCCATCTTTGATTGAGTAGAAACTCAATCGGCAGCTCACAATTCCTCTATCCAATGGAACTCAGTCTGATGAACCTCACTTCGATGGATGTCTCTCTAATGGGCTCACTCCAATGGACTTGTTTTGATAATGTGTCATCCATTAGCACTTGCTCCCTTGATCAGATGGAACCTCAATCTGATGGACTCATTCCGATGGAAATTCCTTAGTATCAAATTGAAAAAAAATTGGATTGAAATGCAATAAAAGTTCAACAATTTTCAAATCTCTATTGTACATCACCAGTCTATGTTTTCAACACACTTTATAAATTAATTTTTCTTTCCGTTTATATGAAACCTAGATATGGGTTGGGAAGGATTATGAAAATATTTCTCACTCAACCAAATTTTCCAAATCATTAATTGTCCTTAAATCTCAGGTCAATCTTTGAATTATTCAATACATCCAGATACTTCTAGGAGAATTTCAAAACATCATACTTATTCAGGTTTAAAAACATTTCTTTATTTTGATTCATTATTCTAATTCTTCATTCTAATTCATTATTATTATTATTCTTTATTAAGATTATGACATGTGAAAAATTGAAGATGAACCATTATAATTACTTCTTGTAAACACTGAAAGTATTCTGAAATCAATGTTCTATATCAAATGTTAAGTATAATTCAATGAAAACCATTCTGAAATATCTCCAATGTATTTTTTTACTTTTTCTTTAATTCATCTGAATAATGATCTCACTTATAATAACTTTATTAGTTCAAAATATTCCAAATCGATCAGTCAGTACTTACATCTCATTAACATTATTAGTGCCAATCATATGAGTATTTATATATTTTGAAACAATCAATAATTTTTTTCTTTTTCTCCTCACCAAACTGTAAGTGAAAAAAGTATGACTTCTTTTTTTCTTAACCCAATTAAAATACAATTGAAACTTTATCAAACATTATGTCTCTAATATTACTCTGTATTTGATGCATTAATGATACAAACAATTCATAATTCAAATTAGTATAAGAATCTATTATGATAGATTAGTGGAATACTGCATCTGATGGGATGATGCCATCATTGACCATTTTTACTTAATCAATATCATTCTAATAGAATTTTGATATTGTTACTCAACTGATTCCTATACTCATGATCTTCATCCTTCTATCTGCAATTCTTCCTCACACCAAAGATCAGTTTTTATAATACATCACATCATATTCTTCTCACATCCACAAAATTTATTCTTTTACAAACTACATCTTGTAATCTAGACCACTTATTTACATTGAGAATGTCTAATATCTACTTTAGAAACATATGACTTATAATGGAGATTATTTTAATTATATATCCTCTCAGCATCTTCTTTCTTTCCAACCAAGCCTCAATATGATTAACAACAATCTCCCTTCATAAGATTTGCATCAAAAGTTTCACAAATATCATATGAATTTTTGGAAATAAAAAATATTCAATCATCTTAAAATTTAATGCATGAAAGTTCTATTACATTCTAACCTTTCGGTCTCACTCATTATATTTTGATACCAATTTCTAATAGTCTATGAATTCTCATTTATATTAGAGAATTCATTATAGACTCAATATGATTTCCAGAAGCGTAAATTTTTTTATCAACATCCCAATCCAATGGATCTTATTTCCTCATATTGATGTTTTGGATATGATTATCATGCTGATAGTCTAGATCCAATTCTCATGTCGATGGTTCTTCACCCTATTGACAACTTCACACAGATCATTCATCAATCATAATTTCTATTAACTTCACATCATCATTAATTTCTTCAACAAAATTAAAATATTGATCTATTGAAAAAAAAATACAACAAAAAACAACTTGTGCCTAACAATATCCCCATTTGTGTTTGTTTCCAATACCCACTTTATCCACTTTAAAAATAATACCACTTATTGGTTTCTTTTCTCACATTCTTCTCCCCATTATTTTGTTTCCCCCACACCCAATTTATTATCTCTCCATAATTCATTTTCCCTACCACTTATTGAAAATTAATTCAAAGGGTACATCATGAAAAGTTTCCCCCTAATTGAAAAATGATCTCATTTCCAAGGGTTGGAACTTTTACATCCCAAAATCTTATAACTCTTATTTAGGATAACATAATTATCAAATAAGTTTTGTAATAAATATCCTTTAACTAAAAAATATAAGTCTAAATTGGAACACATTGGGTATAAAATAAGAGTGAATAATAAATTTTTTCAATGATTTCCATTACACGGCTTTCATATAATACCAATTTCATGTTTCTTTAAACATTTTAATTTTTGGGGAAATCGTCAAAAATTATTTAAAACAAAAGTAATCTACACCCATATAAATAAACAAATTAAAAATATCAAGTGTATAAAAAAAATTCAAATAAATAAAATTTTATAACCTCATTACATTATTTTCCAGGAATTGTAAGAGACACGCAAACATCAACTTTCTTATTTAAACTCCTTCAATTAAATTCATGTTAGTACAAATAGAAATATTTTGGTAATATGTATGAATCTGATTACATTCATATAAACATATTTCATACTAATATTCCCCTCTTAGTCTTACTTTTTTCTTCTTCTGGTATTTTTCATTGGATGTACTTCCTTCCATTCATCCTTTTCATATTTTGTAACAAGTTTCTTTTCAACTACAGGTTATTCGGATAAGGCTATCAACTTCTTTTCATCTTTGGAAACCTTTTTTTACAACTATTTTGTAACAAATATTTCATTCATTACTCCTATTATTAATGTATTGAATAAAAATTAGTAACATTCCCTTCTTGCTCACATATCTTGCTTCTTTTCTGAATTTTAAAACCATAATTTGTTGATATATTTTTGTTAACATTTATCACATATTCAAAAAACATTTGCTTTCCCATTAAGTTGGATGATTTTTTTTCTTGTTATAAATTTCTATCCAAGTCAACTTGTTCTGGACAAATAACTAATCACTCCATCTTTTCCGACTCATCATGTTTTTTTCTCTAATTTCATAACATACTCATCTTTCTTCATCTTATGAGTTTCCATTTTTTGTTCAATAGTTTTTAGAAAACATTGATATTATTATATTATCAATGATCCCCCTTGATTCATACATATTTCTTGTTAGAGACATATCGTACCATAAAAAATAAACTCCGTGTTTGGAAATTCCAAAACACCAATAGTGACCTCGGAATATTGATCCTTTGGACTGAGATTAAAACTAATCGAAACTTTTTTGTTTTTGTTTCTTCATAAATAATGGAACAATTTGATCATGAGGATCCCTTTCTAAATAATTACTATATTTCTTGTTTAAAGATGTTTTCTCATTAAAATGCTTTTGTAAAGCCTTCTTTTCACCTTATTTATATGTTTCACCTTTTACATAAACTACCATGGTGAAGTTTCCTATCATCTTTTTTATCTCATATTGTGTTGTAAAAAGAATTTATTTTGTTTCTAACCATTATTTTTCATCCCCATCCAGAAAAAACTCTCATAAAATCTATCATCTTTTCATATTCATACATCTTTAACTTGTTCTATATATTTTCTTCAATATTTGAAGATTATTTCATGTTGATGTTAACATTGTTAGTTTATTTTTCTTCACAAATTTTCTTTTTTTTCATGATCACCAATATTTTTATTCTTACATCTAATAAAATTGAGATTTTTCACTTCTCTCTTCATCTAATAACTGTTATCAAAAGTTATACTTTCAACATCTTGCTTCATATTATTTATTTATTGAATTGATTATTCTTTTCTGTTTATTTTTCCATATTTTCTTTGAAATCTATTCCATTTATTTAATTTATTCATCTCTATCATCAATATCTAAAGGATTACTTCTATTTCTTAATTGCGAAATAAAATTGAGCTGATGATCATGTTCATCACTGTATGAGGAATCATTCTCTACAAAAAAATATGAATCAAACATTACCTATATAAAATATTCAATAACATAATAAATTATTTAAGGATCTTATTTATCTTGAAACATTCTCCAGAACCTCTGTCCACAAAAAATCCTCCTCAAAAAGTAGTATGATCTTACTTAGTTCATTAAACTCTATCTGATGGTCTCTATCTGATTGTTCTCAATCTGATTCTTCATAATCTCCTCCTTCTTCAATTGAGTAGAAACTCAATTGGTACCTCAAAATTCCTCCTTCCGATGGAACTCAGTCTGATAAACCTTTCTCAGATAGATGTTCCTTTGATGGGATCACTCTGATGATGTTTTATCTGTTAGAACTTGCTCTGTTGATCAACACTAACCTCACTCTAATAGACTTGTTCGAGTGGAACTTCATCAGCATCAACCTAAAAAACAAAATTTGGTTGGAAAAAAAATACCAATTGTATAATTTTCAAATATTTAGCATGTGAGATTTGTCCTGGGTTTTTTCACACATTACAAAGGAACTATACTCTCGTTTTATAAGAAACTTGTATATGGTTTCATAAGGTTTATTAAAACCTTTCCCACTCAATCAAATTTTCAAAATCATTATTTATCTTTGAATATTGGATCAATATTTGGCATCTTCAACACTTCATATTAATTCTAGGAGCTTCTCTGAACTTCATAATTTTAATAGTTTACAAAAATTTCATCATTATGATTCTTCAGTCTGATTATTCATTATGATTAATCTCTATGATTCTTCTTTATGATTCTTTATTACGATGAATACATGTGAATAAATGAAGACAACCAATTACGATAACTTATTTTAATCACTAAACGTCCTCCCACACCAATGTTCTGTCTAAATCTTAAGTGTAAGACATTTAAAACCATTAAGTAAAATCTACAATATCTTTCTCATTTTCCTCAATTCCTCATATTGATGATCTCACATCTAATAACTTTATCATTTTTGGTCTATAACTAATTTATTGGTCTCTACATCACTCTGATGAATTTTATATGTACCAGTCTGATCATTCTTCACCTATTTTGAAACAATCAATACTTTTTCTTTAATTATTCTCTTAACCTAATTATAAAAGAGAAAATCATGACTTATTATTTTTATTAACCTTATTTAAATACAATTAAAACTTTCTCAAACATTCTACCTATGATATTACATTTTATCTGATGTCTTGAAGATCCCGACAATTCATAATAGAAATCGGTGTCAGAATATATTATGATGGATCAATGGAATACCGTGTCTGATAGACCAGTGTAGTGACCATTCTTACTTCCACAATATCATTCTTCCAAACATATAATACATTCACTCTCATGATTCTCATTCAAATTATTTTCATCCTTTTGTGTTCGATGTTCCCCACACAGATTAGCAGTAGCCAGAATACTTCACATAAAATTATCCTATCTTCCACAAAAAAATATTCTTCTACAAATATCAGCTAGAAATCATGAATTCTTCATGACATTGAGATCATTTAAATCTTTCTTCAGAAAAATTTCACATATATTTTAAATAATTATAACTTTATATTCTTCTGACATTTTCTTTCTTTCTAAGTGATCCTCAATATCATTGTTAGAACTCCCCCTTGGGAGGATGGTATGTGACTGAGTATGATATACTCTATAATACCAAACTTAGGATCGAAATAAGAATCATATTCTCATATACAAGAGGGGGTGAACTATACCTTCTAAAAATACCCTTAAGAAATTTTTAGGATGGTTATGTTTAAAATTGTTAAACAAGATAATCCACAAGGCCTCTATGACTTCTAAAGGATTGCTTGAATCCGAAAAAGTGATTCCAAAAATGAAACTTAACAAAGGTTACAAAGATTAAGATTCTACCTTAAAGTGTATAGAATCTAACTATATCAGAGTTAAAGGATGAGAAAGTATAAGAAAGTATACTTTCCTCAACAATACAAAATGCAGCATCAAAACTTGTAACAAAAACAAGTAATAAGTATAAACTCTTTTATCCCTAAGAGGAGGGTATCCAAAAACATTGGATAAAGGTCCCTTGATTTATACATTCATGAATTTTTGTCTTACCCACACCAGGGTAAGCCCTCGATATGAAGATCAGAGTCTATCTTGCTATCCCCTCAAGCCCTCAAATATCAGGTAGTCGACACCTCTGTCTTCCTCAGCAAGGAATCCCTCAACTTCAAGGTGTTAGAACCTCTTTCTTCCTATCCCCAAAAGCCCATGATTGTACACAGCAACAATCGGAGTCGCACGAAGAAAATATGCACAAGGAAAAGTTTGAACAATCCGTTCAAATTTCTGCATGAATCTTGACCGTTGATAAGAGCCTCCCTATATAGAAATCACTTCAGGAAGTTTTGATCACCAAAAATTCCAAATGTTCCAAAAAGTATCGAACACTTTCAAATGAGCTCTTATTTATAGTTGAAGCTCCAACGGTCGGATCCCTCCTCCAATGGTCATATTCTTCCTTGAATTTTAGAGGGACCTGTACACGTGTCACTCAAACAATGGTTAGTCAATAACTGAAAGCACAACATCATTTTGTAAAAAAAAAGTGTAATATTAACTAAACTGATATTCGGAATGGAGTAGAAAATGAATGATCGGAATGGAAATAAAAAAATAAATTCAGAGTCAATAAACTTGAGAATATTCAGATTCTGTTTTGTAGGAATTTGGAACCTGAATTCTGTAGAAATCCGGAGTCTGAATTTCAAGGAAATTCAGAGTATGGTTTCACCAGAATTCGGAACCAGAACTTACAAAGTTCAGAGTCAGAGTTCATGGGAATTCGAATTCAGAACTCATAAGAGTTTGAAGTTTGAATTTAGAGAACTCGGAGTCAGAACATAGAGAAGTTCGTAATCAAAATTCGAAGTGGAACTTTAGGATAGTTCGTATCCAGAATTCAGAGTGGAACTTAATGATAGTTCATATAAAGAATTCATAGTATAACCTCATTGGACATCGTATCTAGAATTCGTAGTGGAACTTCATTAGAGTTCGTATCCAGAATTCGGATCCTAAAACAGAATACTTCAAGTCTAAGTATTATATGATTCTGAGGTTTTAGATATGAATCCGATTGTTATATTTAAGAAAAATATTGATATGAAAAATGAAAACAAGGTAGGGTAAATTTCTTTTGGGAAGGAAATTTTCCTTATAGAAGTAAAACAAGGGTAAAATGAAATTTTCCTTAAGAAATTGTGTTTGTGATTTTCAAAACAAGAGGAATGGTAAAGTCATAAGGAAACTATGATGACTTATCAATCTCCCCCATGAATGAAGGAATAGAAAAATTCATAAGGAAAACCTTATTGACTCAATAATCTCCCCCTTTTTGGAAATCACAAAGATCCTTACGAAATAAAATGAAATGACTTAGAATAAATTTCTAGACATGTAATTAAATATTATCTTCCTTTTTTTATGATCAATGGTGAATAATTCTAACTCCCCCTTAGGATTTAAAACTATTTGGATTGTATTCTAGATTTTAGGAATGAGAAATTTCATTTGAATGAAGAATTCGTAATGAGAACTCCCCCTAACTTAAGTATAGTTCTTCTTAACATAGAAATTTATCTTGTCCCTTCTAGATTTTTCCTTCTCCCTTTTGAGTTTCTTTTCCTTTTCCACCGTTTTGATTTTTAAAAAGAAATTGAGGGAATTCAAAAACAATAAAGTACCTGAAACATTAGTAAGACATACAAACAATACAAGCAACCAATGTTTTCATTAGGATTGAATGAATTTTTACAAGGAAAGAGATTACCAAAAAAGATTGGATTGGTCTATTTGTCTTCTTTTTCCTTGGGGATTAGCTTATTCATAAGGGTTTTCATCTTCTTTAAGCCTTTGTGGTCTTCCTCATCTTGATTCTCCAAGGCTGTGATCCTTTCTTCTTGAGCTTTCAGGACCTCTCCCTGAGCCTTCATGGCCTCTTCCTGAATCTTCAGCAATTCATCCTTCTTTACAAGCTTCTCATTGATCTCAATCTGGATATCTCTTTCCCCCTTCCAGTTTTGAGAAATGGAGTTAAGCTTCCCATTGAGATCTTTCACTTGTTGATTCCGTGTATTTTGCTCAATGTTCATCTCTTCCTGAATATTCGTCATCTTGGCATCCTCTATATCAAAAGTTTCTTTCACATAATTCTAAAAGGTATCAAGCTCTGCCAAATCCTCATCAATATTTTTAACCATAAAGTCATTTTGCTACAATATTTTCTATAGACCTCATAATTAATAAGTAAATTTCTATGATCAGCCTCAATCTTCACACATTTATCCATCACCATGGATACAGATTCTGATTTCTGATTTAATCTGTGCTAAATCATCTGGAACCTGGAGTCTATTGTAGGAAATATCATAATTGTGTTGACCAATTTCATCAGAGACTCAACAACAAAATCATGTACCAGTGCAGATGACTCTGAATCTGACATCTTGCTAGGTGAATGTTCTTCTTCAATTTCCAAAAGATTTATTCTAGAAGATCCATTAACATCCTTCTTCCTTATGATATCTTTATTTGGGGTGTCCATAAGAACTTTCTTACCCTTATCAAGTTTCAGAATGGCTTTTTCATCAGGAGATTCTTCCTCACTTTCAGATAGTTGAGCAATATTTTCTTCATCGGGTTTTTTATTCTCTTCTCCTTCCTCAACAAAGTGCTTTTAATATCTTTCTTCCTAGGATAATTCATTCACATTATCTTCTTCCTTGTCTTAACCTTCTTTACAATCTTTCTCATATCCATTTCCCTGAGTGACAAGATTTGAGGACTCGGCCTCAGATGATCGGAGTGGTAGTTTTTCTGAAGGATTTTACTTTTCTTGATAATCTTCAACTTGTTTAATCAGATCATCTAAATCACCACTTTCTTCTTCTTCTTCTACTTCCTCTTATTCTTGTACTTCTTCACCAACTTCTTCTTCTACTTCTTCAACAACTTATTTCTCTTTTTGTTTTTCTGGAGTGAAGAAGTTCTTTCGAGGGTTCTCCGGTAATGGTTGGACAACAAAAGTTTCTTGTACGGGAATCTTCTCAGAAGATACTTCTACGTCTCTCAAAAGGGATTGTAAAAATTCAGCTTCAGACATCTTATTCTTCATCTTCTTCTCTTTTTCTACCTTCTCAAGGTATTCTGCAGTCTTCTCCCTTAAGGATTTAGCTTCAGCGGGGTCCAATACGAACTGAGGTTCTCCTTCTTTCCTTTTCTCCTTATCTTTCCTCCATTTAGTAACCACCTCACCTAGATGTGCTTTCTGTTTCTTCGGCTTGGGAGGTGCAGATTGAGCTTCCTTGGATTTATGATTTTTATCTATCTCCTCCACTTCCTTCAAATTCCTTTTCTTCCCGGCCTTCTTAGAGGGTCCATCCTTTTCCACATTTTCCGTATTGGCTTCTACCTCTTCCACTGGCAGATCATAAAACTCTTTTGTCTCCTTGGAATAAGCCATATTCATTCTTTTCAGAGTATCGTCACTAACAAGAATATGTTAGCAATTCCAAGACTTGGATTTGCATGCAATCTTTAATGACTCCAGACACCGAACTATCATTTTTAAAAGTAAGTCATGAAACATTATAATTTGGGCTCTAATATTCCCCTCCTTAATGTTCTTGATTGTAACAATCACATTCCTCATCGAATTGATTTTCCTTAGATTTACCAGGAAGTCCAAGAAATATATATCACTTTTCTTGAGGGTATATTTGTCACCCTTTATTGGTACTAAGAAACCTGGTATCCATAGCTGAAGGATCCGGTTATTAGAAGATAGGTGAGAAATTTTGGTTGTCTTGGCATCACCAAGTACAAGACATTGTAAGGCCTTTACCTTTACAAAACTACCTAGAACATCTGGGAGATTGTTTGAGAAAAACTCAGCTTCCCCTTCATACGCCAGCCCCACCAAGATTGCAGCCTTGGTGTAAGTATGTTTGTAGTTCTTCCCATAACTCTTAAATGAAACATTTTCTCTACCCTCTTCTTCAAAGAAGCAAGCTGATTCATAGAACTCTATAAGCAATTCTGGATACACCATGTCTTGATCACCTGTCTTATATATGCATACATCTTCCCAACTATTTAACTTGATATTCATAGAGATGATAGAATCAAACTTGAAAAAGATCAGATTGACCAACCTTTCCATGTATACTTTCCATTTTGAGATTGAATTCGTGGTATACATTTCTTGAGAAGTGGCTCTTATAGACATTCGGATTCAATAAATTCTGAGAGATTCAGAATGGACATTAAGAACTAAGGCTGAGCTTCGAGACGCGAGAGCTTGGAAATCGATGTGGAACAGAATTAGGGGCCCCCTTTATATGGGTGATGGTGGTGACCTTTCAACTTCCAAAAACAATCATCCGGTTGAAAAACTCTATGATCTGATCTGACAGTTGAAAACATGCCCGCATGGAAATCTTGAATCCGGTCATTTGAGGTTTTAAGAAAAACATTCAGATTTAAGAAGAAATGAATCTGAGAAATTTTAATAGAAAAAGAAACTACCAGCAACTAAAAACGATTACAAAAACTTATGTAAGGACTTCATACCTTTTGGATTGGCTAAGAAGTTTATTCGTAATAGGTGATATTTTTCTTGAAGAAAATTTGACTATAAAAAAACTCACTACGAAAGAATTAAGATAAAAAAAGATTTTATTACATAAACATTGAGTATCAAAATTCGATTACTAAAATTATGAGTACGAAAATTCCTATTACTAAAATTCTCATTACGAAAATTTCCAGTAATAAAATTTCAATTACAAAAATATCCATTATGAAAATTTACTTTACGAAAATTTGCTTACGAAAATTTCCTTTACAAAAATTTCCTTTACGAAAATTTCCTTTACGAAAATTTCCTTTACGAGAATTTCCTTTATGAAAATTTCAGATCTGAAGAATTCCATTATAAAAGATTCAGTACCGAACATCGCATTAAGTAAATTTTCAGTTCCGAAAATGTTCATTACAAATATTTCAAAAAACCGACTAGAAAAATTTATTACGAAAAATATGAAAATATCATTAAGAAAAATATTGAAACAATTATAAGAAGATGTACTCCACCAATGTAAAGGAGTTTATTATTGTAAGGAGAGTGTTTTAATAAAAAGTTAATCAAGGAATATTACCTTATAGTTATCATTAATAACTTTTGTTTAATGTATTCAAATCTATCAGAGGGTAAAGATTTTGTGAAAATATCAACAAGTTGATCTTGCATTCCGATGAATTGAAGAATGATATCTCCTTTTGGTGTGTCATCCCTAAGAAAGTGATTCCTAATGTCTATGTGATTTTCATGAAACTGATGTGTAGGGTTTTTACTAAGGGAAATTGCACTTGTGTTATCACACAAAATTTGAGTCTTAGTGAAACTCAAGTCATAATATGTGAGTGTGTGTTGTATCCACAACACTTGAGAAAAACAACTTCCAGCTACTACTTATTCATCTTCAGCAGTGGAGAGTGCTACTGAGTGTTTCTTCTTGTAATACTAAGAAACTAATGAATCTCCTAAGAAATGAAAAGTTCTGGATGTAATTTTTCTGTCCATTCTTTACCCACAAAAGTCGTCATCTGAAAAAAAAAATTAAGATAAAATCATTTCCAGAAGTATAAAATAATCCTAGATCCATTGTTCCATTTAAGTAGTGAAAAATTCTTTTCACTGCCTTTAAATGAGATTCCTTAGGATTGGATTGATATCTTGCACATAAGTATACTGAAAACATCAATTCTGGTTGACTAGATTTCAAGTAAAGTAGAATTCATATCATACCTCTATAATATGTTTGATCTACTGGTTTCCTAGCTTCATCCAGATCAAGTGTGTTTTAGGTACCAATTAGAGTACTTATACTCTTAGTATTGTAATATCCATACTTTCTAAGAAGATCTTTAATATACTTATGTTTGGACATGTATATTCCTTCTGGTTTTTGAGAAATTTGAAAACCAAGGAAAAATGTTAACTCACCCATCATACTCATTTCAAACTCAGATTTCATTAGATCCACAAATGAATCAGTTAATGTTTGCTGAGTTATACCAAATATAATGTCATCAACATAAATTTAAACAATCAAAACATTTTTATTATCTTTATTTATGAAAAGATTTGGATCTACATTTCCCTTAACATAGTTATTTTGAAGCAAAAATCATGTAATTCAATCATACCAAGCTCAAGCGGATTGTTTAAGTCCATACAAAGGTTTGGTAAGTCTAAAAACATGATTAGGATGTTTTGTATCTTCAAATCAAGGAGGTTTTCCAACAAAAACTTCCTATTGAACATAACCATTAAGAAAAACACATTTTACATCCATTTGAAAGAACTTGAAATTGAAGAATGTTGCATAGGAAAATAAAATATGAATAGATTCAAGTCTAGCTACTGGAGCATAGGATTCTTCATAGTCTATTCCTTCTATTTGATTATAGCCTTTAGCAACCAATATAGCTTTCTTTCTTATGATGATTCCATTTTCATCACACTTATTTCTGAAGACCCATTTTACTCCAATTACAAAAGTTTCCTTAGTTCTTTCAACCAAGGTCCAGACTTTATACCTTTCGAATTCATTTAGTTCATCTTGCATGGATTTAATCCAATCATCATCACCTAAAGCTTGATCAGTAATTTTTGGTTCTAATTGGGAAAGGAATGCTAGATGATCTACTTCATTTCATAAGGAACTTCTAGTCCTTATATGTTCATTTAAATCACCAATGATACTATCACTGGGATGATTCTTAAGAAACGATTGGTTTGTGTTTTCTAAAACATGTTCATCAACATAGGGTAGGAAATATTTTGGGGAAAATTTTTCAGAAGTATCTTCTTGAACATTTTCCTTATCAGAAGGATTTTCTATCAAAGGTTGATAATCAGTTTTTGAAAACACATTTGAAGATATAGGTTGGGGTTGTTTGAAAACAAAGGGATCGGTTTCATCAAATTTGATACGTATTGTCTCTTCAATAGTACAAGTGTTTTTGTTGAAAACTCTGTAAACCTTAGAAGTTGTGGAGTAGCCTAAGAAAATTCCTTCATCGTATTTTGGTGTGAATTGGTGTAGGTTATCTTTAGTATTCAGAATGAATACCTTGCATCCAAAAACCATAAAGTAGGAAAGTCTTGGTTTTCTTCCATTCCATATCTTATAAGGAGTATTATTGAGAAAAGGTCTAATAAAAACTCAATTTATAGTATAACAAGAAGTACTTACATCTTCAAACCAAAAAATTTTGGCTATAGAATACACACTCAATATGGTTCTTATTATCTCTTGAAAAATTCTATTTCTTCTTTCAACAACACCATTTTGTTGAGGTTTTCTGGGTGCTGAGAAGTTATGAGTAATACCTTTTCTACTACAAAAATTTTCATAATTAGAATTTTGAAATTCTTCTCCATGATCACTATGAATAGTTTTTAATGGAAGGCTTTTCCCATTTTTAACTTGGGCTCTAAAACTTTTGAAATATGAAAAAGCTTCAGACTTTGTTGCTAGAAAATAGACCCATGTAAATCTAGTGTAATCATCAACTAAGAAAAATACATAATACTTTCCCCCAATGCTTCCAGTTTTTGTTGGAACAAAAAGATCTATATGCACTAGCTGTAATGCATTAGTACTTGAGACTTCACTGACTGATTTAAAACTAGATTTATGTTTCCTTCCATATTGACAAGGGTCACAAACTTTTGAAAAATTAAATCTAAGCTCCGGTAGATCCTTAACTAAACCTTTCTTAGAGAGTTTTCATAAGTTCTTAAGGTTACAGTGTCCTAACATTATATGCCATAACCAAGAATGATATTCAATTTCACTAAGGAAAGGTAAGTCTCGACTCCTAAGGTCTTATAAGTTAAGTGTGTAAACATTTTCTTGCCTATGGGCAGAAATAATAAACTCCTCCTTGGAATTTTTTACTAGGAACTTATCATTCCTAAAATTTACAAGGTAGCCTTTATCACATAATTGACTTATTCTGATGAGGTTGTGCTTAAGAACATTAAGAAACAAAACATTTGAAATCAAGGTTTCTCCAAGAAGAACGATGTTACCTATACATATAATTTCTCCCTGAGCATTGTATCAGAAAGTTACTTTTACTCCTTTCGTTTTGATAATCTTTTCCAAATAGTTTTTATTACCAGTCATATGCTAGGAACATCCACTATCCATGTACCATGTATTGTTGGTGGTGATTTCCCTATTTTCCTGAAAATAATAAAAAGTTAGGTTTTCTAAATCCAGACATTCTTGGATCTAGAAATTACAGAAAGAAAAATTTTGGGTACACACATCTTCTTAGAAAAATAAGCCTTATGAAGTCCTAAATGTTGGGTTTTGTTTAAGGAACAATTCTTTTCCCAGTGACCACCACATTGACACTTTGTGAAAAATGGGGCACTTTCAGGAACAAATTAGTTGTTACTAAAAATCTTTTTAGAACTAGTGTAACCAAAACCAGAAGTATTCCTTCGAGGATGGATTTTTGAATAAGTTTTATCAAAATTTTCTTTACCTGAGGTGAAGTTTGACAAACACTTCCTCAAGAAAAATATTTCGGATTTGAGTTTGATAACTAAGTTCTTTTCTTCAAAAACATCTGATTTTGAACTAGAGCTAGGCTCGAAAACATTTTTCTTAGAAATTACTTTCTCTAGATCATTAGAAAGTTTGTTCTTCTCATAATTTACTTCCCCAAATTTTTTTGAAATAATTTCAAAATCCGCATTTTTATTATCAAGATATTTAGAAAGATCTGATATTTCCTTAGTAACAATAGTATTCCGAGAATTTTCCTTATCAAACTTTTTCATGAGTTTTGAGTTCTCAATCTCAAGAAGTTCTACAAACCTAGAGACTTATTCATAGGTAGGTAAAGTATTTTCTTCATAAAAAGAATATTCTTCATCCGAAGAGTTATAGTATTTACTATAATTAACATTTATAGAAACATTAGTCATGGATTCATCATTATATACCTTTTCCATCAAACAATGATTATCAATGGGTATCCTAGCTAAAAGACCCGAATTCTTCTTTCCAGAAGATTCATAATCTGAAGATTCTTCTGAAGAGTCACCACCACTGAAACTCCAGGTGTCATTAGCTTTCAAGACTTTCTTAGCTTTAGCTTTGTAAAACTTCTTCCTGATCCTTTTATAATGCTTCTCTTTTCTTTCATTATTTTTAAGAAAATGACAATATGGTCTTATGTGTCCAGCTCTCTTACATTCATAGGTAGTAACCTCTGAATCATTATTATCTTTGCTTTCCTTCTTCTTATACTTGGATTAGAAATTTCTCTATCCAGCTATCTTGTTCATCCTTCGAGAAAGATTAGCTAACTCATTTTCTGATACTTCACTTTCACTAGATTCAGATTGGATAATAACCTTCTTAGACTTGGATCTAGTAACTATCTCAGGAGTCTTAGATTTCATATAGTTGGATGTAGTATTAAATTCAACACTACCATTACCATTCTTCTTCTTTATGTTGTCAGCATCTCTCTTCATTTTAGTCTCCTGTTGAAGAAGAGTTCCAAATAGTTCATCAAGAGAAATTTGAGTAACCTTTCTGTTTTCATCGATAGTAGTTCTCTTTGATTCCCACTCATTGGTCATAATATCAATAATCTTTTCAACAGGAGATTCATTATCTAGACCTTTCTCTCCCATAAATTGTATGATATTCACAATAGTCATGAATCTCTGTTGCACCTTACAAATTGGTTCTCTATAAGGAAAATTAAGACCATGATACTCATCTATGAGCATAGATCTTCTAGTCTCAATCACTTTAGATGTACCAAAATGTGTATCTTCAAGTTTATTCCAAATACAGTTAGCTGTTTCACAAGAATAAATTTTCCTATATATGTTCCAAGTCAATGAACAAAGTAATGTATTGTGTACCTTATAGTTGAGTTGGTATTATTTCTTTTCTTGATTAGTAAAAGCACTTACTTCCTTATCAAGAATTTTGTATCCTCCGGTAAGCATGAAAAAGTTATCTACCTTAGTATTGAAAATGAAATTCTTCATACGATATCTCCAATATTCATAATCATTACCATCAAAGATAGGTGGTTTATTTGGATTTAGGTTGTTGATAGAACAAACATTTAAATCTTCCATCCTTTAGAAAAACTTTGGCAGACAAACTTGTTAGTAGTACAAGTCTGTAAACAATAAAAAATATCCTAAGCAAGAAAAAGTGTATCTCTAGGAAAAAAGTGAATCCGAACTGTGATTCCAAAAAAAAATTCTGAAAAAAATGAATATGAATCCAGAAGTGTGAATCTGAAAATTCAATTTCGAGAATTCTCTTCTGAATCTAGTCGTGAGATTAATTCAGATTGAACCAAAATCCTTTGATACCAATTGTTAGGATGGTATGTGACTAAGTATGATATACTCTTTAATACCAAACGTAGAATTGAAATAAGAATGAGATTCTCAGACACAAGAGGGGGGTGAATTGTACAATTTCAAAATTCCCTTCGGAAATGTTTAGGATGGTCATTTTTAATAATGTTAAACATGATAATTCACAAGACCTCATTTAGTTCTAATAGCTTGATTGATTCCAGAAAACTGATTCCGAAAATGATACTTAAAAAAAGTTAAAAAGACTAAGATTGTTCCTTATAGAATTTAGAATCTAACTATATCAGAGTACAAGGATGAGAAATTATAAGAAAGTATACATTCCTCAACAATACAAAATGCAGCAGAAGAACATGTAACAAAAACAAGTAACAAGTATAAACTATTTTATCCCAAATAGAATGGTATCCAACAACCTTGGATAACGGTCCCTTGATTTATACTTTCAAGAAAGTATTTCTTACCCACACCAGGGTAAGCCCTCGATACAAAGATTGGAGTCTGTCTTGCTATCCCCGCAATCCCTCAATTATCAGGTAATCGGAACCTCTTTCTTCCTCAGCAAGGAAGCCCTCAGATTAAAGTTGTTGGAACCTCTGTCTTCCTATCCATGGAAGCCCTCAATCGTACATAGAAACAATCGGAGTCGCATGAAGCAAATCTGCACAAGTCAAGGTTTGAAAAATCAGTTCAAAATTTCTGCATGAAGCTTTAGAGTTGATAAGAGACTCTCTCTCTAGAAATCACTTCAGGAAGTTCTGATCACCAAAAATTCCAAAAGTTCCAAAATGTCTCGAACACTTTCAAATGAGCTCCTATTTATAGTTGAAGCTCTAACTGTCGGCTCCCTCCTCCAACAGTCATATTCTTCCTTGAATTTCAGAGGAACCTATACACGTGTCACTCAAACAACGGTTAGTCAATAACTAAAAGTATGAAATCGTTTTTTAATAAACAACTGTAATAATAAATAAACTAATATTCAGAATGGAGTATAAAATGAATGTTCAGAATAGAAATAAAAAAATAAATTTGGAGTCTATAAAATTGAGAATATTCGGATTCTGTTTTGTAGGAATTTGGAACCTAAATTCTGTAGAAATCCAGAGTCTGAATTTCAAGGAAATTCAGAGTCTGGTTTCACCATAATTTGGAACCAGAACTTACAAAGTTCGGAGTCAGAGTTCATGGGAATTCGGAGACAGAACTCATAAGAGTTCTGAGTCTGAATTCAGAGAACTCGGATTCAGAACATAGAGAAGTTTGTAATCAGAATTCGGAGTGGAACTTTATGAGAGTTAGTATCCAGAATTCAGAGTGGAACTTCATGAGAGTTTGTATCCAGAATTCGGAGTAGAATTTCATTAGAGTTTATATCCAAAATTCAGAGTGGAACTTCATTAGAGTTCGTATCTAGAATTTTTATTGGAACTTCATTAGAGTTCGTATCTAGAATTTATAGTGGAACTTCATTAGAGTTCGTATCCAGAATTCTGATCCTAAAACAGAATACTTCAAGTCTACGTATTATATGATTCAGAGGTTTTAGATATGAATATGATTTTTATATTTATGAAAAATATTGACATGAACAATGCAAACAAGGTAGGGTTAAATTTCCTTTGGGAAGAAAATTTTCCTTATGGAAGTAAAACAGGTGTAAAATGAAATTTTCCTTAAGAAAAGGTTTTTGTGATTTTCAAAACAAGAGGAATGGTAAATTCATAAGGAAACCTTGATGACTTATCAATCTCCCACATAAATGAATGAATGGAAAAAGTCATAAGGAAAACCTTACTGACTCAACACCCCTTTCTTTCAAAAGGAATATATCAAATGTTTCCCTAACATCTTCTAACTTTTGTGAAATAAAAAATACATATTCGTCATCAGGTTTAATACTTGGATGATCTATAACTTTCAAACCTTTCTATCTTACTCAGAATCTTTTTAGAATAGTTCTCAGTAGTCTCTAACTTCTCATTATGATAAAGGAATGCATTCCAAACATAATAATATTCACAGCATCTTCTTACTTTTTATTAGCATCACAGTCTCGTGGATCATATTGACTCTTATCGATGTGATGGATCTGATTATCATGTTGTTAGTCTGGATATGATTCTCAGTTTGAGGGTTCTGGATCCGATTGACAACTTTACATACATGATTTGTCAATATCAATTTATATTAACTTCTCAACATGAATTATTTCTTCAACAAAATCAACATATTGATCTATTGACAAAAAATAAAACTACAAAACAACTAGGATATAACATGATTTGATTATATGGGTTTCCATATCTCAATATATAATGTTCTCATACATAAAATAGATTGAACTTGGTTCCCATTAATCAAGAACAATATGTTTTATCCCATATTTTTTAGGTCAAATATCTCATGATTGGTTATTTATGGTGTCAATATCAATCGATACAGGAAAATTCCATTCAGATCGATAATGGATCATTAAAAACCAATTTTATTTCAACTTTATAACTAATTAGAAATCCATAAGTAATAAATATAGATAAACATGATAAATAATAATAGAAGTATGATACATAGGTAAGACATGTTAAATAATAAGGTATCATAACATAAAATTACCTAATCGTGGAAGAATATTAATATGATAAATATATCTCCCAATCATGGTATATAATCAGAAATGCTAAAGAAATACCAAAACAGGTACAAATTTTTTTCTACTAAAATACCTAACATTTTATATAAAATCCAGGTTAATAGATACACAAGGAACATCAATAACTCTTGATCATCCCAATAAAAAAATATACATGGAATGGAATATGTATAGAATGTGAATCCTATATTCCTAGAATGCGGTATTTATTTCTATTTCCTTTCCATACCGAACCAAAGTTACTTATTCTAATCACACAAATCAGAAAGCAGTGAATTTTACTCCAATCACTCAAGGTGATATCAAAATCAACTATAATAATGAAAAACATGAACAAAAACACTATCCCTTGACACTTGTACTTTTCCTCATGGGTGAGTTGCTAACTCCTAGACACGACTATTTTTCAAGCACTGAAACATTCTTAGTCTCCTACCTACCATACCTAAATAGTAATAAAATGGAAAAAACCCTTTAATACCACTTTGTAACGTACCGACCTATCTTCAAATAAAATCAGTAGCTAGACCGGTCACCACATGGACTCAAGAACGCCTCCCCATATGCTAGAGGCTTCCGACTAGCAGTGAGGGTATAATGATGGTACAGTGGGGAGACAATACCCATATGAATAAAGTAGCACAATGATATATCAAAAAATAAATTACATAAAATAGGAGAAGCTGTAATATAAGAAATAAATAGAAAATGAAAAATAATATCAACTGAATAAAAATTTAAAATACCAATATGCAACCATGGATTCATTTCTAGATGATGATACATAAAATAAAACATAAGACATAAAATAGAAAACATGATATAGTAAAATACATGAATAAGGAAAATAAAAAATATCCTCGATAGAGAACTCTACAAGAATCATGATCTCCAAATCATTCTTGTGATCCTAATTCCTAAGTACAAGAAATTCAACACAAGAAAAATTTTATGTTCCTACAAACATGAGATCTAATATGGAACCACAGTGCAATGGTGTCTTGAGCAGGGTGTAAGTTATACTTAGTAGGCCACGACTAATTGTTTTTATAGCTAAATCCAGTCCTTGAATATAATTTACAATAGTGTGATGGTAGAAAGAGTAATAAAAACGGTTGAAAAAATAAATAACAGTTATCTCAGGTTCCACTAGGACACCTATTAGACTATACCTTATTTGGAACATGGCAGAATGAGTGTTTGGCCAGTAACGATATATATAGTAACCATATATATAGAGTATAGTTATATATTGTATCCACCTATATTATCTAATTATGATAATATGTGAGTATCCATATACCTAGAATAGTAGGTGCTTCCTGGATTGGGGTGTAACCCAATCATCCATAACCAGTCTAAATGATACCATAATCTCAGGAAAGGGTAGAAACTATAAATCTTATAATGAATGCGAGATGTCATTCTCAACACTCTAGGTGGTGGTTGATTCATCATGTCAACACTTGAAACAAGGGATGTGGCATTTCATGCCCACATTATTAATAGTTTTAATGGTGTGAGATGCCATTCCCAAAACCTTATGTAAGTGAGAGTGAAACATCATTCTCAATAAGTCCCTAAACCATCATGTCACATCCAATATCAAGTCATAATAATAATGATAATAATAATGAATAATCTATTAATAACAGGTAATCCATAAGGATAATATTACCAAGGTTTTCACAATTCATATTATTCGCCTAAGTTATTCTTATTCATTTATAGAAATATGTGTGTCCATACAAACCAATTCAATTACATTTAATTCCAACCATTTAATTTAAAAATAATTTTTCATTTATCATGGAAAGTCATTCATAATAAACATAGTCCATCCCACATAGAAGGTGGTTGGTCTCTGAAACAATTAGTCACAGGGATTTCCATGACCTTCTCTTCAATACATTAATTAATATTAAATTTTTCTTTGTTTTAATCATGCCATATATCTACATATAGTCGAAAAGGTTGGGGTCAAGCCTCTTTATTAAAAAAAATAAAAAGAAAATAGAAACCCCTTTAAGTAAGGGTAAAGGGAAAACCCATAGCAATCCCAAAGGCATAAAGACACAAAGGCACAAATCCAGAAGAAAACCAAATTAATGCACAAAGCCAGAAAAAAACCAAATTAATGCACAAAGACAATGAATGATTATTGGGACCCTAGCCACACTGGACCCCTTGACCGTCGACGAAAATCGAACTTCCACAGATCTTTTCACACATGACAGACGTCGTCACCGCCTTGCCACTACCATAGCCAGGTCACGGTTCCCCAAACACCAGTGGAATAATGGAATGAAAATATAAAACATTAATCAAATATTTTTAGTTTAGAATAAAAAAATACTCAAAAAAGGTGTTCTTTTATAAAACATGGGATTATTAACAAAAAAATTCAACTAGATTATCCAAACATAAAATTCAAGTGGCATAACTCAAATCACCAAAAAGGATCATTTTAGAATGCTAAAAAACATGGAAGTTCATCATAAGAATTATGAAATTAATTTTACCTGCCCATAGGGTGGATTAGTCATAAGTAATCCAATGCTTCATCATGTGATTTAACAAACTCATCCCAAAAGGGGAGATTCTGGTTAAGGTAAACACTTATAACCTGTTGATGGGTTCTATGTTTTTGAAGACATGGTCTAAAAAATTTAATTAAAGTCATTTCACAATTTAGAGGAGACACCCAGAAGGTCTAGTGCATAGCACAACATCAATATTTATAAATTAGGGTAAAATATTTGAAAGATCTATAGAGATCCTATCTTATACCATGTTTTCTCCACTCATCCAATATTGAGGCTTTACTTAGTCTAGTTTGAGAGAAATCAAAAATGCATACATCCACCATGAAAATAGGTTGAATAGTCTTGAAAAAAAAAGTGCATCAAGGGAGAGTTAAACAACGAAATACTAAAGAATAAATAATGGATTATTGAGAGTAATCCATAGATACTGATGAAGCACGGATCTAACTTAGGAGGAGGGGTAGATCACCATGTCTAGAAAAAGGAAGAGGAGGAACCCATAGTAGATAAGTGGAGGTGATTTCCATTAGGGAGAATTAGAAAAAGAGGGGAAGGGGTTTAAAATATTTTAGGGGAAAAAACTAAATCCCATATAAAAACATGGTCACAGGTATTGGTTTTATGGTTAGCCAAACATTATACCAATCGTTCTTCTCCTACTGCTTTAGAAGGGGGCTCGAATAGCTTATCTACACGGTTTGGGAAACCATGTGCATAACCCTATGATTTTCTTATATGGAAAATTATCAGAAAAATGCACTTCCTAGTTACACCTATCAAATGGTTAGACCAAACCATCTGATACCTTTTGGTCCCCTGGATTAGCTACGCAGTTTCTTCTATAGGATCATTCGGTTTCAAAACAATTGTGCACCCCAATTAGCCTTCCCTGGTTTTGACTTTTTAAAACCTGACACTCCTGAAACTTTATGGAATCCCCTAAACACCTGTAAATACTTTAACCAAGTCTAATAACAATACATTTGATTTTTAAAAATCTCATTACTAAATTATGAATCTCGTTTTAGAGAATGGTATATCCACTAAACTCCAAAATTTAAATTCCCGTGGAATTCTACCTTATCTCAAAACATAGTTCTTTACATTATTTTTACTTTTATAGGTTATGAAGAAATATAATATGTATCATATTTCTAATATGTTTTATAGTTTTGAGTAACACCATGGGAGATGATGTAGTTGACTTATAAACCCATCTTTTATGTGTCAATGTTTCCAGAGGCATTAAACCTGTATGATTTTGGCAAGGATTGTTATTGTAATTATTAAAAAAAATCTATAAAGTTGTAATTTCAATTTATGTAATGTGATGGATTCTATAGTTATTATTTGAGAAATTATTAGTCAACCTTTAGAAACTTATATGAGAAAAATTTATGAGATCCCCATGGATAAGTCTATAGATTATTCAAATTATTGGAAAATGTCAAGATTTCTTTTGAGGAATAGAGAAATTGGTTTCCATTAAATTACATCCCTTTCTAGATACTACATTTTTATTTGGCTCTAGAATAGTTTTAACTAGGAATAATAACCACAAAAAGAGTGTATCGGAATTTGACTTGATAGTTTCCATGTGAAAGACAACAATCCTTATTGTAGAACTAGTTTGATACTCTAGGGGGATATGTTTTAAATTTTGAAAAACAATTCAAAAACTATAATATAGGATTTTAATAGGTGGTTACCATAAATGAAATATGATAAAGATAAGGTATAATATAATAAAAATTATGTTTCATGATTTACACATCCTATAAATTATTTTTCATGATTATGTGGTTCTCCACTATGATAATTGTGGCTTAAAAAATACTTTTTGGTTTTATTGAATAGATAAAACTTGAAGGAATCCTGATAATGTTTAATGTGATGGAAAATTAAATTATTTTCCTCTTATGAAACCTAATTTTATGTGGTATAGAATAAAAAATCTCATTTCTATACTAACACAACATTCTCAAGATAGGAAACATTTTGAACATCCAAACGAGCAAAGGAGGGAATATAGTTCTATTGATTCCTTCATGAGGAAACATCCAAGTTCTCTTATTGGGTCCCTTGATCCACTAGTTTCATAGAAATTTATGAGCACTGTTGAATTGATATTTTCCATTCTATGGTGTTTTAAACACAAAAATTTAACTTTTGATGTCTATATTTTCAATGAGAAGTGGATTAATGGTAGAATCATATCAAGAATATGAGGAAATGAGACGAAATTTAATCCATAGTGTGGGATGAGTTTAAGATATTATTTTCAATAATTATATTCTTTATATTCATCATATGGAAATGTAGAAGGAATCTCTTTAACTAAATTAGAAGGATGATGAATATTTTGTAACCTATAAGGAAACTTTTTCAAGACTTGTGTGGTATACTTCTGGTATTATCATACAACCTAAATTTAAGGTTGGTAGATTCATAAGTGGCTTGTAACCATGTCATTGGAAGGTGTTATCCATAAGGGACTTCATTATATAAGAATAAATTATTTAATTGTATTCCATGGTAGAAATGTAGATTTTATTTACCCCTCAATATCATGGTTTCGATAAGAAATGGAAAATCTAATTCAAAGGAAACTCTAAAAAACATAGAGACAAGAAGATGATATTTACTTCATCCTCAGTGGGTTGAAGGAAATATGGTATAAATTTTCATAAAAAGACTCATAATAGTTTTATTTTTCTAAAAAAGGTCATCATAAAATATAATAATGAAGTGATGGAAAGAGGTTTGTTAATGATGTGAATAGAGACAATACTCTACAAGACTCACCACCACCACTCATGTGTTTCAAATGTAAAAATTATGTTCATTATGCTAACCAGTTATCCAATCCAAAGTTCAATGATGATGATCTAAGTCAGTAACATATTAATCTTATATATAAGGGGAAATGTGTTACGATCACCATTTCTAATGAGGGTTATGATAATGACGTAGAGGAAGGTACACTTACCATACACTCTATAACTACTAATATATTATTTCAATATCTATCTACCCACTCTTTTATATATAAATAAATTTCTAAGGGTATCACAATACTGACTTGATGATTATATGTTGAATTTCAATTGAAAACCCTTAAAATAATGATGATCATATCTTAATTCTATGATCCTTCACTCTTTAATGTTTGTGGAAATGTGATACCTAGAAATATTTTTATCCTCCCTCTGGTTGAATTTAATTTTATATTATGTCAAGATTGAAATTATCTGTATAAATCCCACATAAATTTACTAGAATGGGAATTCACCTTTGATATTCTAAACTAATCTATGCTCGTCTATCCATGTGATAATAAGTATGAACCTCCAATGCAAATAAAATCCATTTTTATCGATAATGAAACCTATTCAAAAGGGTTGTTTATCTCATTTGGTTGGGGAGGAACTCATCATTGATTGTATTTATATTGTACAAGAGTTATTTAATGACATTATGGAAGAGATTCATAGTATTTCACCAAATTATAATGTTGAGTTTTCAATATAACTCATACCAGGTTCCATACCATTTTTCAATGACTCCGTGTACAATTCATATGATTGAGTTAAAGTAATGGAGGAAGAAATTGTCGGAGAATATTGTGTAGGGATTTATTTGGACAAGTGTGTCACCTTGGGGGGCACTAGTTCTTTTTTCTAAGAAGAATTATTTTTTGAAGAAACTATACATTTTATTAATGGGAGCATAACAACATCAAAATCAAGAACAAGTATCATATACCTCGTATTGATGACTTCTCTAATCAACTATTCATAACTCAATACTTTCTCAATATTGGCCTTCATTCTGTATATCAGTGATTGATGGTCAAGAATTAGGGTATACCCAAGACAACATTCAATATAATTTGTGGACACTATGAATAAATATAATGATTCCACTTGGCCTTACTAATTCATATTCAATCTTCATAGATTAAATGAATATAGTCCTTAGATATTACATTGATTAGATTTTGGTAGTATTTATAAATGATATTATTATGTATTCAAAGAGAAATTAAGAGAATAAAGACCACTTGAGAAGTGTTCTATAAACCCTGAGGAAGGATTGTTTTTATGAATAAATTACCAACTGTGAATTTTATCTAAAAATGGTTTCATTTTTGGGTCTTATAATCTCAATAAATGGTATATCTAAGGATCCATTAAAGACTAAAGTTATTGAACAATATACTTTACCAACCATAGTGAATTCGATTCATATCCTTCTTGTATTTGACATAAATTATCAATGTTTTGTAGAGAATTTATCATCACAGTCTAATCCACTCACCATGTTAATACTAAAGGGGTCCAAGTTCCTTTGGATAGATGAATGTGATGAGAAATTTAAAGGAACTGGAGATAAGTTTATTCAGTGCACCTATTATTAAGTTACACTATATTGGATAAGGGTGTATAATATATAGTGGTGGAAGTAAGAAGGGATTGGGATGTGTTCTCATTTAGAATTACATAGGTATAGCTTATTCCTCATTATAATTTTAGATTCAAGGAAAATATTCCCCAACTCTTGATTTAGATTTTTTTTTGGTTACTTTTCATTTAATATATGGAGGACTTATATTTATTGAAAATGTTTTCATATATATATTAGTCATAAATTTTTAATGTATATATTCTCACCAAAGGAGTCGAATATGTTCTAGAGAAGATGTTTGGAACTGATTAATGATTATGACAACTCTATATATTACCACCCTATGAAAGGGAAAATGGTTGCTGATTCATTGAGTCAAAATTATCATGCTAGATTATCCATTATAATTGTATAAAAAGGTCCAATATTTATATATTTTAAAATTCTCGATCATGAAATCTTGATGGAAAGAGAGAAATATTATCTTTCTCAAATGAGTATTAAACTAGCTACATAACTGAAGATTAAAGATGGATAGAATTAAGATGTAGAGAAATATAAGAATGTGATAAATGTTCCTAATTTCAACCTTGATTAAGATGGAATGATAATGTTTAGGAACCATTTTGGTGTTCAATACATACCATATTTGAAGAAGGATATATTTCATTAAGCTCATGGTTCTTTATTCTCTATTATTATTTTGAAGTACAAAGTTGTATAAAGATCTAAAAGAGTATTTCTAGTGGGTTGGAATAAAGAGAGATAGTACATACATTCATTCATAGTTCCTCATATGACACCAAGTTAATTCTGAGATTCAAATGTATAAGGAAATGTTACATCCATTACCCATACCAAAATGGAAGTAGAAAAACATCACCATGTATTTTTCCACAAAACTCACCAAACCACCTAAAGGTATCAATTCTATATGAGTTGTAGTAGATGAAAATACAACTTCTGTAAACATCATCTCTATTATAGAAGTGTTCTATATTGATCAACCTTCTATAATATACATTAAATAAGGGGTAAGTTTACATGGAGTACAACATTTTATTCTATATAATTGGGATCTAAGGTTTGGCTCTATGATTTGGAAATATATCCAATAGAATTTGGATATTTATTTATGTTTTATTACAATATATCATCCTTAGACATATTTTCATACTAAGAAAACCTTTCAAACCTTATTTTTTCTACTGAGATAATGTTATATGAATTTTAAATTTTTTGGGATTAACACCTTCATCTAGTATGGTTTTCTTACAAAAATAGGTTTCAATTGATAATTTATATGGATAATTATGAAGACCTTTATGGAGAGAAGTGTAGAACTCCAACATGTTAAGATGAATTTGGGTGAAGAAATCTATTTTTATGTAATCTAGATAATGAAATGGTGGAGAATGTCAAATCAATTTAAAATCACATCAATGAAGCTTGTAGCTGACCGAAAATTTATACTAACAATCATCGACATGATCTAGAATTTGAATATAGTGGAAAGGTGTTTCTTTGAATTTACTCATGGAATAAAGATACTAGATTCTAAAAATAAAGGAAAGATGAACCAAATGGAGTTTTTTCTTCAATAATTTTAATTGAGTTGGGATATAATATTTTTAATTGGTTCTCCCAATAAACCTCTATCAATTTCATTATGTTTTCTGTGAATATATCTTAAATAAGTACATGCTTAAAACTTCACATGTACTAAACTCAATGTTTACAACACTAGAGTAATATATTTCTTATGAGGAATAACTGGTGGATATTATAGATTGTAGATAGAATGTTCTAAGAAACATGAACACTCACATGGTTAATGTTTTAGGGGAAAACCCCCCAATTTGAAGAAGTAACATGGGAACCTAAGGATATGATAATGAAAACTTATCCTCAGTTTTTTTATTATATTTATATAATTCTAGGGGGAAATTTAATTGTAATTGTGTTATAATTTAACACCTCTATATTTTTTGAAACAAATATCAAACAAATTAAATTTTTTAAATTGCTTCCATTATACGCTACAATGAGTATAAACAAACTGCGATATACTATTAAAATATTTTTATTTAATGTGATAACTATAATTTTAACACCAAAATATTTTATTAAATATTATTTTGAAATAAATTCAATTTCTTTTATAGCTTGTGGTACACGCAACATCAAATTTTAACAAAACAATATATACTACTAAAATATTTTTATTTAATATAATTGTTATCACCTAGTATTTAGACTGATAGCTATGAATAGTATTAACTAAATTATGAAAATATATTGTGAACACATGATTATAAAATGAATTCATTTACGATAAATTTATTGGAAAGTAAAATAAAATACAATTTTAAGATAAAGGAAATCTTCTTCTGAAAACCAATTTTTATACGCACAAATTTTTTTTATCCTAATAAAGTCAATAAAAAACTTTTGGTCACTTATTATAATGAAATTAATATATTATACATTCATTAAAACTATAAAAATTCATCTTATTTTCATTTTATGAATTATATATGAATAAATCCATTTTTATTCTTCAAACCTGTATTTTTCTAAAAATTAATATTTTCACATTTTGCGCACTTATTTTAAAATTATTTTTTTCTAGTTTTATAAAATTTATTTTCAAAAAAATATTTCAAATTATTATTTAAAAATTATAATGGAATTAATTATTAGATAATTTTATGAAAATATAAATTTTTCAGTGAATGGTGAAAATTATTGGTTTTTATTAAAAAAAATACATTTTCATGCAAAGATTTTACAAGCCTCATTTTATTTTAATATTGTTTAAAATTAAAATTATATAGGTTATATATCTAATAATATAATTTATTTAATTTGAATCAATTTCATGTTGAATTTTTATATTAAAACATTTAAAAAAAATTCCGATTTCTCTTGGGAAAATATCTTTTTCATCACGTCTATGGGTTTAATTTTGAATTTGATTTCTAAAAATCTATGAATTTAATTTATAAAAATTTATTAAATATTCTTAATCATAATAAATAATATTTTATAATAATTTCATCTTAATATTTGGTCAAAATGAATAGTAAAAATAGTAAAAATTAATTTTTGTTGTTAAGGTTAAAATGGGTTTATTGGTGGTTAAACTAAAATGATCAGGGTAATATTGAAAAAAAACATGTATAAATACAATTTTATAGAAATATTTCAATATTATGATTCATTATATAGAATATATAGTTATTTTAAATATTTTTTCTTCAAAATTACTTTATCACTTTGGATTGTTTTGGGAAATTTCCATGTAATTTTCAAGTGGGTTCTTTTCCCCGCTTATAAAAAGACCACACTTATACTATCCTATCCACACTCAAATATCCATTTAGATCATCCAATACCATCCGAAAAAAACATATTTAATTCTTTAACCATGTCTTAGGGGCTTTACATTGATAATAGAACCCTCCTATGTAGGGTTTAGGTATAAACATAAGGAGGCTCTCCAAAGAAGAGGTATTACTCTTAACAATGTGTTGTCATTTTATTTTGTATTAAACCTCCTTAAATTAACCTAAAACTATGATGATATAATAAGACAAATATCGGCCATATATTTATATGTAATTATTTTAATTTCATAATCTATATCCATCTCCTCTTCTATCAATTGGGAAATAGAACCGTCGATCGTGTGTTTGGCAGACTACAACCTTGCAAAGTGCTATAATTCATTTTCCATAACCAATTATCATGGATTATTTTAATGATGGATATAAATTATATCAATGATATTTTAATTATACTTTTATAATAATTAAATCACATATAAATTTCTAAATTCAATCATGCGGGGATATAATTACGTCGTATGTGTGTACGTAAAGTTACCACATCACGAAACGATGTGAAACAGTTTTCACTTACAAATTACATAGAAGGTAATAATGATAAAGTTAATAAATATATGTGATATATAACACATCATAAGTAATATATAAATTTTATATATTTTTTACCTTCTTTTATTTTGATCATTTAGGAAAAAGGATACAACATTCATGCATATGTATGGTATACCATCTCCATGAATGATGTAATTAATTTTCTTTCTTTAAATTCAATGTCTTACTATAAAAAAATATAATAAATTTATATAATTTTTAAATCATGTATAAAATTATATATATGTTATAGAAACATTATAAAAAATAATGGACCAAAGACACCAAACTATAAGGTTTAAGAAAAACAAAGCAGTTATTCCCCAAAACATGCTTTTAACAAGGAATTCTTAATGAATGGGTAAAAAAAGGTCATAAGTATATATTATATGGTATGATAAATATTATTATGTTTTCTTAATAAATTTATAATTAACCTATATAAATTTTAAATTATTTTCTAACAGGTATAAAAAATTCAAAGATTAAGGTAAGGGATTTTTATTCACACTTTTATTTCTAGGAGAATTATTCCAAATTCACCTCTCGTTTCTTTTTTATGATGTAATACTTCCCATTTTTCAGGTTATATCATTAATATCATTGTTTTAATCATATTTAATGTTTAATCAGATTTTATTATTTATTGGGGCTTACAATTCAAAATATTAACAAGGTTGTAAGGGATTTTTGTCTTAATTGGTCTTCGTATAGACTTATGTTATGTTGTGTACCTATCTTATTTAATAAGGTTTATATAAAACCCCTTTGTAATGTATTATAATTAATTTAATTAGTCAAACTACATTTTACATTTCATTTACTGTTATTCATTCATAGGGATTACAATTCAAAAGTTACCAAAGTGGTAAGTGTTTGATTTACAATCTCATTATTTATCAGGAATGTTTATGATTATGTTTTTTATAATGAAATCTTAAGAACTATTTTCCAATAAAATAATTAATTTTCATTTCATATTATTATCAATTCATAATTATTTTTCCCCTTATTTTTTATCTATATGTATTCAATATTCCAAATCAATTTGTTTTATAGAAAACAGTCTGTATTTCTCTCATTGATTGGGAGACCTTTTTCTTTGATGTCCATGTTTTTTTAAAATGATTTAATGAAAATTTTTATATTACTAAAATATTTTATTAATTCACTTTTACCCTTGTTTGGATGTTTACAAAATGTTTTAAAATAAATCCTTATATCATTTTTGAATCATGGATTGTTTAGATTTTATAAAAAATGTTAATGAAATATAAATTTTTATATGTACATTATGAATGTGATTTTCCCACCCTCGTGACCACTCAATGATTTAAATATTAAATTATTAGATTTAAAGTTAATTTTCAATGAAAACAATGTTGAAATTTTTTTATGAATTATTATTTTAAAAACATATTTTCAAAGAGGAAATTATTTTTTCCTCGAGAAATGTTCCATGTGATCTTTTGAAATAATTTTACATATAAGAAGGAATCATTTTATATTAATAATTATTTAAGGGTGATATGATAAAATGATTCCGTATTTATTTTTTATTTTTATGGTTTGTGTTGATGATGAAAGGATTTTTTTGAACCCCATTTATTTTTATGGGTTATAATATGATGAAATTTTTATGATCTTGGAGCACACATATATTTGATTTTAATTATGTGATTGGAGGGACCTATATCTCCCAAAAAATTATTGGGTAAATATTTGTATGTCATGAGATAAACAAGATTGGAATGGGGATTTAACCTAGTTCAGTAAGATATTGTTTCCACTAAGATAGTCTTGAGAGTGGACCATGACTACTATGATGGTTTGGGGAGTGAACCCATTCCACTATGATAGTTTTGGAAATGAGACTTGATAGCTCAAGGAATTATTTCCTATGGTTATGTGTATTCCAAAAATCAATGTCATATTCCAATTTTATGTTATCAAGGATAATTTTCCTTTATTTCATTATGATTTTTGTTTTATGAACTATCAATATTTATTCCAATATTAAATTTTATTATCTATGATAACCAAGGTATGGTTTTTAAATTTTATTATAATTTTCTCAAACACTAATTCTCAAGATATGTTGGTAACTCCCTTTTTTTCATTAATGATAATCTAATATTACCATTTCTTATCTTTCCTTTTCTCGGGTTATGAAAAAGTATGATATTTCTAGTAAGGGTAAATTTTATGAAGAACCTAGTAGGAGATGGCTTAGATAACTTATGATCTAGTTTTTTATGTTTACAAGTTTCCAAAGGCACGAGACCTAAATGATTCTAGTACGGATCATGAAGTTATGTAATAAATATTAATATATTAAGATGTGATATCTATGTATTATAATATTAAGTCATTATATATTGTATCATAGAATGGTTTATATAACCTTTGAAAACAATGATGATAAAAGTTTAGTGATAATGTTTAGGATAAACATGAGTATAGGAAAAAAATTAAAAGATTTTTATAAAAGATATTATGTGGTTTACCAAGAAATTACTTCCTTATCTAGATGATATAAGTGGATGTGGTTTTTGAAAAATGTACCTACGCTAAATAAATCCAAAAATGCATGGCATCCATGACTTAATCATTTCTTGGTACATGATAATGGACCTTACTGCACACCTGGTTTGACAATACTCTGGGATATGCTTTGTAAATTTACAAACTCATTATGAACCATCAAAACAGACTTGAATTATGAAAATGAATGTAAAATGTTAAATAAATTGTTTAATATTTTGAAAATAATTTTTCCTTATTTAGAAATATCATAAATAAATTTTCAGGAATATGCGGTTTCCCACTATTAATATTATTTCTCACACTATGCTTTTTAGTATTATTAAGTGGTTGGGACTAGCAGAAATTGTGTTAACACTAAATATTATAGTCAATGTGTTGATAAGAAATAGAATGATGTGATGACAAGATTGAATGGTTTTGTGATTATTACTAATCTTTTAACATGATATATGATTTACAACTTTCACCTTAACCAATTCTATGACTCACAAATGAAGATAATGATAGAGTTCACTGAAAGCTCGAGTGGTGGAGACCATGGACGAAAAAAGATTTTGTTACCTATATGTCAATAATGTGGGAATAATTTCTCAAGGGAATATCTCAAATGAATAATAATATGGTTCGAGTGTGGAAAAGAAATAAAAATTGCAATTAATTTCTAAAAAATGTTATTTTTGGTTAATAAAATAGATGAGAATAATGGTATCCCTATGGTATCATTGATAGTTGAATGTCTTAAATGTGGAGAGTATGGGAATTGTGGAAATTGATTTCCTAGGGGGAAATATCATGAAGTGAATAAAGTAGGTTGTATGATTAGTGGTTTTACATATGATTAATAGATTAATAAATACATATGTGAGTTATGGAATTTTCTAACAGTATTTTTTATGTTAAACAAATCAATCCTAATTAAATTTAGGTAGATTAATGTTAATAAATTACTCATATTTCATATTTTAGGACACAGTTATTATTGAATAATATGATGAATCCTACTTAATGGTTAAATAACTAATTTTAATGATAGAAGTATTTATTTAAGAATTATATTATTAAAATCGTGAAATATTTAAGCATTTCTCTGTAGAAGTTTTTTATTAGTGATTTAAAATAATATATTTCATGTTATTTATGGAATAAAAAAGTGATTTAATTTCAAGGTGAAATTTTATGAAAAAAATTGATTAAGGGAAGATAACCCTTAATATTTTCTAGATGTTTAGATAATTTTTTTTAGCTTGGATAAAGAGATGATTGACATGTATAATTTAAATTAAATAGAATTGATAATTAGAGAACTGATCAATGATTTTTTGATAAAGTTTATCTTATCATTGTATGAGTTAAAAAAATTTCTAGATTTATAGAATTAGTTCAATAATTAGAGATTTTATTTCTATAATTAGGATCCATTTATGATATCATTGATATGTTTTGGAATTTATAGTTATTACCATGTTTTAGTAGAATACATGACTAAAGTATTCAAATATTTGGTATATAAAAACTAATAGATACATTACAATATTTTAAGGATTTATGATAAGTTTTATTTGGAAATTTTGATTCCTTATTTAAGAATATTATAGTTTTATATGGGTCTTAAAGTAAACCATTTATGGAAAAGTTATGTTGAACATTGGATGAGGTTTTATTTATTAATTTATTATATCAAAATATTAATATTTATCCATATTGGATAACATGTTCTAATCATCTCAATTTTGATGATAAATAGATATATAAGGAATTAGTTATATTTATATTATGGATCTTATGATCTGTTATTTCTTCAGGCATGAAAAAATCAACTTTATTTCATGGAGTAAGAGATGAAGTTGAAATTGATTGAAGCACAATCAGAGGATGATATTTTGAATGTGAAATGGAAGGAAATCAAATAAGTATATTCTCTAATTTTCCCTATCATTATAGTTATAATTTCCTCAACATTATATAGAAGGATATTGAGAAAAAAAATCTTATTATGTTAATTTATTTTAAATAAATTTACTTTTAACTCATCATAGATTTATGGATTTGTGGTTTTTAACTATATACTAACCATGTTAAATATCACTCTATATTAGTCCTTGAGAATTAGTTTTCTCCCCATTGTAGATATTTTCATTTACCATTAATATTTCCCTTTTTGGAAACCCAGTTTTGTGCCATTCCAATTGACCTTCATATTTCTATTTCCCTAAGATAATGTCTTATTAACCCTCTTATGATGTGGGTTTTCTGTAAATAATTTTTCAAATGGAAACCCTTTTATTACTAAGATCCAGTTCAAATTAAGAGTATTAAATTCTTTTTAAGGGGGCATAATGTAGAACCCCATTATTTAGATTAATTTTTTTTAAATAAATTTAATTTATTTAATATTTTGTTTTTAACGCAAAATTGAGTTTTAACACAACATGACAAACTACTAAAATATTATTATTTAATATGATAGTTATCAAATTTACATTGCAATGGTGGTTATGAATAAGATTAAAGAAATTATAAAACAATATATGGTTTATATATTCATATAAAAATAATTCTTTGGTGAAAAAATAATTATAAATGAAAATATAAATTCATTTTAATATTAAATAATTCTTCTTTTGAAAAAATAATTTTTATGAACTAAAACACATTTAATCCCAAGAAATTAAAACAAATATTATTTGGGGAATGATTTTAATGAATTTTATTTAAAATATATTCAATAAATTTCTTACAATTAAAATTATGTTTTTTATAGGCATGATATAAGAATAAATTGAATTTTAATCAAAAAACCTATATATTACTAAAAAAATGGTTTTGTCGCATTTTGCGCAGTTATTTTAAAAATATTAATTCCACTTTTAGAAAAAAAAATTTAAAATAATAAAGTTAATTTTTGAAATACTCATTTCAACTATATATTTAGGTGAAGTATTTATAATTTTCTAAAAAGATAAAATTTTCAATGAATAGTGAAAAATACAGGTTTTTATTAAAGAACTGCCTTTTAATTCAATGCATTTACAATCTATGTTTTATTTTAATATGGTTTTAAAAGTAAAATTAGTAAAATACTATATCTATTGAACCAATTTAGGTAATTTTAATCAATTATATATATATATATATATATATATTATAAATACATTTTAAACTTTCATAATTTTTCTCCTTGGAAAAAATATTTTCCATCACTTCTACAGGTTTATTTTTAAAATAAAATTTTCTAATTATATGAATGGAATTTGGAAATATGGATTCTGAATTTTTAATCCTAATAATTAATATTATTTAATTACTTAAACATAATTTTTGGTCAAAATGAATAGTAAAAATTTTAAAAATTATTTACCATAGTTAAGGTTAAAAAAAGTTTACTATGGGTCAAACTAAAACAAAAATGGTAAGTGTACCACGAAAAAATTATTATGTAAAAACATAATATTAGATATTGTTCAAGACATGTAACACCAATTATATAAGGGAATATAATATATTGAGACTTTATAATATATTTACAATTTAAAAAAAAATTCAATATATTTTATAGGTTGTAATGCACATGATACTGAGTTAGCTTCCATTCCACACAATAAATACTTTCTTTTATAGCTTATGTTACACTCAAAACTAGGTTTTACCAAATACTATTTATATTTTTAGATATTACCTGGTAGTTAAATTTGTAGTTATGAAAAATATTAACTAACATATGAAAATATATTTATACAAAAATATAAAATGAATTCATTTTTAATCAATTTATTAGAAATAAAAATAATAACTAATTAAGTATAAATGAATGTTTTTTTTATAAAAAAAATTAATTTTCATCCCCAAATAGTGATTTTCCTTGATTAATTTAATTATTTAATATCAGTTAATTATATTAATGAAATATATATTATATATATTTAGTAAAATATTTTTGACATTCATCCAATATATTTGGTAGGCATAAGATAAGAACAAAAATAATTTTACGCATAAAATCCTATATTTTTCTAAAGTCAATTGTGCCTCCTTTTAATGGAGAATCTATTTTAAATAAAACAATTTACACTTTTATGAACACTATTTTTAATAATAAAATATTTTTTTTAATATTGGAATGTAAAAATGTTCTTAGGGTGAATTGTTAGAATTTTTCTAAAATATTTTATTTTTATGAATACTGAAAAATACTTAATATTAATTGAAATTTTATTTTTTGTATAATTTATTTATAAGGATAAAATATTTTTTATTGATTTTAAATTTTAATTAGATAAATTTTACATATTTTAATCCAATTTAGGTCATTTTAATTAATTTCACATTTACATCAGATATAAATACATATAAAACTTTTGATCATTTTTACTTAAAACTACGCTTTCTCATCTCATCTACGGGATGAATTTGAAATTATTTTCTACAACTTGTGTTGTTGGAATTTTAAAAAAATGGATTCCAGATTTTTAATAATCATAATTTATAATTTATACTGAGATCAACATAGTTATTTACCAATAATATTGGTGAATGAAATTAAAATTAATTATAGCAATTAAGAGAAAAACTAGCTTAATAAGAGACTAAACCTTAATCTTAGAGGCCAAAATGGCCTATAAACATGTCAAAATCCTATTATATGGAAATATTTTTACCATATACTCTATTTTATAAAATTTAATTCATTATTTTAGGCACACTATGTTAGGGTGACCTCTCAATAATGTTTACCATTTTTTAATTTATTAGAATGTCACTCATTATCCACTATAAAGTGACACTCGCCCCTCCCATGTTTTCACGCCATTCAAGAACATTGGATCATCCAAACCTTAAAAAAATAATCTCAAAAATTCTCTAACCTTATCTGATAATCCTCTATTTGGGATGAAATAAAACTGAGAAGGTGTTTTGGAATAAACCAAAAGGAGTTACCTGAATATGAGGTAATATTATTAAACAATCACTTTTGTTCCATTTACTTTTACACCCCTTAAATTCGTTCTATATCATAGTTATATAACAAAAAAAATTATATTAAATATATTTATATGTTTTTATGTCAAGGTTATAACGTACACTCACACACACTTCTATTAAATGAGATACACAATTAGCATTCTTTTGTATGACGAACTACTTCCTAGTGAACTATTGTTGTTCATTCATCAATTACCACCTTTCATAGTTTCAAATAATTATTTTTTATAGTTTTTATATGATATATATTATATTTATTTTTTATTTTTTCTTATATAAATTTTATATAACACATACCTTCATGATTTTTATTTTTTGGGAATATGATAACATCGTTTTTGGACATGTGGACTATCACCTCTTTAAAACGATGTGATTCGTTCACGCTATAAATTGAATGTATTATGGATAGTTTTAATAAAAATATGGTAAATATATGAAATAAATATTATACTAAAATTATAATATAAATATATATTTTTTACTTTTCATCCTTCTAATATGAAAATAAAATGGAAATATTGTTCATGTGTACGTACGACCTAACGTCTACATGAACGGTGTATTTCATTTTACATCTCCAAATTTTATGGATTATTTTAAATAAATATATAATGAATATATATGATATTTAAATAATTATTTAAATTATCAATATTATTAATTCATAATCCACATTGGAAGAACAAAAGACAGAAAATCAAAACATACTTAAACAACTTGACAATCAGCACCTGAAACAGGGAAAATGATGAAAGATCATTGAGAAATAAGTAATAAGATATTATAATAAGACCGTATATAATATTATAAATATGATTATATTTACATTATAAGTTAATTACATTCTTAAAACCATTATAAAAAATCTGAATGGATGTTCAACCAATAGTAATCACAATATAGGGGATTTCTAGTCTCACTTTTATTTCTGTGAGACTTATGTCACATTCACCACACATTTATTTTATGTGGTGTATATAATACCCTATATCATGTAACATTGTGAATATAATTTCTTTAATGATATTAAAAAATTTCAATTTAGGTTACTCTTTCATAGATCCCATGATTCAAAATTTACTCGAGTAGTCAAGGATTCCGTCTCCATTTACATTCCATTGAGACTTAATTATTATTATCCACCTAATTTATTTTATACGGAGTATATACTACGATTTTACATGTAATATCATGAAAAAATAAGTATTTATTTTATTTTATGTTTCATTTTAAATTATTTAATTTAAGGTTATTTTAATTTAAATTTACCAAGTGGTAAACAATTTCATAACCCAATTCCTTTTCATTGGGTTATATTACTTCATTGTTGTTGTTAATATTATAAGATTATGTGTGCTCTAAATTTTTTTACTATCGATTAATTTATTAAAATTTTTTTTATTTATATTTCATTTAAAAAAAATAATCTATTCATTTATTGATTATCACTTCAACGGTATGGCCATTTCAAGGGTTTACTTTATAATATCATTTTATTTGTGATTTTTTACAATTTAATTTTCATTAAAGGTAATTATTTTATCATTATCTAATAAAACAATTAATTTTATTATCCTATGATTTTTCATGATATTTTTAAATTATTATTACCGTTTTCTCATTTTTGGTACTCAAAATTTTTTTAAAAATGCTTTTAATAAAACCCAACTACATTTTTCTCCTCGATAAAAAATCTATTTTCTCTCAAAAAAATGTCTTATAAAAGTGCAATAATTTTTTTATCCTTTTCAAAATAATTTATTAAAGATATTTGTATAAAATTTTCTTTTAAATTTTTTTCAGATTTATCTTTTATTCTTTTTCTTAACAATTAACTTTTCTATCCATTTTACCATGAAAATAGAATGTTATTTTTACCTTTTATAGAATTTATAGAATAACCCTCTGTTATTTCATTGAGAATTCCTTTTCAAGTTTTCACAGATATTTGAACTTAAATAATTTTTAAAAGTGATTTAAAAATAAAACATATTTTCAAAAAATTAAAAATGAAAAGTATATTTTCATCAAGAATATTTTAATGATATTTTTGCTGTATTTATATTGATTAATTAAAAAAACAATATCCTTAATTCAATTGGGATATGTTTTTTTATTACTATCCATATTCTTCCTCTGGATGGTTTATGATTTCATTTACTAATGATAGTATTGAAATTCCCTACCTTTATTCTTTTTTGATACCCAGGAAATTTTCAATTCCCTAGGATCATTATACATTAAATTTATCATCAATATATATATTATTTATCATGGGTATTTTTATTTATTAAACCAAATATCATTTCTACATACGGTGTTTACATTGAATGTTATTTGATTAACTGGGGAAATATTGATCGGTTTGTGTCTTTTAATCAATATGGATAATTGATGAGCCACATTTTTTTAATTAAATATATTATTTGATATATGAGGAATTATTTGAAAATGTAATACATGGGTTGGTTATAGGTTAATGAAAGCCACATGATGCATCAGTATTATCTTGAGACAAAATCAGTTTGAAATCTTAACAAATGGGTTTTCACCCAGTTTGTTTTAAAAATTCTGGAGGATAGATCTTTAGAGTAAAGGTATCATGTTCCTTGGAACATAACGTCCAATAGTTAAGCATTGCCTTAATTTTTTTTTGTTATTATCCATGATATTTTTTATTTGAAATTTTCTATGGATGCATTTTCATTCTTAGTTTATTGAATTAATAGAATGTGTGTTAATTTATTATCCTTTCCATATTAATTATTCGTTATCCAGCTATTTTAAATGGAGAGTGTGTTTTGGTATTTACCTTTCCATATTTTTTATACACTCCCTCTGAGTTTATTTATTACATGTCATTTTTTATTTATTTAACATTCTATATTGATTTTCTCAGTGAAACATTATTTTTTCCACTGTACTTGACCCTTATTGAGTGTTTGAGATCACCCTTATCTTTTTCCTTCCCCTAGGAATCCATGAAGTGTACTAAAAAAGATACTAAAGTAAATGCTAAGTGGGAATAATTTTATCCTGAAAAACATATTTTTTAATTAGTGTATTCCTTTATAATAAAATACTCATGTATGTTTCTAGTTTACCAATACTACTAAACATATCGATCATTTAGTTTAAATTTACTTATAATCATGCCACTGTAATGGTAGTATATTGAATCATGAAACTTACCGGGGTTGGGACTCTAAAATTGGTATTTATTAAATTTTGGTATAATCTCTGGGAACTAGATTTAGGAAAAAATAGATTAGAGAACATATCCTTAAGGTAGGATTTGAGGATAAGTATAGAATAACATCTTAAAGTTTCAGTTAGATAGAAATTATGTGGTTTGCTAAGAAATACACCCATGTTGGGATACTATAAGTTGATGTGGTTCTAGAATATATGTACCTAGGGGTGAAAAGTATGAATATTTGTGTCATACCTTACTTTAGAATAACCTGGTATGTGGCCACAGGCCTTATCGCACAACTGGTTTGACACTTATGGCGATTATGCTTAGGATAATTCCCATTTTATGTACATACCTTTATGATGGATTTGAATAAATAACGAGAATGAATGACCAAGGTTAAAATTGAGGTATCCTAGATTGAAAATAATGTGTCAAGGTTTAGACATCTTAAAATTGTTATATAGTTTTACCACTATGATAATTTTTTGTCACACTATATTTTTTGGTATTATTAAATGGATGGAACCAAAAGGAATCATGTTTACATTGAACAAGAAAGACAAACTTGTGGAAAATAGTAACCAAATGGGTTATTGAGAGGATTGGAATATATATTTTTCATTCCTAATCTATTTTCCTAATATATGATTAACACTATATACATTAACCAACTCCTAGACTCACCAAAAAAGGGAAGGGTGGAGTTTGGTAAGAGCTCGAGTGGAGGAGGCCATAGAGAGAAAATGACTTGATTTCCATCATGAAATAAATGTGGAAGGAGACACTCAGGAAAGTGACTCAATGGGATAAGAAAATTATTTATGTGTGGGAAATAATAACATAAGGAAAATAATTTTCAAGGAAAAATGAAGAGTACGATGGAAAGAAACAAATAAAATCATGAGGATACATTTATATTTCATTGCCTTAAATGTGGGAAACTTGGGAGTGACTCGAGTCAATTCCCTCTTCTAAAGGATAAAGACTATAAAATGGTAGAATATATTTTGAAATAAACGGATGGAGTATTTATGTATTGGGGATTTATTTTAAACTACACTTGAAAGGCTATTTAATGATATAATTTAAAGGATGTCCATATCTGTTTTGGAAATTATATTAATATGGTTGGGGAAAAAAAGGAAAACATGTATACCAGGTGATGACCCATCAAATTTAACATATACGTGTGGCTTGCACCCATGACCTAATAATGATAAGGGTTTCACCCTTACCACTGTCCTATGTAATGTCTTGTTTAATGTCTCATTTCTTTTAGATAAACAATTTTAAAAATAAATATTAACAATTTACCAGTAGTATCACTTATTAGGTTTTCAGATTAATGTGTTTACCAAATATGTTTTTTAAACACATTATATAATTACATGGAGACTTTACCCCATTTCATGTATATTATAATATATTAAAAGTAAATTTTAGAGCATCAGGCATAAAAATAATTCTTGGTTGTTAATTTCGTAGAGTAAAGGGGTAAAATTTGAAATTGATCGAAGAAAAACCAAAGGATTAAATTTTTATTATGAAATATGAATATATCATGTAAGTATGTTTCCCTATATTATTAGGTAATCAAACAATTATTCAAAATTAGTAAAAGGATATTGAAACAAAAATCGTATCCTAATACCGTCATTTTTATTGAACCGGAGGTCTTCTAGTTCATCACATATTTATGTATTTAGGGATCTTAATATTCAATTAATCTTTCAATTTTTGTTATAAATAACCTAAATCACTCCCTATAATTATTTTTTATCGTCCTCCATGTCTATATTTTCACATCCCACTAATGTTCTCTTATGTATAAACTTATTTATATGTTATTCTATGTGACATTGGTACTTGTTCTCCTCTCTTATTAAGAAGTTATTTTATAAAATATTTTATGATCTGGGTTTTTCAACAAGGTAATTTAAAAATATTGAAACCTAGATTACCAAGATCATTTTTAAATTGTGAGAATGCAAATGAATTAAGGTGGGGAGAATGTAACGCCCTAAAATTATAATTTAAGAACATTGTATTTGATAGTTTTTATGACATGGAACGCCTAGTATATAAGGGACTATAAAATACTAATACATTACAATAAATTTACTATTTTAAAATAAATTATATAGATTTTATAGATTTTAAGGCATGTGATACTGATTTATCTTGCCTTACACACAAAACCGAGTATCTTCGATAGCTTGGGTTATACGTAATACTGAGTATAACCGAATATTATTTATATTATTAGAAAAAACCTAGGTGTTAAATTGGTAGTTATGAATAAGATTTGATAACTATTTAAAATAAATTGATTCCAAATATATTAAATAAATTCATTTATAATCAATTTATTGCAAATGAAAATAGATTCAATTGAATAAAATAGAAATGTTTTTATTAAAAAACAGTTTTTATGCTCCCAAATGGGTTTTTTTCTTAATAAATTAAATTAATTACTAGTATTGAATGATATTAATGAAATATATATTTAACATATTCAATAAAATATTTTTAAAATTCATCGTATATATTTCATAGGAAAAAGATAAGAATAACCCGATTTTTTTAAAAAAAACATATATTTTTTAAAGGTATGTTTACTACCTTTTAAAGGAAAAAATATTTTCAATAAAAATTTTAAAATTTTTATAAAACTTATTTGTAAAAGTATAAATTTATTTTAAAATATTAACTCCTAAATTATATTTGGGAAAATTTTGGGTATTTTTTTTAAATATTTCATTTTCAGATGAATAGTTAAAAATGTTGAATTTTAAATGAAAACTGCTTTTTTATCTAAATTATATACGATGTTATACTATTTTTATTTGTCTTAAAGTTTAACTATATCAATTTTACATATATTACTACAATTTAGGTCATTATAATCAATTTATCATTGACATTTGATTCAAAAACATTTCAAACCTTTGAGCATTTTTACAAAAAATACCTCTTTCACATCTCGTCTGTAGAATTAATTTTTATTTAATTTATAACAATTTTGTTATTTGATTTTATAAAAATAGATTCTATATTTTAAATCATGATATATTATTATTTATATTAAAATAACATTATTTTTTTACCAAAAATATTAGTGAAAGAAATTAAAATTCATAATAGCGATTAAGAGAACAACTAGCTTAATAGGGGTCAAATCCTTAAACATAAGGGCTATAATATCCTATAAAAATTTTAAAAAAACTATTTTCATTCTATATTTATACCATATCCTCCCTTTTATGTAATTAGTTTCATTATTGTAGGCACATGATGTAATGGAGACCTCTCAATAATGATTATCCTTTTCTACTTACAAGAATATCACTCTTCCTCTACTATAAAAAGGCACTCACCCATCCCACTTATTCATACCTATAAATATCTTTGGATCATAAAAAACTGAATATTTATCTCCAAAATTAAATAAACTCAACCTAAATTCATCACTTTTGGATGAAACAAAACCAAGTAATTCTTTTCATATAATGAAATAAAAGATACTCGAATAGGAGGTAACATTCTTCTGTGATCTCTTTTGTATCATTTACTTATCCACCCCTTCATTTATTTTTATATAATTAATATATAACAAAATAAGTATATTAAATATAGATATATGTTTTTATGTCATTTTTATGACCTACGCTCGCACACACTTCCATCAAAATGGGTGTGCAATCATTCTTCATGTGTACGGTGGATTACCGCCTCAAGAATTATTATCATTTATTCTTCCGTTATCACTATTCATAGTATGGAATAACATTGTATTTATAGTTTTTATATTATATATATGATATTTATAATTTATTTATGCATATTTAAATTTTATATAACACATACCTTCATTATTTTCATTTTGTGGGAATACGATAACATTATTTGTGAACGTATAGACTACCGCCTCCTCAAAAGAAATATGATTCGTTCAAGATATACATGAAATGTATTAAGGATGATTTTAATAAACATGTATGAAATATATTACATTAATATGATAATTTAATAATAATATACTAATATATAATTTAATTTTCATCTTATTAATATGATAATAAAATAGAAACATTGTTCTTGTGTGTGTACGACAACCATCTCTAAAAACAATGTTTTTTATTTCCAATCTCCAAATTTTATGGATTACTATAAATACATATAAAGTTAATATATATGATTTTTAAATAATTATTTAAATTCTAGATATTATTAAATTCTGATCATTTTAATAAGAAAAAAACAATGAGTAAAAACATACTCGAAAAACATGCCAACTAACACCCAAAACCATGAAAATGATGAAAGATCACTAAAAACGAAAATAAGACATTATAAAAATATAATATATATTATTATAAATATTACTATCATTATGGTATAATTTAATAACATTATTAATCCATTATATAGGAGGTAAATTGATGTTCACCCAAAAGGAAATGCAGGGTAAGGGGATTTCTAGTCTCACTTTTATTTCTGCAAGACTTATATAATATTCACCACTTATTTGTATTGTGTGGTTTATATACTTCAATATGATATTTTATATCATGAAATTATTTTATTTAGTGATATTAAAATTTTCAATTGATTATATTCTTTCATGGATTCGATGATTCAAAATTTACTCAAGTTGTAAGGGATTTAGTCTCAATGTACATTCAATTGGGAAATAGTTTCTATTACCTTTCTAAATTATATTATATGGTCTATATACTACAATTTTACTTGTAATATACTGAATAATTAAATATTAAGGTTATTTTAGGTTTAAATTATAGTTATTTCACTTAATGGTATTTGAATTTAATGCTACAAAATGGTAAATAAATTCATTACCCGATTCATTTTCATTGGGTTATATTACTTACTCGTTTAGGTTAATATTATTCTATTATTTGTGTAATCACTTCTTACCATATATTTTTTTTATTTAAACTTCATTTATAGGTATATAAATTTTTTAAACATAATATATTCATTGATTTGTTCTCACCTAAATGTTATGGTATTTTCAAGGGTTTACTTTACAATATCATTTTATTCCGGATTGTTTACACTTGAATTTTCATAAAAGGAATTTTTTTATCATTATTTAATAAGCCCATTCATTTAATTATCCTATTATTTTTCATGATCCTTTTAAATTAATAGTAAAAAACATCTACTCCTTGTTAATCAAAATTATTTATAATTTTTTTAAGAAAACCCAACTTCACTTCTCTCTTTAGTAGAAATTTGTCTTGACTCAAATCCATGTTTTATAAAAAAATTAACCTTTTAAATTAATTAATTAAATAATATTTTACACCTTCTTTCTTTTAAATTTTTTTTAATGAATCTTTTTATAACTTTCCAAAAAAAATCACTTTTTAATCATTTTTACCATGTAAGAAGAATGTTCATTTTACCCTATACGAAATTTATAGAATTACTCACTTTCATTTCATTAAGGATTATTTTTCATTTTTTAAAATATAGTTTTATGAAAAAAATTGAAATCTGATTTTAAAAGTAAATGTATCATAAAAATGTTTTTCAAAATGAAAAATATGTTTTCCTAAAAATATTAAATATATATTTATGTTATTTCTATTCATCTTCAACAACAAAACTTTATCTTTAGTCCATTTGGGATATGTTTTATTAATACTATGTTTATTCTTCTTCTAGATGGATTATTATTTATTTGACTAGGGATAGTATTTCCATTCACTACCTTGATTCTTCTTTAGTCCCTTGAATTATTAAATTCCTTATGATCATTAGACATTTAATTTCCCATCAATATTCATATTATTAATCATGGATATGTTTATATCTTAAAACATATACCATTTATATATACGGTGTTTAATTTTAATTTTTTTTGAATAAATGGGAAAATATTGATAGATTTGTATCTTTTACTCAATACAGATAATTTATATGGAAAATGGTTTTTGTATTAAATTGATTATTCGATATATTAGGAATGTTGTGAACATGTAAGACACAGGTTGGTAACCGGTTAATGAAGTCCCCTAGATGAATTGGTAATCTCATCGTACTAAAAATATTGGCTAGCCTAAGATAATGGGTTTTCACCCAGTATGTATTAAACCATCTAGAGGATAGACCACTAGAATAAAAGTTATTATGTTCTTGGGAAACAAGGTTTCCAATAATTAAGAATTTAATATATTGAAAATTCAGATATTATTATTATCCGTGAGATTTATTATTAGAAACTATATATTTATTCATTTTCATTCATATTTTATGGATTTAATAGAATGTGTTTTCTATTATTTAATTTTAAAAATTTATTATTTATTATCTGGTTAATTTTAATTTTATGTTTGTTCATTTATTTACCTTTATATATTGTTTACGCACTCCATATCAATTAATATATTAAATGGAATGTTTGTTCTGTTATTTGACATGTGATATTTTTTATTCTCATTGATTCATTATTATTTTTCTATGATAAACCCTTACTAAGAATTTGATCTCACCAATATTTTTTCTCATTCACTAGAAATCCAAAAAATAATACTAAGAAAGATATTCTAAGAGGACTAATGATCTACTCAAAAAAAATAGTGTAATTATTGTATAAATATTAAATAAAAGACTCATTTATGTATCTATTTTACCAATACTACAAAATTGATCGGTCCTTCAATCTTTATTTCCTTTTAGTCATTCCAATGTAATGTTTGTAGACATCGACTCTGGGATTATTGGGGTTGGGTCACTACGAGAATATTTCTATCCAAATATATCCAAATCCTATTAGGTAGACATATATCAATCTTATGATTCATAATATAGAATTTATGATCATTTGTAAGTTTCTTTCTTGGTAATTACTTTATCACTTTGGATTGTTTTTGGAAATTTCCAAGTTGTTTTCAAGTGGGTTTTTCCCCACTTATAAAATGACCTCTCCTCTCATCTACTCTCTACAATATAAGATTATTTTGGTTTAGAAAATAAATTCACTAACCCATTAAATAATTTACTCCCCACATATTAGAGGCCTTATTTTTAAGTGTAAACCCTCCTATGAATGCTTTAGGTATAAACCTATGGATTATCCCCACATAAGAGGTATAACTCTTAACTATATATTATCATTTTATTTATTCTTCCACCACCTTAAAATATTCTTAAACTATTTTAATATAACAAAACCAATATCTAAAATATAATTAAAACTCATTATTATTATTTAAAAACCTATATCCATATCCTCTTTCATCAAATGGAAAACAAAACTATCAATCATTTGTATGGAGAACTACCACTTCGTGAACCAATGTAACTCTGTTTTCCATCACCACATCTCATGAATTGGTGTAATGATTGATATAAAGTATATATGTGATATTTTTAAGATAATTATACTTCTAGAATAATTATATCACATAAAACTTATTACTTGCCATCTCGTGGGGATACGATAACATCACTCATGCGTACGGCTGACTACCGCCTCATGAAGCGATGTGATACATTTTACGTTTATTATTTAAATAGAAGGTAATAAAAATAAAAATAATAAATATATTTTTTTATATGAAATAATAATTACTATTTAAATTTGATATATGTTTTACCTTCATTTCATTCAATCTTTCAATATATTTTTGAAATATTGTGCATGTGTACATAAAACCTACCATCTTCATGAACGGTGTAGTCGAATCAATTGCTATTTATTTAGTGGAATACTATAAATACATATATAATGAATATATATGATATTTATATAATGTTTAAAATTATAGATATGGTGTAACCATGATCAAAATAAATGGACCAAAGATACCAAATGAACACATACATGATGAAATGAAGAAGTTATTACCTGAAACGCGATTTTAACAAGGAATTATTAATAAATGTGTAATAAAAGGTCATAATTATATCATATATGGTATAATATAAATGATTATTTTTATATAATATATTAAAAAAAACCTATATTTTTTATACATGATTTTAAAATGTGTATGAAGTATGTGGTGACTTAAGGTAATGGATTTTTTGTCTCACGTTTATTTCTGGGAGACTTTTGATAAATTCATCACTCATTTATTTTTTATTGTTTATATACTACCCCTTTTACATATTATATACAAAATATCCATATTTTAATTATGATAAATGTTTAATTTTATGTAATTATTTATTAGGGATTATGATTCAAAATATTATCAAGGCAATAATCTATTTTTATCTCAATTTTATTTCTTTGGGACATATGTCGTGTTTTGTGCTTGTATGAATTTATAAGGTGTGTGTAAAGACCTAAAATGTAATATAATGAATTAATTTATTGTCATGATATTTTAGTTTGTATTTAATATTATTCTTTCAAGGGTCTTACGATTCAAAATTTACCAAATCGGTAAGGGTTTGATGTGCAATTTCATTATTTATTGGGATTTTTTATGATTATTAATTTAATGATGAAATATTATTATTTATTTCTCAATAAAATCATAAAATTTCTCCTCCTATGGTTATTCCTTAAGAATACGGGTTTTCAATTAGTTTTTCTCCATATATATACCCAGTATTCCAAAAGATTTTTTTTAAAAATCATCTTAATATATCATTTCAGAGGAAAACCCGTTATCTTCCAGGTATATGTTTTCTAAAAATGATTTAAAAAGAATTTTAATATTATTTAAATATTTTATAAATTCATTTTTACAAGTTTTAAATATATAAAAAAATTAAAAGGAATCTTCATATATTTTTTCAAAAAAGGCCCATTTTTTATCAAATATAGAAAAGGAAAATACTTTATAACATGTATATCATGAACATAATTTTCCTCCATAATCAATATTCGATGTTTTAAATAATCCTTTTGATGTTTTCAATGTTTTTTTCAATGAACAGAATGTTGAAAATGTTTCATGAATTTTTTTTTAATTCATATTCAATGTGGAAAGGCTATTTACCTCAAGAAATGTTTTTAGTGATCTTTGAAAATAATTTTAAATATATGATGAAATAATTTGATGTTACTAAATATTTATTGGGGATATGATCCATTGATACCATATTTATTATTTTTCTATATGGTTTATATATGTGATAAAAATAATCATATGAAACCTATTCCTTTTCATGGGTTATGATATGATGACTTTTTGATGATATTGTGGATTTCGTAAGAATTATTTTCATTTTTTAATAGGTGTTACTTATATATCCTTCCAATTAATTTGGTAAACATATATATCTCAAGAGATACACATGACTGGAATTTGGAGTGACATCAGTTTAGTAAAAAAAATTGTCCATAATGATCGTCTAGGGAGTGAACCATGACAACTATAATGGTTTTGGGTGTGAACCCATTCAACTATGATCGTTTTTGAAATGATCCTGGACTAATATGGAAAATATTTTATATAATTATATGTATTCCAAAAGGTCATGTTCCATGTGAATTTTATGGTCTTATGGATTATATTCTTCGATTCTGTTGTGAATCATGTCTTATGAAATGATATGATTTATAATATGATTCAAGTTAATGATCTATGATATAGAGAGTATGTTTTTAAAATTACATTATCTTGCTCTCATACCAATATAATCATGATATTTTTATATCTTCCTTATTTACCCTTACTGAGCATCTATGCCAACCCTTTCTTATGTTTCCTTTCCCTAGGTCATGAAGAATAGTATCTTATATGATATGTATTCATGGAGTTGTATCTATAAATAACCTAGTGGGATATGACATATCTCATTTATGATCCATTTTTTTCTCTTTACCATTTTCCAAAGTCACAATACCCAAATTAATCTAGCATTGATCATGATGTTTTATAATGAATATTCCTCTATTAATATGTAATGTCTATGAAGGTAATTTTTTTTCATTTAAAATAACTTATAAGTTAAATTTGGTGGAATTAATAGGAAGAACCAAATTTTAAAAAATATTTATTATGGTTTTAGTTTAATAAAATATATTGTTAAATAAGTAATTAATTTTTGTTAAGGTCTATATACGCTTCGAAAATACATTTTTCGCAAAAAAAAATATTTTTAATGATTTTTGTGAACATTTAATAAAATTAAATCATTACCATTTGATAACATTTATTTTAAAAAATTATAATAATTTCTAAAATAATCATGTAATAATTTTCTCAGAGTGACGTTTTGACAGTTTTTTAAAAGATTAACTTTTTTGATGAATAGTGAAACATATTGCTTTTTATTAAAACAAATAGTTATTATTTAAGACATTTACAATGTAATATATTATTTTTAAAATGGTTTAAAAATAAAATTATTTAAAATATATTATTATTAATCCAATTTAGGTCATTGGAATCAATTTAATATTCAATTTTGATATTAAGGCATTTTATAATTATGAAAATTATTTCTTTGGAAAGAATTTTTTCGTCATTTCTGTGGGATATATTTTCAATTAAATACTTCCCCTTATATGAATTTGAATTGGTAAAATATATTCCATTTTTTTAATAATAATAATTAATATTATAGGAAAATTTAAACATACTTTTTTAATTATGTATATAAAAACTATAAAAATTCATTACCATGGTTAAGTTTAAAGTTGGTTTACTATGGGTGTAAACTAAAATGATAAGGGTTAAAATGACCTAAAAACATATACAATGAGTACTGGATATCTATATTTCGACCTTAAATCATCTTATGTTTGATAATGAGCTATGTTTGAGCATTTTATATTTTTAAAACTAGGTTGTCTCTTTATTTTCAAAAAATCCAATTGTGTCCGCTCCACAACTTATAAAAAGGAACCCTCTAAAAGTCCTAGATGACTTATTTTTAATATTAAACCCTCCTAAATATGGTTTTGGTGCAAACTTATAGGGGTTGTCTGAAGAAGACGTATCATTCATAAATGAGTGTTTTTGTTTTATTTATTATTCCAACTCCTTAAAATATTTTTAAAATATAATGATATAAGAATATAATTAACTCACATATACATATATTTTATTATTTTAATTTCATAACCTATATCCATATCCTCTTCTATCAAATAGGAAACAAAACCATGGATTGTGTGAACGTCGGACTGTTGCCTTGCAACATGATGTAATTCATTTTCAATCAATAACTATCGTGGATGGATATAATAATGGATTTAACATATGTATATGATATTTATGACATAATTATATTTCAGTTATTATAATATTATATCTACCTTCTTACCTTAAAAACCATTGTAAAATGATAATGTCCATCGGGCTTACATGTGGATTATCGCCTATTTAAGTGATGTGATACATTTTTTATTTTATATTGGAATGTATGGTAATAAAGATATATATTTTTAATATATATTATTAATATTATATAAAAAATATCATGGTGGATTTAATAGTTATTTACCTTCCTTTCATTTTGTCCGTTGAAAAATGGAAACAACGTCCAAGCTTATGTATGACCTACCATCTCTATGAAAGGTGTAATTTATTTTTCCATATCTAAATATTTTTAATGACTATAAATATGTATATAATGAATATATATGATATTTATATCATTATTAAAAAAATTATACAATTTAATAACAACCAATATAAAAGGGCTAAAACTAATGAACCAAAACATACATGAAAAATAAGGTTGTTGTCACCCAGAACAATGATTTTAACAAAGAATTATAAATAAAATGGAGGTAAGTTGTTATATGAAAATAATATATGTTATGTTATATGTGAGTATGTTTTTGTAATGTATTTATAATACTCATTTATTTTTATACATAAGGTTCAAAATTGTATGAATAAAGTTGAGACATGGGGTAAGGAATTTTAATCTAACTTTTACTTATGTGAGACAAATTATATATTCACTAATAGTTTATTTTGAGTGGTTAATATACTGACCATGATTATATTTTATTATTATTATAGTTAATATTTAGGTGATATACATATTCATATATGGTTCCTTATTCCATGGGACATATGATTCAAAAAATACTAAAGTGATAAGTGTTTTATGATACAATCTCATTGTTTATCAAGATTGTTTATAAATAGGTTTCCAATGATAAAATCTTATGATCTATCTCTAAATAAAATCATAAATTTTATCCTCAACTATTTATTTATTTATAATAAGTGTTTTTATATCATTTTCCTCTCTTTAAAAACTAAAAAAAATAATGTTTTAGAGAACAATCAACTTTGTTTCTCTCTTTAGTCGAAATACCTTTTTCTTCCACGTCCGTGTTTTCTAAAAATGTTTTAATGAAATTTATAATATTATAAAATTATTATATAAAAATATTTTTACCAATGTTTTTATTTTCAATAAACTAGTTTAAAATATTATTCTTTTAATTTTTTGGATGATGAAATTTTTACTTTGTACCAAAAATGTGAAAGGAATATTTATTTTAAAATGATAAATTATGAATAGAATTTATCTCTATCATGAAAGATCATTGATTTAATGTTTAACTTACAAGGTTCCAATTTTATTTTCAAAGTAAATGTTTTATTTAACATTAAATAATTTTTAAGATTTTAAATAATTGATTTCCAAATTGAAATGATATTTCCCTCAAGAACGTTTTAATGATTTATTTAAGGAATTTCCATTAATAAATTAAAACATCCTTCGTGGTTAATTATGTTATAAAGGGGTATGATCTAATTTTAAAATAATTTTTCTTTCACTATAAGTTTTATGATTATCGTGAAAACATTTTTATGAAAGAAGTTTCATTTCCATAGGTAATGCAATGATGAAATGATTTTAAAACCCATTTCTTTTCCATAAGTTATTCTATGATGAAATGATTTTGGAACCCATTTCCATTTCATAGGATATGATTTAATGTATTTTTTATGATCATATTACAGTAAAATGTATGTATTATGTGACAGGTGGTACATGTATCTCCATATAATGCATTCTGTAAATATGGATAACTCATGAGTAAATATGTTTTCTGTGAAGCATGTATTATATTCACAATTTCATTTATGGACCATGTTTTCATGTCTATAATTTTATGTGTGGTCCTAGATTTCATTTCCACATGTTTATCAATGTATATAGATTTCATGACCATAAGATTAAGTGTGGATCAAGTTTACATGTCCATAAGTTTATGAATGGACCTAGATTTTATGTCCAAAAGATAATGTGTGGACCAAGATTTCAAGCCCATGAAATTATGCGAGGGGCTAATTTCATATCCTTAACATAATGAGTTAACTTGTTTCAATTTATACATGTTAAAAAGATATAATCTTATGTTTTTATGTGAATATATTTCATATTCTATTTTTATTCTCTTATGGATCAGGTTCATTTATTCTTGTATGATTCATGTCTTCTGAATTACCAAGATTTATGCCATGATTTAAAATTATGATCTATGATATGTAGTGTGTATTTTTAAAATGTTATATTCATTTCCATATACACTTATCGTCATGTTGTGATTATTTGATTATTGATATTTCTATTGTTTACCCTTTCTATTAATATGATCACACCCTTTATTATGATTCAGTTCATTAGGTTATGAAGAAAGGTATTAAGTATGATATGTCTAATAAGGCTCCTAGTTATTAAGAACTCAGTGGGGATGATGTAGTTCACTTGTAAACTTAATATTTATATGTCCATGTTTCAAAAGGAACTAAGCCTATACGATTATGGCTTGGATAGTTGTGTTATCTAATGAATATTAATCTATTAATATATAATATATATGTATGGAAAGTGTGGCTCACTATAGACGGGCCTTTATAGTGTTGATAATACGTACAAAAAATTTTTCCCCATAAAAAACGTCAATGCTACTCAAGATATAAAGGAGTATGGTGTGATCTCCATCAAAAACATGTATCTTATACTTTTTTCCACTAGTGTAAATCATTTACATGCATTCATTGTCAAGTTCTCCCTTTTTACAATACATTGAGAGACCATGGGACATGGAACAAGCCAATATCATATATCCAACTCATCTATTCTTGATTCTCAGAGCGCAGAGTGAACTGGTCGATGAATACAACACATTACATTAATCATTCTATATAACCACATTAAATATACCATATTTGTATAGATATATATAATATCTAGGTGTGGTCTGACACTCCCACAGTCTATCTCAATTGATGTATTAGATGTTATCCTCACTATATGGGATGGAAAATATTATCTTTTCTAAAATCCAATTGATGAAATGATCAGCAACATACCCAACCACCCTCATATTAGCTAAGTAAATTTTTATACATGTGTAATTAGTGTATCAAAGTATTAAGGTTCTCATGCTATATATATATATCATTAGGAATTTAGGTATAAAATATGATCCATGCGCCCTAAGTATAACAAAGGCATCAGTATGACACTACATTTATTATACTTAGCAGGTTATTCGGTGCACATAAAGAATCATATTTCTTTTATTTTTTCCCATGAGAATATCTTTTAACTATATAAAAGAATCACAGTCATTATAACCTTAATATTTCATCATAACCTATAATGTTCTATGGTGAACATTAGTTGGGGATAGACACAAAGGCATACTTTGAGAGGTAAATTATCATTTAACTTCACGAAATGTATACATATATATATACATACATTTATATATACAACATGAAAGAATGATAAAAAGATGTTTCCTATAAATTAGATATATTTTAATGTTCTAAAATTATGGAATCCTTCCATTTTATTACATAATATTTCATTACATTTTACAAACAGAGGATCTTAAAAGTCTAGTGTCTTGGAAATCAAGGACATAGAACATCAAAACAACATAAAACATTCATCTAATCCACTTTTAAGGCTTCATCATACGTTAATACTATGTAAAATTACTTCATCTCATATACTGGAGGCATACATCAAGGTAAAAGGGTGAGATAAAGTCCAAATAAGGGTAAACAAGTGAATCAATTTACTTGTGATATCAATAGGAATTTAAATAAAAACATAAAGACAAGATAAATAGAAGTATATGAATATCATGAAATAAAAGAACATGAAATTTAACTTGAATATTTGTCTTCAGAATTTCATTTAGACATTCATAAACATATCACCAATGTCCATCCCAAAGGTGTCATAAAAATTTCCAAGGTTATTCACTAAGGTATTGTGAAACTTGTCATCTCTAGAGATCAATTATTTACCCAATCCATTAGAGAGCTATCATGGAACACCATTAATATGTCGTTAATTTCATGTGATCCACATATAACATAGTCATACATTTCATAAATAACCCAAATAAAATAAAAGTATTGGGTTTCATTTAAAAATCATGACGTTTTAAAAGTGATTAAAGATAAGATCATATTGTCATTTATAACCCATGAAAAGGAAGTGTGAGTTATATGTATGTCAATTCCAGATTAAAATATATCAATTTTATGACATGATGAATACCCCTACAAGTGAAATAGTTTTGGGTATTCACATAAGGAAAATGGGTGAATTTCATGAGAAAAAGATAGAGGAATTTTGAGACGAAATTTCTACAACATAACGGGTATATAACATGGTTTTAGAAAATAATAAAAAGATAAGGTACAAGGGTAAACCACTAATAAATAACTAATATTAAAAAATAAATACAGAATAACATGGATATAATAACATGGTATTTATATTTTAATGACATACCACAATAAAAGGAAACTTGAAAGAAAAGAGAATATGCGATTTCTTTTACAAGAAATTCGGCAGCCAAACCGCGTCACTTAAAAAATTATAAAATATTTTTATGAGAGAGGAAAGGGTCTCTAGTCATTTGGAAATGAAATGGAAATTATCCAATATATATAAGAACAATCCCTCACATAATAAAATGAAACTATAAGACATAACATAAAGGAAGTCATGACTTAAAAGATAAGGGTGAAAGTTTCCCTTACCTTGAAGAGTAACTTCGAAAGCATGAAGGTCGGGACATTGGGAGACTTGAGGGAAACATGGGAGGACTCCATGGGAGGTAAATATACCATAAATTCGTTGAGGAGGATTTTGGAATGAAATGGATGAACAAATGTCTTGGTATTTATTGGAGAAGCGAGGGAATAAATCATTAATTTCCAAGGGACACCTCATATGTAGTATTGGAAAAACCATGGGCTTTCCCATTGTATCTTCCCATGGAATTGGCCACTAGGGACACCTCATAGAATAAATTACTATTCATAAGTCGACTATAATGATTACATAATTATTACATCCTCAATGATTTCATTAAACACCCGAAACTCAAAACTGTATTTTTATTATTCACCGAAACATCAACTTTTTCAGAAAAAAAACCCAAAAATTCACCCTAACCTAATATCAATTCTCTAAATTCAAAAATGAAAACCATTTTATGAAAATAATTTTCTAAATATTTTTAATTTAATTTTTAAATAAAAACACTATTAACCCGAAAAAAACCAATACTTAACTAATATTTCTTGAAACAGTTATTTACTAATTTTATAGGATCACATTACCTAACCAAGGTGCCTAAAATATATTAATACTATCTTAAGTGAGGTTACTAATCTATTTGGTCACATTAGTATTCATAAGCGTAAAATTACAATTCATAATTTACTATTCACCAAAAATTATGTTGATCTTATTAGACTCTAATTTTCTTACTGCACACAACTGTAGAAGACCATTTTTTGAAAACCATTACACATTATTAAGTATTTAAGGTTTACATTGATATTTTAAAATATCCTTTTTTAAAAATTCATCAATAATATACATCCTATATTTATCCGGACATTTGAAAATTCACAAACTTCACCATAATAAGAAATAAAAGTTTTTATTTATATCAAAGGATTACATAAAGTAGTTATGGTCTTGTTACATATCCCCTTATAACACCATAATAGGACCTATGTGTAAGGTGTGATAAGGTGATAGAATCTTGGGGCGGCTCAGCCAACATTGCCCGAGAGGGTATTTCTATCAGCTTGAACATCTCATGTAATAAATTTTGTTCCATCTTCACACGATGAAGTTCGACTGTGGTTTAGTACAGTGCAAATACCAGTGGTGCTACCTCCTTCCCAAGTTCCTTCAGATGGGCTTTGAACGGCCCAAGACTACTGGATGAGGCCATAAAATCTTCTTTCTGTATTAATTAACCAAGATCACATGTATTTACAGAAAATAGTCGCAACATTAACATTTTAGTTTCCGAATGTCATATTGACCAACGGTCATATAACAGTTGAAACCCAAAAGTATCATTTTGATTATACTCATTTTGTTAAATGAAATAGTTTTGTTGAGTATAAAATAAAATAACACATAAAATTAATAAACAAAAACTACTAAAAATTTCAGGTCGTTAAATTCTTCCCCACTTATGAAATTCCATCCCTGAAATTTTAACTCGTACCCTTAGAAGAGAAAAGTTGTGGGTACTTCTACCTCATAGACTCCTCTGTTTCCCACGTGGCTTCCTTGAATTTTTGGTTCCTCTACAAAACCTTAACACGGTGGGTAGTATTTTTGCATAGAACATTGTCTCTACGATCCAAGATCTCCACCGGATGCCCCTCATAAGAGAGGTCATATTCTAGTTGTACCACCTCTGGGTATTGTATATGTGAAGGGTCAGGTATGTACTTCCTCAAAGAGGGATACATGGAAGACATCATGAAATTATGATAGATTTGGAAGAGGTGAAAGTCGATAGGCCACTGCTCCCACACGATCAAGGATTTCATTAGGGCCAATGTAACTAGGGATGAGATTACCTTTCTTCCAAAACCTCATAAATCTCTTCCAAGGTGAAATTCAAAGAAAGAACTTTTCAAAAACATAAAACTCCTAGTCCATTCAATGGTTGTCGGCATAGCACTTTTTCCTACTCTGAAAATCCTTAATGTGTTGTTGGATGGAATGTACTTTTTCTATCATCTCTTGCACAATATCAGGCCCAAGAAGATTTTTCCCACCAACTTCATCCCAACAAGTAGAAGATCTACATCACTTCCCATATAGTTCTTAATAGAGTACCATTTGAATGCTCGAGTGGAATATGTTGTTGTAACAGAACTCAAAAAAAGGGATATGTTGATCCCATCCACATTTAAATTTCATTGAGCACATTCTCCGTATGTCCTCAAGTGTTTGGATATCCCTTTCAGATTATCCATCGGTTTGGGGGTGATAGGTCGTACTGAAATTCAATTCAGCCCTCAGATCATGTTGAAGACTTATCCAGAAATTTTAACATGAACCTTGGATCACAATCAGATAAGATATAAAGTGGAACTCCATGTATCCTTACCACTTCCATTATGTAAATCCTAGCAAGTTGATCGAGAGAGAAATCTTCTCGAATAGAGATAAAATTGGAAGTCTTAGTGAGACAGTCCACAATAACCCATATCGCATTATTTTATTTGGAAGTTCTCAAGAGACTAGTGACGAAGTCCATAGTGATATTGTCCCACTTCCATGATGGTATGGGTAGTGGTTGCAATAAACCTTTACGAAGTTGTAGTTCTACCTTCACTTTTTAACATAGTAGGTACCTTTAAGTGTAGTCAACAATCTACCTTATCAAATTATCCCACAAATAATTACCACGAAAGTCCCTATACATTTTTTTCTCCCATGATGTATAGAGAGAGTAGATCTATGAGCTTCATTCATCAACTCCTTCTTTATTTCTGGAATAGATGTAACATATAGCCTTGTACAAAATTTTAGTACACCTTCTAGATCAATATTGAACTTAGGAAACTTTCCATCCTTTATAGCCTAAAAATTCCTCTATAACAAAGGATATCCTTTTTGAACTTTCTTGATCATCTCTAGTTATGACGGTTGGGAAATAATTTGGGTTAGGGTTGATGATGTCCCTTCCCTTTAAATTACCATGCCCAACTATAGAAGGTAATTGATCAAATGATCTCTTTGAATCCTCATCATGGAATGAAAAACTGGGTATTTCCTGCTTAATGCATCAGAAATTTTTTTTTCTCTTTCGGGATGACAATGAATTGAACAATCATTGTATTTGAGAAGTTCCAACCATCACCTTTGTCTCATGTTCAATTCTGTTTCTGTGAAAATATACTTCAAACTTTAATGGTATGTGTATATATCACATATCTCCCCATAAATACAGTGCCTCCATATCTTCAGAACAAAAATGACTGTAGCTATCTCCAGATCTTGCATAGGATATTTCTACTCATGAGTATTCAACTGTTGAGATGCATAAGAAATGACTTTGTCATAATTCATGAGGATGCATCCAAGACCTTTTAGAGATTCATTGCTAAAAATAACGAATCCTTCTCTACTCGAGGGTAGAGTTGACACGAGTACCATAACCAATCTCTTCTTCAGCTCTTGGAAATTTTCCTCACACACCGTTGTCCAGATGAACATGATCCATTTTCTAGTAAAATTAGTAATGGAATAGAAAGTTATCAAAAGTTTTTCACAAACCTCCTATAATATCCTACAAATCCAAGGAAACTTCTAATCTCATTTATTTGTGTAGGATAAGGCCACTCCTCTACAACTTTTGTCTTTGTAGGGTCAATTGTGACTCCTTCATTGGTAATAATGCGCCCCAAGAAAGAAAATTGTTGGAATAAGAAATCACATTTACTGAACTTCCCAAAATTCCTCTCCTTCTGTATATTTTGTAAAATAGCCCATAGATGATCTTAATGCTCCTCGCTACTTTTGGAATCTATCAGAATATCATTAATAAAAACTATCACAAAGTTACCAAGGAAGTCCTTAAGGACTCTATTCATCAAATCCATAAAAATAGTAGGTTCATTAGTCAGTCTGAAGGGAATAACAACAAACTCATAAAGACTATATCTTGATCAGAAGGCAGTTTTCAGAATATCTTCATTATTCACCCTCAATTGATGATAACCATATTGAAGATCAATCTTACAGAATAATTTAACCCCATGAAGTTGGTCAAATAAGTCATCAATTCACGGGAGAGGGTATTTTTTCATCACTGTGATCCCATTCAATTCTCTATAATCAATGCATATCCGCATTGATCCATCATTCTTCTTCACAAAGAGAACTAGTGCTCCCCAAGGAGACATACTCTGTCAGATAAACCCTTTCTCCAAAAGATCTTGGATTTTTTTCTTTAATTCCTCCAACTCCACATTTTCCATCCTATACAGGGTCTTTGATATCGGATGAGATCCAGGTACAAGTTCAATGTATAACTCTACCTCTCTTTCCGGGGGAGGTCTGGGTAACTCCTCATGAAATACGTCCACATATTCCTGGAAGATAGGGACATTTTCTATCCTTAAACTTGCATCTCCTTCTTCTTATTCACCGCAAAAATCAATAAAGAAGGATATAAGAGGTTCTTCTAGACAAAGGTCAGGTTGAGATATCTCTCCTGGGAAGATAACTGTAGGTTTTCCATTCAAGACTGCAGAGATCATCTTACATATACATTTTATCTTAGCATTATACATTGAGACCCAGTCTATCCCTATTATAATGTCAAATTCTATCATGGTAATGACTACTATATTTGAGATAATATTTTTCTCACCAATGTAAATACTAGAGTTTCTAAACACTGACAATGCTTGGATAATCCCACCATGAGTCTTGACTGATAACTCTACTTTTAGAAAGTCGGGGGTTGATTCTAAATTCTTTACAATCTTGGAGGAAATAAAGGAATCCATAGAACCAGAATCAAACAAAGTTCTTGAGATCTTTGAGAGGACAAAAAGAGTACCTGCTACTACATCATTCAGAGCTCCAACTTCAGTTGTCATGATAGCAAAATCACAACCTTTCTCCTTTGGCCTTTGTTTAGGATGATGGTGATTCCACTCCACTGATATTGGATTGGGACAGTGATTGACAAAGTGCCCATGTTGTCCACACATAAAGCACTGGACATCAAGTAGGGATTGCACCATATTCCCCTTATCGTTAGTTTTTTCAAGTTGAGGTTTCACCTCACTATGACAATTAATCACAATATGGACATCTATTCCACACTTGTAGCATTTCCCACTACCAAGAAATAATTTCCCTGAATGCTTCTTCCCACATTTATTACACGTGGGAAGTTTCATTTTCTTTCCTCTTATTCCCAAATCAAAATTCCTCCCTAATATGGGCTCCATCGATCTCTTCTTGTCATTTGATTTATGATACCAATTCGTCTCACCAAACTCTAGCTTGAGTTTCATCACACTCCGCACAATCTATTCATAGCAATCATAGTCTCTATTGACTAGATTCTTTCACAGATGAGTTCTTAGTCTATCGAAGAATCTATCAGCCTTACCACTTGGATCCATGACAAAGCTAGAGGTGTAACGTGAAAGCCTTGTGAATTTTATCTCGTATATTCCCACAGATTTAGTCTCCTTTTGCTTAAACTCATGAAACTCCTTCTCCATTCTTGTTCCAATGGAATGAGGGAAATACTTACTAAAGAATATCCCTGTTAAATCTTCCCACTCCATAGCTTCAACCTCCACTCTTGTCCTCATGGTTTTAATCAGTTCCCACCACGGATCAGCTTCTCCCTCTAAGAAATAGATATCTAGGGTGACCTTCTATTACTCTAAACAACGGAGCACAGAAAATATCTTCTCTATAGAGCTGATCCATTGTTCAGAAATCAATGGGTCGGTCGATCCACTGAATGTTGGTGGTCATTTACACATAAAGGAATCAATAAAATGTTGTTCCCTTCAGGCTGAGATCGGTCTCTCAACTTGATTCAAGTTATTTCCCATAACATGAGTCATTTGGTTCATCATTCGCATGAATTTTTTCATTCCGTCATCAATCGGAGGGCCATCAGCACATAGTCCATTGCGATCACCATTTTCACGGTTCCTCCTATTTCTTGCCATTTTCTAAAAGAATAAAACCACAGTGATAAAATTTATTTCATTTACGAATCTTTTAACTATAGAGGATTTTATGTCTTAAATTTTCATGCTTAAACAATTACATTTCTCTATAATTCTTTCATAATTATTCATAAAAAGATTGCGATTAACCGAACATATCCCCCGGGAGTGTCATAACCAAGAGTGAAGCCAGTCCCATTGGTGTACAGTAGTTTCCATTCAATTCTAGCTCAAAGAGGTGTTTTCGGGTTTTACCCTTATGTACATTTGTGCCAGATCCGCCTCTACCTTCTTGTATCTAGACACTGATGTATTTGTTTGATAAACCACTTACTCAATACTCACCAAAATACCAGGAAGTTTTCCAACATTAAATCTTTTCTCTAGGGTTCTTTCTAAAGATTTCATATCTTAATTACTATAATTAACTAAACTATCCTTTGATACAAATTATGGAATCCCGCCATTTTATTACATAACTTTTCATTATATTTTACAAACAAAGGATTTTTAAAGTCTAGTGTCTTGGAAATCAGGGACATAAAACGTGAAAACAATATAAGAAATTCTTCTAATCCACTTGTAAGGCTTCATTATATTTTCATAATATTCCCAATTACTGTATCTCATATCTGGGAGAAATACATCAAGGTAAAAGGGTGAGGAGGAGGTCAGTAAGGGTAAATAAGGGAATCAGTTTACTTGTATTAACAATAAGAACTTTAATAAAAACATAAAGACATGAGAAATGGAAGTATTGGAATATTGTGATAAAAATAAAATGAAACATAACTTGAATGTGTGGATTCAACATTTCAATTAGACATTCATGAACATATCACAAAGGTACATCCCCAAGGTGTCATAAAAATTACCAAGGTTATTCAACAAGGTTTCGTGAAGCTTGTCATCTCTAGAGATTAATTATTTACCCAATGCATTGGAGAAAAATAATGATGAACCCTTAATATGTCTTTAATTTCATGTGATCCACATAGAACATAACCATACATTTCATAAATTACCCCAATAAAATAAAAGAATTGGGTTTCATTTAAAAATCGTGATTTTTTAAAAGTGCTTAAAGACAAGATCATTTTTTCATTTATAACCCATGGAAAGGGTGTGTCAGTTATATATATTTCAATTATAGAATCAAATATATCAATTTTATGACTTGATGAATACCCCTAGAATTTAAATAGTTTTGGGTATTCACATAAGGAAAATGAGATAATTTCATGAGAAAAAGAGAGAAGAATTTTGAGACGAAATTTCCGCAGCATAACGGCTATATAACATGGTGTGAGAAAATAATAAAAAGATAGGGTAAAAGGGTAAACCACTTATAAATAACTCATATTAAAATATAAATACAGAATAACATGGAGATAAGAACATGTTCTTGATATTTAAATGACATACCCCAAGAAAAGGAATCATGAAAGGAAAGAGAAGATGTGATTTCTTTTACACGAAATTCGGTAGCATAACAGCATCACTTAAAAATTCAGTAAGTCAATTGATGAGAGTGGAAAGGGTCTCTCATAATATGGACATGAAATGACAAGTAGTAAAGATATAGAAGAACAATCCCTCACATACCAAAATGGAATTATAAGACAAAACATAAAGGAAGTCATGACTTAAAAGAGGATGGTGAAAGTATAAGGCCCCAGCCTTAAACCTTACTTAATTATTGAATTAAATGAATATTTCACATTGAGGATATTTTCAGGTTTAGAGTTTTAGAGAATTAGGTCAAAACTATTACATCTCAAAAGATTACATAGTAGACACTTCTACTAAGTTTCCATAACATAAAAAAAACTTAAAAAGAAACATGTCTACTTCCATGTTTTAGATAGAATGTCTTTCCATGATCCCATCCTTGACCCTATTCATCTTTAAGTCCTGTAGAAAACATTTCAAAAACATGGTATGAGCATAAAAAGCCCAGTAAAGGATACACAAAGAAGGAAAACTGTTAGTTTTTCCAAAACAACAAGTAAACCATGAGTACTTTACCAAAGTAATACTTTACACCTTTTTGAAGTAGTAAAAACTCTTCACTGAATAAAAGATCATTACTATCCCTTTTTTTAACCAAAATATTACCATAAAACCCATATAAAGAACACATAATGTAAAAAAGGTAACTTGGTACATAAACATACTTAAATGGAATAACCATACGGTCGACTTCCACTCATACTTAATGGAATAGCCATACGGCAGACTTCCACACATACTTAATGGAATATCCATACGGCAGACTTCCACACATACTTAATGGAATAGCCATACGGTCGACTTCCATACCCAATGCATTGGAGGTTATAACGTAACCACCCGCCCTGGTGTTCACGGCACCACCCGTCATATGGTTTATCACGTAACCACCCGTAAAATGTCCAAGTACCATCATTACACATAAAATATTGAAAATATAAACATTTAAATAACAAATTTTTATTTTCAATAACAATAAGTAATTCCTAGATATTAAATTAATCAATCCATTTTCAAAAACCATTTAAAAGTGATTTTTGAGTCATAGTGTCCCATACCACTTTGAATCTTTTAATTGAATTATAATTTTAAAACATTAATTCTCATATAAATAAATACTGAAAACCATTTTGAAAACATGGACATTAAAGATAAAGACTTAGAATAATAAATCGTTAAAACATTTAAAACGATATTTTTGTTAAATAGTTTTTAACAAAATGAGAGACTCTTGAATACAAATAATAGCGGAATAACATTTAATCTGAAATTTATAATATCATGAGAATAAAGGGATTCATGATATAATATGTCAAAGGACAGTATACACACCATATAAGAGTGAATTGGTTCATAACAACAATGAAGTCACAAAATAAATGTAAAATGAGATGAAATCCATTATAAAGAAGGTATCTTTAAATTAAGGATAAATCAATCTCATAATTATGTGTGAGAAATATAAATACACACAATATAAGTGGATATTAAGTTTAAAACAATCAAAGTTAATTCAAACATATTCAATTGATGACATATTCAATAACTACATGTTGAACCCAAAGAAATCGAAATTGGGTTAAGAAGTTCCCTTGGTAAAATTCGACAGCCTAACGGCGTCACATAAAATTTTACAAAAAGGGTTGATGAGAGAGATAAAGGGTATCTCATCACTTGGACATAAAATTTACATAAATAAGGATATAAAATATCATATCCCAACATAATAGTATGTGAATTAAAAGACATAACAAAAGAAGTCTTTTAAAAAGAGGAGGGTGAAAGGTTCCCTTACCGACATGGGTATCTTTCGAGACATGCACCCAGTGAAAGAAGGACAATACAACATTGATGTAAATACTCATAAATGAAAGTATATTACACAATGAGTAAAATAATGGGCAGTACATACACCACTCAAAGGAAATTGTGGCAAATGTAGCATAAATCTCATGGGAATAAAAGTGAGATGAAAAATCCCTTACGAAAACTCGGCAGCCTAACGGCGCCACATAAAACTTACAAAAAATGGATTGATGAGATAAAATAGGGTCTCTCATAATATTAACATAAAGTTTAAAGAAAGAGTAATATAAAATAACATCCCCCAACATAACAAAGAGGAGCTTAAAAGAAGTGACATAAAGGAGAGTACTTTAAAAGAAAGTGAGGGGTTTGATCTCTTACGAAAATTTGGCAGCCTAACGGCGCCACTCAAAACTTCCAAAATTGATTGATGAGAGAGAATAGGGTCTCTCCTAATATGAACATAAAAATTACAGTAAGAGAAATATAAAAGAACATCCCGATAACAAGAATTATGAGCTTTAGAAGGAATGACAAAAAAGAGTGTACTTAAAAAGAAAGAGAGGAGTAAGATCCCTTACCTCGGGTCCGACTTGACTCGATCGTTCTTTAACGTCGTGAATAATAAACTTGAGTTAATTTATATTTGCTTAATAACCTTTTTCAATTTCATTATTCCTTTTATATCACTTATTTACATTTTATAAACATTATTTAATCATTTAAGTTAATAATGTTTGTTTTGTCGATATTTGGTTCTTAAGTCGAAAGTGAACTTCTTACAATTACATGTTGTTCGTGTGTTCAATGGTTAATTATATCCAGAATTATATTCATGATTTGGATATCATATATATCATATATATCCAGCATATACATGTATTTATAATATTACATAATCATTTAGAGGTAAGAAATGAAATGCACCATTCATGGAGACGGTAAGCCGTACGTACGCATGAACGCTACTTTCATTTCTTTGTCATATTAATGGAATTAAAACTAAATCAGAGGTATGTATATTTTAATTACAGAATTATATTCATCATTTAGATGTATCATTCATCATATATATCCATTATATACATGTACTTATAATAGTACATTACATTTGGGGATAAGAAATGAAATGCACCGTTGATGGAGACGGTAAGTCGTACGTACGCATGAACGCTACTTTCATTTCTATCTCATAATTTAATGGAAATAAATAATAATTATATATAGGTATATTATAATTCCAGTATAAAATCATATATAATAACTTTAAATCCATCCTTTATACGTCCCAGATATGGCATTAACGAATAAAATCACTTTGGGGGGGCGGTAGTCCGCACTTCCTAAAATGAAATTATCGTGTTTACCCATAATGGAAGCCATAAAGGTATGCTCAAAATGAATAATACAGAAGCTTAAGAAAAACTAAACATATTATATATCATATATAAATATATTTACATATTAATGGCCACCTTTGAAGGTGTTATATCAGTGTTGAACAATCATCGTTTCGTGAGGCAGAAATTCGCCATCCACGGAAACAGTATGTTCTTTAACCATTAGATGTAGGTGTGTGTAAGTGTAGCTCGAATCCTTCTTATAAAAACATCCTATTATATTGAAGATACTGGATTTGTTACAAAAGAAATGAATAAAAAGAGTTTAGGGGGTTGGAGAGGCAAAATAAAACAAAAGTACTCAAGTGAAGACATTACCTTAAAATCAGGTAACTCCTTTTGGTTTGAGCTAAAAGGCTTCCTTGGGAAGCCTTATGACCAACGTGAGGCCTCAAGGAGTTAGAGAGGGATGTGCAGACACAAAATGGGCAGGGTTTGGCTGAGCCAAAGGCTTTGGGAGTGTGGGTAAGGAGGTAGAGGTGGGGGCCTTTTATAAGAGGAGAGGAGGGGCACTCTTGTAAAGTTACAAAATGATACTTTATTTTCAAAAGAGTTTCGGATTATAAAGGACCCACATTGATGTATTTCTAGGATAAGGTGATAAGGGTCCTAAATCCACTCATAAAATAGAGTTTTAACATGTGTAGGTCTTAGATATTACATTATCTTTCCATTTTATTTAAATCGTTAAATAATCAGGTCATCGCTGCATCATCATGATGTCATAAATAATTTAATTTATTTAATGTCTAAAAATTATAACAAAAATACTATGGTGTAGGAAATCTTTTTATCTCTCCAATTACTATTTATAGTGAAAAATCTGACTTTTATAACCCCATGTAAAATTGTTTTAGTAAAACATTTCATGTGTGTGTCATTTTTTACTTTAACATTAAATAAAATGGTATTTTTGTCATTTTCCAACCAAAGTGGCTCCACGGGGTCCCCAAGTTGACCCATGGATTTTTTTGGTCGTCCATGACACATCCAATGAGGGTAGGACATGTGTCTAGGTCATTTCATTTTATTAAAACATTATTCTTACCTTAAACATCACTAATTACCTCTAATCGTGATTAAAAACATAATAAGTTACTATTCACCAAAAAATTATTTTAATCCCATTGAACCACATTTTACTACTTAATGATAACCATGTATGTCGGATTTTTGAAATTCAACACACAATGATCGCAAAATTTCATTTAAATGGAAAATTAGTTTTTATAAGTACCACTTAGTGGTTTCACTATTCATAAAAAATTGAAGTTTTTCAGAAAAATACCAAAAATTCACCCTAAGATATATTTAATATTCCGGATTCAAAAATTAAGTCTATTTTACAAAATTCAAAACATATAAGTCACATTAATTAATTTAATAATTTATTCCCGATGTCATGACAAATAGCGTGTTTTTATGAAACAAAAAGTATCAAAATATTGACACTAGTTTAAGTCCGATTTCAAAGTGAAATTAATTCCAACGACCACTATTGGATTTAATGGTAAAAATATTTTATAATTTCACTTTAAAACCAATTAAAATGATAATCTAATCATATAAATAAATTAGATTAAAAAGAGGTTTTGAATTAAAATACAACATTTTACACTATTCATTAAAAAATGAACTTTATAGGAAAGATACCAAAAATTTACACAAAGTAAATTTTGATGTCCTGATTCTAAAGAGGAATTTTATTTTGTCAAATATAACACATAAAATTGTCATAAAGTTGATTTAGAAAAGGTTCGCCATCAAAAGGCGGTTAATCGACCTTTTAAAGAATATTAGAATGTTTACTCTTAAAATTGGATTCATTCACATTTTTAATCCACTAACATTTATTGTAAAAAGTAAAAATATTTGAAAAACATATATAATAATTTTTTAGTTAGTTCTGTTCATTCTCGCCATTACAACGGCTAGGCGTTAGCTACCATTTAAAATAATATTATTTTATTATTAGAGTGCAACGTAAGATTTCAAAGGAACTCGTTGTTGTGTATTGGGTACGCCATCAAGCATAGTGTTCCCTTTAAAGTAATATTAATATTTTTTTCACAAATATGGATAAATATAAAAATGTCATATTCTTTATTTACCTCGGGTGTTACATCCTTCCCCCCTTTTGGGAATTGCATCCTCGCAATTTTAAAATTGGGCTCGGAAACATCCTTGAAAGTCCCACATCGGAACAAGAGTCGGTAAAACAATCACTTTAAAAGAATGGGAGAGAAGTACAAATGTCACCCGAGTTAACCCATACTAGGATTCCAAGTATGAAAATATGGATATGGAGGAGAAAAAAAGGGTCATGTTCTGATGGAGAGTGATAGTAAACATATCTAGGAGAAAGTTAACCACAAGAAAATCACAAACTTCTGATGGGTTAAACGGTATTCGATTCCCCAGTATGAAAACTTAACATACAACATTTTTTTTAAGTTACTCTTCATTGAGGAATTTATTTTTGGATCTTAACTAAATCATAATGAAACATACTTAATTGTCACGTAGACTTTCAACTTTTACTAGATTCCTTAATCAGACTCATATTTTCTCCAAAAGACGAGTTTTTAGGAAGAGTTGTTCGCATTAAGAGTACTACAATCAACTTCCTGAGAATCACCTAATCCGCAAAAGAGAAATATATACTTTCCATGTCTTTATAACTTAACCAAAACCAAAACCAAAACCAAAAATGTAAGTACAAGATCAGATAATCCAGAAAAGGATAACCCTTTATAAAAATAAAATCTATTCTTAATCTTTAAAATGTGTCCAACATAACCCAAAGTTCAACGAGGACCATTCGATAAAAAATTGGTCCATAAAATTCATCAAAGTAAACCAAACTAAGATTGAAACCCAAATATTTAAAGGATTTAGTCACATAGTCTTCCAAGTTAAATGGTAACATTTATCTCAAAACAACATCAGTTGCTCTTAAAGTCTCGTATTTAAAAGTAATTAACCTAATCACATATCCTCCATGATAGGTTAATAAATTTCCATAGATAACCCAAAATAAACATACTCTTGATTCCTAAAATCATCTAACTAAAAAGAATCAGTCCAACTAACCAAGGACTTCACATTATCCAGTGGTAGGCGATAAATACCAGTCGCACTTTGGTTGTGGGTTCGATTCCCACAGCTTTGTCCGACGCGACGGGTTGTCAAAAGGTCTGCATGTTGTCCTTTTTCCAAAACTACATAATTCTTAAAACATTCCCTAAAACGAGATAAAATCTTCAAAAATAATTATAACATATTTTAACCTCAAGTTTACCTCATGCCTTTCTTTTTCCATCATAACATATAATAACCCATAATTACCTCAAAAGTAAGGATCATATAAACTCTAATGGTTACCTTTATAATTATTACCTTAACTTCCACATCAATTGGTCATCTTGTACATGATGCATTACAAATCATAACAAGGTTCAAGTGTTTTATCATGACTCCTTGATAGTTGGTTTAGAACAACCACGAGTTTCCTCATTGAATCCCCAATTTTATCTAGTATCTTAATCAGAGAACCACCACAGTTTCCTTCAAACTAGTTTTCTCTTTGGTGCCTACTAGATCCATCCATTCACAAAAAACAGAAAAGTCAGTGTGAGTATATCAACAAAACCATCATGTACTAATGAGGAAGGTAAACAATAAGATATACTTACTCATTAACTTTATCTAAAACCAGGACTCTTTCTGAAATCCTAACCATTATGGTAATGTCACTTATGCTTAGAGAATACCCTAACCTCTAAAGTTATCTAAACTGACCTATGATACCAACTATATGGACCCAGCCTTAAACCTTACTTAATTGTTGAATTAAATGAATAATTCACATTGAGGATATTTTCAGGTTTATAATTTTAGAGAATTAGGTCAAAACTATTACATCTCAAAAGATTAAATAGTAGACACTTCTACTAAGTTTCCATAACATAAAAAAACATCAAAAGAAACATGTCTAGTTCCATGTTTTAGACAGCATGTCTTTCCATGATCCCATCCTTGACCCTATTCATCTTTAAGTCCTATAGAAAACATTTCAAAAACACGGGATGAGAATAAAAAGCCTAGTAAAGGATACACAAAGAAGGAAAACTGTTAGTTTTTCCAAAACAACAAGTAAACCATGAGTACTTTACCAAAGTAATACTTTTCACCTTTATGAAGTAGTAAAAACTCTTCACTGAATAAAAGATCATTACATACCCTTTTTGTAACCAAAATATTACCATAAAACCCATATATAGAACACATAACGTAAAAAAGGTAACTTGGGACATAAACATACTTAAATGAAATAACCATACGGTCGACTTCCACTCATACTTAATAGAATAGCCACACGGAAGACTTCCACACATACTTAATGGAATATCCATACGGCAGACTTCCACACATACTTAATGGAATAGCCATACGTCTGACTTCCATACCCAATGCATTGAAGGATATAACGTAACCACCCGTCCTGGTACTCACGACACAACCCGTCATATGGTTTATCACGTAACCACCCATAAAATGTCCAATTACCATCATTAAACATAAAATACTGAAAATATAAACATTGAAATCACAACATTTTATTTGCAATCACAATAAGTAATTCCCAGATATTAAATTAATCAATCCATTTTCAAAAACCATTTAAAAGAGATTTTTGAGTCAAAGTTTCCCATACCACTTTAAAGCTTTTAATGGAATTATAATTTTAAAACATTAATGTACATATAAATAAATATTGAAAACCATTTTGAAAACATGGAAATTAAAGATAAAGATTTAGAATAATAAATCGTTAAAACATTTAAAATGATATTTTTGTTAAATAGTTTTTAACAAAATAAGAGAGTCTTGAATACAAATAATAGCGGAATAACAATTAATCCGAACTTTATAATATCATGAGAATAAATGGATTCATGATATAATATGTCAAAGGACAGTATACACACCATATAAGAGTGAATTGGTGCATAACAACAATGAAGTATCAAAAGAAATGTAAAATGAGATTAAATCCATTATAAAGAAGGTATCCTTAAATTAAGGATAAATTAATCTCATAATTATGTGTGACAAATATAAATACACCCAATATAAGTGGATATTAATTTTAAAACAATAAAAGGTCATTCACACATATACAATCGATGACATATTCAATAACTACATGTTGAACCCAAAGAAATCGAAATTGGGTTAAGAAGTTCCCTTGGTAAAATTTGACAGCCTAACGGCGTCACATTAAATTTTACAAAAAGGGTTGATGAGAGAGATAAAGGGTATCTCATCACTTGGACATAAAATTTACATAAATAAGGATATATAAGAACATATCCCAACATAATAGTATGTGAATTAAAAGACATAACAAAAGAAGTCTTTTAAAAAGAGGAGGGTGAAAGGTTACCTTACCGACATGGGTATCTTTCGAGACATGCACCCCGTGAAAGAAGGACAATAAAACATTGATGTAAATACTCATAAATGAAAGTATATTACACAATGAGTAACATAATGGGAAGTACATACACCACTCAAAGGAAATTGTGGCAAATGTAGCATAAATCTCATGGGAATAAAAGTGAGATGAATAATCCCTTACGAAAACTCGGCAGCCTAACGGCGCCACATAAAACTTACAAAAAATGGATTGATGAGATCAAATAGGGTCTATCATAATATTAAAATAAATTTTACAGAAAGAGTAATATAAAATAACATCCCCCAACATAACAAAGAGGATCTTAAAAGAAGTGACATAAAGGAGAGTACTTTAAAAGAAAGTGAGGGGTTTGATGTCTTACGAAAATTCGGCAGCCTAATGACGCCACTCAAAACTTCCAAAATGGATTGATGAGAGAGAATAGGGTCTCTAATCATATGAACATAAAAATTACAGTAAGATTAATATAAAAGAACATCCATATAACAAGAATTATGAGCTATAGAAGGAATGACATAAAAGAATGTACTTAAAAAGAAAGAGAGGAGTAAGATCCCTTACCATGGGTCCGACTTGACTCGATCGTTCTTTAACGTCCTGAATAATAAACTTGAGTTAATTTATATTTGATTAAGAACCTTTTTAAAGTTCATTATTCTTTTTATATCACTTATTTAAATTTTATAAACATTATGTAATCATTTAAGTTAATAATGTTTGTTTTGTCGATATTTGGTTCTTAAGTCAAAAGTGAACTTCTTACAATTACATGTTGTTCGTGTGGTCAATGGGTCATTATATCCAGAATGATATTAATGATTTGGATATAATATATATCATATATATCCAGAATATACATGTATTTATAATATTACATAATCATTTAGAGTTAAGAAATGAAATGCACCATTCATGGAGACGGTAAGTCGTACGTACGCATGAATGCTACTTTCATTCCTTTGTCATATTAATGGAATTAAATCTAAATGAGAGGTATGTATATTTTAATTCCAGAATTATATTAATCATTTAGATGTATCATTCATCATATATATCCATTATATACATGTACTTATAATAGTACATTACATTTGGGGATGAGAAATGAAATGCACCGTTCATGGAGACGGTAAGCCGTACGTACGCATAAACGCAACTTTCATTTCTATCTCATCATTTAATGGAAAGAAATAATAATGATATATAGTTATATTATTATTCAAGTATAACATCATATATAATAACTTTAAATCCATCCTTTATGCGTCCCACATATGGCATTAACGAATCAAATCACTTTGAGGGGGCGGTAGTCCGCACTTCCTAAAATGAAATTATCGTGTTTACCCATAATGGAAGCCATAAAGGTATGCTCAAAATGAATAATACAGAATCTTAAGGAAATCATAAACATATTATATATCATATATAAATATAGTGACATCTTAATGGCCACCTTCGAAGGTGTTATATGAGTGTTGAACAGTCATCATTTCGTGAGGCAGAAATTCGCCATCCACGGAAACAGTATGTTCTTTAACCATTATATATAGGTGTGTGTAAGTGTAGCTTGAATCCTTATTATAACAACATCCTAGTATATTTAAGATACTGTAGTTGTTACAAAATAAATTAATAAAAAGATTTTAGGGGGTTGGAGAGGAAAAATAAAACAAAAGGACTCAAGTGAAGACATTACCTTAAAATCGGGTAACTCCCTTTGGTTTGAGCTAAAAGCCTTCCTTGGAAGACTTCTGCCCAAAGTGAGGCCTCAAGGAGTTAGAGAGGGATGTGGAGAGACAAAATGGGAAGGGTTTGGCCGAGCCAAAGGCATTGGGAGTGTGGGTAAGGAGGTAGAGGTGGGGGCCTTTTATAAGAGGAGAGGAGGGGAACTCTTGTAAAGTTACAAAATGTTACTTTATTTTCAAAAGAGTTTCGGATTTTAAAGGTCCCACATTGATTCATTTCGAGGATAAGGTGATAAGGGTTCTAAATACACTCATCTAATAGGTTTTGTACATGTGTAGGTCTTAGATATTACATTATCTTTCCATTTTATTTAAATCGTTATATATTGAGGTTATCACTGCATCATCATGATGTCATAACTAATTTAATTTATTGAATGTCTAAAAATTATAAAAAAAATACTATGGTGTAGGAAATCTTTTTATATTTCCAATGAATATTTATAGTGAAAAATATTAATTTTATAACCCCATGTAAAAATTGTTTTAGTAAAACATCTCATGTGTGTGTCATTTTTACTTTAACATTAAATAAAAAGGTATTTATGTCATTTTCCAACCAAAGTGGCTCCATGGGGTCCCCAAGTTGACCCATGGATTGTCTCGGTCGGCCATGACACATCCAATAATGGTAGGACATGTGTATAGGTCATTTCATTTTATTAAAACATTATTCTTACCTTAAAATACACTAATTACCTCTAATCGCGATTAAATACTTAATAAGTTACTATTCACCAAAAAATTATTTTAATCCCATTGAACCTCACTTTACTTATTAATGACAACCATGTATGTCTTATTTTTGAAATTCAACACACAATGATGGAAAAATTTCATTTAAATGGAAAATCAGTTTTTATAAGTACCACTTAGTGGTTTCACCGTTCATCAAAAATTGAGGTTTTTCAGATAAATACCAAAAATTCACCCTAAGCTATATTTGATATTCTGAATTCAAAAATGAAGTCTATTTTACAAAATTCAAAAAATATAAGTCACATTAATTAATTTAATAATTAATTCTTGATGTCATGACAAATAGCGTGTTTTTATGAAATAATAATTATCAAAAGATTGACACTAGTTTAAGTCCGATTTCAAAGTGAAATTAATTCCAACGACCACTATTGGATTTAATGGTAAAAATATTTTCTAATTTCCCATTAAAACCGATTCAAATGATAATCTAATCATATAAATAAATTAGATTAAAAATAGGTTTTGAATTAAAATACAACATTTTACACTATTCATTAAAAAATGAACCTTATCGGAAAGATACCAAAAATTTACAAAAAGTAAATTTTGATGTCCCGATTCTAAAGTAGAATTTTATTTTGTCAAATATAACACATAAAATTGTCAAAAAGTGGATTTAAAAGAGGTTCCCCATCAAAAGGCGGTTAATCGTCCTTTTAAAGAATATTAGAATGTTTACGCTTAAAATTGGATTCATTCGCATTTTTAATCCTCTAACATTTATTGTAAAAAGTAAAAATATTTGACAAACATATATAATCATTTTTTAGTTAGTTCTGTACATTCTCACCATTACAATAGCTAGGTGTTAACTCCCATTTAAAATAATATTATTTTATTATTAGAGTGCAATGTAAGATTTCAAAGGAACTCATTGTTGTGTATTGGGTACGCCATCGAGCATAGCGTTCCCTTTAAAGTAATATTAATATTTTTTTAACAAATATGGATAAATATAAAAATGTCATATTCTTTATTTACCTGGGGTGTTACAGAAAGTTTCCCTTACCTTGAAGAGTAACTTCGAATGCTTGAAGGTCGGGACCTTGGGAGGCTTGAGGGAACCTTGGGAGGACTCCTTGGGAGGTAAAATGACCATAACTTCTTTGAGGATGATTTTTTAATGAAATTGATGAGGGAATGGATTTGTATTTATAGGATAAGTGAGGGAACAAATCATAAATTTCCAAGGGACACCTCATCGGTAGTATTGGATAAACCATGGGCTTGCCCATGTTATTTTCCCACGGTATTCACCACTTGGGAAAACTCATATCATAACATACTATTCATAAGTCGAGCAGAATTATTACATAATTATTACATCCTAAATGATGTCATTAAACACCTAAAATTCAAAATTGTATTTTTACTATTCACCAAAAATTCAAATTTTCAGAAAAAAATCCCAAAAATTCACCCTAACCTATTATCGATGCTCTGAATTCAAAAATGAACCCCATTTTATGAAAATATTTTTCTAAATTTTTTTAATTAAATTTTTAAATAAAAAACTATTCACCCAAAAAAATTAATCATTTCTGAAACACTTATTTACTTATTTTATTGAATCGCATTACCTAACCAAGGTGCCTAAATTCTATTAATATTTTCTTAAGCGAGGTTACTAATCCATTTGGTCACATTACTATTCATAAGGGTAAAATTACTTTTCTTAATTTACTATTCACCAAATATTATGTTGATCTTATTAGACTCTAAATTTCTTGCTGAACGCAACTGTAGAAGATAATTTTTTGAAAATTATTACACATTACTAATTATTTAAGGTTTAAATAAATATTTTAAAATATCCTTTTTTTCAAAATTCATCAATAATATACATCGTATATTTATCTCGACATTTGAAAATTCACAAACTTCACCATAATAAGAAATAAATTTTTTTATTTATATCAAAGGATTATATAAATCTATTAAGGTCTAATTATGTAGCCCCTTATAACACCAGCATATGACCTAAGTGTAAGGTGTGCTAAGGTGATAGAATCTTGAGGCAGCTCAGCCAACATTTCCCAATTGGTGATTTTTATTATCTTGAACTTCTCCCGTATGCGATTCTGTTCCAACTTCACATGATGAAGTTCTGCTTGGGATTAGTCCAGATCAAAGCCCAATCATGCTTCCTCCTTCCCATGTTCCGTCAGATGGGATTTGAACTACTCGAGACTGCTGGAAGAGGCCATCGAATCTTCATTCTGTATTAATTAACCAAGATCAATTGTATTTATAAACAATAGTGGAAACATTAATAGTTTAGTTTCCAAAGGTCATATTAACCAATGTTCATATAATAGTCAAAACTCAACAGTATCATTATTATTATACTCATTTCATTAAATTAAATAATTTTGTTGAGTATAAAATAAAATAACACAAAAAATTTGGTAACAAAAACTATTATAAAGTTCAGGTCGTTACATAGATGCTTTAATAATATTTAACAAAAACAATATAAACACCAGTTTGTCATAGAATATTTGATAAACTACTAGATCAACGTTATGCTTGAAACACTTTCAGGGTTTTTTTAACACATTAAATCATATTCAACCCATGTCACATATCTAAGTGACCGTATGATATAACTCTCCAACTAGCCACTTTAGTGATAAACATATACAATGTTAGCAATTTTGGATAACAGTGAGATTTAGAAATCATATTCTGAATAGTTCAACTTTTTGATCATATTCAAACTTAATAACTTCACGACATCAAATGATACCATAATTACATCTATTGTCTACTTAAAACTCTATCTAAGCTCATAATAGTCATTGGATACCTATTTCATCATACTTTTTCACTAAAATAGTGTAACTACTTTTATTATTATTTCTACTTATATTTATTAGGATAATAAGAAAAATTTATTTTAATATTAGATTAGTGTAATCCTTTATTTGTTAATTTTTAACTTTATAAATACCATAAATACTCTACTTAGCCTCTTAGACTATATAATATTTTTCATAATATCTTTCTAAGATACACAAACCATTTTATGTTAGGAAATGACATTTCACTATTCAGTGAGAACATTTAACAAGTAAACTATTATAAGTATATTATATACGATATTATATGTGTTTGGAACATTTTAGTTTGGAAAGAATAATATATTAAAATATTCTAATAATAGGTGGTACAAAAATATTCCCAAATATTTTAAAAAATATTTAGATAAACTTTTAACTTTGATAAAAACAATTTTCTATTTCTTCTTCTCAAAACATGTTATATAAATTTATGAATCACAATCTATGTGTATTTATTTAATCATCCTATACTTGTCCATAAAAAATCTTTGTTATTGAACATATTCCATTATCACCTAATAAAAATGGGATAAATATGAACATCTTATATATAAATTCATTTGATCTTGATAAGGTCCTTCAAATTAAAATTCTCGATGTGGTTTCTATTTACGTCATCTCATGAATATTAAATACAAGATAAATCAATTGTTAATTTTATTTTTGAGATCATATATATATATATAACATGTTTTAAAATATAAATTTAGTATCTCATACATTTTAAAATCAAATAATTAATTTATATAACACTCATACCTGACCAGAAAATTTCCTAGAGTTTCGAAAACATCATTAGGTGTTTCAGATAATCTCATTATATGGAATTATTATTCCTCCTTCCAAATAACCCAAGGGTTCAATGTCCTTGTTGGATTCTAATAGAAACATTTTTGAACTTTTCAATTTACTTTGGTTTTAACTTTTATGCATTAATATTGTTCATATAGTACCAAAATATATACATCAAATTCACAGTTCATCCATTCTCAACACTTTTGGAATATCATGTATGATTTTCTTTGAATTCAATCACATTTTTGAAAAATTTCAATAGATGAAAATATGATAAATTATCTAAATAATACAATATATTTTAAAATACCATTAAATCATTTTATATAATTAAAATAATAATAATCTATGTGTATCATAAACACCCATCTCATTACATATAAATAAAAAAATCATGTGCTCTTCTCAAGAGCTAAATGAAATAGAAATCTACATAATTTTACATGTTTATCAAAGATTTAAATATAACTTTTATCAATCAAATAATTCCTTTTATCTAATACTTTAATGAAAAAATAATGATCCAGTTATTTTTATTTTCAAACCTTCTATATATTCACACCACTTGTAAATCATACAGTTGATGTCATATATCATTGAGAACAATAGAATTGATTTATAAAACAAATAATTTATTTTGTAAAAATAAATTATTGTCAATACATAAACATTTTAAATCATATTTAATATATTTTTATAAACCCCATCATATTGAGAATATGGGACGAAAATTCATTAAATAATTCATATAAGGCCCCAGCATTAAAAATTACTAAATCTTGAGAGAGATCAATAATTTGACTTTATTTTACATCGAGGATCCTTTAAAGTTTATAGATTTAGAGAACTTTTCCATAACTCATACCTAACAAATTTAATCTTACAAAGTATACATTTATACTCAATATACATTTTTTCATAAAACAAAAGATGTTTAAAAAGAATCAGGGTTTTGTTTCATGTTTAAAATGTATAATGTTTCCTTGATCCAATACATGACTTTGTTCTTCTTTAAATCATATAAATCAAATGTAAAAACCTGAAATGAGAATAAAATATCATTAAGGTATACAAAAATAAGTAAAACTATTAGTTTTTCGAACACATTTAAACCAAAATTACTTTATCATAAGATAATACTTTTCACCTTTAATAAGTAGAAAATACACTTCACTAAATATAAGATCATTACTAATCCTTTTATAATAAAAATATTACCTTAAAATCCTTATAAATAAAAATATAAAATATAAAGGTAACTTGGTACATAATCATAATTAAATGGAATAACCATACGGTTGACATCCACATATATCACTATTAGAAATGGAATATCCATACAGCCAACTTCCATACCCAATGCATTGGTGGTTATGACATGACCACCCATCCTTCTTTTATCACAGAACCACCCATATTTGGTTTATCACATTTTTACTTCTATTTTTTTTACATAACCACACATCAAATTTTGAAGTACCATTATATAATCATAACCCATAAAATATTGCAATTATCAACATTTCCCTTATAAAATTTCATTTACAATCACATGGAATCATTTCAAGATACTGATATTATAATAGCATTATTAAAACCATTTTCAATTCCAAAGTAACATAAAAGTTATTATGTTATTTATTTTTTATTGAAATCACATTTTGTCTTGTAGAGGAATTAAGAAATCAAATAATGGTCATGGTGGTGAAAAATTCATTATCGCCGCATACGTCAAAAAGTCATTCATTTATCTTTTCGTATAACACTTCCTAAGAAATTATTCTTTGAAAAATATCTCATTTGAAAACTTTTGTATGAAATTAAATTTCAAAGGGGTTAATTATACACCGAATAAAATAATGTGGTGTATAACATCAAGATATGATTCAATGAAAAGATATTGAGATGAAGTCACTTACCATGAGTCTGACTAATCACATAAAAACATTATATTCCTGAATAATAATCGTAGGATAACTTCTAATTGTTTAGAAACAATTTTTAAGTTTATTATTTATTTTTATCACTTTTTTCCATGTTATAAATATTAAATAATTATTTAAGTTCATATCAAATGTTTTATTCATATTGGTCACTTGAGTCAAAAATGAACATGGTTTGATGTCACTTGTCCAAATGTTCCTAAGTAATTAATATATAGAATAATATTAATGACATTATTATAATTTTTATATATAAATTATACCTTTAAATAAAACTATGAACTGTGTTTACTAATAATGAACAACGTTATATTCATGGAGATGGTAAGTCGTACCTATGCATGAGTAACGTTTTCCATTTTTCATTGATAATAATAGAAAGATGTTATGTATTATTTAATCTTTATAGAATTATCAGAACATAATATATTTAATATTAATAATTTAAATATTCTTACATACATCATAAAATTTATCTATAGAATAAATTTATGTCATGTCACTTCGTGGAGGTGATAGTTCCCACATACGCACGAACAACGTTATCATTTTTATGTGCATGGAAAGTAAAAAAAATTATATATTATTATAATAGAATGATTAATATATTAGTAATATAAAATATCAAAATTAATTCCATTATTATAACTAGTCACTAGAGATGGTTATGAAAAATTAATTAGATCATATCAAATAGGTGATAGTCCACACATACGCACGAATGATTAATTCCATTCCAATTTAATGGAAGTAGAGATGGATTTATGTGATGATATCATCATAATAAAAAATCATTATATTTAGGATACTAGAGTTATTATTTAATCTTGGAAGAAGATGATATGAAAGAAGTGGAAGAATAAATAAAATAGAAATACTTAAAGAAAATGATACCACTTCTTTGGTCGATAACATTGGAAGAACAACTTAACACCTATAAAGAGGGTGTTATGCCTAAACTAAGGCCTCAAAAATGTCGAGAGCGATTCTAGAAGTGGTTTTTGTCTGATATTTACCAAACTAAAAGTTTTTGGTAGTGTTATTAATATATAAGAATGGTTTCCTTTTTATAGGAGAGGGGAAGGGAACACTTGGGATTATTAAAACTATTAAATTAATATAAATTACATTTGCATTCAAAATGGGTAAAAATATATTTATTTCAATGATATAATTAATATAGGTAGAAATATAATAATAAAATAGGAATTAGACAAGTTTTGGATATTTTTTAATCCTTATATTTTTATTTTAACTGTTTTAACTCTTACCATTTTATCAACTAATATAAACTTTGAGAGAAACAATAATAACCAAATCATGTCAAACGACCAATGAATGAGTCATTAATTAAACTTTTATATTTATATAAACATTTTGGTATACTATTGGATTTTTATAAATTTAATTTAGTTTAATTAGGTATTTTATAATTTAAGTTATGGATTATGTCAATTTTTACACTATTCATTACATGACATTTTAAAAAAATCATAACAACTATATTTCTTCGAACAAACTATATTAACTCAATACTAAAATGTAAAATTTTTATATAAAATTCATGTATTGAAACAAATATTTCAAATTATATTTATGTTAATATTATTAATATTATTTATTTGATTCTCTCTTTAATTATCAATTTTTCACATCATCATTGTGTCATAAATAAATTTAATTATTTAATTCTTAAAAACTACAAACAAATTAAGATGATTTATGTAATATTTGTTTTTTCTATGTAATATTAAAAGTCAAAGATATCACTTAAATTACCCTATATTAAAAAAATAGTAATAAGAGACATGATTATGACATATTTTCCTTTACTTTAAATTAAATGTTATAAATGTTATAATCACACCCATGTGGCTTCCAATGGACAAAATGTTGACCAAAGGATTTAATTTTTTCAAAATAACTCATACCATAATATTTGGACAAGTTTTAGGATATTTTTATATTATTATAATATTATTTATACCTTTAATTACCCAATTTACCTTTATCTATGGTAAATAAATTAGCAAATTTACTATTCACCAAAAATTATTTTGTTCATATTGGACCAAATTTTTCATAATGATTACAACCATGTATGTTCGTTTTTGAAAATTCAATTCATAGAAGTGGAAAAATAAAATTTTAAATTAATCTCATTGTCGGAATGAGAAAACGAGTTTTTTAAGTACAACGTTCAAAAGCTTAAATAGTTTTTCTCTTAAATTTCAACCTCAAAATTAATTCCAATGAAATAAATTGGATTAAATGATAAAAAATTAATCTAATTAAACTTTACAACCAATTTAATAGATAAAATAACTATATAAATATGTTAGATGAAAAATCATTTTTGAATGATAATGTAGTATTTTTTAGTATTCATTAAAATCTGAATTTAATTATAGAAATACCAAAAATTCATCCAATGTAAATTTTGTTGTCCCGGATCCAAATAATAAGTCTATTTTTTCAAATAGAACATATAAAATTTAAAATGATTATATTTAAAAAGGGTTCTCCATCAAAATCCTGTAAAACTACCTTTTAAAAATATTAGAGTATTTTATGCTTAAATTTAGATTAGTTCTCATTAAATCCTGTAATATATATTGGAAGAAAGTAAAAAATATTTAATAAATATTTATAATCATAATATAGTTATTTATATTCATTTCGTCTAAAAAATGGTAATGAGATAACTACCATTTAAAATAATAATTATAATAATTATATATTTTTTTGTATAACTACATCTTGTGTAAAACATAAGATTTTAGAGAAACCCATTGTTGCGTGTTGAGTATGCTATCGGATATAGCATCCAATTTAAATTCAAATTATTATATAATTCATAAATATTAATATCTTTCAAAAATTCTTCTTCTATAATTACCTGGAATGTTACATCTTTCCTCCCTTTTTTATATTGTGTCCTCACAATTTTATTTACATATCAAATAATTGGGGGTATTTCTCCCTCATATAATTTTTATATTCTCGTGTTTCCTCTTCAACAATATGGTTTTTTCATAAAACATTAACATGATGAATCACATTATTTCATAACACTTGATCTATGTGGTCAACAATCTAGACCGGTTGTTCATCATAAGAAATATTCTCTTTCAACTGAACTACTTTTAGTCTCAATACATGATATGGATATGGAATATACTTTCTTAACATTGAAACATGAAAAACATTATGTACATGGAATATAATTGGAGGTAAATCAAATCAGTAGGTAACTGATCCAACTTTCTCTAGGACTTCATAGGGTCCAATGAACTATGCACTCAACTTCCCTTTATTACCACAACGCATTATAATTTTACATGGAGAAACTTTGAGAAAGGAATGATCACCTACCATAAAAGAAATATCCTTCCAATGGTTATCCACATAACTTTTCTATCTGCTCTGAGCTAACCTCATGTATTTCTGAAACAACTAAACTTTTTTTCTTCCCTTCTACGAATTGTGGTCCTATTAGCTTCCTTTCTCTAACATCATCCCAAAAATCAAGTGTTCGACACCTCTTTCCATATAATGCCTCAAATGGTTCCATATGTAGACTTGAATAAGAAATTTTATTATAAGAAAACTCATCCAAATAAATAAGATGATTCTAACTTCCTTGGTAATCCATTAAATATGGACGTACCATATCCTCCAATTTTTTAATTGTTCATTCTAACTTCCCATCTGATTGAGGATTAAAATCTATGTTAAAATTTAATTCAGTACCCAATGACTTCGGAAGTCCTTTCTAAAAGTTATAAGTGAACCTGAGATCATGATCAGATATAATAGATAAGTGGACTCCATGTAACCTGATTATATATTTAATATAAAACTGAGAAAGTTGATCTATAGATAGAGTATCTAGAATGGGTAGAAAATGAGGAGATTTAGTCAATCGATCAAAAATAACCCAGATCACATTGTTACCTCAAAATGTCTTCGGTAATCCCACTATTAAATCCATGGATATATTTTCCCACTTCCATTGTAGCACTGTAAAATGTTGAAGCATCCCTTTAGTTTACTACCTCTCTACATTAACCTATTGAAAAATTAAACATCTCATTGTAAAGTCATCAATATATCTTTTCATTACATCCCTCCAATAATACTCCCGAAGGTCTTTCTGCGTCTTAGTGCTTCCCAGAAGAATTGAAAATAGAGAACTATGATATTCATATAAAAAATATTTCTTCAACAGTTAATCAATAGGCAAATGTAATGTCTTTCTAAACCACAAAGTGTAATCTTTACCAATGTTACATTTAGGTAACTTACCCTTCTGAACCAATTCAACCTTTTTCTGCAACTCACTGTCTTCCTTCTGTGCTTTATTAATTCTGTATAATAGATATGATTTCACTACAACAAAAAAACTAAGGAATTTCATGCACCAACAACATCCAATCCGAAATTCATCAAATCAATAACCAAATTATCTCATTCAAAACATATCGTGGTTAATGTAGCATTAATTTTTTAACTCAAAGCATCGACTAATTTTTTTTCTTTTCCTGTGTAGTAATTAATCATGCCATAATAATCCATGATTAATTACATGAATATCCTCTATATCATATACAATTCTTTCATAATGAATATATACTTAAAACTTTTTGTGATCAGTATATATTTCACACTTCATGCAATAAAAATGATGCCTCCAATTTTTTAATGTAAAAACAACATCTTTTAATTCCAAATCATGTGTTGGCTAATTTAACTCATGAGGCTTTAATTGATGTAATGAATAAGAAATTACCTGATCATTCTACATTAATATACAACAATGTTCTTTCAATGAAGAATCACTGTAGATAATAAAATCACTATTCTTGGAAGGAAGGCCCAAAACTAGGGCCTTTACTGACTTCTTTTCAATTCTTGAAAACAATCATCGCATTATTTTTTCCAGATGAACATAACTACCTTACGTGTTAAAATATTTAATAGGATAGATAACTGAGAAAAAATTTCAACAATCCTTCAATAATAACAAACTAATCCAATAAAAGTATGAATCTCTGTGATAATTGTAGGTGTTGGCCACTCTTCAACAACTTATTCTTAAAAGGGTCAAAAGTCATGTCACCTTTAGAAATAATATGACCAAGGAAAGAAATTTTTCGCAACCAAAATTCATTCATACTAAACATTCAATACAGTTTATTTTATTTAATGTTTTTGAAAACAATACATAAGTGATTTTTGTCTTTATCATGACTTTTAGAATATGTCAAAATATCATCTATAAACACAACTAAAAACTAGTCCAAAAAACAATGGAAGACTCCATTCATGAGATTTATAAATATAGTTGGGGTATTATAAAACCCAATGGCCATAACTAAAAACACTTAATGCCCATATATCGTTCAGAATGATGTCTTTGGAATGTCATACTCCTTCACCTTTAGCTGATGGAACCCGAACCTCAAATCAATCTTCATAAAATACTGAGCTCCCCAGAACTGATCAAACAAATCATCGATATGAGAAAATAGATACTTTTTATTAACATTTATGTTATTAAAATCCTTATAATCAATAAAAAGTCTCATATAATCATCTTTCTTTTTCAAAAATAAAAAAAGAGTACCTCATGGTGAAGTGTTAGGTCGAATGAAACCTTTATCAAGAAATTCTTGATTTTTTTTTCAATTCCACCAATTCTAGTTAATACATTTGATAAGGGGGATTGGAAATAGGATTATCATCATGCACTAAAGAAATATTAAATTTAACCTCTTGTTCAAGAACAATGATAGGAAATTCATAAGGAAAAACATCTGTAAATTTATTCACTACTAGAATGTCACTAATCCAATTTTTTCCAATAACATGAGTTAGATAACTTTTACTTCTATTTCTTATCAATCTATCAGCTTATTAGTGTGTTATAAACGGTATTCAATAATTGAATAAAAAATTCTTGGATTTTTAATATATTTTAGCATGATAAATTGAAATCCAATCTATACCCAAAATGATATCATATTCCACTATGAGAAGTTCAACATGGTTTTAGGAGAAACCATACCACTAATGATAATTGGAAGATTCCCATAAATCCTAGTTTCTTAAATAATTCCACTCAAAGTTTATGAAAAAAGATCAATATCACATTTATGAGGTGATATTTCCAATTTTCTTTCAAATCTCTTAAAAAATAATGAATGTAAAGATCCAAATTCAAATAGAGTATTGGAATATTTTGAGAAAAATTATAACATACCTGTAACCACTTCATTTTATGGTCCTACATCAACTGTAGTTGTAGAAAGTGATTTTCCGATTCCCTTATTATTTTGATCTTACTGGTTTCAACCCTTGGTAATCAACTTTGGACACACATTAGCATATTCCCCAAACTCATTGCAAATAAAACAACTTACAACCAACATTTCATTTCTTCTATGGTCATCTCCCTTGTAGTCACGAGCAATATGACTAGTATAAACTCGTCATAAACACTTACCAGTCCTTGAGAGACATTATTGAGGATGATATTTACCACACTTATCAGAAGATGGAAATTTATTTTTCTTACCTCCAAACTTCTTTGTTTAATGCTTTCCCATTTCCTACAAACTGGATCACTTGTTTTTCTTCCTCTCATGGAACATATAATCATAAAAAAAACTCCATTTTTTACCATCTCAGTATATCAGAAAAGTTTCTCAAGGATTTTGAACCCATGAGAAACTAATTACCTTATATATTTCAGCTTCAATCCTAAGTAAACCTATTTTTTCATACTATCGATATCCTATATAAAATTTGGAGTATACCTTGACAAACGGGTAAAAGTTTCTTCATATGCAGCCATAGAATCTTTCTCCTTTTACCTCAATTCCGAAAATATATTTTTCATTCTTTGTCAAACATCCTGAGGAAATTTTATCTCATGGAATATATTATTAAATTCATTCCATTCCACAATATCAATCTCTTCACTTCCCCTAATATTTTTAATCATTGAATACCACTAATCATATTCACCTTCAAAAAAATAAACAAAAATACTAACCTTTTGATTTTTTGAACACCACCATACATCAAAAATATTTTCTATTTCTTTAATCCACCCTTCATCTTGAACAAGGCCAGATTATCCTCTAAATTATGGGGCATGTTTCCTTATGAAATTCTCAACTACGGACATATTCATCTATAATTGATCTACGTGATCTCCTGCATGGATACCACCACCATTTATCACCTAAGTCAAATAAACCATCACTACAACAAACGGTTTGTTTTCAATTCCAACCATCATAGGATATGTATTTGGAAGGTTGTTTTCCTCTATATTCCTTCCCAACACAGCTTCCCTTTTTCCTCTACGGAAAACCATTCCAAATAGATATTTCAAAGATAAATAAACATGGTAATCATCAAATTCTATATCATTTCAATTATATCATAATGTAAAAATAATTTATGGAACTTATATTAACAATATTCTAACTTATAAAGTTATCTAAACTAAGCTTCGATACCAAATATAAGGCCCCATCCTTAAACATTACTTAATCTTGAGATAAATCAATAAATTGGCTTTGTTACAAATTGAGTATATTTTGAAGTTTAAAACATTATAGAATTAGGATATAACTCATAAATAAAAACATAAATATTAAAATTTAGACACTTCTACTCACAATCCATTTTTTCATAAAACAAAAAACATTTAAAAATAAACTTGGTTTCGTTTCATGGTTAAACTTCATAACTTTTCCTTGATCCCATACATGACTCTATTATTCTTTAAATCCTATGAAAAATATTTCAAAACATAGGATGAGAATAAAATAAGTCATTATGGGATACATAAATAACCAAAACTGTTATTCTTGAAAAAACAAGTAAACCATTAATACTTGTTCATAAAGTAATACTTTTTACTTCTAAGAAGTAGTAAATATACTTCACTGAATATAAGCTCATTGATTATCCTTTTTGAAATCAAAATATTACCTTAAAACCATTATAAATCAACACATAACCTATAATGGTAACTTGGGACATAATAATAAATAAATAGAATAAACATATGGTCGACTTCCACACATATCACTCTTACAAATGGAATAGTCATACGGTCAACTTCCATACCCAATTCATTTGATGTTATAACATAACCACCCATCCTTGGTTCCTCATGGAACCACCCACCTTCATTTTATCACATAACCACCAATCTTTGGTTTATTATGTAACCACCCGTAAAATTTACAAGTACCATTATATAATCATAACAAAGAAATTATTTCAATTATTAATATTTCACTCATAAAATTTGATTTTCAATCACAAGGAATCATTTCAAGATATTGATATAATAAAACCATTATTAAAACCATTTTAAATACCAAATTACCTTAAAATGTAATATGGTATTTATTTTTCATTAAAAACATTTTGGTTGTCAGAGGATGAAAAATATCAAATAATGGTCTTGGTGATGGAAATGTCATTGTCGTCACGTATGTTAAAAAAACATTCATTTTTTTCATTTTTTAAAACTCTTTGTAGAAAATGATTCAAAAAAATAATTCCTTTAGAAAACCTTTGAATTAAATTAAATTTAAAATGGTTTAATTATACATTGTATAAAATAAGGTGGTGTATAACATCAAAATATTATCCAATGAAAGAAGATTGAGACAAAGTCCCTTACTATGAGTCTCAATCATCATGTAAAACTTTTATATTTCTGAATAATAATCTTAGGTTAATTTATAAATTATTTAGAACATATTTCATGTTTATGAATTCTTTATATCACTTATTACCATGTTATAAAAATTATATAATTATTTATGTTCATATCGGGCATTTTTCCAATATTAAAAAGTTGAGTTGAAAATAAACATGGTTTGACGTCACTATTACATGTGGTAACTATTTCATAATCTACATAATAATATTCATGAAATTTATTTCATTTTTTACAGAAATTATACCTTTAAATCATCCCATGAAGTGTGGTTATGTAAAATGAACAACATTATATTCATGGAGATGGTAAGTCGTATGTATGAGTGAGTAACTTTTCCATTTATCATTAATCATTATGGAAGGAAGTTAAGGATTATTTTATAATTCCATAATGATAATGACATAATTAATATAATTTAAATCCTTTAAATATAATTATTTATGTCATAAAAATGACATAAAGAATAAAAACGAGTCATGTCTCTTCGTGGAGGTGATAGTTTACATGTACGCATGAAAGACGTTGTAATTTTTGTGATAATTTAATGTAAGAAATTAATTTATATTTTATTATAATATATTGATTAATATGTTATTGATATCAAATATGAACAGTAATTCCATTATTATAACTAGTCATGAGTGATGTTTATGAAAAATAATTTGATCGGTTTGTGGATGTGATAGTTCACACGTACACACAAACCATTAATTCCTTACCCATTTAATGGAAATAGAGATGAATTTAGGTGAAGATATTATCATAATAATATATTAGTATATTTATTATACTGGATTTATTATTTCATCTAGGAAGAATATGATTTGATGGAAGTGGAAGAATAAGTAAAATAGAAATACTTAAAAAAATCATACCACTTCTTCGATTAATCACATTTGAAGAACACCTTAACACCCATAAGGAGGGTGTTATCCATTAAATAAGGTCTCAATAATTTGATTAGGGATTATAGGAAGGTTTTTTCAGATAATGGCCCAATACAAAGGTTTTTTAAGTGTGATTAATAGAGTGGAATGTGTGCCTTTTTATAGGAGAGGGGTGGGGCACCCTTGTAATTATAAAAAGTATTAAATTAATATAAATTAAATTTCGATTCCAAATCAGTACATAATCATTTATATATTATATAGGATAATTAAAAGTCTAAATATAATCATCCAATCATAATTAGACAAGTTTTTGTTTTTTTGTAACCCATATTCTCTTATTTTAACCTTTTTAACTCTTAACATTTTATCAAGTAATTTACCCATTGAGAGTTAAAATAATTACCAAATCCTTCCAAACAACAAATTAATGGGTAAATAAGGAAATTTTTAGAGTTATATAAAATTTTAGGAAAAATATATTATTTTTATAAATTTTATATCATTTAATTAGTTATTTTATAATTTAAGTTATGAATTGTGTCAATTTAGACACTATTCATTACAGGACTTTTTTAAAAAATTCTAACAACCTGATTAAATAGAAAAAACGATATTAAATAAATAATATCATTCCAAATTCACTCATAAAATTATTTTATAGCATTAAATGTATCAAATTATAATTATTTTAATATTATTAATATCATTTATCTGATTCTTCCCTTAATAAACCCATTGTTGCATCATCATTGTGTCAAAAATAAGTTTAATTATTTAATTACTAAAAATTATAAATAAATTACCATGATTTAGGTAATAATTTTATATTTCTATGTACTATTCATATTCTAACATATCACTTATATTACCCCATATTAAAAAATTTTAATAATAAGAGACATGATTATGACATATTTGTCTTTACATTAAATTAAATGTAATAAATGTCATAATCACACCAAACTATCATCCAAAGCCCAAAATTTAGACCCAAGTATTTTATAGGTTGAACCTAACTCATAATATAATATTAATAAAATTTTTAGTGTAGTTTTATATTATTATAATATTTTTTTACCATTAATTACCATGTTTACCTTTAAATGTGGTAAATAAAATACTAATGTTATTATTCAGCAAAAAATATTTTGATCCTATTGGATAAAATTTTTCATACATATTACAACTATGTATTTTATTTTATTTTTAAATTCAATTCCAAGAAGTGGAAAATTTAAATTTAAAATTAATGTCGTTGTCGGAATGAGAAAAATAGTTTTTTAAGTAAAACGTTTAAAAGATCACATTGTTTTTCTATTCAATTTAAATATGAAATTTAGTTCAATTAACTAAACTAGATTAAATGATAAATCATAATATAATTATAGTTTAAAAATATTAAATACAAAATCTAACTATATGAATAAGTTAGATGAAAATGAACTTTTGAATTAAAATGTAGTATTTTTCACTATTCGTTAAATATGAATTTAATCAGAGAAATATTAAAAATTCAACAAAAGTAAATATTTATGTCCCTATTCCAAATAATAATTTTATTTTTTAAAATATAACATATAAAAGTGAAAAAAAAACTCGATTTAAAAGGGGTTCTCTATCAAATGACGGTAAAACTACCTTTTAAAAATATTAGAGTATTTTATACTGAAAATTGGTTTTATTCTCATTTTAATCCTATAAAATTTATTGGAATAAATTAAAAATACTTAATACAAATTTATAAACATAATATAATTTTTTATGTTCATTCCTTCCAGTATCATGGGTAGGAGATAATACCATTTAAAATAATAATGATAATATATTATTATTTTTTGGTATAACTGAGTCTTTTGTGAAACATAATCATTCAGAGAAACCCATTGTTCATGTTGAGTATTCTATCAGACATAGAATCCCCTTTAAATTAAAATTAATATCATGTTTATAAAAATTAATATATTTGAAAAAAAACTTATTCTATTATTACTGGGGATGTTACAATTTATGTACCCAATAATATTAAGTATATGATTGGTGAATAACGATTAATTTGGTTATGTTGATTCAAATTATTTCAAAGCCTTAAATGAATTAATATATTCTTATAAAAAGCCTATAAAAATGTAACATTTTTTTACTGAAGAAGGAATAGTTTTGACGTATAAAATTTTCCATAATATCTTTTTTAAAATAACTAATCCAACTTAGGAAATTTTCTTAAGAATTCATCCATATTAGTATCATACTTTAATTTTCTCATTTCAATGATTGATCACAAATTTTTTCCTGATTATGATAATGATATTTATCAACAATGGAATATATTATTATATTAGTATCATATATTTTTAACCATTTAAGAAGTGTATTTATTAAATTAGGTCCCACAAAAATTATGACCCATTTTAAAAAACACATCATATTCAGTGAGCCAAGATCAATTTTTTACTATATACATATTCTGATACGGAATTCATCTCACCACATAATTTTTTATGTAATGAATTATTCTAATCATATCATATACGATTCTCAGATATTTTAGTGGACAACCCTTTTTCAAACCTATCATATGGATAAACTCAATTTATTCCTCTATTATACTAACCATAAAGGCTTTCTAGTGAAGTGTTACCAAAAGAAAACTTTATAAATAAGATAAATAATGGAAATATATGTTCAACCAAATATGGAATGAAACTACCCTATAATATAGTACAAATTTATTTATTTATTTCATTCCTTATAAAATATAATCTAGGGGCACCCGACTATGGAATGAAATTAACCAGTTGGATGATCAAGGTATTAAAAAGTTTCTCTTTGGAAGGAATCTACCACATATTTTTTTATGGTTATTTTAATATAACTATCTTATCTCATGTTATTCCCTTTCAGGTATTAATTCTTATAGTAATTTAATCTATAATCATATTCCCTTAACTAAACCAATAGGTTCATACCATGTGGATGTGTAGTTATTTTTACAGCCTCTATGTTTTTGTTACTCATTAAAAATTAGAAACCAACATATTAATACATATCGAGATTCCTCATAATCATAAGGTACATTAAAACATTATGTAAAGACATATAATTTTTTGAAATTGAACATCATGACATGAGTATGGTCATAGTTATAGATATCCAACCCTATTCACTTTCCTAGACAAGGAATATACCTTAAGGTTCGTAGGTAGCCCAACCCCAAGTCCATCTACTCATTGATACACTGCTCAAGAGAGAATCCCATTAATAAAAACTATAATAACTAATATGAAAAAACTATATTCAACAACTAAATTCATGTTTATAACTTTAATTATAGACTGAGGTCTATTTAGATGAATAAATAAAGTCATTATCATTTTGTATCATGAAATTAATGGATCTTTCAAGATGTAGTTTAACAATTAAACTAAAACACCCATAATAATATAATTCATTAAAAAATTACTAAAAATTAATATATAATGGGAAACTATTTTAAATAAGTGAATAATTAATATATTTAAACTTAATAAAATCTTTTATAAACAATCCATAAATCAAAGCTTATTATAAACCCATTTAATATTTTCAACTTTAACATTATGGACATTCCATAATTATAAATGTAAATATTTTCAATTTATTACAAAATTAACTCTTTCATATTAAACATTTTATGAAATTTCAACTTCAAATAATTGATATTATATGAATTAGAGGCAATTCAAACTTCAATTTATAGAATGTGAATATTTTACATAATATAAACATCATATACTTAATCATTATTTAAAACTAGATCATTTCAATCATCAAAGTAATTTTATGATTTGGGCTTAAATAATATCCAAATAAGGCCCATTTTTATTATGAATAAATAAATATTATTAATCATTAAAATTTTATAATTTTTATATATACATTTTATATTTTGTCCTTCTTTCATTATTTATAACAGTTTATAAATTATTATTTTATTATTTAAAAAAACATTTTATTTATATACCATAATAATTTACATATAATTTTTTAAATGGTATTTAAAATATTAATATTTAATATTTTGGAAAAATAAAGGATTCATAAACAATTATTTACGTAACTGTAATCCATTTATAATTAATTATTTAATTTATAAACCCTTTTAAATTAAATATTCCCAAAATAAATTTTATAATGATTTATAAACATTTTATAAAACATTAAAAACATTTATCAAATTAAAAAAACATAATTTTATGTTTACCCTTGTGTAGGAACCCATTCCCGCATAATCATGTCGTCTCTTTAACATTATGCAGACACTCTGTGTAAGTGTAATCTAATTCAGGAATACCCGTGTAATGGTGATTCACTCATATTTTTATATATATTAAATTTTACATTATTCAGAAAGGTAATATAAATAATAACTTTATACATCTCATTTTATGTACGGGGAAGACCCTTATGTGAATGCTTCATAAAATTTTATATCATTATATACCATTATGTGGCCTTATGAAACCATTTTGTAAGGGTACTACCTTTACATAGTCATGTTTTTTATAAGGGTGGGTGACTTATAACAATTCTATGGATTTTGAAAAACCCCGATTACCCTAACATAACATCATGTTAAGAAAGTTTAAACATTGTCATACCCTTATGTAGACTAATCCATGTAAGTGAATGTGAGATGACCCTTACATGGACCACTTTGCATAAATTTAAATCCTCAGTTACCACTACGCATACCAAATGTGTAAGGTTAAGAAATTAGTTACCTTTACATAGCCCATCTAGATAAGGGTGAACCCTTTTTATGAAACCAAATTATAGAAAATAAAATGACGCTTTTTTTTTGGTTTCCTCTTTCTTTCATTGGATATTGAATAAAACTAAAAATGTGTCGCCATTATACCACTAAGGGGTGATAAAATATTTATTCCTCATTTGAAAAGACCCAATTTTTCATCCATATGAATATAAAAAAGGGTTCTATTACCCCAATTCTTTGGGAATGCAACTCTTCACATCACAATAGTGGTCCAAGGAAGAGATCCAAACATTGTTACTATTCATGTGTAAGATTTACTATGAATTAGTTAACTCTTTGTCCTTCCCTTTTATAACACTTAAGGGTTTTGTATGAGTATAATAATAACTATTAAAAATAGTGGAATTAATTAAAACCATTTTTCTGAAGACTCTATATAAGATAATATGAAACTTCCTAAAAACATAAATTAATAACTACCGTAAAACATGCGTACCATACACAGAAGATTCACTACATCGTTGTTGATCTCCTTTAGATGAGTATGATAAAGATAACTAAGTATAAAAAGTATTCCACGTCCATGGTGTATCAATAGGTTTATCTAAATCATCTGATGTTTATATGGGATTCACCTTTTCCCTACAATATGGTTCTACCTCGTACAAAACGGATGAAGATAAATGAGTGTATTGTGTTTCGAGGAGTTTTGGAAATGTGTGATGATCTCAATTCATAAACACATATAATAATATGAAAATATGGTTTATATAAAACCATAAGACACTCATGGGTCATGTCTTTATTAACTTGTGCATTTATAATTCATGAGTCAATGCTTCATGTATTTCATACATCATATACATGGATGTTTTTATCTCCCATTTGTTTCATCTTATAAATATATTTGTTAAATTACATCTTATGTGTGAAAAATAAATTATAAAAAATTATCATTTTTCTTCAATCACCTATTAAATTAAATAATATACCCTTATGCGGATGAAAATAATAATTTTCATTAAATATATATATTAATATTTATGGGACATCTCCATCATATATAACAACCCATCATGAAACCCATAGAGAAATGAATATGCCATAGTAAAATTAATGAAAACCTTCCTAAAAATACTATATTATTATACAATCCTCATATTCATGGATATCTCATCAAGTAGGATATATAGATTTTTCATAATCCTTTATAATTATAGTTGACATACTGAGATAATTTTTTATGTAAACTACCATGACTATAGTTTTTCGTGAGAAACTTACATCTTAATAGAAGAGATATAGACATATTATTCTGTAATATTGTAGAGAAAAATTTAATTTTTACCAGCCAATTAATTCTACACTACTCATGATACACCTGACACGTTATTCTTCACTATAAGTAAAAACATCATATTTTTTATCATCTATCTAAGTACATAAATCTTTATAGACATTAATAATTAACTCAAGTATAAGGATCAATAATCACACATAAACATAATAACATAAAATGACATATTAATTATATAATGGTCATATTGTTGTTCAACCCTCGTAACCTCATTTCATAGAGATAACCAACTGAAACTATCATGAGAAGATGTCTTAGTTCATTTTCCCCCCAACACATAATTTTCATACAATATATATGTCATGTCAGAATGATATATTTAGACCATAAGACATAGTTTTAAGAATATAATCATAGAATATCATTATTCACATTATAATAGGGAACTGTTATAACCCATTGATGTGATGAATAATATATGTGAATTATCATGTAAATAATATGTAAGTGAAATATATACAATATCATAATATAACATCCATAAATAGAATACATGGTATAATAATCAAAAGCATTTGATAAAAAACTTCTAGAGACCAAACTCAAATAACAAGTACCGAAAACCATAAGGTCAATCATCTAAGAACCAACCAACTATCATAACCGCACCATATAAAATTAAATTTGTATCCATGAATCAATCTACTATTATCTTATCCATAACAATGAGTTGGGTAAGGGATAGAATACTAATTTGGTCAATTGTTTAGGTCATTAATTTTTTAGATAATGATCACACCAAAGAAAACAACCATTAAAGGTTGGTTTTATAGAAAATTGTAAACCCTCATTAAAATAACATCTAAATAAAATAATAAATATTTCAAATAATCTCACCCATACAATTAAGCCATAAATATAGAACATCCTTTCTCTTTCCATGTCATTATCATCCATTAACTCATAAATAACACAAGTTCCTAAAAATCACACAAAAAGTTTCTCAAGATATTATAGCATTGTAGCTAGTCCACTCATATTAACATCAACTATGTATCATTTCTAAAAAAAACTACACACAATCACCATCATATATATAGGTTTCCCTCCAAATAATTTTAAATCATTATAAATATTATATTTAGTATGACTCATTATTATAAGGAACTAATCAAAGGATATATCTCTCTAGAAAAATCCTCTATAGTTAAAGATCTTACTCAATGTCACATTGAAGTAGTTTCATTCATAAATCAATTATTTTCTCCCAATTTTGTAGATAACCGTGGAATAATACACCAAATGTCATACAAAGACAATTTGTGTTCACTATCAACCAATGATATTGAACACAAATGTGATATGAGTATCATAACATTCATTTTTTTATTATATAAAAATAGAAAAACCAAGACTCCAAATATAGACACATCATCCAATAACATTACAAAATTGAATTGATGAGGTTCCTCAAAAAATAATAAACAATAATTTCAAGAATAATAATATTCATTCAGGGTTTATAACTCAACTAACTATTGAAATTTCATCACTATTATTCACAAAATCATTTTTATAAAAGAATCATGTCATAAGAAATAATCATGAAAAAATGATAATCATAGTCTCTCCCATGGTTTTGGGCTCCATCAAGAGCTCATTATGCCCTATTATTTCTATAACCATGTCTGGGCTGCATTCACAGACATTTGTATCCAAAATTTTACATTTGGAAATATGTTTTATTAAGATTTGTGAATGAACATATAAAAGTTTCCACTATATCCTACTTAAGAAAAAAATTGTACCCTAAAAATTTCCCAAATATGAGTAATCATAAATTTTTGTTTCGAATTATGTAAAAATATAAATAATCCCATTAAAAGATAATTGTTGTCCTCTAAATCCTTACTATAATAATAAAAATAGAAAATGATTAAAATTGACTACTTTTTCCTAAAATTATTATTGAGGGAAATATAACAATTTTTCAATGTTTTGATATAAAACAAGGGATCCATGGTAGTGTAGGAGTTAGTTCCCTAGAAACAACTTCTATGTACATTATAATTAATTGTATTAATTGTTTGAATTTTAATAAACTTATTGTGAAATCATGATTATTCTTCTATGTGACATAGTTATTGGGTCGAAATGAGAATGATAATTCCACAAGAGGTGGTGGATTGTGTCCTTTTAAAATAAAAAAATATAAAAATAAAACAACTCGCTTTAATTAAATAGTGTCTTTCTTTATCTATTTAAGATGAGTAAGAATCATAAAATATATAAAAGAATAATCATGAAATGGGGATGTAATGTGGCTCAAGGAATCAAAATCCCTTATTCCACACCACTAACACTATCTCTATGAGCTTCGAGATTTTCACTAGAAGGTCCTCTTATCAGGGACCTCTATAAGAGAGAGAAGGAATTTAACACCATATAAAAAGTATTTTATAGGGCCTTATTATTCTTTTATATGGTACCTAGATATCCACAACATAGTGTGACATGTTTACACTCCACCATGATGTCGTACAAGCATATGAAACGTCAAGAAAAAATATGAGATATAGATGTTCAATATTAGTTCAACTCATTGTTGTAGCAGTTACTAGCATTTGTAGAATGTATTAAATATAGAAATATGGTAGGAAAATAATCAGCAATGTTATGTACGCTTCCTTTTTAGTTAAATAATTGTAAAGAGAACCCTTATAAGAAGACAAAAATATATGTCTGAAAATGGTATCTATGATAGTTTCTTGGATGAACTACATAAAAAGATTTATAATAGATATAGTTGTAGCATGATGATCAAATGGTGAGGGATCTAAACATGAATGTCTCCAATCTATAGCTCTTTGGAAAACTAGTGATGTCATACCTTTTTTAGAGAATAATTAACACTCTATGTTTAACAAGATCATTGATTTGCATCAAGTCAAATAGATCTTGAAAATTTTCGTAATAATACATTATTATTTCAATTTTAAAATGATAAGAGAAAATCGTTACTTTAGCTAGAAATGGTAATTGTTTAATCTGTTGAATAAGATACTTTTAATAGGTTTTCAAATAAAATTAGATGATAAAAATTATCTAATTAAACCATCATAAAACTAGTAGAAATAATTCATAATTTTAATCTCATATATGACTATGTAAAATATAGGTTTCAAATGAATAGGTATAATATTAGAAATTATAATTGAAAACAAACAGATTATTCCTTAAATTGGTTTGATAAACCAAATATTATGTATAAAAATGTTGGGATTCTCATAAATTTATGGTTCCCAATCAGAATGTTTTATCCAAACATATTTTTCTGAAAATATCATTCCATACAAAATTATCATTCATGATCATAATATTCAATTAAAAAATAGGGCTATGAATAGTGATTCTAGACTACTTTGAAACAACTAGAATACTTAGAAAAATAAAACATTTAACCAAAATATAATAAAATTTTTTAAAAAAATTCTAGATAAATAAATAATCAAGTAAATAGTATCTTGAAATTAACTGAAATTAACTTCATTAGTAAAACATATAATGGTTTTTTGTGAGAAAAAAATCAATGAGAAATGAAATAACATCATTGGATCAACATATTCCAAAAAATATATCCCTTTTGATGATAAAAAAACTGAAAAAACAAAACCCATCGAAATTTTATTGTAACACAAATATAATGGATTTAAAATAAATAAACTTCTCTCCAACTAAATATTAATACAAATATTGTATTTATCCATATTTATTATATGAAAAAAATAAGTTTATAACAAAGGTTGTTTTTATTCATATTCCATCCCCTTTCATGATATCAAAAATTAAGTATGAAACATATTAACACATATTTAATACAGTAAAAGACTATTAGTTAAATTTATGTTCATCTAAGAAAATGTATTCTAAAGGATGTACATGTTTAGATAGAAAATAATGATAAATAATAATGGTAAATGATAATAGGACATTGTACTAAACATACAATATAACAAAGATATTTTGGAATGGGTTTTGGATAGTCTATGGTGAAGGATGGGAAAAAGGATCAGGCCTTTTTGATAGGATAAGGGGTGCATTATCACACCCTAAAATATTAACTATTTCACTATTTACATCAAACTCACCTATAAATAGATATATTCTTCTTGGAATATTTTAAAATATTTTTCCTCTGGAAGATGAGTAAAATTTTTTAACTGAGAACTCTTTTATCTCATCAAGATCGAATTTAGAAACTACTTTTTTCTAATCTTATGTACGTGATCGACTTTTTCAATTTTAAATGAATCAAAATATCTTCTTGGGATCAAATTATTTTATACACAATGATAATTCTATTGAAATGATTAAAATTATATTTTTTGAAACATAATTGTTTTAATCTCCTCAAATGATTTCCTAGAGCTTTCATGTTCCTCATACAACCCCACTACTTATAACTTTAAAAGATTAAACCTAGATTCCTTTTATATAGAAAAAAATAAGAAATATCTCTATAAAACAACTAATTATCATCAGATTGAGTTTTCTATAACATTGCATAAGGCATTCCACCTTAAACCACTTAAAGTTATTAGAATTTTTGTTCTTCACAACCACCAATTCCTATATTTTTTCTATAAGCCTTCTCAAAGGATTCTAAAACTACATAAACGGATCATTCCCCAAATATATCTGTTAAAGTGGGAAAAAAGGAAATACATTTCTTACATATTTATTTTATCTCTTACTTATTAAATTATTCTAAAATGAATTATTAAACAACTACTCCATACCTTGTAAGATTTCAATTTAAGGTAGAAATAATTCTGAACAAGAGTGATTTAGTCACTTTTTCCATCTTGGGATAGATTCATTAGCCATATTTGAACATTAAATTGCAAGGAATTAAGATGGAAGGTTTTCAAGGGCTTCAGATATCAAAAGGTTGTTGTTTCCATAGGATAATCGTTTTATTCTAATAGTTCTCAAGCGAAGTTTCTGTTTCTCGATCCCAAAATTAATGTGGAATCACATAGATTTTAAGATTGAAAATATGTTTTTTCATAATAAAGATTACCTACGTAAGATTTTAATTTATTTAAATGATAAAGTAAATAGGAATAATGTTTTTAAAACCTAATTGTCAAATAGAATGATTTTAATAAACATGGAGATAAATCAATAAAAACTACCAATTTTACATTGAATAAACCTAACTTCCCCTTTTTGAATTATCAATACAAGAATCATTTTAAACATCACATTAATTAATAATTCTTTCAAAAAATAGACTTAATTAGTAATAAAAACTTGTAAAATATTATTTTTTGAATAATATGATATTTATAAATAAATTAAATGTGTAAAAAATAAATTATTTCATACCATAATAATAAAATATTTAAACGAATGATAATTTTTTGGAATATATTCTACTAAGAATAAGAAAAAAATAATTTTCAATGAATTTTTTAAAAAATAATCATTATATAAACGAATAAAACATTTTAATAATTTAACACATATTAATATGATATTTTAAATAGTATACAATATGTAATAATAATAAATCAATTAATTAGTTCATCACATAAAATAATAGATTGAGAAAAGGACTTAAGAGTTCAAGCACAAGAATAAAAAAGTGTAGAGGAATAAAAAAGATAAAATATTTAAAATATTTCCTCCCACTATATGAAAATAGTATGTTTAATAAAATTCGTATAGAAATGAAATTATTATAGTATTTTAGAAGTTCAATCTATAAGTATCTTTCCTTTTAGGTAACAAACTATTTCAGAGTTGGTCATTCTTTGTAATATAATCATGATTTTAATTAATATAAATCATCATCATACTTATATATTAAACTTTCCATTTATTGATATTAAAAATATGTTCAGTGGATAGTATCTGTTTAATATCAAATACAAGTGCCTTTTGTTACCCATATTCTTTTGGGTCCACTGGTGTTAGAAACTAAAGTCTTAAGTATCCAAATCTATTTATTTTGAGAATTTATTTTTAAATTATATTTATATGATAATTTTAAATAATGAACATGAATAACACCACATAATTGGGGATTCTGAAAATAATTGTCATGAATTTAATTTTCATTAATACCATAATAAAAAAAGTTAACAATAGACATGATTTTATATTTATAACCCGGTATAAAATTATTTCTATATAATTTTTGTTTTTATTCATTACTACCAATAAAAATATTTACTTAGTTTTACTCTTAAAATTAATTTAATTTATATAATTATATCTTTTAATAGTAAAAATAGAATCTTGTTTTAATTTTTTGACTTCATCCAATAATTCCTTAATTTTTGTTTCATTGAAACCACAAGAATTTTTTGAAGAATTGGATCTTAAGTATTAATTCTAGTCATCCAATATTCTTTAATAATATAAATAACATCATAATTTTTTATAATTCTTTATTCTCTTTATTTAGGGATTAAAATTTATCTTGAAGAAAAAAATGAAATTTATTATGTCACTAATAAGGAAGATTTTTAAAATAAATTTTTTTGAGAGAAATATGATTGTACCTCATTAGTGTGATCTAGAATATCTAGATTTATCTTTTTATAATCATGAATAGCTTCAATGTTTTTAGTATATTCATCACTTGAATCTTCATAATCAATCCAATTATCTTTCATGACATTATTTCCTTCACTTTTATAACTATTTTTCATTTTATATTTGGGAACAAGATAGTGAGGTCTCATATGACATTTATTCTTACATTCATGGAATTTAAATTCATTTTCTTTATTCTTCGATATGTTCTCCTTTCTCTTTTTTATAGATTTACTATGATAGACCACAAATTGAACTAAATTGGATAGATTCTGAAAATTTATCCATCACAACTTTGAGTACAGCATTTTCCTTTTTGAAAGAAGTATGATTTTAAACTTTTTATTTCATCTCATTTTTGTACATAATTAAGGTTCTAGTAAATTCCTTTATTGAAATATTTTTTATAAGATTGGATTTTATGATTGTATAAGATATTCTATTCCATTATTAATTGTTAAACTATTAGAATATTTAAATCAATAATAGGTTCTATAATTGGTTCTCCCAACGCAACAATACTATTGGCTATTTGAATCAACATATAATTCATTTGAGGGATGTTTTCACTATCAAACATCATAAATGTATCAAATTTTAATTTTTCAGTATTATGCCTCAACGTTTTGATATAATCAGTTTATTCATTGGATAAATTGATTATCTTATGCATCTCATATATAGTATCATAAGGAGAAACTTGATGGAATTCATCAGTTCCCAATCCACAAATAACATCATTCATAGATCTTGATTTAAGTTACTAATCAATATATTGTGTAGTTTTCCACATATCTATACATTCTTTATGAATTTTATAAGGATTGACTATATTCAAATAAACTCTTATTCCAAGACTATTTAATTAAATAATCACTTTTACATTCCATCTTCAATAATTATCACCATTAAAATAAGGTTAATAAATTAATAATATAACTTCTCTAAGATAATCCATTCAAATTTTTATTCATATGGATTTTTAAATTAGACTGGTTATATCTAAAATAAAAATATCCACTTGGTCCTAGCCTATGAGGAGAATTTCTATATTGGAATGACAATAATGAAAACACAGAAGGGTTCAATTATGTTCTTTTAAAAATATTGAAAAATTTAAAATATTCCACTTAAATTAATGTTATTATTGCAATAATTTTAAGATCATTTACCATTAAAAATAAAATAAAAAGAAATAGAGAATAGATATGTATAGCAGTTTAGGGAACATAAATCCCCTAGTCTAATACACCAATTCTCTATCCATAAGTATTGTGATTTCCAATAGAAGAATTTTTTCTCATGGACTTATTTAATAGAGTGTGGGAAGGTGACACCTCAAAAAAAAATTATACGGCCTTATAGTAATTTCATAGGGAACTGAGTTATTTATAGCTTAGTACAAGAAGCCGATACACTACCATTACTAAGTACATGTAGTCTAAAAATCATGAAAAAAGATGAGATTTAAATGTTTAATACTATATTATCTCACAGTTTCAGCAACAATGGATAGATATAGAATACGTTAAAAAAATTATTACAACAACAAAATGATTATCAATGTTGCATGAGAATCCTTTTTATTTAAATACAAGTAGATATAACACTAATTATATTATAAAAATGTATTTATCCAGTGTATCTATGATAGTCACATCAATTAACTACAACCAAAGATTGGTAATGGATATAGTATCAACAAGTTAGTAAAACAAAAAAGGATCAAAACTGTTTTTACTCCAATGATTATCTCTTCAAAGAACTAGATACATAATAATTTTTAGAGAAGAAGTTACTCTCAGTATTTAATATGATTCTTGATTTAATTTAGTCCAAGGAGATCCAAAAAATCAATTCATAAAATGGGATTGTTTTAATTTAAAAAATATAATAAGAAATAATTACTTCCCTTAGAAATTAGGCTGATTTAATCCATTGAATAAGGGAGATATATTCAGAATTTAAACATCATTTAATGATAAAAATACTTCAATGAACCATTGTAAAAATCATTAAAGTAATACATAATTCAAATCTCGTAGATGACAGAGCCAAACATTAGGTCATAATTAATAGGGATAATTTTTAAAAGTATGCCTGCCAATGTGTGGATGTTTATAAATATTGGTTTTATAAAACATATGTTAAGTATGAAAATGTAAGGTCACGAACAAAATTTTGGTTCCCAATATGGAAATTTTATGAAAACATTGGGTTCCAAAAGTTACGTTCTAGATCCTAACATTCACTTCAAATTTAGGGTTATGAATCGTAATTAAAGAATAATTTGAAACAACTATAATACTTAGGAAAACGAAATATTTTACCAAAATATAGTTATATAAAATCCAAAATTCTAGATAAATGAATAGTCCATTAAATAAATTCCTGAAATTCACTTAATGTAAAATTATTAGTAAAATATATAATATTTTTTCCATGTGTAAAAATAAAATAGAATTTAAGTAAAATTGTTGGATCATTCTAATCCTAAAAATAGTTTATTATAAGGACCTAATAGTAACCATCTCTCAAAAAGTTCATATTATTTTTACACTATGATGAGAATCTATAAGTTTAAATACTCAGAAATTTCAAGGAAATTTTTTTCTTAATTTCTTTGGAATTTTATGAGTATGCAGTTTCTGACGGAACCTGATTCTGAGGCCCGGTGTTCCCGGAATCAATTTCCGAAGTTAGTCTCGGGTACCTTCAGTGAACGAACAAGCGGGTTTTTCTAACTTTTAATCTGTTGCTCGGAATTGAAATCTGAGGGCACCGATGAACTCGTGCATCGGTAATTTCTTAGAAATTCCTTTTCTGGAGTTGCTTTCTCTTAGGGAAGAGTTGTTAAAAATAATGGAATAAGTTTAAAGTGAGATAAAAATTGTGTTACAATTTTTATTTCACATCTTTGTGGTTTAACTTCCATGTGAGGGAGTTGGGGTGGGACCCACTAAAATCCTAACTCTTGGTAGGATATTAGTGATTTGGTCCCACACGAATTCCCACCTATTCAAATTCTCTAACCCCTTAAACCTCCCATGTAATAAATGTTGTGGCTGCCTCTCTTCCTCATAAATGCATGCCAACCTATCTCACCATTAATTTTGTCAATTTAACACTAATTAATTAGGTGAGTTAAGGTTTCTGAATTTTTTTAAAAATGTATGAAAAGGTAATAAAATAAGGAAAAGGCCTTATTTTATTTTGGATTGCTTCGTTGTGTTGAGAGAGGGAGTGTTCTTCACATTTGAAGAACTTCATCTTCTTCGTGAAGAACGTCAAGGCTCCGACGACGAACACCGACTCGGCAATCACGGTTCTTCATCCTCTTCTTCCTCCATGTCAATGGAGGAGTCACCGACCATGGTGATCATTGCCAACGACATCATACCTTCCTTCTTCATCTCCGCAACAAGTGAGGAGACATCGTTTCCTCCTCAGACGCACCCCGACGACCACGGAATCTACGTCTGACTCCCGCGACGCTGTTCTCCGCGACGCCCGACGTGCGACGTCAAATATCCAAGTAGGGGTTTGGAATTTTTGTTCATGATTATTCTTGTCATTCTTCATCTTTATTTTGGGGCTGCCTGTTATCATTTTAATGGGAGGAGGTTGGACTGCACGTACACGGCTGACCCTCCTTCCCCTTTGATGTTGTTCCTTGCGGCTCAAAAGAAGGCAACGCGGTGCAACGGCACCACGCGGAAACATAGAGGAATGTAGTGAAGAAGCGCGACACCGTCGTACCGTGCCGTTGAGACCGAAAGAATCCACGACCGGAGTCGGGCCGCGGAAAAGGGGTGTGGCACCGTCGCGCTGCGCCGGTGAACCATGAAGGGTTGCGGCCGGAACGGGGCCGCGATGGAGGGGTGTGGCGTCGTCGCGCCATTCCAGTCGGACCAAGGTCATGGCCTTCGGCCGCGGCGGAGAAGGGGCTGGAACCACCGTCCGCCGGCGCGTCAGAGGGGCGGGACCATGGGGTCCCGCGGCGGCAGCACGGCCGGCCCGCCAGGCCGGCCGATCAAGGAAACCGGGGGTTATAACCCCCGGCTGGCAAAGGGAGCAGCCCCCATGTGGGTGGGGGGGCTGCGGTTTCAATCAGGGGGGCAGCGAACCCCCCCTTCCATGGAGGCTCAACCAGCGCCGAGCTAGCCACACCGGGTCATGCCCGCGCTCGGCCAACCGGCTGCCCAAGCTGGAGCAGCCGCAACGGGCCGGGCCGCCCAGGTCGGGTCGGGCCTCTCCGGCTGGGCCGGGCTGCACCGGTCGGGTCGAGCCACGCCGGTCGGGCTGGGCCGCACCCACTGGGTTGGGCCGCACCCTAATGAGCCGGACATGGACCCGGGTCGGGTCGACCCGGTTCGGTCCGACCCAGGGGGACTCGGGTCGGGTCGGTCGGTGCCCAAAACCCCCTAAAACAGGAAAGATTCTCTTAAAAGCCTATAACTTGGGATAAAGACATCTGATCGACGCACCGTTAGTTGAGATGCTATCCTTGGATCGAGACGGTCATTTCGGTATATTATAATTAAGGATTCAGAGAACTTTGGGTATGGTAGGGTTGGTTCGAGCACGAAACCAACCGGGACCTCGGAGCGGAAACGCTTATAACATGAGCTACGGACGTCCGATAGACATGTCGTCGACTATGTTGGATTCCTCTTGAAGAGATGGAACTTTTTCCATACTTCACCTGAGGTTTGGAAGCAGTTGGAGTAAGGCCGGGTTGGATTGTACCCAAAATCCAACTGGGCCCCTAGAACAGAAAAGCCGATAACTTTCAGACCAGACAACCGTTTGACGAATCGTCAGCGGCGTTGGTAATCACATTGAGAAACATTCCCTATGAGTATACCATATGTGAGTTTGGGGTACAGTTGAGATATGATCAGTTTGGTTCATGCATGAAACCAATCGGGCCCCTTGGACGAAAAGGCTAATAATTCACAGACCAGGTGTCTGATTGACACGCCGTCTGTTGCGTTGAGACCCCAATGACGAGGCGATCTTTTGTGATACTTCTTTGTGGGACTTTGTGATACTTGGAGTATCGACCAGTAGCTCGTGGAGCGGACCATCCTGGTGACGAGCTAGTAGAGTGCAGAGACCTATTATCTAGCTGAGACTTGATGACTGGTGACTGATCATCTCGGAGTGATTCGGATAGCCCAGTGGGGTGCGCTTGGTTGTAGAAGCAAGCCCACGGTGGAGGTGCGCTTGGTTGTAGTAGCCGACCCACGGTACACAACAGAATGAGTACCTTTGTAGGATATGAGGGGGTGCGCTTGGTTGTAGCGGCAGACCCATGGTGGGATGTGCTTGGTTGTAGTGGCAGGCCCACAGTACTCGACAGGTGGAGTACTTCAGTAGTCCAAGGATAGTGGGGCGTGCTTGGTTATAGCAGCTGGCCCACTATACTTTTCAGAGGATGAGTTCTCCAGCAGCCGTGGTTTGACATCGTGAATAAAATCCTGGTTTGAACTGAGTCAATAACCTTTGTTTTTTCCTCATGATTGAGATGGGTTACATGATAACTTAGGTATATGTATGGGCATATACCTAAGTAGAGGTTATCTGTTGAGATCATTTTTTTTTGGTTATCCTTGTTGGATTTAGTGAGACCTTGAGGGTCTCGGGGTACCTACTGAGTATCGTTATACTCACCCCTGCACGGGCTATGCATGCACCTCGTTGTGTTGGATGCAGACGACGGACAGCACTGATGGAGGTCGAGTGTTTGAGGACTGGACGGTACCCAGAGGTGGACCTCACAATGAGTCGGTACCCGGAGGTGGATCTCACGACGATTCAGTACCCGGAGGAGATGGATGGACGGACGATCGGACGTGGAGTGCTGAGGAGGACATCTGTACCTACCCTACAGGTAGGATCTGTGGCGGACGATCTAGGAGCTGCTTGTCACCCTTTTAGCTGTTATCCTTTGAGTTGTACTTTACTTTCAGTTGTAGTTGTACCTTTCTTTTGGGCTTGTATTCAAAGCCCCTTGTACTTTCAGTGCGTTTTTTACTCCTTTACTTAGTGTTTTCTTCCGCTTGTACTATGTTGTGTTGTTCACTTTTATAAACAAAATGCCTTCCCTTTTTATTGGGATTTACACCTTTGGTGCTAGTCGCCAGCCCCTGGCCTATGGAAGGCGGGGTTGGGGTAGTCACGGCACGGGCCCCGAGGACGGGTCGTGACAAATTGGTATTAGAGGAGTCGGTTCTACCACAGAACTTATAACTCTGATATTTTCTTTCTGTGAAGCAATATTGTTAATGGTATCGAGTGTGGTTTTCAGTTCAGGGAGTCCAGTGTTGGTGCCGGCAGCTGACATATCCATACACCAGGACCTTGACAACTGATTTCTGACTTTCTGCACGAAAACACTGATTGCATGTGTGCTTCCCAAAGTTTTTAAAAGTTAGCTCAAACCAGGTCATCTCACCAGGTATAATCGTTTGATTGTGTCACGCTTGTTTCTTTCAGGATGCCTCCCTGTGGACAACCAGCTAAAGCCCCGAGAGTTGTATGTACTAACATCCCACTGAGCGACGAGTCCTCAGTACAGGGCCCTCTTCTAGTTGAGGCACCAGTGGTACTACCACCCATAGGTCCACCGATGCCACCATCCCCAGCAGCAGAGAGTGAACGTTTCTTGATCGCACTGCACGGGTTCCAGCGATAGAGGCCACACAGGTTCAGGGGAGAGATAGACCCACATGTGGCTAAGTATTGGCTACAGGTTGTGGTGAGAGTCTTCAGTCTAGTAGGGCCGCCAGCAGAATTCATGGTGATCCTTGCTTCCAGCCTCCTTCAAGCAGTAGCAGGCAGATGGTGGAGCCTGATGCTCGAGATGCATGACGAGGGGACACTTCTGTGGGTAGACATCGAGAGCCTGTTCCGGGCAGAGTTTGTACCAGCCACCCTTCGAGCGGTGCGTATACAGGAGCTACTGCATCTACAGTAGGATAGCATGATGGTGGTGCAGTACTCAGCGAGGTTCCCAGACCTCTCGTGATACTCCATAGATATGGTACGGGACATGTTCTTCAAGGCCCGAACCTTTGGGCAGGGGCTCAGGCGAGAGATTAGAGCTTCTTTTGTTTATCACAGCATCCCGATGCAGACAGAGGTGTTGGAGCGAGCCCTCTTAGTGGAGAGTTTTCTTGCTGAGCAGTCTCCATCAGCAGAACCCACCACTAGCCGACATGCGGTAGAGTCTTCTACAGTGGGCAGTAGACAGATGACATAGAGGTCCAAGAGGACCAAAACTACAGGTGGTCAACCGCATGACACAGGATCGTGTGTGCGAGGCACCCGGGGTGGAGAGAGAATTACGAGGAGCGGACAGTGTTACTCTTGCGGCGGGGTTGGTCACATAGCATGTGACTATCCGACCCACCATATAGATGACCAGCATATAAACGAAGGACCTCCCAGGAAGAGGCAGAGGTTCGATCGAGGAAGACCGCAAGAAACAGGAGACCAAGACAGGGGAGCTAGCCATGCAGCTGGAGGAGGACGATGCTTCGAGGTGTTTCCACCACCATCACCAGGAGGTCCACCGCGACCGCAAAGAATAGGTGGACATGGGAGAGCTCAGCTTTAGGCAGCAGAAGCATACGACTACAGTGCTCTAGAAGCTGTCGGACAAGAGCGGTACTAGTTCCAGGCATGAGACCTTTGATCTTGGTGCTTCTAGTTTCCTTGTTGTCATTGTTATGCATCTTTGTACTTCGAGCTGCAGTAATAAAAAGACACTTGCCCTTGTGAAATTTGCTTCCTTTCTTTTTGTGTACTAAGAGGTTCTAGTTTAAACTGTTGACTTGACCCTCACTTTCGAGATTCCTACTAGAGGAGACCCAGTGACCTCATGCTGATGCCGACGGTGTGAATCGACCCTTAGAGGTGAGAGTGACGGTTGGATATCTTGGTAGTAACGCCGAGGCCTTACGACGTCATCCATGGAATGAATGCATCATTCATGTCCGGATTGACTGTATTAGGAAAACAAAGTGGTTCATCAAGGGGATGAGACCGGATTTCTATTATCGGAAAAGAATAAATCTTAGCAGATCTTGTGGGACCAGAGATGGTCTAGGTCGCGTCAGAGAAGGTCCAAGTCATCCAGGAGCAGATGAGGACCACTCAGAGCTAACATAAGTCTTCTGCTGACAGGAGGCAGAGACCACTAGAGTTTGAGGATGGTGACCGTGTTTCCTTACGGGTCACACCTCGATGTGGAATTATGGAGATTTGGCTGAGGCTACAAGTTATCTCTGAGGTTCAACGGACCTTTCTAGGTCCTCAGTAGGGTAGGCTTGGTGGTTTACCACTTGACCCATCCACCTCAGCTGCACCAGGTGCACAATGACTTCCACGTATCTCAACTGAGGAGATACGTGCTTCACCCGATGCCTATCAACTACCATGGGGAGTTGGAATTTGGCGATGGGGTGACTTTTGCGGGGTTCCAGTAGGGGTTGAGGATCGACAAGAGCGGCTCCTATGAGGATGGTTGATTCCTCTTGTGTGCTTTTGTTGGCTGCACGGGAACCTCCAGGAGAGCACATGGGAGCGGAAGGCTCAGATGCGTGCTCAGTACCACTTTTGTATCCCTAGTTTGTGTTAAAGATTTACGGAGACGTAAATCCCTGAGGTGGGGGTAATGTAAATACCTGGAAATTTCAAGGAAATTTTTTTTATTAATTTCATTGGAATTTTACGAGTACGCAGTTTCTAACGGCGCCTAATTCCGAGGCCCGGTGTACCCAGAATCAATTTTCGAAGTTAGGCTCAGGTACGTTCAGTGAACGAACGAGTGGGTTTTTCTAACTTCTAATACAGTGCTCGGAATCGAAATCTGAGGGCACCGATGAAATCGCGGTGCCGGTAATTGCTTAGGAAGACCTTTTCTGGAGTTGTGTTTGCTTAGGAAGAGTTGTTAAAAATAATGGAATAAGTTTAAAGTGAGATAAAAATTGTGTTACAATTTTTATTTCACATATTTGTGGTTTAACTTCCATGTGATGGAGTTGGGGTGGGACCCACTAAAATCCTAACTCTTGGTAGGATATTAGTGAGGTGGGGCCCACACGAGTCCCCACCTATTCAAATTCTCTAACCCACTAAACCTCCCATGTAATAAATGTTGTGGCTACCTCTCTTCCTCATAAATTCATGCCAACCTATCTCACCATTATTTTTGTCAATTTAAGACTAATTAATTAGGTTAGTTGAGGTTTTTGAATTTTTTTAAAAATGTATGCATAGGTAATAAAATAAGGCAAAGGCCTTATTTTATTTTGGGTTGCTTCATTGTGTTGAGAGAGGGAGCGTTCTTCACATTTGAAGAACTTCAACTTCTTCGCGAAGAACGCCAAGGCTCCGACAAAGAACATCGAATCGGCAATCACAATTCTTCGTCCTCTTCTTCATCTATGACAAGGGAGGAGTCACCGACCACGGTGATCATTTCCAACGACATCATACCTTCCTTATTCATCTCCGCAACAAGTGAGGAGACGTCTTTTCCTCCTCAGACACACCTCTACGACCACAGAATCTAAATCTGACCCCCGCGACGCCGTTCTCCGCGACACCCAATGTGCGACGTCAAATATCCAAGTAGGGGTTTGGAAATTTTGTTCATGATTATTCTTTTCATTCTTCATATTTATTTTGGGGCCTCCTGTTATAATTTTATTGAGAGGAGGTCGGACTGTACGAACACGGCCGACCCTCCTTCCCCTTTGATGTTGTTCGTTGCGGCTCGAAAGAAGGCGGCGCTATGCAACGGCACCACACGGAAACATAGAGGAATGCGGCGAAGAAGCGCAGAACCGTCACGCCGCGCCGTTGAGACTGAAAGAATCTGCGGCCGGAGTTGGGCCACGCTGAAGGGGCGTGCCGCTGTCGCACCGCGCCGGTGAACCATGAAGGGTCATGGCCGGAACGGCGTTGTGACGGAGGGGCGCGGTGCAGTCGCACCGCGCCGATCGGACCAAGGCCACGGCCTTTGGCCGCAGCGGAGCAGGGAGCCGCGGTCGGAACCACCGGCTGCAGGCGTGACGGAGGGGCGGGACTGTGGGGTCCTGCAGTGGCAGCACGGCAGACCAGCCGGGCCGGCCGATCGAGGAAACCAGGGGTCGTAACCCCCGGCTGGCAAAGGGAGCGGCCCCCAGGTGGGGGTGTGGTTTCAATCAGGGGGGCATCACCCCCTCCCCTTCCGCGGCGGCTCGGCCAGCGCCGAGGTGGCCACACCGGGCCGCGCCTGCGCCAGGCCGGCCGGTCGCCCTGGGTTGGGCCACGCCTACCGGGCCGGGCCGCGCCCTTAGGGGTCGGACCCGGACCCGGGTCGGGTCGACCCGGTTCGGGCTGACCCAGGGGGTCTCGGGTCGGGTGCGTCCGGGCCCAAAACCCCCTAAAACCAGACAGGTTTTCTTAAAAGCTCATAACATGGGCTACAGACCTCCGATCGACGCACCATCAGTTGCTATGTGATCCTTGGATCGAGACGGTCGTTTAGGTATATTACACTCAAGGTTTTGGAGAACTTTGGATATGGTCGGGTTGGTTCGAGCACGAAACCAACCGGGCCCTCGGAGCGGAAACGCTTATAACATGAGCTCCGGACGTCTGATAGATGTGTCGTCGACTATGTTGGATTCCTCTTGATGAGACGGAACTTTTGGCATAATTCACCTGAGCTTTGGACACAGTTGGAGTAAGCGGGGTCGGATTGTACCTGAAATCCAACCGGGCCCCTCGAACGGAAAAGCTGATAACTTTCAGACCGGACAACCATTTAAGGAACCATCAGCGGCGTTGGTAATCACATTGAGAAACAGTACCAATGAGTATACACTATGTGAGTTCGGGGTACAGTTGAGATACGGTCAGGTTGGTTTGTGCACAAAACCAATCGGGCCCCTGGGACGAAAAGGCTAATAACTCAGAGACCGGGCATCTGATTGACGCACCGTCTGTTGCGTTGAGACCCCTATGACGAGGCAGTCTTTTGTGATACTTCTTCATGGGACTTTGTGATACATGGAGTATTGACCAGTAGCTCATGGAGCGGACCCTCCCAGTGATGAGCTAGCAGACTGCAGAGACCTAGTAGCTGGATGAGACTTGACGACTGCTGACCGATCTTCTCGGAGTGATTTGGACAGCCCAGTGGGGTGTACTTGGTTGTAGCAGCAGACCCATGGAGGAGGTGCGCTTGGTTGTAGTGACAGACCTGCGGTACTCGATAGAAGGAGTACCTCTGTAGGCTGTGAGGGGGTGCGCTTGGTTGTAGCGGAAGACCCATGGTGTGATGCGCTTGGTTGCAGCGGCAGACCCACAATACTCGACAGGTGGAGTACTTCAGTAGTCCAAGGTTAGTGGGGCGCGCATGGTTGTTGTGGCAGGCCCACTGTACTCGACAGAGGAGGAGTTCTCCAGCAGTCGTGGTTCGACATCATGAATAAAATCCTGGTTTGAGCTGAGTCAATAACCTTTGTGTTTTCCTCATGATTGAGATGGGTTACTTGATAACATAGGTATATGTATGGGTATATACCTAAGTAGAGGTTATCTGTTGAGATATTTATTTGTGGTTATCCTTGTTGGATTTAGTGAGACCTTGAGGGTCTCTGGGTCCCTACTGAGTATCGTTATACTCACCCCTGCACGGGCTATGCCCGCACCACGTTTTTTTGGATGCAGACGACAGATAGAACTGACGGAGGTCACGTGTTTGAGGACTGGACGGTACCCTGAGGTGGACCTCACGACGAGTTGGTACCCGGAGGTGGATCTCACGACGATTTGGTACCCGGAGGAGACGGATAGACGGACGATCGGACGTGGAGTGATGAGGAGGACATCTGTACCTACCCTATAGGTAGGATCCATGGTGGACGATCCAGGAGCTTCTTGTCACCCTTTCAGCTGTTATCCTTTGAGTTGTACTTTACTTTCAGTTGTAGTTGTACCTTTCTTTTGGGCTTGTATTTCCGACCCCTTGTACTTTCAATACGTTGTTTACTTCTTTACTTAGTGTTTGCTTCCACTTGTACTATGTTGTGTTGTTCACTTTTATAAAGGCAATGCCTTCCTTTTTTATTGGGGTTTACGCCTTTGGTGTTAGTCGCCAGCCCATGGCCTATGGAAGGCAGGCTTGGGGTAGTCACGTCACGGGCCCTGAGGATGGGTCGTGACAAGATGATTCATTAAAATGTTATTAAATATACATTATATAATAGGACGATGTCATTTTATAGGACAAAAATGATATAGGGTATCAATGGTAGAGAATAATAGGATTTTGATGCACTTTACCAAGCTGTATTACCTTGGTAATTTCTAGTGCATGAGATTATGAGAACATGAACCACCAGTATGAAATGCATATTTATATGCATCATTATATGTTCTTATCATTGTAAAAATTTATTTATCCTTAGAATATAAGATTATTATTTATGGATATAAATATTTTTGTCAATTCATATATCAAAGAAAACCATGAAAATATATGCCGACATCGAATTTGGATATGTTGGGTGTGTCATGAGTGATATTTATTTAATAAATAAAGAGAGAAAATATTTTTTTAATGTGTTATTTAATAGAAGATGAAATATTATGGGATTTGATGGAAATGGGAAAACCTAAATAAATATATAGATATGTTATTTTGTGGGTATGTTCAATTGTATAGATTTAAATAAAGAGACATAAAACATATAAGTTAATCACTCCATCATGAAACCTTCTTGATTTGATACCACAATAAAGGTATTATATTACCCAATGATCATGAAAATTTGGTTTTATGTCATTGCAACATTAAATTATTTCTCTATGGGTGCCTTGAAATATTTTAAGATACTAACATTATACATTAGTGGTTCTTCTTAATGCTGATGGGAAATAGGCCTAGAGGGACACACACTATGTGTGTCAGAAATCTACGTTTAGTTTTATTATAATTTAACTTGAAGAAATAAATTTTTTTCCTTATTTTTAGTTTAATAATTATATGGTATTGGTTTATTTCCAAGATTTAATCATGAATTATTCAGAATAATATATTTGTGATGTAAATATTAATAAATATTTATCACTATATTTTCTGAATATAATATTTATTATATTTATGAGTGAACAATGAATTACTATTTATATAATTATTAAATATTTATTCTTCAAGGTTCTTATTGCGAATAATAAAGTGTGATATAAGATATTATAAGATATTGTACTAGAAACCATCAATTATTCATCGACATTCTAAAACTTAAGACCATGTTTGGATCACTACTATATGGGTTCTTCTCATAGATATTGTTACACAATTATGGTACACCAAGAGTAGTCAACGAAAGCATAAATGAAGTAAAAATTACAAGTTAAAGTATTTCTAAATATATCTATAATTTAATTACAAATTATATGTGATGATTTTATCTTCTTTTGTGGGTGTTAACTAGACAATTAATCACCAGTTTAATTTAGTTGGTCTAGCCATTTTCGTCATATACTTATTGAAATATTCATCAATTACAAAAAATTAATTGGATAATCCAAGTAGGTTCTTCCATCGCATCTAGAATTGTCATATGCTACATAGTGGTAACATAATTAATTTATAATTATTTATTAGTCGTTTATTCATAATATGAATTTATTTTTAGGTTTTTTCTCAATTATTCATTATTAAAATACATCTGTCAAAATCATCTCCCGTTATTTATTCTACCTCATATAACTAAAAAAAGTTAAAATTAACAAGATAAATATGTAAATAATTCATTAGGATATGTCGAGTGTTTTGGTTATTTAACGCAGTAGTACATGACATGTTTCCCAATGGTACATGTTGTATACCTGTGTTTAATGTTCCAGGATGAATCGTGTCAAAATATTTTCAGTCTGAATTAAATTCAGATTGAGTTCATTTAATTCACACAACATATTGATTAGACCATGCTAGAATTTTGTTTGATCAGACTAAATGTCTTGTAACTCTCTTATACATTGTATATTATATGTGTTTTTATAATAGAAAATGTGGGGGTACAAGCCACATCATGTACTTATTAAATGAGATGGGGACTGGAAAACAATGAAACTTAAAGGACACAAGTCATGTAGTTATTATACACATATTGTACCTTATACAACATCATGACCAAAAAAAAGTGCCATCCCTAGTCATGTGTCACAAACTTGGGAAGAAGAGGTCGTGCAATTTGTATCCCCATTACATGACATGTATCTTGTTGTTCCTCATTTAATTAATTTAACCTAGTGAGAAATATTAAGGATATAATTAAACGTATTTACATGTGTTCCATGTAATTTAATAGATATCACATGAAATGGGATATGATTATCAATTATATATTAAATTAATTTTCATGTTAAATTCTAAACTAAAATTTGGTTAAGTTATTTACTTTTAGTTTACACTATTTTAATTAATAACATCACATGGATTATAATTTTCATATAATCATTCATCATTTATTGAAAAACTCTTTCCTTATATTACTGTCCATGAAATTTATATTGGATTCCATGTGAATACACACTACAAGGACAATACTAAGTAGTATTGTGCAGGTACATGTTGTTTCTCCCAAGTACACTTTTTTACTCTATTAATTTTAAATAAGGTAAATTTATTTATTTTGATTAAAATTGTAGTTGATGTACATTTTTTTATGATTTTGATGGAATTAAGGAAAATTGAATTAATTAATTAAATATATACATTTTTTGATTATTTAGAGTTTTTTATCTTAATTAATGAATTAATTAAAGTAATTTCAAGATAGATTGAAAATTTATATTCTTTTCATATATGGGGTTGGTCATGAGATTATATCATACATTTGTATGTGAATGGTTTACTTTTAATTTATTATTATTATTAAATTAAATTGATGGATTTATATAATCCCATCGTTTAATTATGCAAGTGAATTATATCCTATAATTTGTTTCGGTAAATCTCCTAAGGAAATACTTTGTCTTCCCTCTACTACATGTGAGTAATGATTATATAAAGGATTGAGATATTAGGCGACTGGAGATGGGTCAAGTTCAAAACTAAAGAGAAATCAATCTTGGAGGATCATAGGTTCAAAGGTGGAATGATGCACTATAAACTAGTGCAGGTTCAGGGAGTTATTCTATAAAGGTTATAGTATGTTTTTTATCCTCTAGATAAACTAACTATCAGATAAAGATAAATATTGTACATCTTTATTTATTAATTTATTTCAGTTACATGGTTAGTAATTTATTTAAATAGATAAAGTTCATATTAAATAAATGAATTAAAACCCATGAAAGATGGAATTAGATAATTGGATTATGAGTAATTTTATCAAGACATTATTACTTATAAAAAATTATAACAAACCAAATTGGGCCACCAATTGAACTGGTACCCAAAATGGAATTCCATATACCTAGGGATCATCATCAATCCACCTAGTCAAATGACAAGCATCAAGGGTATCAATCATAACCATTAGGGATGGTTTCACCCAAAATAATCCAAAAAAACTAATCATACAAACAAGTCATAACCAAAATAATAGAAAGTGGTAAAATCCAACAAAAAAATTACATTGGATAATAATTTAATACAATGTTTCAAATCTAAAATGGAAGCTAATAGAAAATAAAACCAAACACCAAAGAGGATGAAACAAAAAGTGAGCCAATTATTTCTCTAAAACTGAATGCCTGGTCAGCATCTCTATGTGACACTCAAGTCAGAATCCTAATCCCAATAACCGACCAATTCCAATGGGATATTTCACCGAATCACACCAAGAATCAAAGACATTAAGGGGACTATATAAGACATGAAGACTAAATACCCTCCAATGTGTATGTATTGGGTGTGAGATGAATCTAGTTGGATACCACCATGACTCTATTTAATATATTTTATAAAAGAAACCAAAATTCTAGTTTCAAAACAGAATATTTATAATAATTAAAAATTTTTATGGACAAATAGGTTTTCATTTCCATTAAAAAGAATAAAAATTAAAATATAGCTAATAATTCACTTCTTCAATGTGTTCCATTTGTAATAATATTTCACAATGATGTTGGTTTTCCAAAACAATATCGAATTTGAAGAAACCAAACATTTATACTTAACACATCACACTTTTGAAAATAACCCACAAATGGTTTCAAATATTTAAAAAGTTAAAACTGTGGAAAACACTATGAAACCACTTTACTCTTTTCCATTAAAATATTTTATACACCCAAATCAAAGTTATGCCTGGAAAAATGGATAAAAATATTGAATCAAAACCATATAAGGTTACAAATAATTCCAATAAAAGGAGAGAATAGATGTATCCATCTGTAAAATGATCTATACATCAAAAAAGTTCATCAAATAAATTAGAAACACACATGCCAATACATATAAAAATGGTATAAAATGTGATATGTAGTATGAGGAAACACCATAGGGAAAAATTGGAAAACATAAAACACATATAGGTGGACCTAAATCTGGCAGATTAACAGTCACACATTGGTCAACTGAATCATTCTAACCAGTCTCCTTAGTGAAAATACTCTTAGATTAGTGTTATGTACAACTAGTGGGACAAGCCAGTTCAAAAAAACAACTACACAAACAACATCCTGATGTATCTTAATTAGTAACCTCGGTCTCCTCATTTAATAATAAAAGAGGTGGACCATGAGAAAACAATTTCATTACATGACCATATTAAAAACCCAAGGTTAACACCACAGTCACATATTCCCCACCTCTTAGACTACCCTAAAAAAGAACCTTAATTCATTACACATGTTGAATCACATCATACATAATCCATCTCATGGATAAAATAAGCATTATCAACAACACAAAGGGGATCAAGAAGTGTACAATCAATATCACACCATAATGTTCCAATTAGACCTTCACTTTCACATCCCACATATACAATTAGAAGTCCATTTTGAAAAAAAAATTGGAATCAAAACACATTTCCAAATATAATCACAGTCATAAATAATCATAATTAATCAACCCATGGGAAACTCCATTTCGTTTATTAAAATAACAACCCCCTTTAAACATGGAAACTATTTAAACATAAAAAGTTGAACCCACATTGAAAACCCATTTGGAGTAAAACCCAATGAAAAAGTTAGTTCATTATATAAAACAATTTTTATAATTTTATCAACCATTTAGAATTCATAAAACACCCATTTCAAACTAATCACCATTTTAAACATGGGATTCCACCCATTTTCCAAAGTAATCTCAAAAATGTTTAAGAAAAAAATTTGAAAACCAAACCAAGATAAACCATGCCAGCATTAACTAGGATAGACATGAATTTATGACATCAAACGTCAATTTAACTCTTAAATAAAAGAAAATAAAATTGAAACACCTACTGATGTGGTGGAACCTTGTCACCATTGTTTAAATCAACCGAAAAGGAACTCCTATGATGGTTCACATTGATTTCCAACCAAAATCCCCAATTCATAACAAAAATAACCAAGAAAATCATCTAAAAATGACCACATGGGTTATATTAGAATAGTAAATGGGGATAAAACAATATATAAATTATAAGGGATCCCTAACCATTAGATTCTGGTTAATAATCATAGAGAACCCATCATAAATTCACAAAGGAGGGTCTTGGAGATATAAAGGTTGGCTGGGAAAGGCATCCAAGTTGTGTGGATTAAAGTGGGCGGGGGAAGGAAGGACACCCCATTTAAAAATAATCCAAACGAAAAAAAAATCCCCTCATATAGTGGTATTCATGGTTTACCCACATGGTAAAACAAACCATGCGGTAACTATGAAGATCCCACTGTTACGAGATACGTAGGATGCACAATTAGTTTCATGATTTATTACCATGAAACCTGAAAATTCTCCCAATATTTGAAAATTTAATCCCAAAACACATATAACTGGTGGGTAAAATACATCCAACAAATACCACCACATAAAGGCAACACTATATATGCCACAAAATCCCCACCATGACACTTTTTACCACTATAAGTTCTTCATAAACATAGGAAAATATATAATGTTAAGACTACCTTCCCTATAATGATGACTCTATTTGTAAATAACTTATAAAAACCCAAAACAAATCATACAAGCAATGAAAACCCCTTTCCATGGGTAAACCAAAACTGAAATAATTGGATCTCCCTATTGAATTAGTGTGAAGGGGGAAATGGGAAGAAGTCGGTATATCCACCGTATAATAATTATTTAAATTGAGGATATCAAGATATCCACAACTACTCCTAAGAGCCTCATAAAATCCAAAAAAGACCACAGTAAAAAACATACACCTATAATAATTTTTATTTTATAAAACCAAATGATCGATTGTTCTAACCAAAGTATCCAAAAGTATCACTCTACAAGATCATGAAAAAACAAATAGATACCTGGAATGGGTCTCCCCACTATTTAAAACTTCTCTACAATGGAGAAACATTAGATAAGTGTATACATAAAGGATTATAATCACTAAAGAGACATGATTCCCTCTAACAATGACAAATAAAGAAAAATAAAAACACTAAGATAATGATACTTAGCATCTATCTCAACACCATTAGGAATTTATCTACAATTTTTAGACAACTAACATCCTCTTTCCACAAAACATTTGGATTCCCTGATTGTTAGATCAAAAGAGTATATATTTTACCTACTATTGGGGGTAAATTGTATTTTATAAAATAAAACTATTTTTTTTTGAAACCTCTATATATCAATGAATCAAAAAGAAACTTTATCATATCCTCGTAGTTTATATATTTAACAAATATACCACCTGATTATCAGATTTTAAAAAAGTTTATAATAAGTAATCATTTTCAATAAATTTACAAAATTTAATAAAGAAACTTTTAAAAAAAAGTTATAACATTTATTATAACGAAATTAATAATTAAATAAAAAATATGGATAAAATATTTCCACAAATTAACATTAAATGTAAAGGAATTCACAAACTCTAACTTTGGGTATCCATGGTTTTCACCTAACTATAAGGTTTGTCTTTCTTACAATTAGAAATCCCTCAATACTAAGACTGAACATAACTCTATCTTTCTATCCCCAAAATCTATAAATTAGAAAGATCAGGGTAACCTCTATCTTCGTATCCTATTAAGATCTCAATCAGCTAGATCATACAAAAGATTTAAAAATAAAAGAGTTATTATAGAAATAAATAATAATCCTCTCATGGATTCCTTAAAAACAAATCTAAAAAGGTTATAGTAAAATTCTCTCAAAGATACAAGAAGTTAAAAAATATTTATAGAAAATATTTTTAGCCTATGATGGAAAATATCCTAATCCATAAATTCATCTCCTATTTATAGGAAAATTACCAATGGCCATATCCTCAAATCTTAGAGGTTGTTCCAATGTCTTGAGATAAACTCCCTCTTTACTTGAAAGGATTCTGATTAGCATGTCCATCTGATGGTCGTATGTTTCTAAACCATCAGAGTTAATTAATATTATTTTTGGTGAATAATATGTTTATTACTATTAAAATATAATTTCTTTATCTAATGTGTTTAATGAATGTTCTTCAATAGAATGTATCTGCCTCTATTCGATGAACTTCATCCAATGGTCATGATGTAACTTTGTCTGGTTAACTTTTGTATAATTGAGTTATGTATTTCTATTAATAATTATACTATTAAATATGTAATCATACATATGTTGTAAAAATTATAGTTACTTTTGATTTATAATGGTTTTTCCCATTATAAAGGTTTTTATTTTTGGTAAAATAATTTTTCTGTAAAAAATATTTAAATAATTGGGATGTGTAAAGGTAGAAAAAAATATTTAAGTGTGTTTTGATTCTCAAATGATATGTTATAATGTGTTCAAATTAAATCCTTTTAATCAACAATATCCCCCTTTCTCAAAATCACTAAATATGAATATCAAAACATAGAAACAAAATAAAAACTATTTATTGAAAAACATACTCCCATTTACTTACACATTGATATATTAATCCTTTTATACTTCTATTTAAATTTTTTCCCCTTTATTAATTTTTCGTCAATTATATTTTTCTTTACATTTCATTAAAAAACATTATATGAATGTTTTTTTGGAAGAAATTATTTTTTTAATTTTCTCAAGTTAAGCCCTTTTCTCCCCCTTTGTGCTTTCCAAAAAATTGGAGGTAAATAGTGTTCCAAAAATGTTATAGTATGAAATATGTCTACAAAAAAAATATTCAAAACAAATATTCTCCCAAAAATTAAAAAATTAAACTCATAAAATTATCTTTGTAAATAAAATTCATTCTAATATATGTGTGTAAAATAATTATTTTCAATCATTCATTAAAGTGAGTTTGATTATTACAAAAAAAATCAATAGTTCAGAAAAAAAATATATTGTTTTTTCAAAATATTATTTATAATCACATTAATATATTAGAAATACTATTTAAATTTCTTTGAATAGGTATCAAATAATTTAATATTTTATAACTCATCCTAAAAAACATGAAACTATATATTTTATTACATCAATATCAATGCTTCTTCTTCTAATAACTAAACCAATCTAATCTCAGTATTCAGTTTTAAAACATCTTCTTCACGGATTAGAACTATTTTATTCTATTCATAAAATTATTCTTCTTAGATCATAGAAATATTATTATTATTATCAATCCCCCTTTTACTTTATTTATCTCTTTAATACATATCTCTTATTATCTCCATATCTATTAATTTTGATTTTTTATCCCTTCAATTTGCTCATCATGAAATGTAATATCATCCTCGGTGTGTTCGATCTATCTGAAAAATTATTTCAACCTTTATATCACTTCTTTTTATTTTATATTAAAATATTTAAACTCATCTTCATTTTTAATAATACATTTTGTAATATGTTTCATGGTATTATAATTATCTATGTAATCTCTTCTTCCATGAATATTAATGAGTTTCAATGTTATTAATGTTATGAAGTGAATCCATGAGTTTCATTATCACCTCATTGAAATTTGTAATCCTCATTTATAAGAATTCTTTACAAGAAGGGAACAAATGATAAAAATTTGATGAAATGTATGAAATGGATAGAGAAGGTGGACTTGATGTTTATCTTCTTACTTTCTTTTATTTTTATCTTCTTTCAGCATTAACTTTTTAAACAGACTTGGGTTTTTCTGAAACTTGGTTTGAAAATATTGATCATATTTTTTTTATGAACATTCCATTCTATTTGATGATTCAAAATTAGTATCCTATTTTGAATTAATATATATGTAATTTTAATTATCATATATACTATCTCCAGCTTCCAAATGTTCATGTAACTATTTATTTAGATCTTCACCATTTCTTGGATTTTATTTTAATAATTTCATACAACTTATATAACTTCTAATTTCTCATGTTACAATTTATATTTTTATTCAACAATAGATTTTCCCTTATCTTTAACAATGAAAAAGGAACTTGTAAAAATTTATTTTTTTCTTTCAGATGGAAGGAATTGACACGCTTTTGGTTGAACAATAGATAAAGGAAAAATTGACAAGGGTTCTTCTTTATTTTTTGCTTCAATATTCAAAAGGTATTATTATATGATTTTTAATAGACTGTTTACATGATTTTATCTTTTATAAAATAATTTTTTTCATTTTTGTTTACTCTTATTCTCAAAGAAATTTATAAGACTTATCTCTCAAATCCAAGGGCTCAACCTTATATAATCCAAAACATTGATCTTCTTGAATGTTATGCTCTTTTTTCTACATAAGATAAGTGAATGAATTATAAAAAATATCTTTATCCTTCTTCCATGGAAGAGGTGGAGAAATTTTAGTTGGATTCATTTTCTCTTGAACTTTTTGTTGTGTCTTTTCTGTTTGAACTTCAGATACTAATTTTTCTAATTTTTTAATGAATATTTTTAATTGAGGAATAAACACAAGCCACATTCTACTTATTGTATTATCTTAAATAAAATACATCATCTCCATATCTGTATTTTCCTTATATTATATATTCTAAACATTTTTGAACATAATCATAATTTTATTAATTAAAATTTGAAAAACTATAATTTTTAACACTATGGTTCCTTTCATAATTTCATTAATGTATATAAATACAATATTTACACAGTAAAAAATTATTATGTTTCAGAAAAATTAAAAACATAAATTTCTTTTGACTTTAATGTATCCATATAAGCCCTTCTTCAAAGAAAAATATTCCAAATCCATATTTCTATAATCATTTCATATCATGACAGATTGTATACTTATCTTACCTTTTCATTTGATATGGGAATGTATGTTTCGTATTTCTAATTTTTAAAACATTATAACTTATATGGATGCTTGTGAGTAATGAGATTATATTTACCTTTAGATAATATTCCTAAAAAACATAAAATTGTTGAATATTGAGTTTATAACACTCTTACAATAGATTTAAACTTATAAATTTCTTTCGTTCTTCATAATTTGATATGAATGAAGAATAAAATTATTTTACCATCTATGGGAAAAAAGATCAAAATGTTCTATCACTATGAAAATATTATCTCACCCTTAGATGATAATAGAATTATTTATAAGGGAATCATAACTTTTAAACTATCTTATCTCAATGATAATTTCCTTTATTATTTATATTTTATAAAAATCATCATATGAATTCATTTTTCTGAAACAGACTGAAGAAATTGACCAAAAAAATAGCTAAAAAATAGGAAAATGAAAAACATAGTAGTAAGAGTAGGTAGTAGAGATAACTAGTAAATAGGGGACTTGTGAACCACACTTAATTATATATGGGTTAGTAAAGATACTTTTCAAATTATATAGATCTTAAAGATCAAAATGAATCATCTTTCAGATCTAGATGTTATGATATTTCATGAATGATAGAAAAAAATTATAAACTTCTCCAAAAAATTATTGGATGAATGGATTCTACAAAAAAAAATTCAGAAATTTTTTCAAAAGTTATAGAAATAAAAATTTGTAAATATCATAAATCAAATATAAAAATTGATATTAATATATTAATATTAATAAATTATATCTTATATAAGTGACTGACAATCTTGTTGTGAAAATTTTCTTGGTATTTGTAACATCTTGGTTTTTTAAATAACCTATGTTTGAAAAATAATTTTAGAAACATTTTTCCACAAAACCATTAAAGAAAATATTTGAATGCAAAAACATTTTATAAAAGTTTTTCCAATTAATATTTTATGTAATGTTTATCTAAAATTTTATAAAATCTATTCAAATTTCTGTAAAACATAGAAAAATAAAAAAAATTAAGTTCTCTCACCATTTTAAGTAGTTTTTTACTATAAAAATATAGTATAAAGAATAAGTGTATATAGAGGGTCATTTTATTTTTACCATTTAAGGATTATATTTAACAGATTCAAATCTTCCAATATAGAGTAATTTTAATAAAAAAAAATAGCAAATAGTTTATATGTTTTAATGAATTATAAAATTATAACTATTTTTATGTAAGATCCGAAAAAATAGTTTCTTATATATATGTTATTATCTTGTTAGTTATGTGATTTGTTTTTACTTAAATCTATGGAAATTTTATTATCACAAAAAAATTAGATGTTTACTAAAAAAACTAGTTAAAATCAATGAGTGTGAGTTTCATCCACAATACTTGAGCACAAAAACATCCAAGAGACAATTATTTTTCTCCAATACTATAAATTACAAAAAAAATGTGGTTTCACTCAAGACCAAGAAGCTATAGTTTCTCATAATAAATGAAAATTTCTAGACATACTTTTTCTATCCAAATTACATCCATAAATATCATTATCTGAAAAAAATAGGTTTAAAATCATTTCAAAAAATATAAAATAGACCAAGATCTATAGTTCTCTTAAAATAATGAACTTTTTGTTTTATAACTTTAATATGGGACTATTTTTGGATTTTCTTGACATCTTTCTAATAATTATATAGAAGATATTATGTCAGCCCAACTATCCATAAGATGTAGTAAATTACTGATCATATATCTAAAAACTTTTTGATTAATTAGTTTTCCAAATTCATCAGAATCTAAATTATTTTAGGATCTTATAGGAAAACTAATACATTTAGTATTATCATATGAAAAAATTAAAAGAATATATTTTATATATTTATTTAGATAAAAAATTTCCTTCTTATTTTTCAGAAATTTTCAAAACATAGAAAAGGGTAAATTATCCTATCATTACCTTTTCTAACTGAAGTTTCATAATATTATCCAAGGAATCAATTACACATTTTTTTACTAAACCATATATAATTTCATAGAGATAAATTTGAACAATTTTTATATCTTTAAAAACTTTTTAATAAATATAGTTGGATTTTTTTTCCATTAACAACATTTCTTTGTAACAAAAATCCAGTTAATATATCATATCCGGATCTAAAGGTTTGTTTATGTCCATAAATTTTCTTTTTATGTTTAAAATATGAATTAGAACTTACTTATTTTCAAAACCAGGTGGTTTTTAAACATAAAAATCCTCTTTTACATATTCATTAAGGAAATCACATTTCATACCCATTTGAAAAATGGTAAAATTTATAAATGCTGCATATGCTAGAAGTATTCGTATAGCTTTAAGTACTGATTTTAGAGCATAAAATTATTTTTAGTCTATGGATTCCTGTTGATTATAACCCATTGAAAAAATTATAGTTTTATTTTTAATTATTACTCAATTTTAATCAAATATGTTATAGAAAACCCGTTTTACAACAATTATAGAAATATCATTAAGACGTTTCACCAAAGTAAAAACTTAATTCCTATAAAACCAATTGAGTTCATACTTCATTAAATTTACCAAATCATGATCACCTAAAACCTCATCAAGAGTCTTTGGTTCAAATTATAATAGAAATTAACATTTTTTGCATTAATGTTTTATGAAATATCTAGTTTTAATTGGTTTATCAATATCACTAATGATATTATCACTAAGATAATTCTTAATTATCATATGATTCATTGGGATTTTAAATTAATATTCTTCAATAACACATTGAATTAATTCAAGAGGTAAAAATTTAGAAATAATATCTTCATTTTTTCTATCATATGAATAATTTTCGAACATTGTTTTAATTTTTTTTTTTTTTGAAATAACAGCTTATTTTTTTGTTTCCAGTTGTTTGAAAAAAAGAATCATTTTTATCAAATTTAACATTCACTATTTCATCAACAGTACTTGTATTTTCATAAAAAAACTCTATGAGCCTTATTAACTATAGAATCACTAAGAAATATTCCTTCATCAAATTTTGATGAAAATGTTTGTAAATTGTCATTATTATTAAAAATGGATTCCTTGAGTCTATAAAAATATGAAATTGGAATGTTTTAGTTTTAATATTTCTATAACACATAAGGAGTTTTATTAATAAAATGTTTAAGTAAAACTCAATTTATAGTATATTAGGTAGCACTAACTTTTTCAACCCAAAAATGTTTAGCAATTGAGTATTCACTAAACATGGTTATTGTAATCTCTTAAATAAATTTTTTATTCTTATAACTAAACTATTTTTCTAAGGTTCTATATGTGTCAAGAAGTTATGTATTATACCATTTTTGGAAAAAAAATTACAAATTCAAAATTTACAAATTATGCACCATGATTACTATAAATAATTACCAATGGAATATTTCACTCATTTTTAACATGGGCTATAAAATTTTTATAATAGAAAAAGGATTCCAAATTTTTAGCTATAATAAAACCCCATCTGTATCTAGTGTACTCATCAAATAAAACATATATATAGTATTTACCTCTAAAAGTAATAGTTTGTGTAGGATTAAATAAGTCCCTATGCACTAACTATAAATCATTATAAGTTGATAATTCACTAATAAATTTAAAACCTGAAATATGATACCTTCCAAATTTACAAGGATCACAAATTTTAAATGACTTAAGCCTAAACATTGAAATATATCTAAATACTCCTTTTTAAGTAATTTTGGCTAAATTTATGACATTAAATTTTCTTAACCTTTCATGCCACAACCAATATTGACATTCCATTACATTAAATAATGGTAGATATTAATTCATATGGTCTTCAATGTTAATTTTGTAATAATTATAATCATTATTGGTTGAAAGAATAAATTTAACTTCATAGTTATGAAATTTAAATTTTTCATTCCTAAATCTTATAAGGTTACCTTCATCAGATAATTGAATTATGATAACGAGGTTGTTTTTAAGTCCTAAAAAACAAATCATTTTAAATTAAAGGTTTTCCATGATCAACTGTATTACATATTCCATTTATTTATACTTAATAATTATCGACCAAAGTGACATTTCCAACTTTCATTTTGATAATATTATTTAAATATTTCTTATTTCTGGTCATATGTTGAGAACATCCCCTATCCGTGTACCAAATTATGTTGTTGTTAGTACTCATCCTATTTTCCTGAAATTAAAAAGTTTTCCTTTTGGTAGCAAAAAATTCTTGGGTTTAGCATTGTAAGGAAATAAACAATTAGGAATCCACATTTGTACAACTCCTATTCACTGTAAAATGTTTTATTCTTTTTAAAATTGTTCTTTATGAAATCAAAACTATTTTATTTTATTTAAATAACAACTATTTTCTCTTTTCCCATCACTTTGAGATTTATTATAAAATGATCACTTTATGGAAAAAATAGTTAATTTGAAAATAGGGTTTTTAGTTTGTAAAACCTTCTCTAGAAATAAATCCTTGAGGTCCAATTCATTTATATATATTATTAAAATTTTCCACTCTTGAAGTAAATTTTTATATTAATTTATTCAGACTAAAAATTTGAGAATTTAATTTGAAAACTAAATCTTTACTGCAACACCCCGACCCCTCTAGACTAGAGACGGTGCATTACTTGTGATATTGGCATGGTTAGAAGTAATGAAAATCCTGCAGGAATGATCAGTTTAGTAGTCTTTAAGAAACTAGATACATAGATGTAACTCAAATTACATTTGAAAAGGTTACAAAATACAATATATGATAAAAACTAAAAAAATGCATCCACTGGAACACAATAAATGTTCTCTTCTTAATCAACTTTTGAAAGTAGAAAATTAAATGGGTGATCTCAAATGCTTGGTAAGGGTTACAAATAGTGGAAGCATGAATCAATAATAGCTTAATTTTAAACAATTGACATAATCAAAATGGCAGGGTGAATAAATGAAAAAACTCACGCCACTAATAAACTGAGAATGAAACTGCCCCCATAGATTTTGTCATAGTAAAAACCTCCTGGATAGTAATAACTTATAATGAATAAAAATAATTATTATTAATTGAACCTCATTTTTCTAGAACATGAAACCATAATACCATAAAAAAGGTTTAGTTCTGTGGGTAGAACCCCGTCTAATTTTTGGAAACAAACTCGAAGGATTTGTTTCCAACTGGTTTTTTTCATGAGACCTACCAATGCATCGAAGGACTATAGTGGTCCCCACCCACCTCTAAATCCAAAGAATTATTTATACATTTATTCAACATAAGAGCAATATGAATAAACATTATCCGTATAGAATATAGGATACAGATTCATCAATATTTCCACAGTCAAAATAACATTCAAAACAAATATCGTATGTAAAGTGATATAAAGCATAGAAAATAATCATATCAATGATATAATAATATAGAAATTTAAATGGAATATAATTTCAAATTAAAATTTATCTCAAATGGGCATTAGTCACACCACATAAGAAAGAGTAGGTTCACCATTACTAAGAAAGTCACAACGAATTGAAAATTGACACAAAGCTCGTTACCGTGTTGTATTCAATTGAGTCGTGTGACCAAAAGCTAATAAACAAAAAAAGAGTCACAGAATACCATTAATATAAAGATAAACATGATATCATATGTAAAATGGTAGTACACCTATACCACAAATAATAAATAAGAGGTGAATAATGGAAATCCCAAAGAATTGAAAGTGAGATGAGAAAAACCCCTTACAAACATTTTTTCATAGTAACGAGTGTCCTTGAGAGGGCTTAATAAGAGGTAAAAGGTTATCCCATTATTTATATATTATAAGGGATGTATGGGGGAGGTTTAAAATCATACCCCATAATTAGGTATTTAAAATAATAGAGCACAACATAGGAGAGATTCTTGAAAAAAAGTGGGAGAGAGGATCCCTTACAAAGATTGTATCATTAGAGTGAGGATAATTCAATGAAATATTAATGCGTTACAAACATAAACCCCCACAATAAAATTGGATATATAGAATAAAACAATCATAGTTCATTCACACATATTCTAGGAAAGACATAACCAATGACAAAGATGTCTAACTCCTAAAAGCAAATTGAGTTAAGATATCCCTTACCTTATGCTTGAAGGTGTTCTTGACTTGTTATTAAAGACCTGAATAATAAAATTTATATTCATTAATTAATAATTCAAGAACCTCATAAACATGTAATATATATGTTATAACCTAATTAAGTTCATTAATGGCCTTTTGATTGGTTTAAGAGATTCAATTTTATTGTTTTGGAAGCATTTTCTTACTTGGTTTCATGATTTGTTTGCTTGTATTCATGAATGGCAGTTTGTTTGAAATATGGTTAAACATCCAGAATTGTTAATATACATTATTAGTGACATTAAAAAGATATAAATGATCTTATAATGATTTTGGTTATATACCATGAGGGTGACTCATTCGATGAGTTAAAATAAACGCTTGGATTTGGCTTGGCGGTTTTGTTCACAATAAACATGTTTTGTATTATTATTCCATATTATGAACATGTAAAGATTCCAGAACATTAATCATGATAAAATACATATATAGTGACCTGGTTAAACCATTTAAAAGGCTTCATGATCAGTATTCAAGATATCAATGCAAATTGAAAATACGTCTTCCTTGAGTGTGATAAATTTACACATCTCAGACGGTGATTGCATTTATTGTATAGATGGAGGGGGGAAAGAGAGATTATGATGAAATATTCCATTATCAAAATGAAAATATAGTACCTGTAAGGTACTGGTATTAACATGGAATTTTGATGAGGGGAGGCGAGAAGGGAGAACAAAATAATGGAACTTTGTAAAATAAATTGAAAGAAAAGAGAAGGAAGGTTCACCACTTGAGTACTCCTCCTTGAGAATCTCTTTAAGAAATTTATTTTTCTCCTTTTGGTGAGACCAGAAGGTCTTGGACATGGGGAGAGGTCTTGGGAATAATATTTGGCATAATTTAGGCATGTATTGAAGCTTGAGTGGTGTGGGAGGAAGAGGGGGTTAGGGGTGCCACATTATTCCCTCCTTCGGAAATTTTGTCCTCGAAATTTTATGTATAAAGTCCACCAAAAATATGTGGGTAGTTATTCTTCATAACATTCTCAGGTTCCTAGGTTTCTTCCTCCATATTATGGTTTCTCCAGATAACCTTTACTAGATGAGTTGTCTGATTTCTTAATACATGCTCCCTTGTGTCAAGAATCCCTATAGGCTTTTCAAAGTATGACAAATCAGGTTCTAGTTCAATTTCTTCATATGTGAGTATATGCATTGGGTCTGGAATGTATTTCTTTAACAATGACACATGTAACACATCGTGAGATTTTGAGGCATCACTACATGGTAAGCTACTGCTCCAATTCTTTCTAGAATTTCAAATGGTTTGATGTAGCTGGGGCTCAGTTTCCCTTTATTACCTAACCTTAATACACCCTAAATGGAGATACTTTCATAAATACATGATCTCCCAATTCGAATTCCAAATCCGTTCTCTGGTTGTCAGTATAACTCTTTTTCCTACTATGGGATGCTTTAATATGGGCTTGTATTTTTTTCACCTTTTCCATGGTATCTTCAATAAGTTCTGGGCCTATAAGTTTCCTCTCACAAACTTCATCCCAAAAAGTTGGAGTTCATCATCTATTTCCCAAAAATTCTTCATCTGGATCCATTTCAATACTAGAATGGAAACTATTGTTGTAGGAAAAATTCAACTAAAGGAATGTATTGATCCAACATAACATGAAAGTCAAGAAATCATGACCTCACCATGTATTCTAAAGTTTTAATAGTCCTTTCAGACTGTCCATCAGTTTGGGGGTGATAAGCAGTACTCATATGAAGCTTATTATTCAAATATTTCTGGTGACTTTTCCAGAATTTTGATGTAAACAAGGGATCTCGACCGGATACAATCTATAGAGGTTCTCCATTAAGTCTTACTACTTCAATAATATAATGTCTTTCTAAGCACTCAAGTGGAAAAATCCTCTCTTATAGGAAGGAAATGTGCTGATTTTTGGAGATGATCAACAATTACCCATATTCCATCATTCCTTCTAGGATTAGTTGGTAGTCCGGTGATAAAATCCATCGTAATATTATCCCACTTCCACATAGAAATAGGTAGAGGTTGCATCACTCTTTTGGGATGTTTTCTCTCTACCTTCACTTATTGACAAACTAGACATCTTAACACGTAGTCAGTAATTTCCCACTTCATATTATCCCACCAAAAAGATTTCCTGAGATATCTATAAATCTTGGTGCAACCTATACATATAGAGAAATTTGAGTTGTGAGCATCATCTAATAGTTCCCTTTTTAGCTCAGGTACTGCTGGAACACATAACCCCTTCCCAAATTTTAGAACTCCTTCTTCATACACGAAGTCAGCCAATCTCCCATCTTTGATAGCATTAATTTTCTTCTGTAGATTCTCATCATCATATTGAGAGCTTTTTATCTTCTCTAATAATATGGTTTAGCAATAATTTGAAAAGGGAAATATTTTTCCCTTCCATTAACAATTCCCATATCCAAATTTAGTAGATCAAAAAATATAGGATCCCTCTCAATTCTAATTTGAGTCAGAATTCCATGATCTTTCCTACTTAATGCATCTTCTACCTTATTCACCTTTATCGAGTGGTAGTGTATTTAATAATTGTAATCTTTGAGTAACTAAAGCCATATCCTTTGCCTCATGTTGAGTTCTTTTTGTGTGAAAATGTATTTCAAACTATTTTAGTCTGTATAAATCTCGCATCTATCTCCATAGAGATAATTCCTCCATATTTTCAGAGAAAAGATTACGGCTGCTAACTCAAGATCATGAGTTGGATAATTTTTCTCATGAGTCTTCAACTATCTTAATACATAAGCTATAAATTTATCATTTCTCATAAGGACGCAACCCGGTCCATTCTTTGATGCATTGTTATATATTACAAATCCACCACTTCTAGATGGAAGAGTCAAAATAGGAGCAATGACCAACCTTCTTTTCAATTCATCGAAGAATTTTGTACATTCGTTTTTCCACACAAACTTAACTTCTTTATGTGTGAGCTTGGTTAGCGGGTTAGCTAGTCGGGAAAAATTCTGAATGAAATGCCTATAATAACCTGCTCAGCCAATAAAACTGCAAACCTCGGTTATGTTTTTTGGCATGGGACATTCTTGGATTGCCTTTGTCTTTGAAGGGTCAACTAGGATTCCATCCTTAGAGACAATATGGCCATGAAAAGAGACTAATTGAAACCAGAATTATCACTTTCTAAACTTCCAATATAATTTATTTCTTCAAAGAGTTCCCAGAATAATCCACAATTGATTCTCATGGTCCTCATATATTTTTTAGTATATGATGATATCATCGATGAATACCAAAAAAAATTCTCAAGATATTCCTTGAAAACTCTATTCATTAAGTCCATGAAAATAGATGGTGAATTTTTCAGTACAAAAGGCATCATATTAAACTCGTAATGCCCATACATGGTTCGAAATGTTGTCTTAGGAATATCTTTCTTTCTCACACGCAACTGATGATATCTGGATCGAAGTTCAATCTTTGAAAAGTATTGATCTCCATGAAGTTGATCAAATAAATCATCAATTCTGGGCATAGGATACTTATTATTTATTTTAATAGAATTGATTTCCTTGTAATCAATGCAAAGCCTCATGGATCCATCTTTCTTCTTAACAAAGAGGACAGGGGCTCCCCATGGAGAAACACTAGGTCGAATTAATCCTTTTTTTACTCAATTCCTTTGGCTGTTTCTTTATATATACTAATTACACAGTGTCCATTGTATAGGGAGTCTTTGATTTAGGTCTTTCACTAGGAATTAAATCAATAGAGGACTCAACTTCCCACTCTAGAGGATGTCTAGGAAAATCCTATGGAAATCCATCAATGTACTCTTTCACTATGTTCACATCATCAATTTGAATATTTCATTCCTCACTGATAGATATTAGTTTATCTTTATTTCCAAGTATTGAATTCAATAGAGCTACTGGGGGTGGTTCTAGATAAGAATCAGGTGGTGAAGTTTCTTCACTAAAGACAAGGGATTCTACACCATTTTTAAAAATTGTAACTTCCTTCTTCTTAAAATAAAACTTCACATCATAATTTGAAAACCAATTCATACAATAAATTATATCAAATTAAGTCATTGGAATGATGAAAAGGTTAGCAACTAAAGCACATTTTGGTGTCTGGAGGGGGGCTAGTCGACATGCCTTTATTGCAATGATACTCCCCCTGAGAGTTTTTACTGACAACTCCTTTATTAAATCAAATTGGACATATCTAATTTTCTTGGTAAGATGATAAGATATAAATGAATGTGATGATCCCGAATCAAATAAATTGTAGGATAAGTTTTAGGAAACAATTAAAGTACCTGCCAACACATCATTAGTAACTTTAACCTCTGAGGTTGTAATCGCATAATCTCTCCCTTGATCTCTTTGGATTTTTCTAAGTCAAGTTTCCTTGGCATTTAGGACACTCATTTACATAGTTTCAAATATCTCTTCAATTGTAGAATTGATTATCAATAAATTATTTCTTCACATTACATTCATCAGATCGATGACCCTTTTCCCCGCAGTTATAGCAGACTTTCGAGCCTTTCAAGCATTTCCCAATATGATTCTTTCCTCAGTTATCACATAATGAGACCAACTTTGTTCCCTTGCTCTTCCTTGGTTATTCTCATTTTCCTTTGTTATCAGAGTACCACTTCTTATCTTTGTTTCCGTTGAAAATATTTGATCTAGCAAATTCCTTATCTGTTCTGATGGCACTTCATAAAATTTCATCATATGATGAAAATTATTGAGAATCTAGTGCCCTTTGAAGACTTGGATTAAGACCCTCATAGAAATGATCAATATTTTTTTCCAAGTCACGTACGTAATCTATGGAATACCTGCATAGCCTTGTGAAGATAGTCTCATACTCTTCAACACTGTATTTTCCCCTTTGTTTTATGCCAAGGAATTTCCACTTCATTTCAGTTTGTTTCTCACGAGGAAAATTTTTTTCGAAGAATATTTCCTTAACAGTCCCCCATTTTGTATCTTCTATTTCTTCTTCCTCTGTGGTATTTTGAATCAAGAGCCACTATTGATCAACATCTCCCTTGAGACAATATACTTCCAGTACTACCTTTTCATTTTCATTGCATCTTAACTCCATGATTATCTTTTCAAGGGACTTGATCCATTGCAAAACAACCACTAGATTAGTAGTCCTGTTGAAAGATGGGGGATTCTACCACCTGAAATGATCCAACATAGGTGTGTAATTGTTATTTGTTACAACTTTATTAATTTTTCCCAATATGGTTATGATCTGATCTTCTCCAACATTGACTGTGTTGACTTGCTCAGTGGGGAGATCCCTATATTTCCCATGAGTATTGATTCCCCTTCTTCCATTAGACGCCATTTCTAAATAACATCAAACACTAGATTAGGGTATGAATCATTATGTATAATCTTAAGTTAATAAAATACTTTGTATACTTCAATATCCTACGCATGGATAATCCCATAATCAGAAAAATGGTTTCATTCAGGAATAATTTACATTTCAATACTTCATAATGGATTGTAAAGAAAATATGAATTATCCTAAGAATATCCACTGGGAGTGTCATAACAAAGAGTGAAGAAAGGCCCATTTTCATGTAGCAGTTCCCATTCGAGTCCAGCTCAAAGTGGTGTTTTTGGGTTTTACCCCTAGAAACATTTGTTCCAGAGTCACCTCTACCTACTCATATCTAGACAGGGATTTATTGTCACGACCCGTCCTCAGGGCCCGTGCCGTGACTACCCTAAGCCCGCCTTCTATAGGCCAGGGGCTGGCGACTAGCACCAAGGCGTAAATCCCAACAAAAAGGGAAGGCATTGCCTTTGAAAAGTAAACAGGTACCACAAAGTAAGCAAGCGGAAAAGTAAACACTAAGTAAAACTGTACAAGCTGTGCTGAAAGTAAAAAGGGGCCGGAAATACAAGCCCAACTGTAAAGTACAACTGAAAGGAAAAAACAACAACTGAAAGGAAAAATTGCAGTGTCGAGCCGTCCTCTGGAAGTCCCACCTGAAGGGTGGGTACAGATAGCTCCAATGCTCCTCGGGTCCCGTCGTCCGCTCCGAGCACGTCTCGCCCAGTGGTCCACCTCCAGGTACTGACTTGTCGTGTAGTCCACCTCCAGGTACTGACTCGCCGTGTAGTCCACCTCCGGGTACCGTCCAGTCCTCGAACACTCGGTCTCCATCAGCACTGCCTGTCGTCTGCAACCAACACCACGAAGTGCGGGCATAGCCAGTGCAGGGGTGAGAGACATGATGGGATCACAACTAACCATTTGGGAATCACAACTAACCATTTGGGAATGGTTATCCTTATATGTCTAGGATAATTTTTTCTGGGATGACAGGTCTCAGTGGAGTTTCTTTAATAGTGGGAGATAGCCAGAGTTCTTCCTATGGTTAAAATATGAATCAGGATGAACCTCATCTGAGTAGTGGAAATGGTTATCAATAATCATCAGGTTCAACCACAATGGTTTCTTCTAGGTTTAAGACTATGAATTATAGTTAGTGTGATATGTCTAGATCTACAAAACCTGATTTCATAGAGGATCCATGGATGTTCCACTAGTGTAGGTGTCTAGTTCATCGTTAAAACATCTACAATGATTCCCTCTAATGGAGTGGATATATTTATCTATTTTCTAAGGGTTATTATGGGTGATTAGATTATTCTAAGGGTGTGGGGATCCGCCCTAATTATATAGATATTATCAGGTAACTAATATGCATCAGGGTTTGAATGATTTAAGACACCTCATTGAAGTAGATATAACACCTCAGGACTCTAAATTGTGGTCAACCACTGTGATAGGTGTGACGATTATTACTTCTTTTATGTATTTAAACTTATTTGATATGAGTGATTCAAATTAAATTATATCTATAAATTTTATTAATTATTTGGGTGTGAGAGTGGTGTTAATCTATTTTTGATCAATCAACCAACCATGTTGGGAAGGAAGAAGGGACATGGTTTTAAGTTACCTAAGTGACACATTTTAATAACTTACATAGAGGTGGAATTATACTTCCTCCTATTGGACATGTACATTTTAGATATATTAAGTAGTATAGATTGAATGATCAATTTAAAATATTATACTAACAACTATCATCCCATGGTTTAGTTTCTATCTATTGAAGGGAGTACTCACATCTTCCAGGGCGAGTTGTATCCGAGGTCAGGGATGGTAGGACTCATTGCTCTAGGTGTGGGATCAATTTCATGTCAGATATCTAGGCTATTATTTGATTATATGGATAATGTTTTAGGTGTTTATCTTCTAATGATTGTGTATTGGTACCTTCTGCCATTTCCATATTATTTTTTGGGTTGCTTCCCCAATGAGAGGCTAAGTTCACTATCGATATACTCCCTGAGATGAGACCCATCTCTTTTACATCATAAAAAATTTATCATAAAAAGTTAAATGAGTTAAAATATCATCTGTAATACCTATAAACTAAGGGGTTTCTTCATCCTTTTATATCCCCATGGGTTTCACCAGTGCACATTATAAAGAAGGAAGATAGAATTGTAAAAATTTTCACAGACTATTATAAGCTGAATCAGATGATCATTAAAAATGAGAACATTTTGCCTCAAATTGATGATATTTATTTACCAAATCAGGGGATCCAAGTGGTTTTCAAAATTCAAACTAAGGTCAGGATATCACTAGTGGAAGGTCTTGGAAGGGGATATTCCTAAGACTACTTTCAGGAGTTGATATGGGAAATATGAGTATCTTGTTATGCTATTTGGGCTCAAAAAATCTCATATATTATTTATATAATTGATGAAATAATCATTCATTTATTTTTTATACTCCTTTATAGTGGGTTTTTATGACATCATAGTGCATAACAAGATGAAGGAGGAACCTAGAGACTATCTGAATATTGACATGACAATCTTGAGAGATCATTTCCTATATGATAAGATTTCCAAATTCCAGTTCTCAATCAAGAAGATAATATTTTTTGGGACATTTGATTTATATGAAAGGGACTTTTTTGTATCCTAAGAAGATATGTGTGGTTATGCCTTGGTATTTTCTTAATAGTATTTTATGTCAAAATATATTTTGAGATTCACCATTTACGTTATGTGTTTTGTTCAAGACATCACTAGGTTAGCTTCTCCCTTTATATCATTGAATTATAAAGGGTGATGTTTTAGTGGAGTGAAAATATCCATTTTTCTTTTGAGGAGTTGAAGGTTTTTTTAACATTATCTATCTTTTTTATTCTTCATAATACTAGTCAGGAATATGTAGTGTAATTGGATGCATCAAGTGTGCAGTTGGGCTGTGTACGAATTTTGGATGACCATATGGTGGCCTATAGTTCTCATCATCTAGGCCAATCTGAGAGGAACTACCTCACCCATGATCTAGAGTCTTACTCTATGATGCATTCATTAAATAAATATAATAATTACCTATTCAAGGAATGATTTGTAGTTTAATAAAAACATAATATCCTAGAGTATTTATTCACTCAAGGGACTTGAGCTTCAGGAAAAGATACTGGGTAGATTATCTATAGAACATTGAGTTTTATATCACTTATACCCCCTAAGAAGGGGAATTTGGTTGTCGATTCATTGAGTATAATGTTTTCAATATAGAAAAAAATAAAGAATCAGTCGATGTGTGGAGTATAATGGGTTTTTCTACTAATGTGATTTTAGAGATGTTCAAGGATGGATAGAGAGTTTCCATGAATAGTGTTATGTTAACTCCCTCTCTTTTTGACTAGGTTTGTAATGGGAAGGAATATAACATTGACCACTAATAATTTAGAAGAGTTCAAAATAGTGGGGTTACATTGGGTGATTAGTCTCAATCTCCTGATGTAACCTACTTCTTCATGATGCGTCTGGTGGTTCCTTTGACCCTGAGGTATGATGTGATTCATTAGGGGAATTATTATTACTGGTTCATTGAATAAGGGGTTAACACGATTTTTAATAATCTAAGGATTCAGTATTGGTTTCATAGGATGAGATGGTAAATTAGGGATTTTTCTTTCGGATGTTTTATCTAATAGAGGATCATATCTATTCATTAGAGTCCATATGGGATGCTTTAGCCTCTTCTCATTCTAATTCGGAAGTGGGATCAATTCTTCATAGACTTTAGTATTGAGATACCTCATACTCCAAGTGGTAAATAATCTATTTGGGTGATTATAGATCATTTTAGTACATCATCACATTTTCTTCATAGTAGGTAGTTGGTTAAGGTGGAGGAGCTGAAGAACCTATATGTATAAGATATCATTAGACTTAATGGGGTAACTTTAGTGATAGATTATGACTGGGATACTCATTTTAATTCTTATTATAGCAAGAGTATCAACAAAATTTTGGGGACCTAATTAATGTTGATCAAAACTTATAACCCATAAATAGATGGTCAAATTGAGTGGGAAATATTGATTCATGGGGATATGATTTGTGCATGTGCTCTTAAATTTGGGGGTTCATGGGAATGGTAACTATCATTTTTAGGATTTTCATATTACAAAATTAACTATGAATAGATCAAGATTCCCCATTTTAGGCATTATATGGGTGTCCATGTCAGTCCTCATCATATTGGGTTGAGTTGGGTGAGAATTACTAATTGGGATCGAGTCTTATCCTAGATTAGAAAAAGAATTTTTAGTTGATCCTAAAAGGTTAACTAAATCTCATAGAATCTATAAATCTTAATCCTATCATCTTTAAAAAATACTATTATTTATGTTTAGAGATCATGTGTTCCTCCTGGTATCCATTAAACTGGGAAAACATCACCATAAAGTAGTGAATGTTAGAACCATGTTATTTGTGGTCATTTATGATTATAGAGAGTATTGATAAGGTGGAATATTATCTATTTCTTCCAACACAAATAAGCATGATCCATGATTTATTCCACATAACCCATTAAAAGAATTACCATACATAACCATCTCATCTGATAGAGTGAGAATATTTGGCGTTAGAGCCTGATTCCAATATTGTGGAGAATCTTGTTTGTATCCTGAATTATCAGAATAAGGTGATTCATGGTAATTTGATCCCTTTAGTCAACATTACTTAGAAGGATAGTGGTAATGGATATGATACTTGGGAGTGAGAATATTGGATGTGGGAGCAATGTACTAACCTGTTTTCTTTCTAAGATCCTTCAGATCTTTTTGGGGGAAGAAAGTGGTATGTTGGGGATAATTATGGCACCCATTGGGCCACAAGTATGTTTTATTTTGATATTTATTTATTTATTTATTATTGTATTTTCCTAGAATTAAAGCTTTAGAAAATTCATTTTTGGAAAAAATAGGCCCGGATGCATGGTTGGAACATAGTTAGTGAAACCATGTAGCTAATTATGTGAGAGGAATTTTTGGGGGGATAATGGGAATTTTAATAGCTTGAGAATAGTTTATCAAACCATTTAGATTCATTACTATAATTAAAAAAGAACAATATTTAATTCTTGGATAAGTTATTTTATTAAAACATAACCAATTTTATATTGAACGAAAATTATCCTGACTTAGATAATGAAAATAATTTTATATCTTCCAATGAAGAATCAACTTCATCTAATGAAGATAATACTTTACCTATCTTTAAAGAAGTGTCTTGGTTCGAAACATTTTTTTATAGTTTTTAAAAAACATAATGATTCTAAATAATAACCTTCTAAATAAAATTATATAATTTATATATTTTCAACAGAAATTTCTGATATCATAAATGAGTTACATAAATATAATTTTAAAACAAATAATGACAGTAAATGTAGCACCACTCACCCCCTCTTCCTCCCACACCACTAAAGCTTCAAGATTTGCCTAAATTATGCCAAATAATCTTACCAAGCCCTCTACACACGTCCAAGACCTTCTGGTCTCACCAAAAGGCCAAAAACAAAGGCCTTAAGGATATTCTCAAGGATAAGTACTTAATAGGTGAACCTTCCTTCTCTTTTCTTTCAATTTCTTTTACAAAGTTCCTTTATTTTGTTCTCCCTTCTCACGTCCCCTCATCCAAATGCCATGTTAATTCCATTACCTTACATGTACTAGATTTTCATTTTTCTAATGTAATATTTCATCATAATATCTCTTTTTTCTCCTTCTTCTATCCAATAAATGAAAACACCGTCCGGGATGTGTAAATTTATCACACTCAAGGAAGATGTGTTTTCAATTTGCATTATTATCTTCAATACTGGTCATGAAGCCTTTTCAATGGTTCAAACAGATCATAATATATGTATTTTATCTTGAGTAATGTTCTGAAATCTTTACATGTTCATAATATGGAATAATAATACAAAACAAGTTTTTTGTGCACAAAACCGTCAAGCCAAATCCAAGCGTTTATTTTAACTCATCGAATGAGTGATCCTCATGGTATATAACCAGAATCATTATAGGATAATTTATATCTCTTTAATGTCACTAATAATGTATATTAACAATTCTAGATGTTTAACAATATTTCAAACAAACTTCCCTTCATGAATACAAGAAAACAAATCATGAAACCAAGTAAGAAAATTCTTCCAAAACAATTAAATTGAATCTATTAAACCAATCAAAAAGGCCATTAATAATATTAATAAGGTTATACCATATCTATTACATATTTATCAGGTTCTGGAATTATTAATTAATGAATCTAGTTTTGATTATTCATGTCTTTAATAACAAGTCAAGAACACCTTCAAGCATAAGGTAAGGGATATCTAAACTCAATTTCCTTTCATGAGTTAAACATCTTTGTCATTGGTTATGTCTTTCCCAGAATATGTGTGAATGAACAATGATTGTTTTTTTCTGTATATACAGTTTTGTTGTGTGGGTTTATGTTTGTCATGCATAAATATTTCATTGATTTATCCTCACTCTAATGATACAATCTTTGAAAAGGATACTCTCTCTCACTTTTGTTCAAGAATCTCCCATATGTTGTGCTATCTTATTTTTAATAACTAATGATGGAATATGTTTTTACACCTCCCCCATACTACCCTTATGATATATAAATAATGTGGTAACCTTGTACCTCTCATTAATCCCTCACAAGAACACTTGTTATCATGCCGAAATGTTCTTAAGGAGTTTTTCTCATCTCACATTCAATTATTTGGGATTTCCATTGTTCACCTCCTATTTCTTATATGTGGTATAAGTGTACTAAAATTTGAAATATTTCATCATGTTTATATTTATATTTATGGTATTATGTGACTCTTTTGATATGTAAATTTAAATGGAATATAATTTCTACTGAAAATTTATCTCAAATGGGAATTAGTTACACCACATAAGAAAGAGTAGGTGAACCATTACTAAGAAAATCACAATGAAGTGAAAATTGAGACAAAGCTCGTTATTGTGTTGTATTCAACTGAGTCGTATGACCAAAAGTTAATAACCAACAAAAGAGTCACATAATACCATCAATATAAATATAAACATGATGAAATATTTCAAATTTTAGTACACTTATACCACATATAAGAAATAGGAGGTGAACAATGGAAATCCCAAATAATTGAATGTGAGATGAGAAAAACTCCTTAAGAACATTTCGGCATGGTAACAAGTGTTCTTGTGAGGGATTAATGAGAGGTAAAAGGTTAACACATTATTTATATATCATAAGGGTAGTATGGGTGAGGTGTAAAAACATATTCCATCATTAGTTATCAAAAATAAGATAGCACAACATATGGGAGATTCTTGAACAAAAGTGAGAGAGAGTATCCTTTTCAAAGATTGTATCATTAGAGTGAGGATAAATCAATGAAATATTTATGCCTGACAAACATAAACCCACACAACAAAACTGTATATATAGAAAAAAACAATCATTGTTCATTCACACATATTCTGGGAAAGACATAACCAATGACAAAGATGTTTAACTCATGAAAGGAAATTGAGTTTAGATATCCCTTACCTTATGCTTGAAGGTGTTCTTGACTTGTTATTAAAGACATGAATAATCAAAACTAGATTCATTAATTAATAATTCCAGAACCTGATAAATATGTAATAGATATGGTATAACCTTATTAATATTATTAATGGCCTTTTTGATTGGTTTAATAGATTCAATTTAATTGTTTTGGAAGAATTTTCTTACTTGGTTTCATGATTTGTTTTCTTGTATTCATGAATGGAAGTTTGTTTGAAATATTGTTAAACATCTAGAATTGTTAATATACATTATTAGTGACATTAAATAGATATAAATTATCCTATAATGATTCTGGTTATATACCATGAGGATCACTCATTCTATGAGTTAAAATAAACGCTTGGATTTGGCTTGACGGTTTTGTGCACAAAAAACTTGTTTTGTATTATTATTCCATATTATGAACATGTAAAGATTTCAGAACATTACTCAAGATAAAATACATATATTATGATCTGTTTGAACCATTGAAAAGGCTTCATGACCAGTATTGAAGATAGTAATGCAAATTGAAAACACATCTTCCTTGAGTGTGAAAAATTTACACATCCCGGACAGTGTTTTCATTTATTGGATAGAAGAAGGAGAAAAAAGAGATATTATGATGAAATATTCCATTAGAAAAATGAAAATCTAGTACATTTAAGGTAATGGAATTAACATGGCATTTGGATGAGGGGACGTGAGAAGGGAGAACAAAATAAAGGAACTTTGTAAAAGAAATTGAAAGAAAAGAGAATGAAGGTTCACCTATTAAGTACTTATCCTTGAGAATATCCTCAAGGCCTTTGTTTTTGGCCTTTTGGTGAGACCAGAAGGTCTTGGACGTGGGTAGAGGGCTTGGGAAGAGTATTTGGCATAATTTAGGCAAATCTTGAAGCTTTAGTGGTGTGGGAGGAAGAGGGGGTGAGTGGTGCTACATTTACTGTCATTATTTGTTTTAAAATTATATTTATGTAACTCATTTATGATATCAGAAATTTCTGTTGAAAATATATAAATTATATAATTTTTTTAGAAGGTTATTATTTAGAATCATTATGTTTTTTAAAAACTATAAAAAAATGTTTCGAACCAAGATACTTCTTTAATGATAGGTAAAGTATTATCTTCATTAGATGAAGTTGATTCTTCATTGGAAGATATAAAATTATTTTCATTATCTAAGTCAGGATAATTTTCGTTCAATATAAAATTGGTTATGTTTTAATAAAATAACTTATCCAAGAATTAAATATTGTTATTTTTTAATTATAGTAATGAATCTAAATGGTTTGATAAACTATTCTCATGCTATTAAAATTCCCATTATCCCCCCAAAAATTCCTCTCACATAATTAGCTACATGGTTTCACTAACTATGTTCCAACCATGCATCCGGGCCTATTTTTTCCAAAAATGAATTTTCTAAAGCTTTAATTCTAGGAAAATACAATAATAAATAAATAAATAAATATCAAAATAAAACATACTTGTGGCCCAATGGGTGCCATAATTATCCCCAACATACCACTTTCTTCCCCCAAAAAGATCTGAAGGATCTTAGTAAGAAAACATGTTAGTACATTGCTCCCACATCCAATATTCTCACTCCCAAGTATCATATCCATTACCACTATCCTTCTATGTAATGTTGACTAAAGGGATCAACTTACCATGAATCACCTTATTCTGATAATTCAGGATACAAACAAGATTCTCCACAATATTGGAATCAGGCTCTAACGCCAAATATTCTCACTCTATCAGATGAGATGGTTATGTATGGTAATTATTTTAATGGGTTATGTGGAATAAATCATGGATCATGCTTATTTGTGTTGGAAGAAATAGATAATATTCCACCTTATCAATACTCTCTATAATAATAAATGACCACAAATAACATGGTTCTAACATTCACTACTTTATGGTGATGTTTTCCCAGTTTAATGGATACCAGGAGGAACACATGATCACTAAACATAAATAATAGTATTTTTTAAAGATGATAGGATTAAGATTTATAGATTCTATGAGATTTAGTTAACCTTTTAGGATCAACTAAAAATTCTTTTTCTAATCTAGGATAAGACTCGATCCCAATTAGTAATTCTCACCCAACTCAACCTAATATGATGAGGACTGACATGGACACCCATATAATGCCTAAAATGGGGAATCTTGATCTATTCATAGTTAATTTTGTAATATGAAAATCCTAAAAATGATAGTTACCATTCCCATGAACCCCCAAATTTAAGAACACATGCACAAATCATATCCCCATGAATCAATATTTCCCACTCAATTTGACCATCTATTTATGGGTTATAAGTTTTGATCAACATTAATTAGGTCCCCAAAATTTTGTTGATACTCTTGCTACAATAAGAATTAAAATGAGTATCCCAGTCATAATCTATCACTAAAGTCACCCCATTAAGTCTAATGATATCTTAGACATATAGGTTCTTCAGCTCCTCCACCTTAACCAACTCCCTACTATGAAGAAAATGTGATGATGTACTAAATTGATCTATAATCACCCAAATAGATTATTTACCACTTGGAGTATGAAGTATCTCAATACTAAAGTCTATGAAGAATTGATCCCACTTCCGAATTAGAATGAGAAGAGGCTAAAGCATCCCATATGGACTCTAATGAATAGATATGATTCTCTATTAGATAAAACATCCGGATGAAAAATCCCTAATTTACCATATCATCCTATGAAACCAATACTGAATCCTTATATTATTAAAAATCGTGTTAACCCCTTATTCAATGAACCAGTAATAATAATTCCCCTAATGAATCACATCATGCCTTAGGGTCAAAGGAACCACCAGATGCATCATGAAGAAGTAAGTTACATCAGGAGATTGAGACTAATCACCCAATGTAACCCCACTATTTTGAACTCTTCTAAATTATTAGTGGTCAATGTTAGATTCCTTCCCATTACAAACCTAGTCAAAAAGAGAGGGAGTTAACATAACACTATTCATGGAAACTCTCTATCCATCCTTGAACATCTCTAAAATCACATTAGTAGATAAACCCATTATACTCCACACATCGACCGATTCTTTATTTTTTTCTATATTGAAAACATTATACTCAATGAATCGACAACCAAATTCCCCTTCTTAGGGGGTATAAGTGATATAAAACTCAATGTTCTATAGATAATCTACCCAGTATCTTTTCCTGAAGCTCAAGTCCCTTGAGTGAATAAATACTCTAGGATATTATGTTTTTATTAAACTACAAATCATTCCTTGAATAGGTAATTATTATATTTCTTTAATGAATGCATCATAGAGTAAGACTCTAGATCATGGGTGAGGTAGTTCCTCTTAGATTGGCCTAGATGATGAGAACTATAGGCCACCATATGGTCATCCAAAATTCGTACACAGCCCAACTGCACACTTGATGCATCCAATTACACTACATATCCCTGACTAGTATTATGAAGAATAAAAAAGATAGATAATGTTAAAAAAACCTTCAACTCCTCAAAAGAAAAATGGAAATTTTCACTCCACTAAAACATCACCCTTTATAATTCAATGATATAAAGGGAGAAGCTAACCTAGTGATGTCTTGAACAAAACACATAACGTAAATGGTGAATCTCAAAATATATTTTGACATAAAATATTATTAAGAAAATACCAAGGCATAACCACACATATCTTCATAGGATACAAAAAAGTCCCTTTCATATAAATCAAATGTCCCAAAAAATAGTATCTTCTTGATTGAGAACTGGAATTTGGAAATCTTATCATATAGGAAATGATCTCTCAAGATTGTCAAGTCAATATTCAGATAGTCTCTAGGTTCCTCCTTCATCTTGTTATGCACTATGATGTCATAAAAACCCACTATAAAGGAGTATAAAAAATAAATGAATGATTATTTCATCAATTATATAAATAATATATGGGATTTTTTTAGCCCAAATAGCATAACAAAATACTCATATTTCCCATATCAACTCCTGAAAGTAGTCTTAGGAATATCCCCTTCCAAGACCTTCCACTAGTGATATCCTGACCTTAGTTTGAATTTTGAAAACCACTTGGATCCCCTGATTTGGTAAATAAATATCATCAATTTGAGGCAAAATGTTCTCATTTTTAATGATCATCTGATTCAGCTTATAATAGTCTGTGAAAATTTTTACAATTCTATCTTCCTTCTTTATAATGTGCACTGGTGAAACCCATGGGGATATAAAAGGATGAAGAAACCCCTTAGTTTATAGGTATTACAGATGATATTTTAACTCATTTAACTTTTTATGATAAATTTTTTATGATGTAAAAGAGATGGGTCTCATCTCAGGGAGTATATCGATAGTGAACTTAGCCTCTCATTGGGGAAGCAACCCAAAAAATAATATGGAAATGGCAGAAGGTACCAATACACAATCATTAGAAGATAAACACCTAAAACATTATCCATATAATCAAATAATAGCCTAGATATCTGACATGAAATTGATCCCACACCTAGAGCAATGAGTCCTACCATCCCTGACCTCGGATACAACTCGCCCTGGAAGATGTGAGTACTCCCTTCAAGAGATAGAAACTAAACCATGGGATGATAGTTGTTAGTATAATATTTTAAATTGATCATTCAATCTATACTACTTAATATATCTAAAATGTACATGTCCAATAGGAGGAAGTATAATTCCACCTCTATGTAAGTTATTAAAATGTGTCACTTAGGTAACTTAAAACCATGTCCCTTCTTCCTTCCCAACATGGTTGGTTGATTGATCAAAAATAGATTAACACCACTCTCACACCCAAATAATTAATAAAATTTATAGAAATAATTTAATTTGAATCACTCATATCAAATAAGTTTAAATACATAAAGGAAGTAATAATCGTCACACCTATCACAGTGGTTGACCACAATTTAGAGTCCTGAGGTGTTATATCTACTTCAATGAGGTGTCTTAAATCATTCCAACCCTGACGCATATTAGTTACCTGATAATATCTATATAATTAGGGCGGATCCCCACACCCTTAGAATAATCTAATCACCCATAATAACCCTTAGAAAATAGATAAATATATCCACTCCATTAGAGGGAATCATTGTAGATGTTTTAACGATGAACTAGACACCTACACTAGTGGAACATCCATGGATCCTCTATGAAATCAGGTTTTGTAGATCTAGACATATCACACTAACTATAATTCATAGTCTTAAACCTAGAAGAAACCATTGTGGTTGAACCTGATGATTATTGATAACCATTTCCACTACTCAGATGAGGTTCATCCTGATTCATATTTTAACCATAGGAAGAACTCTGGCTATCTCCCACTATTAAAGAAACTCCACTGAGACCTGTCATCGCCACGAGATAGTGAAAGACATGAGGGGATCACAACTAACCATTTGGGAATGGTTTCTCCCCCAAAAATCTAGCATGATCTTCCAATGAATTGGGTATACATTCCAATTGAATAAACATAATCAATACATTTAAATATATGATAGAATAAATGTAGTAATGAATAAAATCAAATATCATAATATAATCACATCAAAAGTCGTAGATAAGAAATAAATATTATATCCATTGTCAAAACATAAAAATAGGAAATTCGACCCAAAAGGACAATATATCATATCCCAATGATATCAAATCACAAAACATCTTTGTTAGAGATAAAATCCATTAGAACACATCTCCACCATCCCAAAATGACCTCAGACATTGGTAATCAATAAGGTACACTAAATTGGAACGTTCTATGGCCATTACTGATGTCCTGAAAACAAGTTTAGCATACCCCAAACGTAATATATAGGGTGTAAGGCACAAATCTCTATAGTATACTACCATGAATCTATATAACTCCTTTACCCATGAAAACCATTAAGTCTAGTTTGAAAACTCATTTTAAAAATTATGTTCACTTTATAAATACATGTTCACATGAAAATAAAACTTTATAAATCCCATTATTTATCCCCAAAAAAATTCAAACATGTAAAACAATTTTCAAATAAAAATTAATCAACCCCGCATAAACATACAAAATTCAACAAAATATGCATAAACATAGGAATAATTATAACATCATCATATAAAAAAATAATTGTAATGGAATAATCATATTATATCATAACCAAAAAAGACACTAGAATCATCCATAAAGAATATAAAACCCCACCGACATGATTAATATACACCATGGTCTCTGACTAAATGTTCTCTAGCATGACTCTGAATGACAACAAATTAACTTGTCACTAGTAAATTACAACAAGTTTAGAAGATCGCTTGATGTTACCCAAAATCTCTCTCAGTATTCCATTGAGGCCTACATTATTCATAGGGGCTCCCTCAATCCCATGTTTAATATTGCTTCCATTGGATAAAATAGTATTCATGTATAATAATCCCTAGCTAGTTAACAACTTAGGCTAGTGCTTCATCATTCTAAGTCTCCTACACATTCATTGTCCCCCATGTGCCACCCAATCCTAAACACATAAACATCAACATGTTTCAATCACATAATCCATTTAAAATCCATTTTCATAAACCTTCTATGCTAATAAAAATTCAATCATTTAACACCATGAAGTTACTCTTTTAAACCCCTTTAAAAACCCCATTCGAATGAAAAAAACTCTTGGATCCATTTTTTCAAACACATTGATTGCATCAAAACTAGTTCCCTTGGTAAAGAATCACTAAAAATTAAATTTAAAAGAGAGTTCAAAATAGCTATAAAAATGTATTTATAATCACTAATAACTCAAAATAATTTAAATTTAATAAAAAACAAGTAAAATCATAACTTAATCGAGATCCATGGAAAATATACCTTAAATAGAGACACCTACATTGCCACTAAAAAAATGTTTTATACTTCAATGAAAACCACAAAATTTGATTAGGAGAGTTCGTTACACACTTAAGATCAAAATAAACAACACAACCCCCCCCCCCCCCCACACACACACAGTAACAATCCTATATCTATCCATATTGTATTATTAGGCTTCCACATTACATGAAAAGTATTAAAAATGTTCTATAAGGTTAATGGATAAATAAACCATGAAGAAATCGATATTACCTCAAGCTAGAATTCCAAAGATATAAGGATAACCCATAAAAATCCATGGGAGTAGAGACCCATGGCATGATGGATAGTCTACACACGTATGTGGGAGGAAATGGGGGTGATATCCTTTAAAAATAAAACAGGGAAATTATCAAAATCTATTTTTTTACGATTTGGACACCTCACATAGTTTCATTGAATAGTCAAACAAACTACGAACCAACCATTAAGGATATTATATCTACCCAAAACACAACATACATAGTTCCTAAAGACCCTTTTATGGTTAGAGAAATCATTACCAATCCATAAAACCCCCATTGTACTCCAAACATCCCTCATTCACAGTTAGGAACACATATTCAATAACCATGTACCAATCATGCACCAAGGCCTATTTTTATAAAAACCAGGGTTTTCAACCTCTAACTCCAAGAAAATCCCATAATAAATAAATAATTATATAAAGATCAAAATTAACCATATTAGTTTTCCAGAGGGGGTCACATACCAATACTGAGAAACTCATTTTAGATAAAGTGGCAATCACTTTAATACAATAACTAAATGTATTTATTACATTTAGATTTACAAAATTACACTAAACACTTTTAAAATAAAGTGATATCCACTTTTTTATAGTAACTAATATAACTCATTAAATTTATCTTTACCTCTATATCCAAAAAAAATATGATATAAAGTGTAATTAACTTTTTTTTGACTGGTATAACCCTTTAAAAATATAGATATTCACTTATTCATGATAACTAAATATAACTATTTATATTTTTCCTTATCATCACATATCCAAAACACTTTAGGATATTATTTATAGAACACTTCATTTTTATACTGGTAAAATTCATGAGTAAATAGTGATATCCACTAATTTATGATAACTAAAAGTAACTATTTACATTTTTCATTATTTTCACATATCCTAAACACATTAAGTTATTAAGTGGAGATTAATTCATATTTATACTATTTTAATCCATTATTTATTAACTTTGAACATATCTATGTCCTAACATACTATTAATATCCTCTAAGATGCTATATTATTCTTATAATATCTTCTTAAGATACATTAAGCCTTTTGTTTTAGGAAAAAGCTTTTATTTCCACTTATTCATAATATTAAATATGTAAATTGTTGTTCCTTATCATATAAATTTTTCTATGTGTTTGGAACATTATTCTTGGAATTAATACTTTATTAAAAATTAACTCCGATGGGATTTGGGAACAAATTTATTCATATTTTAACAAATAGTGAGATAAACACTTTTATCTAGGATAAAGAAAATTATCCCTGTATACATTTTCAAAATATGTTAAATAATTTGATTAATTATAAACCATGTGTGTAAAATTAATCATCTCATGTTTTTTAAAAAAAATCATTGTAATCAAACAAAATCTCTTTTCACATAAAAAATTAAATAAATATAATCATCCTTTATTTGGATCTATATGATCTTGATATAATATTTTACATTCAAAAATTTTGTATAAATTATTTTATTCATAAACAAAATGTAAACTATAGGCACAATCAATTATTATTTTATTTTAAATGCCTATATATTAACAACCCCTATAAAATATACATTCAGTATCACATACCCCAAAAAACTAAAAAAATGATTTCTATAATTTTTAAACCTCACATGGATATTCAATAGAGTTTCTTAAAAATCCATCATGTATCATAATAATCAATCATATGGAATAATTTTTATTTCTTTGTAGAAAACCAAGGTTTCAATGACCTTGACTACCTTCTTGATGAAATATTATTTTATCTTCTTCAATTAAATTTTTTTATTGTTTTCACTTTGACACAGTTTTATTTTCTATAAAATAATTAATATTTTTCATCATTGTGAATACCTATATTTTCCATGTAATTTTTTTTTATTTATATGTAATTATTTTGAGTTTGAGAAAATTAACGGCGCATGATTCTGAAGCTCCGTGTGCCCGTAATGAATTTATAAACCTTTTTTCAGGTATGTTCAGTAAACGCTGGTGTGACATTTTCAATCTTTTGAATTGTTGCTCGGATTAAAAATCTAAGGGATCCATTGAATACGTAGTGCCAAGATTAACTAAAGGAAGGCTTCAATTCAACCCTAGTAAGTCCGGATAAAATTTTATTTTTTGGAACTTTTTTATAGAATAAATAAAATAACATTATTATTTTATTTTTATTTTATTCCTCCAATGGACAAGCGGTAAGCTGGGATCAGTGAATTTTCAAGCTAATAAATGGCTTAACAGTCCAATCTATGTAACAAAAACATTGGGGGAAATTAGGAATATTTCTATTAATGATCCCCATTAACTCCCTGTGTCGTTACTTACTCATCCCCTCTCCTATAAATATAGATATTATGGTAGGGTATCAGACAAGCGTTTCCAGGAAACAAAGTTCTGTTGGAACATTGAGACTCCAAACCATTAGAAGATGAAGTCGACCTAGTGGGAGGTGACAGATGATGCCAAACCAAAAGGCTATGTGCGAGTGGCGCCTTTGAGAGCCGGTCACGGGAATGAAGAGAACGATCCACCGAAAAGAACGGACGATTCTCCGACATTTCAAGGTAGGGATTTGCTCTGGATTGTTCTTCATTATTTTTTATACATTGATTCAATATTCTTGAGCCACATGTTATCAGACTAACGCGGAGTGTACGGGCCAAATGAACATGGCCCGATCCCTCCGCTACCTTGTGGATTGATGTTTTCTTCGCAGGCGCATCGTCAGGTTGAGCAGAACCTGGCCACGTCTGGTCAGATGGAGAGGCGATATCTCGAGACACACAACGACTCCATTAGATTGAAGAACGGTCCACCTGAGTTCACTCGGTGACCCGCAGAAGTCTGTTGGCGACCGATGCTAGAGACAGATGCCGACAGGGTATAGGTGGAGGCTAGCACACCAGTGGGCCCCAATGGCGGCTATGGCCCAATCGCGCCGCCGAAGGATGCCATGGCCCGTCGGCCATGGCAGAGAAGGGTGGTGGCTAACACGCCGGCCGACCGCGTTGAAGTAGGGTGGCGCGTGTCCACGCTGCTGGTAGAGGAGGAGGTCACAGCTGTTGATCCGCGACATCGCATCTGGGGGCCAACACTCGAGCGGTCGTGGGAGGAGCAGTGGTGCCATCATGCCGCTAAAAGGGGAGCCGGCCAGAATTCTGTCCGGTCATGTCACGTTGAGCAGGACCCGCTCTGGTGGGTCCAACGTGCCAATAGGTGGCACCAAGTGGAGCCACCAGTTGGAAAGACCCAAACGGTCCAACTTGACTATTCGGAAATCCCGGGGGGAACCTCCCCCAGGTGGCGGCTGGGCGGGCCCTGCCACGGTGGACAGCACCCAGCCGCGGGCCATGCCTAGCAGGCTGGACCACGCCCAGCGGGTAGGGCTGCCCCTTTTGTGGGTCGGGCCGGACCGTGGCCTAGTGGGCCAGGCCCTCCGTGGTCCATCCCATCCGGGCCGGACCCAGACCGGGTTTGATCGGACTAGGAAGGGTCGGGCTAGGTCGGTCCGACATGGTCGGACCGAACTCGGGCCCATCTGGACATAGATACACCTCTTTGGACATAACTTGAGAACTGGGCATCCATTTGAAGAACCGTCTATGGTGCCAAAATCCTTGGATCGATAAGTTCCTTTTTGAAATAATCCACTTTATTTTTTGGATAAGGTTAGAGTATGGCTGGGTTGGATCGATCCTGAATCCGACTGGGCCCTCGGGACAAAGAGGGTAATTACTTACAGACCGAGCATCTGATTGACGCTCTATTTGTTGCATTGGGACCCTTATGTCATGGTATTCCTTTGGGATACTTCTTCCTGGGACTTTGTGGATGTTGATGTGCAACCGGTGTCTTGAGAAGTGCATCCTCCCGGAATCAAGCTTGCTTAGTGCAAGAACCCTATGGCTGACTTTACATTGAGGATCTATGGATCATGTGTGGGTCAGAATCTACTGATCTTGTGCGGGTCATCTTCAGATCCTATGAGGATATCTTTCGATCCTGTGTGGGTCATCTTCAGATCCTATATGGGTCATCTTCAGATCCTGTGTGGGTCAGCATCTTCGGATCCTGTGTGGGTCATCTTCGATCCTAGGTGGGTCAACAGCAAAGCTTCTCGACGATGTAAGATGATCAAGCAATACACCTAATCATCTATACTTTCGTACTTAATTTATACCTACTTCGAGCTGAGTCTTTACCTTTGTGGTACTCTTCTTAGTGGTGATACCTTTGTGGTATCCTTCTATGTGGTGTTACCTTTTTTGTTACTTACCTTTGTGGTGCTACCTCCGTGGTATTCTTTCCTTTGTGGAACAGTTGTGCTTTTGTCTAAGGTTTTGGGCCATTTGTTTCCTCATGAATGAGTTGGGTATACATGATAACTTATGTATATGTATTGGCATATACCTCAGTAGGGTTGACTGTTGTTTTTGTGCATTGTGAATATAGTGTTGCTTTGTGGCTCATCCTTTGTTGATTCTGAGAGACCTTAGGGGTCTCGAGGTCCCTACATAGTATTTTTATACTCACCCCTACATGGGATATGCTCGCACCATAGTGTGTATTGTATAGAAGACAGAAATATTTGATCGAGGCTAAGCGTGTTAAGACTGGAGGATGCTTGGAGGAGGAACATTAGATGAGATTTACTGTAGAGATGACCATTCGAGAGTTGTTCCTACCCTTCAGGTAGGATCCATGGCGGGTGTTCACATGAGATGTATTTATTTTTACTTTTAATTTCATGTTGGGCTTGTATTCCAATCCCTTTACATACTATACTCACCCTTTTTACTATGCATTTTACCTTGTTATTGTATCATCTTGTGTGCTTGGATTGTGTGAGTTTGCAGGTTAAACAGGAAATGTTGTCCCAGTTTTAGGGATATTTCTTTCTGGTGCTAGTCACCAGCCTCCGGCCTATGGATGGCGGGCTTGGAGTAGTCACGACACGGGCCCTGGGGGATGGGCTGTGAAAAATTGGTGTCAGAGGAGTCAGTTCTACCAAAAAAAACTCGAAATTTGATATTTTAATCCACAATAGTGTTAATTGTTATCGGTGGGGTAATAAATTTAGGGAATCCAGTGTTAGTCCAGCGGTTGATGTATCCATTCACCACGACCCTGAGTTCTAATTTCCGACTCAGTTCACGAAAACACTCTTTGCATGTGTGTTTTTGAAAAGTTTTCTTTGTGATATCATTGAGTCAGCTCATCATGTATAACTTATTGACCATGGGGAACCTGTTTCCTTTCAGGATGCCTCCACACCAACATCCCACCAGGTTTCTAGGTAGAGTATGTGATGACAGCCCATCGAGTGAAGAGGATTCGGTGCGGGGCCCCCATTCAGCAGTGTACCATCGGGTGGTGTACCAACATCACCACTACCTGTTGGGCATTTGATGCCACCAGCCCCATAAGCAGAGGTTGCACACCGATTAAGTGCATTGCATGTGTTCCAGTGCTAGAGGACACTGAAGTTCTCAGGTGAGACGGATCCTGAGGTGAGTGAGGACTGGCTAGAGGCTGTGGTTATAGTTTTTCGACTGGTTGAGGCACCAGCTGATCTCAAGGGGATCCTTGCCCCCAGTCTTATTCAAGAAGCGGTGGGCAGATAGTGTAGCTTGATGCTCCAGGTTAATGATGAGGGAAATCTCATTTGGGCGGACATCGAGAGCCTTTATAGGGAAGAGTTAGTCCCAGCGACCTTACGCTCCGTGCGTATACAAGAGTTTCTCCACTTGTAGCAGGGCAGCATTACTGTAGCTCAGTATTCAGCAAGGTTCACTGACCTCTTGCACTACTCCACTAACATGGTGTGTGACACTTTCTTGGGGCTCGGACCTTAGAGTAGGGGATCAGATAGTATATTTGTGTTTCTTTGATTTCTATCAGCATCCCGACGTATGTGGTGGTGTTAGAGTGAGCACTCTTAGTGGAGAGCTTCCTTGAGGAGCAGTCACAAGCTGCGAGATCCACCATAGGACGTCACGTAGAAGAGTCATATACAGATGGAAGTAGACAAGTTATGCGGAGGTCCAAGAGGTCCAGACCTATATGTGGATGACCAAACGATATAGGGTTGGTTGTGTGGGGATCTCGAGATAGAGTAGGACAGGCAAAGAGCAGACAATGTTACTCATGCGGCGGTAGGGTCACATGGCTCGCGACTACTCAACCCGCCATGCCGACAACCAACAGATGATCGAAGGACCGCCTATGTAGAGGCAAAGATTTGATCGAGGAGGTCTGCAGGCAGCAGGCGGACATGGAATAGGAGTTGGTCGTGTAGTAGGGGGTGGGAGGTGATTCGAGGTTCTACCGCCACCACCTCTAGGTGGTCCACCCTGACCACATAGAGCAGGTGGACAGGTCGAGCTCAGCTCTTGGTAGCTGGAGAATATGACCACGGTGCTTCGGAGATGATTTGAGGTATGATATGTGTCTACTCCACCTTAGCTACTACATTTATAAACACATGTGTCAGTCACTCTTTTATTGCCACGTCCCTCGTTCAGAGATCCTAGATTTTGGTGGAGCCATTTGCTCAATCCTTATTCCTAATTACTCCTATGGGAGAAAATTTGATGATTACACACTAGTGTCGACAATGTGAGATTACTCTAGGAGGTGATAGCTTTGGTTGGGATCTTCTAGTAGAGGCGTTGAGGCCTTACAATGTCATCATGGGTATGGATTGGTTATCTACAGTCCATGATTAGATTGACTATATTAGGAACAATGTGTGGTGTGTCTGCACAGATGGCATGCGGTTTTCCTTCACCGGTGAGAAGGGAACCTTTTCAGTATAGGATGGACTTACCCAGAAGATGGTGTATCTGATCAGTCATCAGTTGGCTATCCTTACCCTCAGATTAGTTGATATTGAGATTCTGTGATATCCTGTAGTGGTGGACCAGTACACTGATGTTTTCCCTAATGATGTTCTGGGTCTACCTCCTTGCAAAGAGGTGGACTTTTATATCAACTTATACCCCAAGACGACACTAATATCTACACCAGTATATTGGATGGATCCCATAGATCTTTGAGATCTACGAGTACAATTTGAGGACTTGCAGAAAAAGGGGTTTATTAGGTCTAGTGTTTCTCCTTGGGCAGCCCCGGTTATGTTATCCTAGAAGGCAGATGGGAGTCTGAGACTCTGTGAGGACTATTGGAGCCCGAACCATGTGACTATGAAGAACAAGTACCCACTTTTGAGGATTGAAAATATTTTTGATCAGCTGAAGGGAGCACGGTGGTTTTCAAAGATAGACCTCAGATCAGGCTATAACCAGCTTAGGGTACGGGATGAGGATGTGCAGAAGATGGCCTCCATATGTCGGTACGGCCATTATGAGTTCTTGGTTATGCCATTCAGCATGACCAATTCCCCAGCAGTGTTCATGGGACTCATGAACAGAATCTTCCAGACATACCTCGATCGCTTTTTTGTAGTCTTCATCAAAGACATCCTGGTATACTCAACTACAGAGGAAGAGCATGCCTATATTCTTTTCATAGTTCTAGACACACTCTGAGATCACCAGAATAATGGTAAACTCTTGAAGTTCCAGTTCTAGATCTGAGAGGTTAACTTCTTCGGACGCGTCAACTTGGAGGCTGGAGTTGCGGTGGATCCAGCGAAGATTGAGGCTGTGCTTGCTTGGGATCCACCCAGGAGTTTGACGGAGGATCAGAGTTTCCTAGCTCTTGCCAGTTACTACTGGAGGTTTGTTCCTGACTTTTCTAGATTTTTGGCACCCTTATCAGCATTTATGAATAATGGAAAACCCTTTGTGTGGTCGGAGAGATGTCAGTGGACTTTCCAAGTGCTGAGGCAGAGACTGACGAGTGCCCCAATCTTGAGGAAACTGAAAGAGGTTGTTGGGTACGTAGTCTATTTTGATGCATCAGGGACTGGGGTCAAATGTGTCCTGATGCAGGAGTGAGCAATGATCGCGGATGGTTCTCAATAGCTAAGACAGCATGAGCAGAACTAGGCTACCCATGAACTGAAATTAGGAGTAGTGGTCTTTTCCCAGAAGATGGGGCGACATTACTTGATGGGAAAACATTTTACAGTCTAATCTAATCACAATATTCTTAGATATATATTCTCTCAAAAGGAACTAAACCTAAGACATCAGCGTTGTCTTGAGTTTCTCAAGGACTATGCCTTCGAGATATTCTATACTCTTGGAAAGGGGAACATTGTATCGGATGCACCCAGTAGGAGATATGGTATACAGTTGCTGAGTTTGGCGATAGAGCAGATGGTCGCTTTGCAGATATCCTACATGGATCAAGATAGAGCAGCTTATTTTCAATCTTTGAGAGTCACTCCCCCACTTCATCAGTGAGTCAGGGAGGCTCACCTTGGGGACACTGATTGTGAGGCACGATGTGCTCAGATATCCACATGACATGCACCTGATGGAATTTTTGAAAGTGAGGAGCACGTCATCCTCTTAAGATTGAATACTATGGTACTGGTGGTGCTACAAGGGGAAGTGTCGAAGGAGTTACATATGTCCCCTCTAGTGGTACATCTAGTAGTGGCGAAGATGTACCAGGACCTCTGGTGTTAGCACTGGTGGCCGAGAATGAAGAAAGCAGTGGCATAGTTTGTCTCACGATGCCTTACTTGTCATCAAGTGAAGGCAAGGCATCAGGTTCCAACAGGATTAGTTCATCCACTAGAGTTTCTAGAGTGGAAGTGGGATGGAATTTCCATGGCCTTTGTGATAGGACTTCCACGCATGTCGGGGGGTCATGATTCTATCTAGGTAATCGTTGACCGACTCACCATGTCGGCCCACTTCCTACCAATTAGAGAGAAGGGATAAGTAGTGGTTGTGGGACGCCTCTATGTATATAAGATTGTACGGCTTCATGGAGTGCCTTCGAAGATTGTCTCTGATCGTGATGCACATTTTACTTCCTAGCTATGGAAGGGGTTACAGGAGGTTTTTGGGACTCATCTTCGATTTAGTGTTACCTTTCATCCTCAGACTGATGGTCTGATAGAGCTGACCATTCAGACCTTTGAGGACATGCTGCGTACTTATGTCCTTGATTTTGGGCACAGAAGGAAGAATCAATTACCCTTGGTGGAGTTCAGGTACAATAACAGTTATCACTCCACCATCGGTTTGGCACCATTCGAGGATTTGTATGGTCAGCCTTGCAGATCAACTCTATACTGGACTGACCCCGGGGAGTCAGCACTCATTGGACCATAGATTGTATGGGCTACCACAGAGAAGGTGAAGATCATCCAGGAGAAGATGATGATTTCAAAAAATAGGTATAAGTCCTATGATGACAAGAGATGGATACCTCTCCGGTTTGAGGATTGTGACAATGTCTTCCTATAGGTCTCACCTCGACGAGGTTTGCGGAGATTTGTTCGAGGTGACAAGTTCTCTATGAGTTTCATCGGAACCTTCCAGGTCCTTAGCATACTAGGCGAGGTGGTGTACCGCCTAGATCTTCCCCCTCAGTTGCACCAGGTGCATGTTGTTTTCCACGTATCCCAGCTGAGGAGATACGTACATGATCCTTCTCACATTATTAACTGGGCGAGCTGGACATCGATGATGGGGAAACATTTTTGGAGTTTCTAGTGGAGATTGAGGATTAATAGAAGAGTGTCCTTCATGGGAAATCAATACCTCTGGTGTGCGTATGTTGGAAGCACGGGATCCTCTAGGAGAGCACATGGGAGCGGGAGGCTCAGATTCATGATTAGTACCCCCACTTGTTTCCCTAGTTTGTGTTGTGTCTTTTGGGGACGCAAAGCCCAGTGGTGGGCAGAATGTAAAGACCTGGATTTTCCATGTAATTTATTTTATTATATGGAATTTTTACTAGTCTTCAAAAATTAATGGCACATGATTCTGGGCCCGGTGTGCCTGGAATGAATTTCTGAACTTTTTTCAGGTACGTTTAGTAAACGTGTGAGTGGTGTTTTCAATCTTTTGAACCGTTTCTCAGATTAAAAATCTGAGTGCACCATTGAATCTACAGTGCTGAGATTCACTTAAGAGAGTCTTAACTTCAACCATAGTAGGTCCTAAGAAAAAGATTGTTTTTGGAACTTTTTAATAGAATAAATAAAATAACAATATTATTTTATTTTTATTCTATTCCTCCGACGGAAAAGCGGTAAGGTGGGACCGGCGACATGTCAAGTAAATAAATGGATTGAGCCTCTAATCTATGTAATAGAAATGATGGGAGAAATTAGGAATATTCCTATTAATGAGCCCCATTAACTCCCCATGTCTTTACTTACTCTTACTCTTTCCTATAAATATAGTGCTTGGGGGAGGGGTATCAGACAAGCTTCACCAAGAAACGAAGTTCTATTGGAACACTACGACGCCAGACCCATAGAAGACGAAGACGACCTAGAAGGAGGTGATAGATGGAACCAAACCAAAGGGGGAAATGTGAGTGGAATATTTGGGAGCAGGTCACAGGAACGAAGAGCACGATCCACCAGAAAGCGTGGGTGATTCTCCGACGTTTCAAGGTAGGGGTTTTCTCTGGATTGTTCATCGTTATTTTTTTTACATTGATTTAATCTTCTAGAGCTGCATGTTATCAAACTAACATGGAGGGTGTGGGACAAATGAACATAGCCTGATCCCTCCACTACCTCTTGGATTGATTTGTTCTTTGAGGGCAGATCATCAGGTTGAGAATAAGCCGATTACGTCTCGTTAGATGCATAGGTAATGTCTTAAGACACACAACAACTCCTCCATATTGAATAATGGGCCACCGGAGTTCACCCAGTGTCACGTGGAAGTATTCTGATGACCAATGCCGAAAAGGTATAGGTGGAGACCGGCACACAGTCCGGACGCAATGGCAGCGGCAGTGCAACCGCACCGTCAAAGGAGGCTACGGCCCATTAGCCAGGGCAAAGGAGGGTGGAAACCAGCACATCGGCCGGCCATGTGGAAGTAGGTCAACCCGCGTCTGTGCCGCCTGTAAAGTAGGAGGTCGTAGTTGTCGAGCTCCGGTAGCGCAGTAGTGTGGTCGGTACCCGGCCGGCCATGGGAGGAGCAGCGGTGCCGACGCACCACTGGAAGGGGATCTGGTCGGCCACGTCACGCTGAGCAGGACACGCTCTGGCAGGTCCCACATGCCAGCAGGCGGCGCCATGTGGCACCTCCGAGTTGTCCAGACCCGAACGGTCCAACTAGACCTTTCATAAATCCAAGGGGAACCTCCCTTGGGTGGCAGCTAGGGCGTCCCCACAACGGCAGACTACACCCATCTAATGATCGCACCCAGTGCGGGATAGACCACACCTAGCGGGATGGGACGCCCCCTTTGCGGGTCGGGCCGGATCGCAGCCCAGCGAACCAGGCCCACTATGGTCCCGCCCATCCGTGCCAGAGCCAGAGTGGGTTGGGTCGACCCGAACTAGGTCGGGTCATCCCAGGCCTAGTCGGTCCGGCAAGATCGAATCGGGCCTGGGCCCATCTGGACCCAGATATGCCTTTTTGGCCATAACACGAGAACCAGATGTCCATTTGATGAACTGTCTACGGTGCCAGAATCCTTGGGTCGAGACGGTCCTTTTTGATATACTCAAATTGAGTATTGGATAAGTTTGGAGTATGGACGGGTTAGATCGAACCCGAAACCAATGGGGACCTCAGGATAAAAAGGCTAATAGCTTACATATCGGGTGTCCGATTGACGCGCCATCTATTGCTTTGGGACCCATATGATATGGTGGTCCTTTGGGATACTTCTTCAGTATAATTCGTGGATGTTGAAGTGATACCAATGGCTTGATGAGCGGATCCTCCCGAAATGAAGTGTGCTTAGGGAAGGAACCCTATGGTTGGTTGTACTTGGAGAATCTTCGGATCTTGTGTGGGTCAGCATCTACTGATCATGTCTGGGTCATCTTCAGATCTTGTGTTTGTCATCTTATGATCATGTGTGGGTAATCTTCATATCTTGTGTGGGTCATCTTCTATCATGTGTTGTTCAACAGCATAGCTTCTCGATGAATTATGATGATCCATCAATACTATTAATCATCTATACTTTCGCACTTAAGTTATAACTGGTATGAGCTGAGTCTCTACCTTTGTGGTACTCTTCTAAGTGGTGATACCTTCATGGTATCCTTCTATGTAGTGTTACCTTTTTGGTACTTACATTCCTTGTGTTACCTTCGTGGTATTCTTTCATTCATGGAACAATTGATTTTTTATCCAAGGAGTTGGGCCTTTTGTTTCCTCATTAACGAGATGGGTATAATTGATAACTTAGATATATGTATGGGAATATACCTAAGTAGGGTTGACTGTTGTTTTTGTGCTTTGTGAATATAGTGTTGCTTTTTGGTTCATCATTTGTGGATTCTGAGAGACCTTCGGGGGTCTCGTGGTACCTACTGAGTATTGTTATACTCACCCCTACACGGGCTATGCCTGTACCTTGTCGTGTCTTGTGCAGACGATGAACAACATTGATCGAGGATGAGGGTTCTAGGACTGGAGGCTGCTTGGAGGAGGACCATTAGATGAGATGTTCCGCAAAGACGACCATTTTAGATTTGTACCTACCTTTCAGGTAGGATCCATGACAGGTGTTTATAGGATATATTTTTAGTTTTACTTATAATTTCAAGTTGGGCTTGTATTCTAGCCCCTTTACTTACTGTTCCCAATATTTTAACTATATAGCTTCCCATGTGATTGTATCTTGATGTTTTCATGGATTGTGTGAGTTTTTAGGTTAAAAAGGAAATGTCTTTCAGGTTTTAAGGATATGCCTTTCCAGTGATAGTCGACCGCCCCTAGTCTATGGAAGGAGGGCTTGGGATAGTCATGGCACGGGACCCAGGGACGTGTCTTGACAATAATATTCCCTTTTCACTTCTTCAAAAAACATTAAAATATCAAGTAAACTTTTCTTGAATTCAATTATATTTTCAGAACATTTCCATAAATAATAATAGTATAAAATACCTAACCAGGATTAGAAATTTTTAAGACTTCCTTAAATAATGAAATAGAATTGAAAAAATCATAAACTATGTCTATTAAAAACACCCATCTCATTTTATTAAAATAAAAATAGTCTATATGCTCTGTTCTAGAGAAAAATGAGATGGAATATACAACTTATGATAAGTTCTTCCAATATTGAAACAAACAGGTTATCAATGTAGCAACTAAATTTCTACATTATTTTAAATAAAACATCATGTTTCATACTTCAGTTATGTCTCATCTTCCAAAATCATTTATATTTAAAACTATTTTAAAACATATACTCAATATAATATATCTATCAAACTAATAATTAAAAAAACATTTAGTCTCACTAAATCACTAACATATTAAATCATATTGAATATAATTTGGTGTACCCAATCATAGTGAGTTTCTAAAACTAAAATTATTTAGATCATTTAAAATATAATTTAATTGAAACCTTAAGGGAATCATTATACTATCATAGGAATAAAGATTCAATTCTTGAACAATATCAACAATTTTCTACTCGGAAAGTAATTGTTCTAACACATAATATTTCATTAAGAACATTTCATAAATCAATAATATTTTCTTAAGAATTTTTATTTTTTTCTTATCCTTAGGAATCATTAATATTATAATTATCCTTAAAACAATTAATCTCAAATTTTTGTTTGAAGATTATAATGTCATTCATCTACAAAAAAAGATTTTTCCAGATGAGTTTTATGTTTTATAAACATTTAATAAGGAATTTTATTAAATTATATCCCTCTAAAATGATGAACCCTTTTTGAAATCCATCATACCCAATAGTGGGATAAGATCTATATTTTACTAATATCAAAATAACCTTAGAATTTCTCCCATTTTTTAGGTATATGGTATGGGAATTAACCCAATCACAGTATTTTTACCACTTGGATACTTGAGTGGATAACCTTTAATCCAAATCAATCATATGGATAAACCTAATTTTATTCCTCAGGTAACCTAATCATAATAGGGTCTCCCATATAACATAAACCAAAACAGTCACAAAGAATAATCTAACAAAAGACAATTTAGTGTAACCAATATTTAGTGTAACCTACCTAATGATGATCTAGAGTTACTAATCCTTGATTTCCTTACACAAGATAATCTAGGTGAACCCAAATTTAGTGTAATCTACTAATTTCAAATATCAGTGTCTTTACACGTGCCAGTATAGAAGGAATCTAACACTTAGTATTGAAAGGGTATTTAATCTCACTATTTTATCTTAACTTATTCCCCTTTTATGCTTTATTTTTGGGGTTTAATTTTGGAATATTATTCCCTCCACCAAATAAATATATTTAAACTATATTGATTTGAAAATAATTAAAAAACCCATTGGTTTTTATTAATCATCCAAAATTAGAAATCATATATATCCATACATATAAAAATTCATCATATGAATAAGTCACTTGAACACTACTTGTTAAATAATAGAGTTATATGAGATTGAAAATATCTACATGAGTAATCTTGTAGAAATAGATATACAACCCCATCACATTTCTAGATAAGGCCTAAGCTTCTAGGATAGTCGTTAGTCAAACCCCAAGTCCCTATACCCAAGGATACATTACTCAGGGTAGAATTAATTTGAAGATATCTCTATGACCTAATATTTACAATCTATATTCATCAACTAAATTCAAGTTCCTAACATAAATTATCAACAAAGGTTAATGAATTTTAAAAATCTAAATTCATTTTTTATACCTAGCATGTAATTAAAGGCTCTATTTCCTAGAAAAAGTTTTTCATTTAAACTAAATCATACATGATTAAAAATTTTAACAGTTAATAACTAAGAATAAAAAAGATAATAACCTTAAAATAAATTAAACCTCAAAGTATTTAGACTTGATATATCTATTTAAGAAAAATTCATAAATAAAATCTAATTATACAATTTATATAATTTTACCTTAATAACCTAGAAATTCAAAAAAAAATCTATAAAAACTCTATATTAAATACTAATATTAACTCTTCCATATTAATCATTATATGTAATTTGTTTACTTTAGTTATATGATATTATATAAATTATAAATAATTTATAATCCATTTTTTATTATGTAAATAGTTCAAATACACTAAATATTACATATTTAATCAATATTTAATCCTTATCATATCAACCATAAAAACTCTTTTGATGTGGTTTAAATAATATCCAAATAATTCCCCTTTAATTTTAATATTTCAAATTAATTAATATTTACAAATTCATAATTTAAATATAAAAAATTTATATTATGGAATTATTTTATAATTTATAAAAAAATTATAAATTATTATAATGATTTCTAAATAAACAGCTTTATTTCTAGATTTCAATATATGTAATATAGTTTCTAAATTGGTATTTTGATATTAAAGATTAATATTTTATAATATAAATGTTTCAAAAAAATTAATTAATTATAATCAATTTACAATTAGTTAATTTATTGATTTATAGAAATCCTAATAACTTAAATATTAGAAAAATACCTTCTAACATGATTTATAGGAATTTTATAAACTATAAAAACTAAATAATATTTTAAAACCAATTTTGAAAACATTCCTATTTACCCTTATGTTGGAATAATATCATTCATAGGTGTAACCCTCACTGCACTTATGTTGATAGTGTATGTAAGGGTTAATTTATCTAACCATTACACCATCAATACTATGTAAGTGTATTTATGTTTTACCCATATGTATATCACTCTATATAAGGGTAAGTATATATGACTGTTACATTCACCACTCTATATAAGGGTAACTATGAATAACCCTTATGTAGAATTCTCAATATAAGGATAAGTAATGATAAACCTTATGGTATAAGGATAAGTCTCGATGAACCTTACATAGACCTTTGTACATAATGGTAATTCATGATGTACCTTATAAATAACTATTCTACATAAGGCTAATCCAATGTACCATTCATGTAGACTTAAATATGGAAAATTAAACAAGAATGTATTTTATGAAAGAAGGGGTTTCTATGTATAGGTAAACCACTTTGTATATTTTTTCTATAAAACATAAATGATTGTTTGTTATTGTGATTCCTATTTATTTTATGAATGATTTAATAATCCTTTACATGGTAATGTCATTGATACCACTTTAGGGTTTTGAATGAATTTAATAACAATTATCATAAGTTGTTGAAGTGATTTAAAACATTTTCAAAGGATCCCCCATGCAAGATAAATGAAAAGATCGATAATAAAAAATTAATAAATACTATATATTAATGTATATGTTACACTAAAGAGGATTCTTCAGTTTTTTTCATCATCATATAGTTTAATAAAGATCAATATGGGAATCCAAAGGATAACCAAAGAATATCCCCTCTCCATAGTGTATCCATAGGCTAAAGAATTAATCTGACATTCATATGGGATCTATCCCCACTTTGTGGAATAATAAAGCCTCTAATGAAAATGAGTATGATAAATTTATTATTCGGGATAATTTTTGTTCCACCAAGAATCATGTGATCATCAACACCCACTACCATTATAGGGAATTGGTTTATATTGAATTTTTAAGACACTCATTTATTGTTACTACATTTACTCATTCATTTAAAACACATGACTTGACAACTAAACCATTTCATTCATCTCATGAATTACAAATATAATATTTATTTACATCTTATGTAATGTATAAATAAATGATATCTTTATGTGTGTTTTAACCATTCGAATATAAACACAATTTATATTTAGTTTATCATGTGATTGTAGGTAGTGGCATGCACGAAAAATTATTTCATGATGGGATCATGATATATCTATCATAATATATAAATCATATATGTACAATTCTAGTATTAATCCCAAGTATATTCCTTTAGAAAATATATCTCCTTCAAAATTTTCATATACATTGTGTTTTAGTAATCGAATCTAATAAAAGGTTACTTTGGCATCGCAACAATAGGCACTTCTGTTGTTCTTAGAACATTAATTTATAATCATTAATGTTTCATTAAATCTAATCAAATGTAATAATAATGGAAATAGAAAATTTCAATGAAAATGGAATAAGAAAACATCCATAAAACTAATATTTGAAAATAGAAGAAAGCGGTGGTAAAAAATATCTAGTGTAACAAATTGATTTGGCTTCCTATATATACTTAAGTTAGTACAATACAAGACCTCAATAACACATCTTAATATATATATATTGGCATACACACCAAGGGATAAATGATAATAGTGTGGGATATGGTTTTACCTCATCGAGAAAGAATCGATAGATAAATAGCGAGTTTAACAAGAATTTTTCCATGACAATTGGTTAAGTATAGAAACTGAATGCCCATCCAATTCACCAATATGGTACCTATCCATCATGGATTCCCATAAAACCTTGATAATAAAATATATGAAATGGAACTCTATTAAATATATGGTCAAAAACCTGAATACAATCCAATATATAGATGTGACTAAACAGAAATCATATATACATAAAATAACAAGTCTGAAGAGGCCAAAAGAGGATGTCCTGAGGGAGATACCCTTCATATGTGCACCTTTGGACATCCCTCATGACCTCACATGTATTTTCATCCAAAACACATAAAAGAAGCATCCCAGCACCATATATGATGTGCGGGGACAACCCATGCTTTAGTGCCCTGATCCCTCATGTGTAGTCTCTTTATATTAACTTGGGTTGTATAAAACAAGGTCTCAACACATCCTAATGGAATACATGTATAGTGTATATATACATTACCCTACATAACTCACTGCATCACCTCATCTATACTATCATAAACCCGATTATACATTGAAGGAATACAACATATGCATGTATTGAATTAAACCAGAGGAAATCTACCAAACAACTGCAATCTAAATATTTATGAATTCTCTTTTATTAAAAAAACCAATATATACAAGGATAAATGAAACATTTATAATTTTTAGTTTCATCATCCAAACCTTCTTTGAGTCACAGTTGGAATCCATGTAATGAACTTGTTCACTGTAATGGACATGTCATTTGAGGATGTTTAAACTAACATGTAAAGAACCGGAATTTCCGTGCAAATTTTTTTCATAAATACATGGGAATTTTACGAGTCTGTGAAAATTGATGGCTCTTGATTCTGACTCCCAGTGTTATCGAAATAAATTTTCGATGTTTTTTGGGTATGTTCAGTAATTGTACGAGCGGGTTTTTATAACTTTTGAACTGGTGCTTGGAATTGAAATCTGAGGGCACCGTTGAACTCACAATGTCGGTATTCTCTTAAGAAGACTTTCACTTCGACGACAGTGATTTGAGGATAGAAGTTAGTTTTTGGGTTTTCTTAAAAAAAATAAAGTGCCCTACACTTTATTTTATTTGAGCTATCGTTTGGTGTGTTGTGATTAAAACCTTCCCATGGAGGTTGGTGGTGAGACCACCACACCTTAACCTCCCATGATAGGTTATGGTGGTGGGGCCCACCAAAACTCAACCTCCCATGAGAGGATTAATATGGTGGGGACCAACCATGCTCTTAACCCCTAAAACTCCCCATTAAAGCACAGAAAGCTCTCAATAATCACATTATTTTAGGGGAACCTCTTCACCTCCGCTAGATTTTAATTTTTCCAATCCACCAAAATTAATGGGGAGCCTACCTATTTAATTCTTCTTTTTGAATTGGTGCCAACTACCCAATTAATATGTGCCAACACACGTGAATTAATGAGGAGGAGACTTTTAATTTAATTCACCCTTTTGAATTTTTGCCAATGAAATAAAATATTAAGTAATCTATTATTTGGCACAACGAATTCACTTGGGTGATTTAAGGGAAAACTCTCAACGAGGAACCTCATCCTCCAACGAATAACTCTAGCCAATGAAGAACGAAGAACACCGGTGAAAGACTTCTTCCCCAGACACCTACCGACATGGAGAATCTTCCACGAGCCGACACAACTCAAGTTTGGCAGTGCTTGGAGGACGCAAAAAATGACGATCCTCTCCATCTTCTTCCCTCAACTCCATCAACTAACGACGAACGACCAACAAAGGTAGGGGGTTTACTTTGAGTTCCTTGTTCTTAACTCCTTTTAGGATAATAATACTTTTTGAGCTTCATTCTTATGAACCATCTGCTATCACCATAAATGTCGAGGATACGGGTCAAACTAACATGGCCTGAAATCCTCTATCGATCTTCTTTCTTGTGGAGTTCTTCGACATAGCGACGTAAAAACGACAAGGCGATGGAGGGAAACAACAAAGGTCGCACTACCCTAAGCCTTCGTGAACGGCGTCGCCACGCGGCATCCCGCACCGCCTCCGGCAGAGCTCGCATGCTGCCTGTGCACCCCGCCATCCTCCACGCGCACTGCCTGCGCCCCACTGGCCTACCTGGCCTCCCGCGCACCCCACCGCCCTTCCCGTGGCCTCTCACGCACCTCGCAGGCCTACCTGTGCCCCACAGGCCTGGCCACGCGCTGCCCGTAGCCTCCCGTGTGCCCCACCGGCCTACCCACGGCCTCCCGCGCACCCCTTCGGCTTTCCCGTGGCCTACCGCACCCTTCCTGATTACCCGTCGACCCGCCTGGCACCCTACTGGTTGGGCCGCACCAGCCTCCCATGCCGGCCCGCTGCGTCCCCCATGAAGTCGCTGGATGAATCAGCTCGGCCTTTTTGGGCCGAGCTGCCCGAGCCGCGCCCCTCGTAGGGCTGGCCTAACCAGCCCTGGCCATCGGGTTGAGCCACCTACGCGATAACCTCCGGGCTGAAGATCCCTCGCAGTCCGTCGGTCCAGGCCCATCGGGTCGGGTCCCGCGGACCGGGCCGAACATAACAGGCTGGTCCACCCAATGGGTCAGGCCAGACCCAATAGGTCTGACTGGTTCGAACCAGTCCGGGTCGGCCCAGACGGGTTTGGGCCGAGTCGGTCCGACCGGTTTGACCGGACCTGGGCCCACTACTGACCGTTACTTTCATTGGCCATATCTTTGGCACCGGATGACCGTTTGATGAACCATTAGCGGTGTTGGTTTTCTTGGAGCACGACAGTCCCTTTGAGTATACCCCACCGGAACTCAGGTTATAGTTGAGATACGGTCAGGTTGGATCGTGTACGAATCCAACTAGGCATGCAGGACTAAAGGACTAATAACTAATAGATCGGGCGTTTGATAGATGCTCTTTCTGTTCCCTTGAGACCCATATGACGAGGTGGAACTTTGGGTTACTTCTACATAGGACTTCTTGACCGTTGGAGTATCGACCTGTAGCTCATGGAGAGGACCCTCCTGGAGAAAAGAGGGTGGAGTACGGAGACCTAGTAGCTGGCTGAGACCTGATGACTGCTTGACCGATTTGACTTAGAGTGATTCGACTAGCCCAGTGGGGAGCGCCTAGTAGTTGGAGGCAGACCCGCAGTACTCGACAGGAGGAGTACCTCTACAGGGTATTAAGGGGAGTTCCTGGTAGTTGGCGGTAGACCCACAGTAGAGGAGAACCTAGTAGTTGGAAGAAGACCTGCGGTACTCGACAGGAGGAGTACCTCATCAGTCCAAGGTTAGTGGGAAGTGCATGGTTGTGGTAGCAGGCCTACTGCACTCGACAAAGCTGGAGTTCTCCAGTAGTTATGGTTTCGATATTGTGAATGAAAATCCTGGTTTGCGATGAGTTAGTAACTTTTGTGTTTTTCCTCATGATTGAGATGGATTACTTGATAACTTAGGTATATGTATGGGAATATACCGAAGTAGGGTTGTCTATTAATTTCATACTTTTTGATTTATCCTTGTTGGATTTGTGAGACCTTGAGGGTCTCAGGGTCCCTACTGAGTATCGTTATACTCACCCCTACATGGGTTATGCCTGTACCTCGTTGTGTTGGTTGCAGACGACGAACAGCGCTGACTGAGGATCAGAGAAGTAGGATTGGATGGTACCGAGAGGTGGACCTTACAATGAGTCATTACACGAAGGGGAATGATGGACGTGGAGTGTTGTGGAGGCTATCTGTACCTACCCTTCAGGTAGGAACTCATAAGAAGACCCAGTATCTGCTTTAATTTTATTCAATTGTACTTCTAATTTCCTATTGGGATTGTATTTCCATCCCCTTTACTTTCCAGCACATCTTTTGTATACATCTTTACTTAGTGTTTACTTCCATCTTATACTCTATTGTTTGTTTGTTATGTTTATAAAGGCAATTCCTTCCCAGTTTTAGGGATTTACACCTTTAGTGCTAGTCTCCATTTCCTAGCCTATGGAATGCGGGCATGGGGTAGTCATGGAACGGGCCACGGGGGACGGGTCATGACAATTTGGTATCATAGGAGTGAGTTCTACCGCAGAACATAGGACATTGATCATTCATTTCTGTGAACCAATAGTGTTAAGGTTAGTAAGTGTGGATTTTGGCTCAGGGAGTCCATTGTTGGTACGACGGCCGACGTATCCATACACTAGGACCCTGACTACTAATTTCCAACTCAATGCATGAAAACACTGATTGCGTGTGTGATTAAAAAAGTTTTCTTTAGGTCAGATCAACTAGGTCATCTCACCAGGTATAATTGTTTGACCATGTCACATCTGTTTCTTTTAGAATGCCTCCCCATGGATGACCAGCGAGACTCCCGGGAGTTGTACGCACAGATGGCCCACTGAGCAATGAGGCCTCGGTGTAGGTCCCTCTTCCAGTGGAGGCACCAATAGTACCACTCCCTGTTGGGCGACCGATGCCACCATCCCCAACAGCAGACGATGCACGCCGCTTGAGCACGTTGCACGAGTTCTAGTGCCCGAGGCCACCTAGGTACAGGGGAGAGACGGACCCACAGGAGGATGAGGATTGGCTGGAAGCTGTGGTGAGAGTCTTCAGACTGGTAGGGACACCCGCTGACTTCATGGTGATTCTTGCTGTCAGCCTTCTACAGGCAGCAGCAGGCAGATGGTGGAGCCTGATTCTCTAGGTGCACGATGAGATGAAGCTTTTCTGGACAGACTTCGAGATCGTGGTCCAGGAGGAGTTTTTCCCAGCCACCCTATGAGTGGTGTGGATATAGCAGTCAATTCACCTGCAGTAGGGCATCATTATAGTGGCACAATACTCAGTGAGGTTCACAGACCTCTCACGCTACTCAACCGATATGGTATGGGACCCATTCTTCAGGGCTCAGACCTTCACTTAGGGGATCATTTGAGAGATCATAGATATGATGATCTCACTCATCATCCCGATGTAGGAGGGTGTGTTAGAGAGATCCCTCCTGGTGGAGAGTTTCCTTACGGAGCAGTCTCCAGCAGTGAGACCCACTGCTGGTCGACATGCATTGGAGTCTTCTGCAGCTGGCAGTAGATAGATGACGTAGAGGTCCAAGAGGACCATACCTATAGGTGGACGAATGTGTGACTCAGAATTGGTTGTGTGGGTTGCCTGGAGTGGAGACATATATAGTCATTCCAGAATTGGAAAATGTTACGCATGCAGCGGGCATGGTCACATGGCTCGTGACTGTCTGACCCGCCGTTCGGATGAGCAGTAGACTATCGAAGGACCACCTAGGCAGAGACAGATATTCGATCGAGGCGGTCCGTAGGGAGTAGGTGGACTTGGTTGAGGATATGGTCTTGTAGCAGGTGGTGGGTGACGAATCGATTTGTTACCGCCACTACCGCCAGGAGGTCCACCCCAACTATAGGGAGCAGGTGGACAGGGGAGAGCTCAGCTCCGGGAAGCTGAGGCTCATTATCATGGATCTCTAGAGATGATTCTAGTTACGATCTGTTTCTACTCCACCATAGCTGCAGTTCTTATAGATAGAGGTGCCAGTCACTCTTTTATTTCCACTACCCTCGTTCAGAGCTCGGAGATTCCAACGGAGCCGTTGGCTCGATCCTTATGGCTAGAGACTCCTACAAGAGCTGACTCGATGATTACACATTGGTTTTAGTAGTGTGATATTACACTAGGAGGCTAGATCATTGGTTGGGGTCTCCTCGTTGCGGCGTCGAGGCCTTACAACATCATTTTGGGTATGGACTGGTAATTTATAGTCCATGCTCAGATCGACTGTATTAGGCGCAATGTGTGGTGTGTCCATACGGATGGGACAAGGTTCACCTTCACCAACGAGAAGGGATCCTTTGCAGCGTAGGAAGGACTTACTCGGAGGAGGGTGTAGCTGATCACTAATCAGTTGGCTTGACTTACCCTCAGAGCAGTTTATGTGGAGAGTCTGGCTTATCCTGTAGTGGTGGATCAATATGCAGATGTTTTCCCAGATGATGTCCCAAGTCCACCACCTCACAGATAGGTGGAATTCTACATTGACCTATAGACCGGGATTGCACTTATATCTACATCAGCATATCGGATGGCTCTCGTAGAGCTTCGCGAGCTACAGGTACGACTAGATGACTTGTAGGGAAAGGGATTCATTCGGCCCAGTGTTTCTCTCTAGGCAGCCCTGATTCTGTTTTCCAAGAAGGCGGATGGGATCTTGAGGCTTTGTGTTGACTACAGTCACCTAAACCAGGTGACTGTGAAGAACAAGTACCCACTCCCAAGGATTGATGCTCTCTTTAATCATCTGAAGGGAGAACGATGGTTCTTGAAGATAGACTTCAAATTAGGCTATCACCAGCTCAGAGTTTGAGATGAGGATGTGCAGAAGACATTATTCAGGTGTCGTTACGCCCACTATGAGTTATTGTTTATTCCATTCAGTGTAACCAATGCTCCATCATTGTTCATGGGACTCAAGAACAGGATCTTCTAGACATACCTTGATTACTTTGTCATAGACTTCATCGACGACATACTGATCTACTCGACTACTGATGAGGATCATGCCTACCATTTTCGGTTAGTACTGGACACACTCCGAGAAAACCAGCTTTATGGTAAGATCTCAAAGTACTAGTTTTGGATCCGAGAAGTTCACTTCTTGAGACATGTCATCTTGGAGGCTGGACTTGCAATAGATCCAGCGAAGATTTATGCAGTGCATGCTTGGGATCCTCCCAGGAGTGTGACAGAGGTACGAATTTTCCTGGGTTTGACTGGTTACTACCGGAGGTTCGTTCCAGACTTCTCTAGAGTTGTAGCACCGCTATCACCCTTAACGAAGAAGTGGCAACCATTCATGTGGTCGGAGAGATTCCAGCAGAGCTTTCAATAGATAAGGCAGAGGCTGACTAGTGTCCCTATCTTGAGGATTCTAGAGGAAGGCATAGGGTACGTAGTTTACTAAGTTGCATCAGGGACTAGACTCGGTTGTGACCTAATGTAGGAGTGAGCAGTGATTTCTTATGGTTCTCGTCAGCTGAGACAACATGAGTAGAACTACGCTACCCATGACCTGGATTTAGCAATAGTGGTCTTCTCCTTGAAGATGTGGCGGCACTATCTGATTGGAAAATGTTTTATCGTGTACTCTGATCACAAAAGTCTCAGGTATATCTTCTCTTAGAAGGACCTAAACCTGAGATAGAGACATTGGCTCGAGTTCTTCGAGGACTATGAATTCAAGATAGTCTATACTCTTGTGAAGGGGAATGTTGTTACGGATGCACTCAGTAAGAGATCTGGTATACAGTTGCTAGGAGAGGCGACATAGCAGCTAGCTACTTTATAGATATCCTTTGTGGATAGAGATGGAGCAACCTTCTTTCAGTCTCGTATAGTCAGTCCTCCACTCCGTCAGTGAGTTAGGGAAGCATAGGATAGAGACACTGACTGAGAGACACGACGTGCTCAGATATCCACAGGGTAGGCACCTGGTGGATTTTTTGATGGTGGGGAGCACATCACCTTCTTCAGAGGACATACCTTGGTACCAATGGAACTTCAAGAGGAAGTACTGAGGGATTTCCAAACTTCCCCTATAGCGGTACACCCAGTAGTGGATAATATGTACCAGGACCTCTGACGACAGTATTGGTGTCTAGGTATGAAGAAGGCAGTAGCAGAGTTTGTCTCTCAATGCCTCACTTGTCAGCAAGTGAAGGCAGAGCACCAGGTACCAGCAGGCTTGGTTCATACCTTAGAGGTCCCAGAGTGGAAGTTGGATAGGATATTCATGGACTTATTGATGGGTCTTCCACATACATCCAGGGGACATGACTCAATTTGGGTGATCGTTGACCGACTAACCAAGTCGGTCCACTTTCTACCGATTAGAGAACAAGGCTCAGTAGAGAGCTTGGGACACCTCTATGTGCAAGGGATTGTGAGGCTACATGGAGTACCTTCTTTTATTGTCTCCGATTATGAACCACAGTTTACTTACCGGCTATGGAAGGGGTTTTATACCTTATTATATTGTCTCCGATTATGAACCACATTTTACTTATATGGAAGGGGTTATAGAAGGCTTTCGGGATGCTGCTTCATCGGAGCACCGCCTTCTATCCTCAGACGGATGGTTAGACCGAGTGAACCATTCAGACCCTCAAGGACATGCTCCGTGCATGTGTCCTCTACCTCAGTCATGGCTGGGAGGATCACTTACCATTGGTGGATTTTTCCTACAACAACAGCTATCACTCCACCATAGGGATGGCACATTCTGAGGCGTTGTACGGATGACCTTGCAGATCACCCTTGTGCTGGACAGACTGAGGGGAGTTAGCACTGGTGGGACCAGAGATGGTATAGGATACTACATAGAAAGTGCAGATCATCTAGGAGTGGATGAAGACTACACAAATAAGATAGAAGTCGCATGATTACAAAAGGCAGAGACCTCTATAGTTCAAGGATGATGACCACATCTTTTTATGGGTCTCACCTCAACGAAGTCTACGAAGATTCAATCAAGGTAGTAAGTTATCTCTGAGATTCATTAGACCTTTTCAGGTCCTCAGCATAGTGGGTGATGTGGCATACTGCTTAGCTCTTCCACCTTAGTTGCACTGGGTGCATGACGTCTTCCATGTATCCCAGTTGAGGAGTTACGTGCACGACCCTTACCACATAATCGAACATGGAGAGTTGTACGTCAACGATGGGGTGACATTCACTGAGGTTCCAGTAGAGACTGATGATCGAAAGGAGAGGGTCAATCACAGACAGTCGATACCTCTGGTGCACTTTCATTGGCAGAACGAGAACCTATAAGATAGAACATGGGAGTGGGAGGCTCAGATGCGTGCTTAGTACCCCCATTTGTTCCCTTAGTTCGAGTTATCGCTTACGAGGACGTAAAGCCCTGAGGTGGGGATAATGTAAAGACCCGGAATTTCCATGGAAATGTTTTTCTTAAATACATGAAAATTTTACAAGTCCGGGAAAATTGAAGGCGCTTGATTATGTGGCCCGGTGTGCCCAAAATAAATATCGGATGTTTTGTTCAGGTACATTCAGTAAACGTAGTAGCGATTTTTTATAACTTTTGAACCGTCGCTCAGAATTGAAATCTGACGGCACCGTTGAACTCACAGCACCGGTATTTGCTTAAGAAGACTTTCACTTTGACGAAATTGAGTCGAGGATAGAAGTTAGTTTTTGGGTTTTCTTAAAAAAATAAAAAATAAAGTTCCCTACACTTTATTTTATTTGAGCCGCCGTTTGGTGTGTGGTGGTTAAAACCTTCTCATGGAGGTTGGTGGTGGGACCACCACACCTTAACCTCCCATGGGAGGTTATGGTGGTGGGGGCCACCCAAACTCAACCTCCCATTAGAGGATTAATACGGTGGGGACCACCTAGGCTCTTAATGTAACATCCCAGGTAAATAAAGAATAAAGAATTTTCATATTTATTATTATTTATTAATTAAATATTAATTTTATTTTGAAGGGGTTGCTATGTTCGATAGCGTACCTGATACGCAACGATGAGTTTCTTTGAAACTTACGTAGCACACAAGTAATAAAATAATATTATTTTAAATGTTAGTTAACAAGTAGCCGTTGTACTGGCGGGAATGGATAGAAATAACTAAAATATGATTAGATATGTTTTTAAATTTTTATACATTTACCCAATAAAAGATAAAAGCTTAAAATACGGAAAGAGTTCAATTTTACGGGCATATATACTCTAATTTTCACTAAAGGTTCACTTATCACCTTTTAATGGTGAACTGTCATTAAATATAGTTTTGATCACTCTTATACTTTATTTTGGACCAAATATAACTCTTCTTTAGAATCGGGACATCAAAATTTACTTTGTGTAAATTTTTGGTACCTTTCTGATAAAGTTCATTTTTTTATGAATAGTGTAAAATGTTGTATTTTAATTCAAAACCTCTTTTTAATCTAAATTATTTATATGATTAGATTATTATTTTAATTGGTTTTAAAGTGAAAATAGAAAATATTTTTACCAGTTAATCCAGTGGTGGTCATTGGAATCAATTTCACTTTGAAATCGGACTTAAACTAGTATCAATCTTTTGATACTTATTGTTTCATAAAAACACGCTATTTGCTCTGACAGCGGGAATTAATTATTAAATTAATTAATGTGACTTATATGTTTTGAATTTTGTAAAATGGACTTCATTTTTGAATTCGGAATATCAAATATAGCTTAGGGTAAATTTTTGGTAATTTTCTGAAAAACTTCAATTTTTGATGAATAGTGAAACCACTAAGTGGTAATCAAGCAAACTGATTTTTCAGTTAAATGAAAGTTTACCACTAATGTGTATTGAATTTTGAAAATCCGACATACATGGTTGTCATTAAGAAGTAAAATGTGGTTCAATGAGATTAAAATAATTTTTTGGTGAATAGTAACTTTTTTTCATTAATCGCGATTAGAGGTAATTAGTATAGTTTAAGGTAAAAATGGTATTATAAGAATGTGAAAACACCATGACACTTGTCCTACACCTATTGGGTGAGTCCTGTCCGACCAAGACAATCCATGGGCCAACTTGGGGACCCCATGGAGCCACTTTAGTTGGAAAATGACATTAATATATTTTTATTTAATGTTTAAGTGAAAATGACACTAACATAAATTGTTTTACTAAAATAATTTTTGAGTGGGGTTATACAAGTCCACATTTTGATTATAAATAGTCATTGGAAAGATAAAACGATTTCCTACATCATAGTATTTGTTTTATAATTTTTAGACATTAAATAAATTAAATTATTTATGACATAATAATGATGCAGTGATGACATCATTATTTGACAATTTAAATAAAATAGAAAGATAATGTAAAATCTATGAACTACACATGTCCAAAACTTATTGGATGGGTGGATTTCGAACCCTTATCACCTTATACACGAATTCTTTCAATGTGGGACCTTTTAAAACCGAAACACATTTTCAAATAAAGTAATATTTCTTTACTTTCCAAAAGTGCCCCTCCTCTCCTCTTATAAAAGGCCCCCACCTCTACCCCATTTCACACACTTCTCAAGCCTTTGGCTCGGCCAACCACTGCCCAATTACTCTCTCCACATCCCTCTCCTCATCCTAGATGATTCCCTTTGGGCATAATCCTTTCAAAGGAAGCCTTTAGGCTCAAATCAAAAGGGAGTTACACTTTTAAAGGTAATTCATTCTCTCTTGTTCATTTGTTTTATTTTGCTTCTCCAACCCTCTAAACTCTTTTTATTTACTTATTTTGTAACAACACCAGTATTTCAATATACTAGGATGTTGTTATAAGATTTATTTGAGCTACACTCTCACACAACTACATCAAATGGTTAAAGAACATACGTTTTCCGTGGATGGAGAAATTCTGCCTCCCGAAACGATGATTGTTCAATACTCATTTAACACCTTCAAGGGTGGCCATTATGATGTCACTATTTTTATATATGATATATAATATGTTTATGTTTTCTTTAAGCTTCTGTATTTTTCATTTTTGGCATACCTTTATGGTTTCCATTATGGGTAAACACGATATCTTCATTTAAGGAAGTGCGGACTATCGCCCCCTAAAAGTGATGTGATTCGTTAATGCCATATGTGGGACGTGTAAAGGATGTATTTAAAGTTATTATATATGATTTTATACTGTAATTATAATATACCTCTATATCATTATTATTTCTTTCCATTAAAGTATGAGATAGAAATGAAAGTAGCGTTCATGCGTACGTACGGCTTACCGTCTCCATGAACGGTGCATTTCATTTCTTATCCCCAAATGTAATGTACTATTAAAAGTACATGTATATAATGGAAATATATAATTAATGATATATCTAAATGATGAATATAATTATGTAATTAAAATATATATACCTCTCATTTAGTTTTAATTCCATTAATATGACAAAGAAATGAAATTAGCATTCATGCGTACGTACGGCTTCCCGTCTCCATGAACGGTGCATTTCATTTCTTACCTCTAAATGATTATGTAATATTATAAATACATGTATATGCTGGATATATATGATATATATGATATCCAAATCTGGAATTTCATTCTGAATATAAAGAACTTTTGACCACATGAACAACATGTAATTGTAAGAAGTCAACTTTCGACTTAAGAACCAAATATTGACAAAACAAACATTATTAACATAAATGGTTACATAATGTTTATAACATGGAAATAAGTGATATAAAAAGAATAATTAACTTTAAAAAGGTTCTTAATCAAGTATAAATTAACTAAAGTTTATTATTCAGGACGTTAAAGAACGATCGAGTCAAGTCGGACCCAAGGTAAGGGACTTCGTCTCAATCTCCTTTCATTGAGGCATATTTCGTTTTATACACAACTTTCTTTTATACAGTTTATAAACTCCTTTGACTTTTACTTTTATACAAAAGGAATCTTTTTCTATGAAGCGTTTTACTAAACGACAAAAAGGAATGTTTTTTTAACGTACGCGGTGACAACGACCTTTTCCACTGCCGCGAGTATTATTTGATCTTTGGCTTCCTCAACAAGCCGTAATGTTTTTAAAATAAAATAAATACCATATACTCTTTTATGTATTTTGGTATTGAAAATGGTTTTGATAAAGGATTCTATTATGTCAATATATTTATGATATATTGTGATTGAAATGTGGAAATGTTATCTTTCCTTTATATTGGTTTTATGTTTTATGATTTTATACTGGTACTTGGACATTTTAACGGGTGGTTACATTACAAACCATATGATGGGTGGTGCCGTGAATACCAGGACGGGTGGTTACGTTATAACCTCCAATGCATTGGGTATGGAAGTCGGCCGTATGGCTATTCCATTAAGTATGTATGGAAATTGGCCGTATGGCTATTCCATTAAGTGATATGTGTGGAAGTCAATCGTATGGTTATTCCACTTAAGTAAGTTTATGTCCCAAGTTACCTTTATATATTCTATGTGTTCTTTATATGGGTTTTATGGTAATCCTTTGGTTACAAAAAGGTAAGTAATGATACTTTATTCAGTGAATATTTTTTTTACTACTTCATGAAGGTGAAGGTATTACTTTGATATAGTATACATGGTTTACTTGATGTTTGAAAAACTAACAGTTTTCATTCTTTTTGTATCCCTTACTGAGCTTTTTATGCTCACCCCAAGTTTTTCGAAATGTTTTTCACAGGACTTAAAGTGGAATAAGGTCAAGGATGGGATCAAGGGAATTTCATGCTATCTAAAACATGGAATCTAGAAATCTTTCTTTTTAAGAGTTTTTATTTTATGGAGACTTAGTAGAAGTGTCTACTTTGTAATCTTTTAAGATGTAATAGTTATGTTCTAATTCTATAAAACTCTAAACCTGAAAATATCCTCAATGTGAATTATTCATTTAATTCAATATTAAGTAAGGTTTAAGGCTGGGGCCTTATAGTTGGTATCAAAGGACGGTTTAGACAACTTTAGGAATTAGAAAAGTGTTAAATTATAATATGATTGAAATGATATAGCATTTATGGATTACCATGTTGCTTCGCCTAAGATATTTCTGTGTTCAGAATGGTTTTCCGCGGAGGAAACAAAGCAGCTATGTTGGGACGACATCAGGAGGAAGATAACCTTCCAAATCAGCAACCTGAGATGGTCGGAATCGGAACTAAACAGTTTGTTGCAGTGATGGCACAGTTGACTCAGGCTATAAATGGTGGTGGTATCCATGCACGAGATCAGCCAGATCAACCGCAGAGGAACATGTCAGTGGTGGAACATTTCATGAGGCAACATCCCCCATCATTCAGAGGATCATCTGACCCTGTGCAAGCTGAAGGGTGGATTAAAGCACTGGAGAAGATTTTTGATGTCATGGGGTGTTCAGAACATCAAAAGGTTAGTCTTGTTGTTTACCGTTTTGAAGGTGAAGCTGATCAGTGGTGGTCGATGGTGAAAAATATAAGGGATAGTGATGAGATTGAGGATCTTCACTGGGACGAATTCCAATGTATGTTTCTTGAGAAATATTTTCCTAAGGTGGTTCGTCTTAGGATGGAAAAACAGTTCCTAGAATTGAGGCAGGAGGATGATTCAGTGGCTGATTATGAAGAAAAGTTCACTCGATTGGCAAGGTATGCTCCAAACTTCATACGAGATCTTGATAGTAAAATAAACCATTTTTACTCAGGGTTAAAGCCAAAGTATCGAAGGGATTTAGCTTCTCGTGAGTTCAAAAGTTATGAAAAACTTGTTCGATGTACGGAGAAGGTGGAAATGGAGTTTGCCGATGATCAGGTGTTCTATGACAAACAACAAAATAAGAGATCTAGTTGGCAGGAAAAGGGGAATAATTCATCAAAGAAGCAAGGAGGTAAGAAAACCAAATATCCATCCTGTGAGAAGTGTGGTAAAATGCATCCTGGAGAATGTTTATCCAAGTCTGGTAAGTGCTTTCGGTGTGGTAAGTCTGGTCATATTGCTCGTAACTGTAAGGAAGATGATCAAGCAGGCAATGAAAAGCCAACGGTAAGATGTTTTAAGTGTAATGAAATGGGTCATTACGCAAATGAGTGTCCAACGATGAACTCAACTGGGGGAATGCAGCCAGACTACAAGCAGAAAGGGGTGGCGAAATCCTTTGCAACAACTTCAGCAGATGTTGGGCCATGAAATGAAGTGGTATCAGCTCCAGGGAGCTCAGTATTTTTCGAAGATTGACTTGAGGTCGGGGTACCATCAGTTGAAAGTAAAAGAAGCAGACGTTCTGAAGACTGCGTTCCGTACTAGATATGGCCATTATGAATTTTTAGTTATGCCTTTTGGGTTAACCAATGCACCTGCTGTATTCATGGACCTTATGGATAAAATTTTCCATGAGTTCTTGGATAAGTTTGTGTTTTGAGGTTTGTGAAGAGGTTATGTGTGCCTTGTGATTCACAGTTGAAGAATGAGTTGTTTTTTTCATCTTGGCAGTACTAAGATGTACAGAGGTCTGCGGGAGTATTACTGGTGGGATGGAATGAAAAGAGACATTGCTGATTTTACTGTGAAGTGTTTGACATGTCAACAGGTTAAAGCAGAGCAGCAGTTACCGAAAGGGATGCTTCAGCCTTTACCAGTGCCAGAGTGGAAATGGGAAAACATATCCATGGACTTTGTTGTGGGATTACCGAGGACATATCGAGGTAATAATACAATCTGGGTTATTGTTGATCACTTGACCAAATCTGCTCATTTCCTTTCTATACGAGATACTTTCTCTCTAGATCAACTTTCCCATTTGTATCTTAAAGAGATAGTCAGGTTACATGGAGTTCCTCTCTCCATTGTATCAGATAGTGATCCCAGGTTTACTTCTAACTTTTGGAAAGGCCTTTAGAAGTCGTTGGGTACTGAATTAAATTTTAGTACAGCTTTTCATCCTCAATCAGATGGGCAGTCAGAATGAATAATTTAGACATTAGAGGATATGCTACGAGCTTGCTCTATGGATTATCAGGGATGTTGGGACCAACATCTTTCTTTGGTTGAGTTTTCTTATAATAACAGTTTTCATTATAGTATACAGATGGCACCATTTGAGGAATTATATGGGAAGCGGTGTCGAACTCCAGCTTTCTGGGATGAAGTGGGTGAAAGGAAGCGGATGGGACCAGAATTGGTAGAAGAGATGGCAGAAAAAGTTCAGTTGATTCAGAAAACACATGAGAACAGCTCAGAGCAGGCAGAATAGTTATGCGGATAACCAGAGTAAGGATCTATCTTTCGAGGTAGGTGATCATGTTTTTCTCAAGGTTTCTCCATGGAAAAGTGTGATGAGATTTGGAAAGAAAGGAAACCTGAGTCCAAGGTTTATTGGACCATATGAAATTCTGGAGAGAGTTGGATCAGTTGCATACCGGGTGGCTTTACATCCGAGTTTATCTCAGGTACACAATGTTTTTCACGTTTCGATGTTGAGAAAGTATATTCCAAATCCATCTCATGTATTGAGTCCAGAGGTAGTTCAGCTGGAAGAGAACCTATCTTATGAGGAACAACCAGTCCAGATTCTTGACCACAGGAAGCAGGTGTTACGGAATAAGGTGATTCATCAGGTAAAGGTTTTGTGGAAAACCCATGTGATTTAAGAGGCAACGTGGGAATCTGAAAATGCTATGAGGGATAACTACCCCCACTTATTTTGATAAGTGAATAAAATTGCGAGGACGCAATTCCCAAAAGGGGGGAAGGATGTAACATCCCAGGTAAATAAAGAATAAAGAATTTTCATATTTATTATTATTTACGAATTAAATATTAATTTTATTTTAAAGGGGTTGCTATGTTCGATAGCGTACCCGATACACAACGATGAGTTTCTTTGAAACTTACGTAGCACACTTGTAATAAAATAATATTATTTTAAATGTTAGTTAACAAGTAGCCGTTGTAATGGCGGGAATAGATATAAATAACTAAAATATGATTAGATATGTTTTTAAATGTTTATACATTTACCCAATAAAAGATAAAAGCTTAAAATACGGAAAGAGTTCAATTTTACGGGCATATATACTCTAATTTTCACTAAAGGTTCACTTATCACCTTTTAATGGTGAACTGTCATTAAATATAGTTTTGATCACTCTTATACTTTATTTTGGACCAAATATAACTCTTCTTTAGAATCGGGACATCAAAATTTAATTTGTGTAAATTTTTGGTACCTTTCTGATAAAGTTCATTTTTTTATGAATAGTGTAAAATGTTGTATTTTAATTCAAAACCTCTTTTTAATCTAAATTATTTATATGATTAGATTATTATTTTAATTGGTTTTAAAGTGAAATTAGAAAATATTTTTACCAGTTAATCCAATGGTGGTCATTGGAATCAATTTCACTTTGAAATCGGACTTAAACTAGTATCAATCTTTTGATACTTATTGTTTCATAAAAACACGCTATTTGCTCTGACAGCGGGAATTAATTATTAAATTAATTTATGTGACTTATATGTTTTGAATTTTGTAAAATGGACTTCATTTTTGAATTCGGAATATCAAATATAGCTTAGGGTGAATTTTTGGTAATTTTCTGAAAAACTTCAATTTTTGATGAATAGTGAAACCACTAAGTGGTAATCAAGAAAACTGATTTTTTAGTTAAATGAAAGTTTACCACTAATGTGTATTGAATTTTGAAAATCCGACATACATGGTTGTCAATAAGAAGTAAAATGTGGTTGAATGAGATTAAAATAATTTTTTGGTGAATAGTAACTTTTTTCATTAATCGCGATTAGAGGTAATTAGTATAGTTTAAGGTAAAAATGGTATTATAAGAATGTGAAAACACCATGACACTTGTCCTACACCTATTGGGTGAGTCATGGCCGACCAAGACAAGCCATGGGCCAACTTGGGGACCCCATGGAGCCACTTTAGTTGGAAAATGACATTAATATATTTTTATTTAATGTTAAAGTGAAAATGACACTAACATAAATTGTTTTACTAAAATAATTTTTGAGTGGGGTTATACAAGTCCAAATTTAGATTATAAATAGTCATTGGAAATATAAAAAGATTTCCTACATCATAGTATTTGTTTTATAATTTTTAGACATTAAATAAATTAAATTATTTATGACATAATAATGATGCAGCGATGACATCATTATTTGACAATTTAAATAAAATGGAAAGATAATGTAAAATCTATGAACTACACATGTCCAAAACTTATTGGATGGGTGGATTTCGAACCCTTATCACCTTATCCACGAATTATTTCAATGTGGGACCTTTTAAAACCGGAACACATTTTCAAATAAAGTAATATTTCTTTACTTTCCAAAAGTGCCCCTCCTCTCCTCTTATAAAAGGCCCCCACCTCTACCCCATTTCACACACTTCTCAAGCCTTTGGCTCGGCCAACCCCTGACCAATTACTCTCTCCACATCCCTCTACTCATCCTAGAGGATTCCCTTTGGGCAGAATCCTTTCAAAGGAAGCCTTTAGGCTCAAATCAAAAGGGAGTTACACTTTTAAAGGTAATTCATTCTCTCTTGTTCATTTGTTTTATTTTGCTTCTCCAACCCTCTAAACTCTTTTTATTTACTTCTTTTGTAACAAATCCAGTATCTTCAATATACTAGGATGTTTTTATAAGATGTATTTGAGCTACAATCTCACACAACTACATCAAATGGTTAAAGAACATACGGTTTCTGTGGATGGCGAAATTCTGCCTCCCGAAACGATGATTATTCAATACTCATTTAACACCTTCAAGGGTGGCCATTATGATGTCACTATTTTTATATATGATATATAATATGTTTATGTTTTCTTTAAGCTTCTGTATTTTTCATTTTTGGCATACCTTTATGGTTTCCATTATGGGTAAACACGATATCTTCATTTAAGGAAGTGCGGACTACTGCCCCCTAAAAGTGATGTGATTCGTTAATGCCATATGTGGGACGTGTAAAGGATGTACTTAAAGTTATTATATATGATGTTATACTGTAATTATAATATACCTCTATATCATTATTATTTCTTTCCATTAAAGTATGAGATAGAAATGAAATTAGCGTTCATGCGTACGTACGGCTTACCGTCTCCATGAACGGTGCATTTCATTTCTTATCCCCAAATGTAATGTACTATTAAAAGTACATGTATATAATGGATATATATAATTAATGATATATCTAAATGATGAATATAATTATGTAATTAAAATATATATACCTCTCATTTAGTTTTAATTCCATTAATATGACAAAGAAATGAAATTAGCGTTCATGCGTACGTACGGATTCCCGTCTCCATGAACGGTGCATTTCATTTCTTACCTATAAATGATTATGTAATGTTATAAATACATGTATATGCAAGATATATATGATATATATGATATCCAAATCAGGAATTTCATTCTGGATATAAATACCTTTTGACCACATTAACAACATGTAATTGTAAGAAGTCAACTTTCGACTTAAGAACCAAATATTGACAAAACAAACATTATTAACATAAATGGTTACATAATGTTTATAACATGGCAATAAGTGATATAAAAAGAATAATTAACTTTAAAAAGGTTCTTAATCAAGTATAAATTAACTCAAGTTTATTATTCAGGACGTTAAAGAACGATCGAGTCAAGTCGGACCCAAGGTAAGGGACTTCGTCTCAATCTCCTTTCATTGAGGCATATTTCGTTTTATACACAACTTTCTTTTATATAGTGTATAAACTCCTTCGACTTTTACTTTTATACAAAAGTAATATTTTTCTACGAAGCGTTTTACTAAACGACAAAAAGGAATGTTTTTTTAACGTACACGGTGACAACGACCTTTTCCGCCGCCGCGAGTATTATTTGATCTTTGGCTTCCTCAACAAGCCGTAATGTTTTTAAAATAAAATAAATACCATATACTCTTTTATGTATTTTGGTATTGAAAATGGTTTTGTTAAAGGATTCTATTATGTCAATATATTTATGATATATTGTGATTGAAATGTGGAAATGTTATCTTTCCTTTATATTGGTTTTATGTTTTATGATTTTATACTGGTACTTGGACATTTTAACGGGTGGTTACGTTACAAACCATATGATGGGTGGTGCCGTGAATACCAGGACGGGTGGTTACGTTATAACCTCTAATGTATTGGGTATGGAAGTCGGCCGTATGGCTATTCCACTAAGTATGTATGGAAATTGGCCGTATGGCTATTCCATTAAGTGATATGTGTGGAAGTCAACCGTATGGTTATTCCACTTAAGTAAGTTTATGTCCCAAGTTACCTTTATATATTCTATGTGTTCTTTATATGGGTTTTATGGTAATCCTTTGGTTACAAAAAGGTATGTAATGATACTTTATTCAGTGAATATTTTTTTTACTACTTCATGAAGGTGAAGGTATTACTTTGATATAGTATCCATGGTTTACTTGATGTTTGAAAAACTAACAGTTTTCATTCTTTTTGTATCCCTTACTGAGCTTTTTATGCTCACCCCAAGTTTTTCGAAATGTTTTTCACAGGACTTAAAGTGGAATAAGGTCAAGGATGGGATCAAGGGAATTTCATGCTATCTAAAACGTGGAATCTAGACATCTTTCTTTTTAAGAGTTTTTATTTTATGGAGACTTAGTAGAAGTGTCTACATTGTAATCTTTTAAGATGTAATAGTTATGTTCTAATTCTCTAAAACTCTAAACCTGAAAAGATCCTCAATGTGAATTATTCATTTAATTCAATATTAAGTAAGGTTTAAGGCTGGGGCCTTATACTTAACCCCTGAAACTCCCCATTAAACAAGATAAAACTCTCAAGCTTCACATTATTTTAGAGGAACCTCTTCACCTCCCCTAGCTTTTAATTTTTCCAATCCACCACAATTAATGGAGATCCTACCTATTTAATTCTTCTTTTTGAATTGGTTCTAACAGCCCAATTAATACGTGCCAACACATGTGAATAAATGAGCAGGAGACTTTTAATTTAATTCACCCTTTTGAATTTGTGCCAACAAAATAATAGATTAAAAAATATATTATTTGGAACAACGAATTCACTTGGGTGATTGAAGGGAAAGATCTCTATGAGGAACCTCATCCTCCAACGAAGAACTCTCGCGAACGAAGAACGAAGAACGCCAGTGACAGAATTCTTCCCCAGACACCTACTGACAGGGAGCATCTTCCACAAGCCAACGCAACTCGGGTTTGGAAGTTCTTAGAGAATGCGACGAACGACGATCCTCTTCGTCTTCTTCCCACAACTCCATCAATGAACGACAAATGTCCAACAAAGGTAGGGGGTTTACTTTGAGTGCCTTGTTCTTCAATCCTTTTTGGATAATGAAGGTTGTTGAGCTTTGTTCTTATGAACCGTCTGTTATCACCATAAACACAGAGGATGCAGGTCAACCTAACATGGCCCGACATCCTCTGTCGATCTCCCTTCTTGTGGTGTTATTTGGCATGGTGACATAACAACGACGAGGCAACGGAGGGAAACAATAAATTCTAAACTACCCGCGGCCTCTGTAAACTGTGCCACCACTGTGGTGTCTCGCACCACTTTCAGCCGAGCCCACGCGTTGCCTGCGCGCCCCTCGGCCTGCCCGCACGCTGCCCGCACCCCGTCGGCCTGCCTGCGGCCTCCTGTACGCCCTGCGGGCCTGCCCGAGGCATGCCCGTAGCCTCCCGCACGCCCTTCCCGGCCTTCCTGTGACCTCCTACATGCCCAGCCCGGCCTGCCCGAGGCCTCCCACGCGCCCTGGTTGGCCTGCCCGCGGCCTCCCGCATGCCCCGCCAGCCTACCCGCGTGCTTCCTGTGGCCTTCTGCGCACCCTGTTGGCATGTCCGCAACCTCCCTCGCCTAGTGTTCTGCCAGCTGAGTCGCACTTCCCTCCCGAGCCGTCTCGCGGCATCGCTGGACAAATCGGCTCGGCCTTCTGAGTCGAGCCGCCCGAGCCGCGCCCCTTGCGGCGGTGGCCGAACCAGCCCCGTCCATCGGGTCGAGCCGCCTACGCGGCGACCTTCGGGCCGAACCACCCTCACGGTTCGTTAGGCTGGGCCCAGTGGACTTGGCCAAACCTAACAAGCTAGCCCACCCAATGGGTCAGGCCCGACCCAACAGGTCTGATCAGGTTGACCTAGACCGGGTCGTCCCAGATGGGGTTGGGCCGAGTCGGTCCGACCGGGTCGGACCAGACCCTGGCCCACTACTTACCGTTACTTCCATTGGCCATATCTTTAGCACCGGACGACCGTTTGACAAACCGTTAGTGGCGCTAGTTTTCTTGGAGCACAACGGTCTCTTTGAGTATACCCCACCTGAGATCAGGGTATAGTTGAGATATAATCAGGTTGGATCGTGCACGAATCCAACTGATCCCCCAGGTCTAAAAGACTAATAACTAACAGACTGGGCATCCGATTGATGTGTCATCTATTGCGTTGATACCCCAATGACGAGGCAGACCTTTGAGTTACTTCTACGTGGGACTTCGTGAAAGTTGGAGTATCGACCTGTAGCTCATGGAGAGGACCCTCTCGGAGATGATCAAGCGGAGTACAGAGACCTAGTAGCTGGCTAAGACATGACGACTGCTTGACCGATTTTACTCGGAGTGATTCGACTAGCCCAGTGGGGAGTGTCTGGTAGTTGGCAGTAGACCCACGGTGGTGGAGCACCTGGTAGTTGGCGGCAGACCCGTGGTACTCAACCGGAGGAGTACCTCTGCAGCCTATTAGGGGGAGCTCTTGGTAGTTGGTGGCATGCCCACGGCGGAGGAGCGCCTGGTAGTTGGCATCATACCCGCCGTACTCGACAGGAGGAGTACCTCAGCAGTCCAGGGTTAGTGGGAAGTGCCTAGTTGTGGTAGTAGGCCCACTGTACTCGACAGAGTAGGAGTTATCCAGCAGCTGTGGTTTCGATAATGTGAATGAAATTACTGGTTTGAGCTGAGTCTTAAACTTTTGTGTTTTTCCTCATGATTGAGATGGATTACTTGATAACTTAGTTATATGTACGGGTATATACCCTAGTGGGGTTATTTGTTGATTTCATACTTTTTGATTTATCCTTGTTGGATTTGTGAGACCTTGAGGGTCTCAGGGTCCCTATTGAGTATCTTTATACTCACCCCTGCAAGGGCTATGCCCAAACCTCATTGTGTTGGTTTCAGACGATGGACAGCGCTGCCTGAGGATCAGAGTTGCCGGATTGGACGGTACCCAGAGTTGGACCTTACGATGAGTCGGTATATGGAGGAGATAGATGGATGTGGAGTGCTATGGAGGATATCTGTACCTACCCTTCAGGTAGGAATGTCGGAGGACAACCCTGTAGCTACTTTACTTTTCTTCAGTTGTACTTGTACTTTCCTATTGGGCTTGTATTTCCGACCCCATTACATTCCAGCACATCTTTTGTATACAGCTTTACATAGTGTTTACTTCTAGCTCATACTCTGTTGTGTGTGTTTTCAATTTATAAAGGCAATGTCTTCCCAGTTTTAGGGATTTATGCCTTTGGTTCTAGTCACCATCCCCTGACCTGTGGAAGGTGGGCTTGGGGTAGTCACGACAAGGGCCCCGGGTGATGGGTCATGATATAACACGTCCTCAGTAAGAGGATGAGTACACACACACACAGACACAAACACACACACACACACATATATATATTTGTGTGTGTGTGTGTGTCTATATTAATCCTCCCTAGGTGTCCACTCTATGCTCCTAGGTAAAAATTTCAAATTCATATAATATTTACCCTTACCAATGACGCCACTAATCTTCTAACAATAATATATATATATATATATATATATATATATATATATATATATATAACCCTCCTCTATATGAGGCATCTCCCCTATTAGGGATGAACATATCAAATTCTTATATATATATATATATATACTCCTATAAATAGAGTATACACATAATGATATGGAACCTAAAAAATAATGCATTACACTTACATGTGAAACATATGAATGATTTGAGGATGTTTATGTAAAATACCACTGAATAAGCCTCTAAAAATAATGATCATGTTATAATCATGGATTGAAAACATGGATATATAGCTTCCAAATTAAAATTATAGCTAATGTGGATTATGAATCCAAACTCAAGAACAAAACATATCAAAGGTTCCATTTATCTATGTTTAGAAACTCAACATGGAATAAAATCTATACCGATATGTGGTTCCCCCTATTCATTGATTAATTAATATAAAACATGTAAGGTTTCTTATAACATGGTTAGCTTATCATTATAATACATGGGTATAATCAAAGAAGCAATCTCGTGGAATGATTCCTCAATAACCAAAAAAGGATAACCAAATATTATTTTTATTGTAAATAAAACATTTCATTGGACATGATTTTAATTAAAAATATTATCCAATCATCCATTACTCTAAATAATTCCCCTAAAATTTTAACAAAATGATATTATAAGATATAGATAATAGATCACCCAACTTACCCTCAGAAAATGTGATATATATGCTCATAAAGGTTAGAAATGCAATCAAAAATTTATTTTGGAAGCATAGGTTAGACCCAATTGAATTTATATCACTTATCTGGTAATAAAACACCAATATGATATTCATGGTAGTTTATTTACCTTAAGATCATGGAAGATGACCTTATACCACCATTAAGAAGAAGAGCAATCCAAAGAGGGTCTTAAGTTTTAACTTTAGATGAATATGGAGGTTGATATACATATTATGATCATATGAACATTGAAAAAAATTATAAAAAGGTAGATGCAATAATTTATCTTCTACCATGATATTCTATCATGGAGACATGGAAATAAAACCAATTAAATATTGAATCTTATATTGAATAGGGTTGATGCAAAATAGAGGTGCATCTCTTAAGGGAAAATAGGGGTGGAAAATAAAGAGGAAATCCCTTCATAAGGGTTTATGGTAATTAAATTATGGTAAATGATTCATTAATACAAAAAATTTAAATAAGTATACATCCTATAAATTACCCAATATAGGTCCACTAGTTACCAGGTGGGGTTGACAGAATCCCTTAACCCCACCTAAGTTCACCAAGTACCTGTTTCTAGTCTACCTAGTATTATATTCCAGTGTATCCCCTGGATAGCTACCTTTCCTCTCTTCCTCATTCATTTAATATCATGTCACTCCTATTCCAAATGAAAACACACTTGAATGAAAAATAAATTTCCAAAAATTAATGGAGGAACTAACCTAAATGGATTAAGGTCTTTAAAACCTCCTTCATATTTGTCTTCTCATCCGTAAGATGATTTAGCTAGCTTTTAGGGGGGAAATCAAATATTTTGTATTCATATAAAATTCACACTCCCAAGTCTCATATGACTTCTAAGCATGATAATATAAAAATCATACTAAAGTTATGGACCATATTTCAATAATTTCATACTTTTGTAGAAGATGTTGATGGGTTTTCCAATAAAGGAACCATCCACTTTCTTGCCCACATCATCAAACTAAAGAATTTTATTTTATTAGGTACATACTTCCATAACCATGAACCATGGAAAACATCATGCATTGTACTGAACTGGGATTGAAACACCATCAATTAATACACATTTCCAATTCACTATATAAACTTAAAAGTTCTTATAAATTAAGGATTAAGATTCCATTTTTTTCTTATTCATGTTTACCCGAATAGATGGAAGTCTCAAGTAAATTCATGATCACCAAACTGAAATTCAAATGGTTATTTCTAAATATTAGCATAAAACTTATAGAATCATTTTATAATATTCCACAACTTCTGAATTATTTTACTAATTCATTAATCCTATAAAAAATTATAGGAAAAATCCATGATGACTCCTCTATCACGATCTATCATAATGGTGAATGACGTGGTCTTTCATAGAGTTCCACAAATGGATCCACCAATGGTAGATTATTGATATCTATTGTCATAAGAAAAATCTATAACATATAAATGATCCTCTAAATATACACTAAAATAAGGGATACAACCCCATAAAATATCTTCAATAATTATAATTTTCCTCTCAGATTGAATATCTATCTATGGGTGATAATTTGTACTTGGTTTCACCTATTCCTCGAGAGACTTTTCTAACCACTTCCAAAATGGAGACGTAAACCTATGGTCTTGATCAGAGACAAAAATATTTAGTACCACATAAATTATTACACTTTTTTTAACATATATATTTCTGAAATCATCAATAGAAGATTCTTCCCAAATAGGATGAGAATGATAAGTCTTATTTAAGTGGTCAATAATTACTCACACTACTTGACTCCCCTTTGAAGAGATAGGTAAGATTATATATAATATTTGTGGATTTATTCCCACTTTCACTTCATTATAAAAAGTGGTTTTAACTCACAAAATTTATTTCTATTTTCTTATTTAAACCACTGACAACTAAGATATCGAGTAAACAATCTATTGATTTTCCATTTCATACCTGGTGACCATAAATTCCTATTCATGTCCTGATATATGTTAGTGATCCTTAGGTGTAAAACCCAATGATATGAGTTATACTCCTTATAACATATTATTGAGTACTATTGGGAACCACCAGTCTTCCATGGATATAGAGGAATGAATTTTTATCTTGATACCATCCTTATAAGATCTCCCTATGTTCGAGTCTCTCTCAAATGGTGATACAATCTTGTCAAATAATTGGATAATCCTTCACCCATTACATAACAAATTATTCAATATTGATTGGTTATAAATGCATCTCAACATAATATTTTTTGATACCTATATTAATTTCATCTATCATATATATAATCCTCTATTGATCTTTACATTATCATACATTTTGTGGTTTGAACATAATAATGAGGGAATCTTTAACAACATTTACCTATATAGGAGCATAGAGAATATAAAAATCACAATATTATATATACTCAACCGAAAAAAAATCCTCGAATTAGGATCCCTCTAAGATAAAATATACTTAAGGATTTTATAGTCTATATTTACCATGAACCATTCATCATAGAGGAAATTATTCTAATACTTTAGATCATGAACAATATCACCTAGCTCAAAATCATGAGTCGAATAATTCCATTAATGTGGTTATAACTAACTAGAAACATAGTCACCACATGATGAACCAGTATCATCATGAATCTTATATCCACAAAATTTTCTTCACACTAAACCTCAAAATTATACATGATTCTAGAAATATCGAGATAGGTACTATCATAAGTGAATTTTTCTTATCCTAAAAATCCATCTCACTCGGATTTGACCCAACAGAATCTCCCCTCCCATTATTTTTTAGAGTGGTTATAGGTGTGGATATATTGGAAATTTATTAAATAAATCCTAGATATTTCAATAAAAGATTTAATAAACTTTAAACCTTGAAAATTTTATGAGGTATATCCCAAGTCATTTATTATTCAACCTGTTTAGGAACAATAATTTTTCCCATTAAAAACACATCATAGGAAAAGTAATTAACTTCATGAATCAATCATAATCATTTAGAGTGTTTATAATAAATATTATGATCCCTTTTTGTTCCTAGAAACACAAAAATATATCTTCTACATTCCTTTCAAGTCTTTCAATATACTAGGATATCATCCATGAAGACTATAAAAAAGAGTCCAAGAATAGATGGAATATCATATTATTTAGGTCCTTTAAAACTAAGGTTTTGTTAGTCAAGATAAAAGGAAAAAACATAATATTAAAAATTACTTTAATAACATCAAAAATTCATCTTTGAAATGCCTTTAGGTATCTCGTGAAGTTAATTATTCCCTAATGTGAATTAATTTTTGGAAATAATTTATCCCATATCATTTGGTCCAAAAAATAATCTATTAAAGAAAAAGTGTATCAGTTTTTATAGTTATTTTATTTAGATTTAAGTATTCTACACAAATATATATACTACCTTTGGCCTTTTGCAAATAGAAATGGATCACCCCAAGTAGAAGTACTCATTCATATAAAACCACTAGATTTCATCTCATTAATATTAGATTTCAATTATCTCAAATATTTTGGCGCTATTCCATATGATGGAATTTAAATATTCTCAACTCCATGTATTATATTTATTGAAAACTACACCCCACTATCCACCCAAATTTAGGACTAATCCATGAAAAATACTTGACAAACACATCAGGAAAGAATCCTACCATAGGATGTAATACTTCATGCCCCTTTTCTACCTCTCTCTAAAATAAACATTCTATTAAAGAGGTGATAACTCTAACTTTATATAGGTATCACGTGGATTGAATTTATAAGTAATATATTTATCCATTAAGGATGTTTTGGATTCTATTAGAGTAAGAAAATGATACTCAGAAATTATAGAAATAAATGTGTTCTTTGAATAGATTCAACCATAATTTTTATAAGATAAGGTCAAAGATATTCATATTAATAGTAAATAATTCCCAAAGATATTAAAATTATCCTACCAAAGACGGGTTATGAGAGGTTTAGGGGTGTTTCGCGACGTGTGGGGTTCAGTTCTCTAGGCCTTTAGTGCTTACTACAGGCCTGGTTCTTCACTGGGTGCTAAGGAAAGAACTCTTTTATATGGCGTTAAACTGTGTAGGGATCACAGGTTCCATACCCCAGTAGTGGAGTCAGATTCTGAATTCATGGTGAGATCTTTGAAGGGTTTCCATGATGTTCCATGGGACATGATCTACTTGGTCCGCAGGTGATTTTCTACGACATGAGATGGGAGGAAGGTCCAACACCCTTGAAGAGAACACATATTCGTGGTGGACACACTTTTCCGGTTGGGAATTGAGTCAAAGGAAATTATCATCTATGAAAGTTTAGGGTCCATTCCCCCTACTTTTAGGAATATCATGGAGAAAGATTCTCTTACAATTCACTATTTCCAGCCTACATAAGGGGGACTCAACTCCCCTTATAGTTTTTAATAAAAATAAATAAATTGTCAGTCCTTTGTTTAGCTAATGGGGAATCGATAAACCTGATACTCTTAGATGAGTCAATAATAATCCCAAGGGATTAAACATATCCAAAAAATAAAATAATGGGAAGGTTAGTATTAAACAAAGCGTAAATTGTGATTGGATCTACCAAAACTATACCTCTCTCCATCTAAGGTACTTCCTCAATATAATCTATTGAATTATTATATATAAAAACTATTTTATAGATATCATGATAACATTGTGATTGTGATATATAACTTGGTGAAGGATGCACTAACTTTGAGCTCTAACCTACTTACTTATTTTTCTTCCTAGACTGGATAAAAGGTGTTTGGTTCCCTAAATAATTCTTCTCACTAGTCTCACACAAGAGAGGTTAGATTCTTTTGGGATTTTTGGAAAACACTCATTTATAGTGTATACCTATATAAACTCTAGAGATAACTATACCTTCCACAGTAGTATAATTCCCAATACCGGATCTCCTAGATATAGTTCGTAAAAACATACTTTACATATTTCCTTGGATACGAACTATAGATTCTTATACATAATTATCCAATAATTACAAGACATAAAGAAAATGTTTCATAATAGAAATTTCCAATAAATTTTTGGTTTAAAGCAATATAGAATTAGTAAAACTCATACACTAATGAATCACATGTATTTATCAACTAATGTAAATTTTTCAACTATATAAAAAACTTATAAATCCATATTAAGTCTTCATTATCTTCCACAAATTATTTATACAAGCAATCCTATTAAACATATCATTTGTAACAATTTTCTTTAGAACCTTGGGAAATAGAAACACAAGAAGGGGTGATATAAAACTATATGTAAGTGTAAACAGTACTGATAGTAATCAAAGATCATAATTGATGATAATATGAGCATAAATAATATGGAAGGACTTAATAACAAAAAATTATTCCAAAATATAATGAAACTAAATTCATAATATATCAATGGATAATAATGGATGTGAAAAATCACATGGATAAAAATAATTGAATTCATAGTTATGGAATGCATAATGTAAAGAATTGTTATGTTACTATTAATTTCTTAGAAATACTTTATTTATTTCATCAAGGTCATTTCCAAGAAATACTTATTTTTTTCAATATTGTTGTCAATACATCTTACTGAATTATGCAAGCATACACCAAAAACCCAACCATGTTTTTCTTGTGATACCTATCGATGCATCATGGGGCTATATAAGGGTGAACCCCACCCATCCCCTTTTAATGTCTAATGTATTCATCATATTAGATAGTGAGTAAAATATACATAATCAACTTCTACAATAATCATCAATATTTGAATAAAAAACATAAAATTTTCAATAGTTTCTAAATAAGTTAATAGAAGATCTTTTTATATAGGCATCCCTAAAACTAACACCATATAAATAAATAAGTATAAATTTTATTAAAAAGATTCTATAATAAATCTATGTAAATAATATATATTAACACACTTCAATAAAATAAATCAAATATATGGTATTCACAAAGTAGAGGTATTGGGAAAAAATGTTATTCATATTAATGGTGAATCTATAGGAAAGAAAAAATATGTGATGGATCATTATTATGATAAAAATGAACATATAATATTCCATCAAGATAAATAAGGTGGATGGTTTAAAAATAACATATCCCTAGAGTAATAAAATAAACTTTTAAGGATTTTGAAAAACATGAAAAACATCCTTACGAAAGAATAATTCACATGATATCACACAATAAGGGATCAATTAATGAATTTTCTAATATCATGACTTCAATCAAAAACATTATATACATACATATATATATATATTATATGATAAATAATGTAACATAAATCTTAGGAGTGTAAATCCTCCAAATTTTGAAAATGAAAATTGAGGTGAAAACATAAAATATATTTTAGAAAACGTTTTTGAAATTAACGTATAATAAAAAATTACATGTCACTTTATAAATTAACTTTTTAAAATGTGAAGTGAATGCCTTTAAAAAAACTTAATTCAAAAATAATTAGAAATAATGGATCCTTGGATTTGAAATAAATTTTTCTATAAGAAATTTGGATCCAAAGATATAACATTTGATTGTGAAAGGAACCTTTTAAATACATTGAAATTGTCTTTATTTAAAATCCACAATTAAAAAAGCAGAATAAAAACTTATTTGAATTTAAAAATAGTTTTACTAAATAAGATTACCAAATATCATATAATAAAATATTAGCGTGTGAGTTCCTATGAATGGAAGAAAAAAGTTTAACATAAAAATTTATAACTCAAAGAAAGAAGATTTGAAAAATCAGTATCCCTTAAGGGAAGCATACTCTATATGGTAACAAATATTAGATAAGTATTAATATGGTAGGAATTTAATTACATAGAAAAATGATATAATACCATATAATATAGTAAATGTTAAAATGTAAACAAATTATATTAAATAATTTCAAGAGAATGATCATAACTCAATGAATGAAATTTGAGTTACCAAAAAACCTTACTATTGGGATAATAATTATATCAATATCAATTTAAATAATGGGGTATTATTTAGATTATAATTCCTCATTAAATATCAAAAAATATGATAAAAATAAATCATTGGGAATTAAATAAATAATAAGAGTAAAACATGGTGCACAAAATTTTTTATGTCGCAAGAATCAGAATTGAGACAAAATAAACCTTACCTTTTATCCAGGATTCTATTAACACACTCTAACATCAAGTATAAAAAACATAGTTATCTTATAAATATTTTAAAAACCTTACTCATATAATTTCCATTTATAATATTCATTTATTATCATTATTTATATGAATTTTAGTTAGTTATTACCTAATTTCAGTTTTGAGTGTTAGTAATCTTGATCATTTTGAATTAGTTTCATAAAAATGGTGTTGGTATTAATTCTTGATACAAAGTTTATAATATTGTGATAATTAAAGTTATTATAATATATATTACATGATTTTTATTAAGTTATAATTTCATTTGATGGTAGATTTGGTTACAATCCATGCACATGAAATCGACGATGATCATGTTTTGATGATTCTAAATGAATGAATTGTGTTTTCTTAATTAATGAGTTTAACACCAATTTTACCATTACAGAACCAAAAAATAATTATTTACATATTTATATAATATTATACCGGTGATTAATTTCCCATATTCATTCATGATATAAATTCATATCATTGTTTCTGTAGTTGGTTCAACCAACCCTAATATTAAAATAATGTGATTAACGGATGATTATTTGGTGGTTTGGTGTTAATATAATAAAAATAAATGCATAATTATTTGATTTAGGGTTTATTATTGTGATTCATCATAATTTGATGTAATTATAAGAAGAATTAATGGATGTGAAAATATTGTAAAATATAGATAAAAATATTTTCCTCTTAGTATTCTCAGTTTAAATGATTGAATTAATAATGAACGTTTGTTATTAATATGATAAATAAGTTCTAAAAATTTTAGAACCAAACCCTTAAATATATAATAACCAAAATATTTATCCATTAAACTCATTATTATGAAAACCCATGAAAGGAAATGATGAAAAGAGGAATGCATCGTTCCATGGAGGCGGTAGTCCACTCCTATTCAATTATGATGATTTTGCTTTCATATAATACGATAATGGAGTAATTTTATTTATCATATAAGTATATTAAAATAGTTATAAATATCATAATAATTTATTAAATTATATTTTTTACTATCTATTATCGGAGGTCCAGTAAAATGAACTTGTTTCTTCATGGAGATGGTAGTTCATATAAGGCCCCACCCTTAAACCTTACTTAATCTTGAGTTATTACAAGATTACACATTAAGGATCCTTTCAGGTTTATAGTTTTAGAGAATTAGATCATGAAACTTGCATTACATTCCACATTTAAAAAAAGTGGTTACATAAAAGACAGTATTCATTATGCCCATCAACGAAAACATATTTAAAATAAAACATAGATTCTTTCTTGACACATTTTTGACACTATCATCCCATCATATACCTTTCCCTTGACCTGTGAAAAACATTTCAAAAACATGGGATGAGCATAAAAAGCTCAGTAAGGGTTATAAAAATATGGAAACGAAACATGAGTTCATATATACATAAGAATGAAATCATACTTTACCCATAAAACATAAGCACTTTAAAATACCTCATAAAATCATGAATAAAACATAGAAATCATAAGACATAAAAGGTAACTTGAGGCATTCATAACATTCTTACATATGGAGTAACCCTTTTGGTTATGTTTTGGAATACCCATCACAGTATATTCCCTAAATCTCTTTGGATAAACCTTAACGTTTCACTCCTTCGCATTACCCAATGCATTGGAGAGCTATATCGGGCTCACCCGCCCTTAGTTTATCACGGAACCACCCGTCTTCGTAACAATTCCCAAGAACCATAACATAATCTTATCACATAAAACATGCATAAAGGAAACATAACATTTCCACCTTTCAATAACAAGATATCAATACAACACATTGATATAAATACATTATGAAAACCATTTTCAATACCAAAATAAATGAAACGTAAAACATGGTATTTATTTTTCTTTTAAAAAGATGGTATGGCTTGTAGAGGAAGCCGAAACTCAAATAATGGTCATGGCGGCGGAGAAGTCGTTGTCGCTGCATACGTACGACAAAAACATTTAATTTTGTCATTTAGTAAACGCTTCGTATAAAAAATATTCATTTTGAATAAACATAAAAGTCAAAGGGGTTTATACACCGTATAAAAGAAGGTTGTGTATAAAACAAAATATGCCTCAATGAAAGGAAATTTAGACGAAGTCCCTTACAAAGACGGTATCCTTGGTTTAAGGATAAATCAATTACAAAATTATGAGTGACAAACGAATACACCAAATATAAGTGGATATTAAGTGTAAAATAATCAAAGGTCATTCACACATATTCAAAGGATGACATATTCAATAACTACATGTTGAACCCAAAGAAATCGAAATTGGGTTAAGAAGTTCCCTTGACAGTCTAACGACGTCACATCAAAAAAGGGTATCTCATCACTTGGACATAAAATTTACATCAATAAAGATATATGAGAACATATACCAACATAACAATATGTAAATTAAAAGACCCAACAAAAGAAGTATTTTAAAAAGAGGAGGGTGAAAGGTTCCCTTACCGACATGGGTATCTTTCGAAACATACACCCCGTAAAAGAAGGACAATACAACATTGATGTAAATACTCATAAACGAAAGTATATTACACAAATAGTAGACTAATGGATAGTAAATACACCACTCAAAGTAAATTTTGGAAAATGAAGCATAAATTTCACGGGAATAAAAGTGAGATGAAAAATCCCTTACGAAAACTCGGCAGCCTAACGACGCCACTTAAAACTTCCAAAAATGGATTGATGAGATCAAATAGGGTCTCTCATCATATTAAAATAAAATTTACAGCAAGATTAATATAAAAGAAAATCCCCCATAATAACAAAGAGGAGCTTAAAAGAAGTGACATAAAGGAGAGTACTTAAAAAGAAAGAGAGAGGTTAGATCTCTTACGAAAATTTGGCAGCCTAACGGCGCCACTCAAAACTTCCAAAATGGATTGATGAGAGAGAATAGGGTCTCTCATCACATGAACCTAAAAATATCAGTAATAGTAATATAAAAGATCATCCCAATAACAAGAAATATGAGATTTAAAAGGAATGACATAAAAGTGCGTACTTAAAAAGAAAGATAAGAGTAGGATCCCTTACCTCTGGTCCGACTTGACTCGATCGTCCTTTAACGTCCTGAATAATAAACTTGAGTTAATTTCTACTTGATTAAGAACATTTTTAAATCTTATTATTCCTTTTATATCACTTATTTCCATGTTATAAACATTATGTAATCATTAAGTTAATAATGTTTTTTTGTCGATATTTGGTTCTTAAGTCGAAAGTGGACTTCTTATAATTACATGTTGTTCGTGTGGTCAAAGATTATTTATATCCAGAATGAAATTCCTGATTTGGATATCATATATATCATATATATCCATCATATACATGTATTTATAATATCACATAATAATTTAAAGGAAAGAAATGAAATGCAACGTTCATGGAGACTGTAAGCCGTACGTACGCATGAACGCTACTTTCACTTCTATGTCATATTAATGGAATTAAAACTATATGAGAGGTATGTATATTTTAATTTTAGAATTATATTAATCATTTAGATGTAACATACATCATTTATATCCATTATATATATGTACTCATTATAATACATTACATGTGGGGATAAGAAATGAAATGCACCGTTCATGGAGACGGTAAGCTGTACGTACGCATGAACGCTACTTCCATTTCTATTTCATATTTAATAGAATTAAAACATAATTATACATAATAGTATTTTAATTCCAGTACGGTAACATATATAATATAATTAAAAATATCCTTTATACGTACCACATATGGTATTAACGAATCAAATCACTTTGAGGGGGCGGTAGTCCACACTTCCTTAAATGAAGATATCGCGTATACCCATAATGGAAGCCATAAAGTTATGCCATAAATGAAAAATACATAAGCTTAAGGAAAAAATAAACATATTATATTTCATATATAAATTTAGTGAAATCTTAATGGCCACCTTTGAAAGTGTTAAAAGAATGTTGAACAATCATCGTTTCGGGAGACAGAAATTCGTCATCCACGGAAACAGTATGTTCTTTAACAATTAGATGTAGGTGTGTGTAAGTGTAGCTCAAATAATTCTTATAAAAACATCCTATTATATTGAATATACTGGATTTGTTAAAAAGAAAATTAATAAAAAGAGGTTAGGGGGTTGGAGAAGAAAAATAAAACAAAAGGACACAAGTGAAGACATTACCTTAAAATTGGGTAACTCCCTTTGGTTTGAGCTCAAAGGCTTCCTTGGGAAGACTTCTGCCCAAAGTGAAGCTTCAAGGAGTAAGAGAGGGAATTGGAGAGACAAAATAGGCAGGGTTTGGCTGAGCTAAAGGCTTTGGGAGTGTGGGTAAGGAGGTAGAGATGGGGGCCTTTTATAAGAGGAGAGGAGGGACACTCTTGTAAAGTTACAAAATGTTACTTTATTTTCAAAAGACTTTCGGATTTTAAAGGTCTCACATTGATTTATTTCGAGTATAAGGTGATAAGGGTTCTAAATACACTCATACAATAGGTTTTGGACATGTGTAGGTCTTAGATATTACATTATCTTTCCATTTTATTTAAATCGTTAAATAATGAGGTCATCGCTGCATCATCATGATGTCATAAATAATTTAATTTATTTAATGTCTAAAAATTATAAAAAAAATACTATCATGTAGGAAATATTTTTAGCTTTCCAATGACTATTTATAGTCAAAAATATGACTTGTATAACCCCATGTAAATATTGTTTTAGTAAAACATCTCATGTTTGTATCATTTTTACTTTAACATTAAATAAAAAGATATTTATGTCATTTCCCAACCAAAGTGGCTCCATGGGGTCCCCAAGTTGACCCATGGATTTTCTTGGTCTGCCATGAAACATCCAATGAGGGTAGGACATGTGTCTAGGTCATTTCATTTTATTAAAACTTCATTCTTACCATAAACTACACTAATTACCTTTAATCGCGATTAAAAACTTAATAAGTTACTATTCACTAAAAAATTATTTTTATCCCATTGAACCACATTTTACTTCTTAATGACAACCATGTATGTCGGATTTTTGAAATTAAAAACACAAAGATGGAAAATTTTCATTTAAACAGAAAAATCAGTTTTTATAAGTACTACTTAGTGGTTTCACTATTCATCAAAAATTGATGTTTTTCAGAAAAATCCCAAAAATTCACCCTATGATATATTTGATATTCCGAATTCAAAAATGAAGTCTATTTTACAAAATTAAAAACATATAAGTCACATTAATTAATTTAATAATTAATTCCCGCTGTCAGAGCAAATAGCGTGTTTTTATGAAACAATAAGTATCAAAAGATTGACACTAGTTTATGTCTGATTTCAAAGTGAAATTAATTTCAACGACCACTATTGGATTTAATGGTAAAAATATATTCTAATTTCACTTTAAAACCAATTCAAAAGATAATCTAATAATATAAATAAATTAGATTAAAAAGAGGTTTTGAATTAAAATACAACATTTTACACTATTCATTAAAAAAATGAACTTTATCGGAAAGATACCAAAAATTTACACAAAGTAAATTTTGATGTCCCAATTATTAAGAAGAGTTTTATTTGGTCCAATAGAATGTATAAGAGTGAACAGAACTATATTTAATGACGGTTCTCCATCAAAAGGTGATAAGTGAACCTTTAGTGAAAACTAGGGCCTATACGCCTAAAATTGAATTATTTCCGTATTTTAAGCCTTTATATTTTATTGGATAAAAGTAAAAACATTTAAAAACATATATAATCATATTTTAGTTATTTCTATCCATCCCTTCCAATACAACGGCTACATGTTAACTACCATTTAAAATAATATTATTTTATTATTATAGTGCAACGTAAGATTCCCAAGAAACTCGTTGTTGCGTGTTGGGTACGCCATCGAGCATAGCGTCCCCTTTAAAGTCATATTAATATTTTATTCACAAATATGGATAAATATGAAAATGTCATATTCTTTATTTACCTGGGTTGTTACATCCTTCCCCCTTTTAGGAATTGCGTCCTCGCAATTTTTAAAATTGTGCTTGGAAACATCCTTGAAAGTCCCACATCGAAACAAGAGTCGGTAAAACAAACACTTTAAAATAAAGGAAGATAAGTACAGAGGTCACCCAAGTTAACCCATACTAGGATTCCATGTAGAAAAACATGGACATGGAAGAAAAAGCAAAGGGTCATGTTCTTGAGGGAGTGTGATAGTAAACATGTCTAGGAGAAAGTTAACCATATGAAAATCACAAACTTGTGATGGGTTAAATAGTATTCGATTCCCCAGTAGGAAAAGTTAACAGACAACATTTTTGTTTTAAGTTACTTTTTATTGAGGAATTTATTCATAAGGAAACATAATCACTTATCATGTTGACTTTCAACTTTTACTAGATTCCTTAATCAAACTCATATTTTTTTCCAAAAGAGGAGTATTTAGGGAGACTTGTTCGCATTAAGAGTACTATAATCAACTTCTATAGAGTCACCTAATCCACAGAAGAGAACTATATACTTCCCATTTCTTTAGAATTTAACCAAAACCAAAACAAAAAATGTTAGTACCAGATTAGATAATCCAGAAAAGGATAACCCTTTATAAAAAGAAAATCTATTCTTAATCTCCAAAATTTGTCCAACAAAACCCAAAGTTCAACGAGGACCATTCTATAATCAATTTGTCCATAAAATTATTCAAAGTGAACCAATCTAAGATTGAAACCCAAATATTTTAAGTATTTATTCACATATTCTTCCAAGTTAAATCGTAACATTTATCTCCAAACAACATCAGTTGCTCCTAAAGTCTCATATTGAAAAGTAATTAACCTAATCACATAAACTCCATGATAGGTTAATCATTTTCATAAATAACCCAAAATAAACTTACTCTAAATTCATAAAATCATATAACTAAAAAGAATCATTCAAACTAACCAGGGACTTCACGTAGTCCAGTGGTAGGCGATAAATACCAGTCTCACTTTGGTTGTGGGTTTGATTCCCACAACATTGTCCGACGCGACGGGTTGTCACACGGTCTGCGTGTTTTCCTTTTTCCAAAACTACATAATTCGTAAAAGATTCCCCAAAAAGAGATAAAATCCTCAAAAATTATCATAACATATTTTAACCTCAAGTTTATCTCATTCCTTTCATTTTCCATCATATCATAGAGTAACCCATAATTACCTGAAAAGTAAGGATCATATAAACCCTAATGGTTACCTTAATAATTATGACCTGAACTTCCACATCGAGTTGGCCATCTCATACATGATTCATTAGAGAACTCACCAAGGTTGAAGTGGTTGATCATGACTCCTTTATAGTTGGTTTAGAATAACCATGAGATTCCTCATTGAATCCCCCATTTCGTCCAGTCTCTTAATCATAGAACCACCACAGTTTCCTTCAAACACATTGTCACTTTGGTGCCTACTAGATCCAGACATTTACTAAAACCAAAAAGGATAGTGTGAGTATATAAACATATCCATCATGTACTAATGAGGAAGATAAACGCTAATATATACTTACTCATTCACTTTATCTAAAACTAGGACTCATTCTAAAATCCTATCCATTATGGTAATGTCACTTATGCTTAAAGAATACCCTAACCTCTAAAGTTATCTAAACCGACCTTTGATACCAACTATAAGGCCCCGGCCTTAAACCTTACTTAATCTTGAGTTATTACAAGATTACACATTGAGGATATTTTCAGGTTTAGAGTTTTAGAGAATTAGATCATGAAACTTGCATTACATTCCACATTTAAACAAAGTTGTTACATAAAAGACAGTATTCATTCTTCCCATCAACGAAAAAATATTTAAAATAAAACATGGATTCTTTCTTGACACATCCATGAAACTATCATCCCATCATGTACCTTTCCCTTGACCTATGAAAAACATTTTAAAAACTTGGGATGAGCATAAAAAGCTCAGTAAGGGTTATAAAAATATGGAAAGGAAACATGAGTTCATATATACATAAGAATGAAATCATACTTTACCCATAAAACATAGGCACTTTAACATACCTCATCAAATCATGAATAAAAGATAGAAATCATAAGACATAAAAGGTAACTTGAGGCATTCATAACATTCTTACGTAGGGAGTAACCCTCTTGGTTACGTTTCGGAATACCCATCACAGTATATTCCCTAAATCTCTTCGGAGAAACCTTAACGTTTCACTCCTTCGCGTTACCCAATGCATTGGAGAGCTATATCGGGCTCACCCGCCCTTAGTTTATCACGGAACCACCCGTCTTCATAAAAATTACCAAGAACAATAACATAATCTTATCACATAAAACATGCATAAAGGAAACATAACATTTCCACCTTTCAATAACAAGATATAAATACCACACATTGATATAAATACATTATGAAAACCATTTTCAATACCAAAATAAAAGAAAATTAAAACATGGTATTTATTTTTCTTTTAAAAAGATGGTATGGCTTGTAGAGGAAGCTGAAACTCAAATAATGGTCACGGCGGCGGAGAAGTCGTTGTCGCCGCATACGTACGACAAAAACATTCCCTTTTGTAGTTTAGTAAACTCTTCATATAAAAAAGATTCCTTTTGAATAAACGTAAAAGTCAAATGGGTTTATACACCGTATAAAATAAGGTTGTGTATAAAACACAATATGCCTCAATGAAAGGAAATTGAGACGAAGTCCCTTACAAAGACGGTATCCTTGGTTTAAGGATAAATCAATTACATAATTATGTGTGAAAAACGAATACACCAAATATAAGTGGATATTAAGTGCAAAATAATCAAAGTTCATTCACACATATTCAAAGGATGACATATTCAATAACTACATGTTGAACCCCAAGAAATCGAAATTGGGTTAAGAAGTTCCCTTGATAGCCTAAAGGCGTCACATCAAAAAAGGGTATCTCATCACTTGGACATAAAATTTACATCAATAAGGATATATGAGAACATATCCCAACATAACAATATGTAAATTAAAAGACCCAACAAAATAAGTCTTTTAAAAAGAGGAGGGTGAAAGGTTCCGTTACCGACATGGGTATCTTTCGAAACATACGCCCCGTGAAAGAAGGATAATACAAAATTGATGTAAATACTCATAAACGAAAGTATATTACACAAAGAGTACAATAATGGATAGTAAATACACCACTCAAAGGAAATTGTGGCACATGTAGCATAAATTTCACGGGAATAAAAGTGAGATGAAAAATCCCTTACGAAAACTCGGCAGCCTAACGACGCCACTTAAAACTTCCAAAAATGGATTGATGAGATCAAATAGGGTCTCTCATCATATTAAAATAAAATGTAAAGCAAGAGGAATATAAAATAACATCCCCCATCATAAAAAATAGGATCTTAAAATAAGTTACATAAAGGAGAGTACTTAAAAAGAGAGAGGTTAGATCTCTTACGAAAATTCGGCAGCCTAACGGCGCCACTCAAAACTTCCAAAATGGATTGATGAGAGAGAATAGGGTCTCTCATCACTTGAACATAAAAATTATAGTAATAGTAATATAAAATATCATCCCAATAACAAGAAATATGAGCTTTAAAAGGAATGACATAAAAGTGTGTACTTAAAAAGAAAGAGAGGAGTAGGATCCCTTACCTCGGGTCCGACTTGACTCGATCGTTCTTTAACGTCCTGAATAATAAATTTGAGTTAATTTATACTTTATTAAGAAATTTTTTAAATATTATTATTCCTTTTATATCACTTATTTCCATGTTATAAACATTATGTAATCATTAAGTTAATAATGTTTGTTTTGTCGATATTTGGTTCTTAAGTCGAAAGTGGATTTCTTACAATTACATGTTGTTCGTTTGGTCAAAGGTTCTTTATATCCAGAATGACATTCCTGATTTGGATATCATATATATCATATATATACATAATATACATTTATTTATAATATAACATAATCATTTAGAGGAAAGAAATGAAATGTACCGTTCATGGAGACGGTAAGCCGTACGTACGCATGAACGCTACTTTCATTTCTATGTCATATTAATGGAATTAAAACTATATGATAGGTATGTATATTTTAATTCCAGAATTTTATTAATAATTTAGATGTAACATACATCATATATATCCATTATATATATGCACTCATTATAATACATTACATGTGGGGATAAGAAATGAAATGCACCGTTCATGGAGACGGTAAGCCGTATGTACGCATGAACGCTACTTCCATTTCTATTTCATATTTAATAGAATTAAAACATAATGATACATAATAGTATTTTAATTCCAGTATGGTATCATATATAATATCATTAAAAATATCCATTATACGTACCATATATGGTATTAACGAATCAAATCACTTTGAGGGGGCGGTAGTCCGCACTTCCTTAAATGAAGATATCGCGTATACCCATAATGGAAGCCATAAAGGTATGCCATAAATGAAAAATAAAGAAGATTAAGGAAAACATAAACATATTATATTTCATATATAAATATAGTGACATCTTAATGGCCACCTTTGAAGGTGTTAAAAAAATGTTGAACAATCATCGTTTCGGGAGGCAGAAATTTGCCATCCACGGAAGCAGTATGTTCTTTAACCATTATATGTAGGTGTGTGTAAGTGTGGATCGAATCTTTCATATAACAACATCCTATTATATTTAAGATACAAGATTTGTTACAAAATAAATGAATAAAAAGAGTTTAGGGGGTTGGAGAAGAAAAATAAAACAGAAGGACACAAGTGAAGACATTACCTTAAAATCGGGTAACTCCCTTTGGTTTGAACTCAAAGGCTTAATTTGGAAGACTTCTACCCAAAGTGAAGCTTCAAGGAGTAATAGAGGGAAGTGGAGAGACAAAATGGGCAGGGGTGGGCCTAGCCAACGTCTTTGGGAGTGTGGGTAAGGAGGTAGAGGTGGGGGCCTTTTATAAGAGGAGAGGAGGGGCACTCTTGTAAAGTTACAAAATGTTACTTTATTTTCAAAAGATTTTCGGATTTTAAAGGTCCCACATTGATGAATTTCGATTATAAGGTGATAAGGGTTCGAACTCCACTCATCCAATAGGTTTTGGACATGTTTAGGTCTTAGATATTACACTGTCTTTCCATTTTATTTAAATCGTTAAATAATGAGGTCATCGCTGCATCATCATGATGTCATAAATAATTTAATTTATTTAATGTCTAAAAATTATAAAAAAAATACTATTATGTAGGAAATATTTTTAGCTTTACAATTACTATTTATATATAAAAATATAACTTTTATAACCCCATGTAAAAATTGTTTTAGTAAATCATCTCATGTTTGTGTCATTTTTACTTTAACATTAAATAAAAAGATATTTATGTCATTTCCCAACCAAAGTGGCTCCATGGGGTCCCCAAGTTGACCCATGGATTGTCTTGGTCGGCCTTTACACATCCAATGAGGGTAGGACTTGTGTCTAGGTCATTTCATTTTATTAAAACATTATTCTTACCATAAACTACACTAATTACCTCTAATCGCGATTAAAAACTTAATAAGTTACTATTCACCAAAAAATTATTTTTATCCCATTGAACCACATTTTACTTCTTAATGACAACCATTTATATCGTATTTTTGAAATTCAAAACACAAATATTCCAAAATTTCATTTAAACGGAAAAATCAGTTTTTATAAGTACCACTTAGTGGTTTCACTATTCATCAAAAATTGAAGTTTTTTAGAAAAATCCCAAAACTTCACCCTAAGATGTATTTGATATTCAGAATTCAAAAATGAAGTATATTTTACAAAATTCAAAACATATAAGTCACATTAATTAATTTAATAATTAATTCCCATTTTCAGAGAAAATAGCGTGTTTTTATGAAACAATAAGTATCAAAAGATTGACACTAGTTTAAGTCTGATTTCAAAGTGAAATTAATTCCAATGACCACTATTGGATTTAATGGTAAAAATATATTCTAATTTCACTTTAAAAACAATTCAAAAGATAATTTAATCATATAAATAAATTAGATTAAAAATAGTTTTTGAATTAAAATAAAACATTTTACACTATTCATTAAAAAAATGAACTTTATCGGAAAGATACCAAAAATTTACACAAAGTAAATTTTGATGTTCCAATTCTTAAGAAGAGTTTTATTTGGTCTAATATAATGTATAAGAGTGAACAAAACTATATTTAATGACGGTTCGCCATCAAAAGACGATAAGTGAACCTTTAGTGAAAACTAGGGATATACGCCTAAAATTGAATTCTTTCCGTATTTTAAGCCTTTATCTTTTATTGGATAAAAGTAAAAGCATTTAAAAACATATATAATCATATTTTAGTTATTTCTATCCATCCCCGCCAATACAACGGCTACATGTTAACTACCATTTAAAATAATATTATTTTATTATTAGAGTGCAACATAAGATTCCCATGAAACTCGTTGTTGTGTGTTGGGTACGCCATCGAGCATAGCGTCCCCTTTAAAGTCATATTAATATTTTATTCAAAAATATGGATAAATATGAAAATGTCATATTCTTTATTTACCTGGGGTGTTACAGTTCACACATACACACAAATCGTGTTTTTGTTTCCCTTAATGGAATTGTGGAAATGTGGTTAATGGTTATTAAATTAGAGTTACAAAATTAATTTTATAACTAATACTGATTTAATTATATATGTTGTTTAAAATTATAATTTTGAAGGTAAGATATAAAATAAATAAGTTCACAATTGATGCTCATACATTTGAGTTTTCCACATGGAATTCCATATAAAATGATGAATTAGGATAAAATATTATGACCAAAATATCATGGAGGATGAGTAATATTATATGGTAAGAAAAAATATCAGGTTTATAAATGGGAAAATAATTTTTTTATAGGTATTGAAGCGGTGGTGAGAGTCCCCTTTTATAAGTTAAAAGGGATGATATTTTGGTAAATACCCATAATTGTTTATTAATAAGAAGTCACCCAAAATGATAGCTTTTAAAAAATTGATAAATAATATAATGGAAACTATATAAGGTCCATAAATCCTATACCATTAAATTTGAAACATTTTATAAATAGGATTTTTACTCCTTTTCATTAGAATATCCACTTATTGCACTTTAACTTTTACTATGTTGAAAAGATTTCACCTTAGTAATACATCAATTATTCCAATAAATAAAGGGTTTATTTTGAAATAATTCGGACCAACTAATTAAATTTTTTAATAAATTTAATAATAATAAATTTTTTAAAAGTGATAAAATTAATTTTAAAATAATAAGGGTTTGATGTATTAGAAACATTTCTCAAGATAGATATTACTTATGTTCTAAAATATTGGATATAGGTTTGTAAACTAGAATAAATATATTTAGATTTATAATTTCACTTAAAAAATCTTTTATTTATAAAAATGTTTCCCAAATTTCTATGAGATGATTATATACTAATAATGTCATTAAATCATGGTATTTTTAAAAATGGTATATTTCTATGTTCACCTTAAAATCAATATTTTCAGAAAAAACCAAAACCTAATCTTTAGAAAATATTACTATGATGAATTCTAAAATAATTTTCATTTATTCAAATTCAAATTCTAAAATTTAGAAATTTAACTTTTCAACAATTTAAAAAAATATAATGAGAAAATATATATATAACTACTCTTTTGAATATAATTTATTCTTATTTATATTTTGTATAATGTACTTATTAATGTAAACCAATTATGCATATCAATATATACAACCATAAATTAATAATTAGTTTCCTATTATAAAATAATCAGAGAAAAAAAGAATTTTTTTTTCAAAAATAAATTTCTATGCTTAAAATAATTTATTATCCATTTTATCTATAACAATTGAATTTCATTAATATTAATAGTATAATTTATTTTAATTTTATAAATACTTCATAAATTGGTTACTAATATTCATTCTTTCTAATTATAATGATATTTTTTATTAGTCAGACTTGAATATATATATTTCATCTAAATATATCACAATTTATTTAGAGTTTATTGTTGTATGTGGAGAATGATATTAAAACAGGAATTTGTTTTATAGGTAATAATATATTAAAATTTATCGATATTATAACTACTGTCCATACTTAAAAATATATGTACATATAGACATGTATTATCCTTCACAATAACATTGGAATCCTAAAATCGTGGATCCCTCAGAATTATAAGAGAAAACACTCCCACCCTGACTGACCTACTTGGATCCACCTCGACTTGCCTCTTCCAAAACCCCTAATCCACCCACCATTAAAAACTCTATATCCAATACTCCCCTGAGAAAATTTCTTTCACATAACTACGTTTGTTACTACATTATAGAATATCTATTGGTTAAACATCCCTAGATGCATCTGTAATGAATCCCTTAATCCTTTCTCAAACAATATGAATTTCAACTCGTCATTCCCATTGATATAAAGAGAAAAGTGGAGTAATTTGGAAATCCTAGTAGAATATTCTGTGATGAAAATCGACCACCATTTTAGGATTTATAAATTCTCTATATTTCAATTGGAGAATAGTATATTGGTTGAACTACTCAGTGTATAATTTCAAAAAACCATTCAAATCAAGTCCCTGGTCATTATTTTCTTTAACCATCATATCTCAAAAATTATGTACATCAGCTATAACCATCAATGGGGGAAAACTAATGTTTCTCTATAGTCTTAATACTCTTGATAATTTGGTCAATATGATTAACCCACTCCTCTGATTTATGAGGGGAAACTTCACCCAAAAAAGTAGGAGAGTGATGGAATTTGTAATATTATTATAACTACATAGTTGAAATTTCTCATTACAGTGCATCCCAACCCGCTCCTTGAGGAATTTGCGATGGTACCTCAAGAACATAATGATCAATTGGAGGTTTAGTAGACATATAAATTTCACTAAATCGTTCTTATGGGATATCATGGTTGGATGTTGTAGTATAATATTTATTTATAGAGAACATCATATTATATTCCCTTCTATAAATGGGAGGTTTATCAATTAAATCTGCACAGAACTTATCATTTTAAAATCCCATGAAATATCATATTAAATGATCTCTTTGTCAATGTTTTAATGTTTTAAAAAATTATTTTCAAAATAAGGGTTATAATTAATACATTAAAAGTAAGAATTTTAAATCAAAGTAATAACTAGAAAAATAGGTTTTGAGGATAACTTGAACAATAAAATGAGTTATATTGACTTAAAAATTATTAATAAATAAAAGGAAATCACTAATTATTTATAATTTATATTTCAGTTAATATAAAAATTCAATTGATTCCAAAAATAAAAGAAATAACCAGATTTATGTGAAAAATCGGCCATGTTACCCTACACATTCCTACCTAGACATGTTTAATGATGATTCATGAGATACATTAAGTGGGTCTAACTCAAATATAAGGTCAAAATTGAACTTATAACCCACTGGTTATCTCAATATTCCACCATATTTATGTTAGATGACTATATTTTTATGTTACTTGTAGTGCCTTGATAGACCTACCTCTTGACTACTATCAATCCCATACCAAAGAGACCATATTTTCACTGAAATCATTTTATAATAACCTAGATCAAAAATGAAAATAGTCCTCATAAATTCCCCACAAGACCTTAGGACCAAATCCTTATTTCCATAATTTGTAATAAATTTTAAAGGGTAAATAATAATAACAGTGTGAGAGATAGTTTACCCTATTTTAGAATGAATTAACTGATAAATATAAAAATAATTTCATTTGATAAAAATCCAGAATAACCATTGGGTATATAGAGAAACTAAACCCCAAGATATTCTTCACCATGGTACATGTCAATCCAGGATACCTAGTCAACCCATTATAGTAATTTGTGGTAAATTAAACTTCATGAAAATGAATCTCAAAAGCATTCATACAACCTACATTAAAGATATGACTAAACAAAAACCATATATATTTAAAATGTTCCAACCAAACATGCCTTAATGGGCCAAAATAAGAAGTCTTGTGTGGGATACCCTATATGTTTACACCTATAGACAACCCTCATGACCACACCAATATTTTCCACCAAAAACTACAAAAGTGACAATCTTGAATCCATGTACCATGTGTTGTGACCACCCAATCTATGTTACCCTTAGTCCTTGTGTTCAATCCCTTTCCCTTTTCTTGGTCATGTAAAACAATGTATACATGAATTTCAATAGAACATGTATAGGGTGTGAGTATAATGTAACCTATAGAATTCACACCCAACATATGCCTATTTTTTATAAAGTCAAGTGTTTAAATTAGGAATACAATGTAGGCATGTAGTATTTTACAAAATATGTAATATATCAAAAAATATTTTATCTATATAATTATAAAATACCCTCTATTAAACAGATTAATTTATATCATACATAAATTGAACATTTATAATTTTCAATGAAATTGTCAAACCTTCCCTAATCAATGTTAAAAATATTAATAATTCACAGGTTCACCAAAATGAAACTATTCGTTGAGGATTCCGGGTCGAACCCATCCTCTATAGGGGGTAATTATTACAAATATATATATATATATATATATATATATATATATAATCATTATCCTTGGTTGGCCACTCTTCTCTTAAAAAGGATAATTTCATATAGTTATATATATATCATCATGATGTTTTATGCACATAATGATATGGAACCTATAAAACAAGGTTCAAAAACTTCATATGAAATATATGATAATATAAGGATTTAAATGTAAAATTTCTTTGCATAAGGATTTAAACAACATGATCATGTTAGAATAGAGACATTAAAACATGGTTATATAGCTACCAGATCAAAAGTATTGCCAACATATATCAAGGAATCAAACTCAATGATTAATAATGTCAGTGGAATCATTTATCTATTTTTATAAACATGACATGGAGTAACATCCATACCCATATAGAGTATCACATAACCATTTCTCAATTAATATAAAACTTGTTTGGTAACTTATATCATGGTTTACTAATTATTTGAATACATAATCATAAACAAAAAATCACATTCATGGAATTGTGTTTCAAGAACCAAAATGGTGTAACCAATTATAATTTTTATTATAAATAAAACAATTTTTTATAATTTTTTTAATGAAAATAAATTTATATCTATTCCTTACTTTACCTAGTTCCCCTAAAATAGAAACACTATAATAGTATGAGAGAAAGAGAAGATCTCACAAACCATAGCCTATGTAAATGTGAAACTTATGGTTATAGGGGATTGATATTCCAACAATAATTAATTTAAGAACCATTGGTAAGACCAAGAAAAAATTAGGTAATTGAATTAATTGTAAACCACCAATCAAATATTAATGGGAACATCCTTACCTTTATATCAGTGAATATAGCCTTCTAATACCACTGAATGGAAGATAAATTCAAGGTGGATCTTAGATCCCAATCCTAGATGTAGAAAGAGTTTGAGAGATATATAAAATTGTAACTAACATGTAATATATGTAGATATAGTTATAATTACTTTATATTTTTTACTATAAAAACTCTCATGACCACTTAGTAATGAATATAGTTTAGTATTAAATATTAGTTTGAAGAGATTGATAGAGAATAGGGGAGGAGCTACCATGTTAAGATATGGGTGTAAAATTAAGATGAAATATTGTCCTAAAGGGTTTAAGGAATTAAATTCATGTTTAATTAATGAATTCAAAATAAAAATTTAAAAAAAACAAGGATACAGCCTTCTGGGTACCCATTATAGGTCCACTGGGTACCTAGTGGGGTTAATAGAATCCCAACACACCACCAAAGTCAATTGGGTACTGAATATTAGAATACTATCTACCTAGTACCACAAAAACACCTAAGAACCCCCCCCCCCCACCCTCCCTTAATCCATCCTTTAGAATTCTCTACCTCCTATTTCACATAAAAACATGACCATAAAGAATTTAACAAGAAAAATTATTATAGGATGAAGTAACTTGAAAGGATACAATTATTTGCACTAAGTAGTATTTATATATGGAGAGAGAGAAAAATATCACATTCCCAACTACATAATAAATAAACATTTATAGATTTAAATATTAAACATTCATGATATATCATGAATAACATGAACTTGGTAGAGAAACATCCAAAAAAGAGTGATAAATAGAATACAAATTAAAATTTCTATAAAGGGTGTTATAGAAATCATTTATATAGGAATACAAAAAAACATAAAAATACTAAAAAACATCTAAAATGAATTTTTGAATTTACTTAAAAAATACATATAAATTCCCCCAATTTAATTTTAGTCAAAAAAATAATCTAAAATAATAAGATAGATCTGGAGAAAACCACTCACCTTAACTCCCAAATTGTTAAAATTTCTTTGAATCCCTATATAATAAACATAATGTTATTAATAATCAATTTAGGATAATTTTTATGTGATTAATTTTTTATGAAACACTTATATTCATTTATTAATAAATTCTTTGTTAAATAAATTTAATATAAATTATTTGATGTTAGTAGTAGTTTTATGCTTATTCTGGGATGATTATTTTGATCATTATTCAATGGTCATGGGTACATCATATCATGAATATTCATGATACTAGAATAATTATTTTATAATGATTTATAAATTCATATGTTTATTCAATTGGACATACAATTATGGTTAAAGGGGAAAAATACATATCTTTTTCATTTTTTTGTAAAATTTCCAATATTAAAGAGTTTCTTAATAACGAGAATTCATTTGAATGTTACCATTACCAAACCATAATAATAACTAAATTTATTATTAAATATATTATAAATTACAAGAAATCCTGTTTTTACCCCCAATAATTATAATTTTGAAAATATAGTACCACTATTCATGTAAGTAGTTTAACTGATCTAAACACGTACGTACTCCAAAGAAGGGATGATTATAAAAAATTTAATTATTTAATTATAATTGAAAAAATATATTTATATAAATTTCATTTAATTAATGTAAAAAATAATATAAAATAAGTGGTAGAGGAAAATTATTGGGAAAATAAATAAAGGATAATATTACATTTTCATTGAAGAGTTGAATCATGCCTTTATGATATTTTTTTGTAATGAACTCTTTGGTAAACATCTTGTGAAAAAAAAATTCAAAACAAGATAAAGTCATGTAATATAATTAATTTTGATAGATAATGGTTGAAAAACTATATATGGTTTTTGGTTTGTAATGGGTATATTAATGCCCCTGTTATAGATAAGATTTTACAGTTTTTTTGAAATTTTAATTTCCGTAATAGTAAAGGAACATAATTTTGAGAGGAAAGTGTAACATCTCGTGTTTTGAACAGGATAAAATCCAAGTGAATTTCAAAATTTTAGGGTCTTATGAGTGATCTATTTTTTAAATGAGTTTTGAAACACTTTTTTGAGATTTGAAACACTATTTTGTGTGTTTCTTTTAAAGAAATTAATTTAATGGAATTAATCATAATAGGGAAAAAATTAAGAGCATATAATTGGGAAAAAATAATATAAAATAAAATATAGAGATAATAATAATAATATTATTATTATTATTACTACTATTATTATTATTATTATTTTTATAATTATTATTATAATGATATTGTTATTATTTTTATTAATTTTATTAATTTAGGTTTTATGATAACCTATAGGGGCTCCCAACTCCCCTTCCTCTCTACCTATGTGTGACCCCCCATCCACCCATCACTGAACCCCATAGGCGTGTGATCCCCCCCTCCTATAGATTCTTATTCCATCGTCGATTTCTCTACATATTTCATTGTTTTCTCCTTCTATTCGTCAAGTAATGTCCTTCTTCTCTTTCTCCACACCATCTCTGGTCGATTTTAGGCCCCTATGTCGCATGGTGAGTTTTGGTCAAGCCCTATGTCAAAGGGGTAATATTATTTTCAGTATCCTTATGGTTCAAGGTTATGAAAAGGGTCCCTTAAGACCCTATTGTGTGTATTCCAACATCCGCCGCTGAAGGCGATGCATATTAGTTCTGATTTGGTTTGTTGTTGCCACTCGAGGTAAATATTTATACGTGCTACTTTGTTTCGCACTATTAATTTTTGGTCTTTAAGTGTTTATGATTCCATAGTAATTTAGTTGTGGTGCTGGTAATTTTATTTGGGTGTGTTGGTCCATGCATTGTTAATTTTGAGTTCCAAATAATTTTTAGTGGGTTTTGATCAACATTATAGGCGCACACACATATACATAGGTGTTTATATATATATATATTCCCTGTACGTATTTCCTCATGGAGAGGGGAATACCTTCCTTGCATTAAAGGATGTATATATGTATGTGTGTGTGTGTGTGCGAGTGGGAGGTTGCATCTTAGAGAGAACACTGATAAAAATGTCATGGGCTAAAGTGGCCGGCTTGGTCGTATTCTCTTTAAGGTAGGATCTCTATCCTTTTCCATTAATTTAGGAAATCATTAAATTACATTATTCCTGCACTTCCCTTGGATATTTAGTTATCTTGTTTGATTTTTATAATTATAAAGACCCCGAAATTTCCAGAATTTTTTTTTTTCTTAATTTTCTTTGGAATTTTACCAGAACGCAGTTTTTGACGGCACCTGATTCCGAGACCCGGTGTGCCCGGAATCATTTTCCAAAGTTTGGCTCGGGTACGTTCAATGAACGAACGAGCGGGTTTTTCTAACTTTTAAACTAGTGCTCGGAATTGAATTCTGAGGGCACCGATGGAATTGTAGCGCCGGTATTTGTTAGAAACGCCTCTTCCGGAGTTGCGTTTTCTCAGGTGTGGTTTTTAATTTTTGGGCTTTAAGTTAAGAAATAAAATAATGTGGTACGAAAAACTTTATTTTATTTCACTTAAAGCCACTTAAAAGCCAATTAAAGCTGCTTAAGCTGAGTTAAAGTGGATAGGGTACAATTCAAAATATCCTACCCTCTTGGTAGGATATTTGTGAGGTGGGGACCGCACGATCCCCACCATTTCTTTTCCGCTAAGTAACACACCCGCGAAAACCCTTTTTAATGAAGGTCAACTGGGGCGTTTTCTTAAAAAATTAAACGCTCCTATTAATTGGGCAGTTAATTCGTTGAAATTAATTCTATGAATTAATTTGTTCATTTCTTAACTTGTTTTCAAACCGTTGGAATGTTAATAAAATAAGACCAATGCACCTTTCTCGAGGGTGGTTCGTTGAGATAATTTGATAGAAACCTTAAGTCCTTCCTCCTCCTTCGTGAAGAACTCGAAGAACGCGAAGAACACGAAACGCTGGACTTCGACGAAAGGCGACGAAGAACGCCGAACCATCGGAGATCGATGACGTGACGCCGTCTTCCACGACGCCAACGATTCTCCTCCTGCAACATTCTTCTACGACGTTCCTTCTTCCGCGACAAATCTTCGAACATCCGTTTGAGGTAGGAGTTTACGAATCTTTTAAATTCCTTTGTGAATTTTATAATTGACAAGGATTTAATTCGTGTAAATTAAATCCGTGTGTTTCTTTAACCCTCAGAGATTTTCGACGTGACGCCCTTCCGCGACGCGACGATCACCTCCTACCGCGACGGTCAATTCCGCGACGTAGTCACACCCGACGACGACGTTGATGTAAGGGTTGTTTTGAAAATGATAATACTCCAGGTTTGTTTCCCTTCAAGGCATGAACGCGTACCAACTAATTAACAAGTTGGTCCATGGATTATTATTGCGGTTCTGGTTTATCAAATTGATGGGAATTATTATGGTTTTGTTTCAAACCGCTAACGCGGTGGGTGCGAACCAACGAACAAGTCCGAACCACTGCATTCTTTTTCGTTCTTAGTGTGCGGAACGGCGGAACACGACAAACAGGGCCGCAAGGGCGATTTGAGGGCACTTGCAGTGAAGGTCGGGTCCCGGGAGGACCACTGGCGAAGACCGCACGTAAAACGGACCACCGGAGCGCGTCCGGTGGTCCGCGGAATTCCACGCCGGCGCGGCAGCGCCCGGTGCGCCGTCGGAAAAACCCGCTGAGGCTGAAGCCGCGGCGGTGAGGCGGTTCCGCGGCCACGCGGAACCGGGAGGCGAGTTGTGGCAGGCATGCCGCGTCCGGGTGCTGCGGAGAAGCCCCTGCACGGGGGTCGCAGTTCCTTTGCTCGGCGGCTCGGCCGGGCCGAGCCGAGCCTATCCGACCCTCCGGGTCGGGCCGGGCTGCCCTGGTCGGGCCGGGCCACCCTGGCCGGTCCGGGTCGCACCAAACCGGGTCGGTCTGGGACCAAACCCCCCTGTTTTCGGACTCTTTTGGTTTTTCTCCCATATATTACGCTGAGGACCTCCGTTTGACGTACCGTCAGTGGAGATGCGATCCTTGGATCGAGACGGTCGTTTCGGTATATTACACTCAAGGTTTCAGAATACTTTGGGTTCGGCCGGGTTGGTTCGTCCACGAAACCAATCGGGCCCTCGGAGCGGAAACGCTCATATCCTGAGTTTCGGGCGTCCGATTGATGTGTCGTCGACTTTGTTGAATTCCTATAAGTGATATTAATCTTTTGGATTACTCCGCCCGAGGTTTGGACGCAGGTGGAGTACGGTTGGGTTGGTTTTCCTTAGAAACCAACCGGGCCCCTAGGACGAAAAAGCCAATAACTCTCAGACCGGGCGTCCGATTGACGCGCCGTCTGTGACGTTGAGTTCCTGTTGGAGATATAGAACTTTTGGATACATCAACTCTGGACTATTTGTCAGTTGATGAATCAGCTTCTCGGCTCATGGAGCGGACCCTCCCGAACGAGCTTGCTGTGTGCGGGAACCCTAGAGCTGGCTGCGTTTGCAACGATGAAGACTGCTGGTCTTGTATCCTATGTGGCTCCCAGCATAGATGATTCAGTGCTGGTCTTGTATCCTATGTGGGTCCCAGCTTAGATAATTTAGTGCTGGTCTTGTATCCTATGTGGGTCCCAGCATAGATGAATCAATGAAGACTGCTGGTCTTGTATTCTATGTGGGTCCCAGCTTAGATGATTCAGTGCTGGTCTTGTATCCTATGTGGGTCCCAGCATAGATGAATCAATGAAGACAGCTGGTCTTGTATCCTATGTGGGTCCCAGCTTAGATGATTCAGTGCTGGTCTTGTATCCTATGTGGGTCCCAGCATAGATGAATCAATGAAGACTGCTGGTCTTGTATCCTATGTGGGTCCCAGCTTAGATGATTCAGTGCTGGTCTTGTATCCTATGTGGGTCCCAGCATAGATGAATCAATAAAGACTGCTTGTCTTGTATCCTATGTGGGTACCAGCTTAGATGATTCAGTATCTATATCTGATCATCTCTTTCACCTTTTCGATGATGTATTCCTGTGTGAGCTGATTCTTGACTTTCAACCCTTATCATCAAGATGATTGGGTTGTGCTTTCCTATGTGGATGGAGTTGTGAATTCCTGTGTGGACTAAGTTGTGCTTTCCTTTTGGACTGGGTATGTTTTTCCTGTGTGGACTGGGTTGCACTTGGGCTCGGATGTTAGAGCTGATCTGGGATTGATAACTTAGGTATATGTATGGGCATATTCCTAAGTATTGTTGGATGTTACTTCGTGATTGTATCTTTCCTTTTTGGGTTATCCTTTGTGGATTCTGGGAGACCTTCGGGGGTCTCGGGGTCCCTACTAAGTAGCTTAAACTCACCCCTTCACGGGCTATGCCCGCACTACGTTGTGTTGGTTGTAGACGACAGACAGCGCCGATCGAGGTCGAGGTTTGCGGAGCAGGACGGTACCTGGAGGTGGACCACTGGGCGGGGTGTACTCGGAGCGGACGGCTGGACCGAGGAGCTGTGGAGGCTATCTGTACTCACCCTTCAGGTGGGACTTCTAGAGGACGGCTCGACGCTGCGGCTTTTTCTTTCAGTTGCTGTTTTTCCCCTTTCAGTTGTACTTTACAGTTGGGCTTGTATTTCTGGCCCCCTTTCCTTTCCGCACTTACTGTTGTACCCAGTTTTCTTCTAGTGTTTACTTCTTCTGCTTGCTTTCTTTGTGGTGTATGTTTACTTTTCAAAGGCAATGCCTTCCCTATTTACCGGGATTTACGCCTTAGTGCTAGTCGCCAGCCCCTGGCCTATGGAAGGCGGGCTTGGGGTAGTCACGACACGGGCCCCGAGGACGGTTCGTGACAATAATAAATTATTAGTTATGATAATTTAATTTTTTAACAAAAAATAATGGTTTTATTATAAAACCCCTTCAACTGAGGTGTGATGTATGCAAAAATGCACAGTGTTACTTTTTGATTTATTTCTTATCTAGATTATTGATTTTGTGCTCCTTATGCTTTGATTTCTTGTTTATATATGTGGAATACTTTTATATGGACTTAAATAATGTTAGTAAATGTATTTTTTCTTTATCAAAATATATATGTTACTATTGGACATCATAAGTGCATGTTTGACACACATCTACCTAACTAACTATTGAAACAATCTTCTTCTAGGTGTTTTATTTTTTTATAAATAGATTTTCTTATATAGGAATGTTTCAAAGTGTTAATAACACCTTCTAAGTGCCCCTTACCTTTCTAAAATCCAATTTCCCTATTTTGTTAAAGCAATGGCATGTGTTATATTAGTTTAATTACCCTTTTAAGATTGTATGTGTACTTTTCTTGCATTAAATGGTTAAACTTGAAATTGAATATATTATGGTGGTACGACCATAGCTCTAGTTATGATTAAATAGTAAATGGTTATGTGAAATATTTAATGCTATGACTTGAATATATTAAATGACATGATTTATGTCTATAGCATGCCTTGAAATGAATTATTTTGGGTTGTCTAAGACCAATCCCTTTTTGTATAATTTATTTATTTACAATAAATGCAATGTATTTGATCATTCTATCACACTACATGAGACCAAATAAATTAAAAAATCCCTACTAAATTATAATTGATCATTCTAAATCGTCCCTTGGACCCCACTAGGATTTCCGACTTTGATATTGAATTAGAATAATAATAATTTGTGTGATTTTTTATGGTAAAATCACCTTTTCTACATTGGTTAACTAATATATTAATATCCTTATGGTCTAATGATTAATTAAATAGGATTGATATAATTTTAATGATAATTAGGAACCTGGATTAATGAAATGAATTTTTTTGACATATGGTATTTTTTATGAAATCATAAATTTGTCTTACGATGAAAAATATTTTATGTTTAATACTAGAATTGGCATTTTTATTTCTTAGATTTTCAGCTTATGTGATATCGATGTGATTGATACCTTGGGGTTTGATACTATTTGTCATGTTTCGTTTTTTTGGAAATGACTCATGTTTAATGTTACACATGGGGGATTGGTGCATTTTTTCATGCCGCCTGAGGGCTAAGAGTGGTGGTAATAAATGCCTAAGGAGAGATTATAAGTTTATGTTGGATGCTTGAAATATAGATTCACAGCCACATAATGAATAAGGGTGAGATTCTAGTAATTCCTGAGATAATTTTTTTGGATATCCTTAGGGAAAGTTATAGTTTTCCCTGAGGGAGAGATTTTGGGTATCCTGAGGGTGAGATTATATTTATGCATGACGGTTAGATTTTGGATAGCCTGGGAGAGATATTCTAGTTATAACTAAGGGATTTATTTCAGATAGCATGAGGGAGAGATTCTAGTTATTCCTGATGGAGCGGTTTTGGTTAGTCTGAGAGAAGAGATCGTGTGTTTATGGTATATTCTGAGTGATCTGTGCTCAGTAGGAGAATCTACCCCTGATTTGGGTGATCCTTCCTAATACATGACGATATAACCTTAGACATAGATATATGGATTAGGCCGAAGCATGTGGTATGGTATGGGTGTCCTTGTAGGATCCCAGACCAAGTTTCTATTATTTAATTAGTTATAACTTTGCATTTATTATATGTGTCACACTCTCTTTTATTTTATTTTGATCTTTATAGATTTGGGATAGATATCAGGGGTTCTAGTGTACTAAGATTTATATATCACACCCTTCTCGGGATACCATTCCATTTGGGTTCTCGAGCAGTCCTACATGCTTGCAGGTTTCATATTTATTTCTTATGATGTGATGCGTACTTGGGTGCTAGAGAGCACAGGACTGAGCCAGTACTCAGGATGCTTAGAGAGATTTCCCATGGGGGTTAGTGTCTTTTTATTCCTTTTAATTTATTATATGACTATCTGTTGTATGTATTTTGTTTTAAATTACATATCATCACCTGTACATACATACATTTTGGTAAATCAGTGTTTCTCATCTGTTATATTTAGTTATATTATTTTTCTGCTGCTGTTTTTCATTTATTGTAGTCTGGATTCCACATTTGTATATTTTTTATAATATAATGAACGATTGTGCTACATTGATCTAGAGGGTACAATCTCTCCATTATATCATTAATAGACCCTCACTACTAGTCTTTATCCTCTGGCATATGGGGAAGACTGCTTAATTCATGTGACCCCTAGGTCTTGCCACCGTCTTAGAGGTGAACTGGGTGAGGATTTTACAAAGTGGCATTAGAGTATTCTTTTCCTTTTTATAAATATTTTAAGCTAGTATACATGACACTAGGAAAGTCTCGGTGCTTGGTTAATAGTCGTTCATGGGAATGATCACCCCACATGTGTGGAAATTACCAAGTTTCCAGGACTGATATTACCATTCATGTTGTTCGATATTATAATTGAATCTGATTTTAGTTTGTGTAATGGGTGTATTCTTCCACTACTTACTGATTTATGAGATTTTTTATATTATACCCTTGGCCTGGTATAGAGAGTATGAAGCATTAAATGCATTATATTAGGCACATTGATAATTTACATGTCATGCATATTCCATTCCATGTAGTTGGATATCTAGTTTTTTTGATGGTTTAGATTGTGTTCCTTGAGTGTTATTCCATGATTCTATGTTTATAGCATGTTTCTATTTGTTACATTCTTGTGATAACATTATTTTTTGATATGTAAATTGTTTCATGGGATAAATATAATTGGATGCATTGGATGAATTATATGGGTTGTGAATGAATAAGAACTTGTTTTCAATTGTGAGGTGTATCAGAACCTTACAACTGGGAAAGGGTAACCTATATATTGAAACCATATTGATCATAATATATCCATAAATTTTATATCTATTTTTAAAATGTAATTTATATTCAACATTAAATTTTCAATGAACTAGTTAACCTTCTTAATGCTCAACTGGACCCAAGTGGGTTTCTTGAGGCAGGTATCTTGTGAGATAAACCTTAATGGGTGCTTATAATTTTAATAATTAATCAACTACTATTGGGTTTGTTTTTGAAGAACCAAGGCTGGATTAATGGGACCCTCATAGGTTTCCATATCGGTTAAAAGTAATTTTTATTGATAAACTTTCTAATTATGATGGGATGTCAATATATGTTAAATTTTTTAAAAAGGAAGTCTCTTGAGACTTTTCGGATTTTCCTTGATGATTTATTTAAATATTTTAAATGTTTAATTATTATATGTGAATAAATGTAATGGTCTTAAAATGGAACCCTAGGTGGTGTACTTTGTTTAAATGATTATTAAAGGGTTTCTTGATCATTTATTTTTTATTTTCCTTGGAATGGAAACACAATCATTTTCTGTAATCCTTATTTATTTTTAGTAATGGATTATATGGTAGGATATTGAGCCTAGTGACCTTATATTTTGTGAAACCAGGTTGTAGATTCGATTCTTATGTTCTCTGAAGGGGATAACCTGGGGTAGGTATCCCCCTTCATATTTAATGGTTATCTAAATCCAGTGAGTTTTCTGACACATGTTGTCATTTCCAATAGTAGTAATCTTTGTTTCTAAATTAAAAACTATTTTAATGGGTGGTTATGTTTTCTTTTGACCCTTGTTATGGGAAAGAGAATCTGGTAAGGATCAGTTCATTAAGTTTGACATGCCTAGGGCATGGTTGTCTTCTACATAGTTTATTTGACCCCTCTTCCACATCCTCGATAATGGAAGGCTTCATATTTCATCATATAGGTTAATGGTTATATGATTAAAAATTATGTTGGGATAAATCTATTACATGATCCATCTAATACTTAAATTCATAGGGAAAATAGCTGATGGTTAGTATCCTGGATGTGTCATTTGATTTTGAAACCATAGGGTAGTATGTTTTCACGTACATAGTGGTTGTTGAGTGTTGAGTTCGGTGAAATCTTTGAGCCTTGTGATATTGAGTACATTCTCATGTTATATTTGGATTAGGTTGAATAGAGCGTTAATTAAATTGGTTAGTCCCAATTTTCGGTAGAACTATCTCAAGACACGGGTGTTTTCACACACCGGTCAGTTCGGTTTTGGTTTCCTTGTCTAATGATTTGGTGTTCTGATTGTGGCTCAAAGGAGTTCTGTGATGGTTTCAAAAAACATCCCTTCCAATTATAAGGGATATAACCAAAGGGGATCATTTTAAATGGTCATTTCTTCTTGAATTCCTTTTTAGCTTGCAATTCTAAATCAAGTTGGTGCTTTCTTGGCAGCAAAACTCTTGTGTGGTTGGTCATTTTCAACCTTTTTGAAGCATCATCGGCCTTGTATAACATCAATTATTAAGACTAAATGATCACATAATTCCTTGGGTGGAAAAATTAATTATGATCAATTGCTATGATGTGTTGATAGGTGATGCCGATTTTCTTTTAAGGTTTCAACCATTAGCGGTTCATCCATTTTCTTTCATTTAATCATTAAAATCCACTTCGTGTATTATTCCTTTGTAGATGAGCATGTCCCCTATATTAATGTCATCCTTGATACACCGAGAGATAGATGGTCTTAAGCCATGTTGTATTTAAAAGTTTGTTGGGCGGTTTAATTCGTCTCTCAGTGTTTCATGCTGAACATGTGGTTCTTATCTAGGCATGTTTACTATTTAGTGACCTTTGGATTCCCATATAAGAATTACTTGGAATAACTCTTTTACACCATCCATTTCTTTGACTCAACTATTAGTTGGATGTTGTTTTGGTCTCAATCAGTGATTTAATGTGCACTTTTTGACCTTGTGGAAACATACCACTCAAAAAACATTTAGTATGGACTACTTTGGGTTAGTTTATTACATTCTAGTCATTCCAATTCGAGGTTATCCAAGATTTTTTATCAGTATCGATGATGCATAAATAATGTAATGTCACTGAAAGTCAGGTATGGACTTTTATGTATATGTTCATCATGAACATGAGATATCATGGAAGAATGCATCGTAGTTTAGTTTTTAAAATACTGACCGTCTAAGATGAGAACATTCTGGATTGGTCAGCCATAGTGGCTCGACTAGTTGTCACTCTTGTTCAATGGAATGTTTAATGAAGGACAATTTCTGTCACGTCATCAAGTGAGAAAGTGAAATTTGTGATATCCAATACATTTCATGAAATTATGCATTGACTTGGGCTTTGAGTTTTATGGGAATTATCCATTTTTTCTATTTTGGAAATAAAGCGAGAAGCACCACTAGAATACTTAAGGGCGTGTCTTGACAAAAATTATGATGGTGGAAGGTATCGTGGATAAAAAAATTTCCCATTTCTAATGTTAAAGGATAATGTAGGAAGTACCTTTGGCAATATGTTTGTTGAGAAGAAAAAGTGCTCATGTATCTAGATAAATAGGAATTCTTAATTGTCGTCTCGTTGTTTCCGTTGGAAACGAGCATTTCCTTAGGTTTTGACAGCTTAAGTGTCATGGGATTAAGAAGTGTTGAAAGGTGTATTGGGAATTTGTAAATGCAACCCAACCATTCGAATGATACTTTAGGACCCCATATAGGTTGGGTGATGGTTTCATTATTCTGGAAGGATTCTAAAGTATAGGAAGTTCTAAGGTGGGAAGGTTATAACAACCCATTTTTTTAACTGAAAAAAATCCAACATAATTTTATCCTTTTGATGTATTTTGGATAAGCCATTTTTTGAAAATGAGTTTTGAAAAAAAATGATATTTGAAACACTATGATTTGTGTTTATTTTAAAGAAATTAATTAAATTAAATTAATCTCAAAAGGGAAATAAAATTAAATGAATATAATTAGGGGGAAAATAAAATAAAATAAAATAAAATAAATTGATAATAATATTATTATTACTATTATTATTATGATCGTTATTATTATGATATTATTATTATTATTAATTTAGGTTCTAAGAAAACCTAAAGGGGCTCCCTTCTCCCCCTTTCTCTCTACCTGTACGCAACCCCCCATGGAATAACCCCATAGGTGTGTAACCCCACCTTCTATAGCTCCTTGTTCTATCATTAATTTATCCACTAATGTTGTTGATTTATCCTTCTAATCAACTAGGAATGCCCTTATCTTATTTTTGTACCCCATTTCCAATCGATTTTAGGCCTCTCTGTCACCTAGTGAGGTTTTTCCAAATCCTAGGTCAAAGGGGTAATTTGATTTTATGTTTCCGTATGGTTTTAGTTTATGAGAAGGGTCCATTGAGAACCATTTGGGTGTATTCTTACATCTACTGCCAAAATAGAATCATATTATTTTTGATTCAGTTCACTACTTCCATTCGAGATAAATATTTTTACCCACTTCATTGTTTCACACCTTTAGTTTAAGTTCTTTTTTTATTATTGTAGTCCCTAGTAATTTATTTTTGGTGTTGGTAATTTTCTTTTGTTGTGTTGGTCCATGCCAATTTAATTTTCAGTTCCTAATAATTTTTAGTGAGTTTTGATCAACATTGAAGGCACGTACACACATACATAGGTATATATATCACGTACATATTACCTCATGGAGAGGGGAATAAATTCTTTGTATTAAAGGATGTGTGTGTGTGTGTGTGAATATGATTGTATGTGCATGTTAGTGTGAGGCAGTAGCTTTGAGCGGTCATCGTTAAAAATGACAAAGGCTAAAGGGTTCATCGTAGTCATCTTCTCTTTAAGGTAGGATTCATATCCTATGCTTTTAATTAAAGAATAGATTAAATTACTTTCTTCCTTCACCTCCCTTGGGTATTTAGTAATGTTGGTTGAGTTTTAGAATAAATTATTTGTTATGGTATGTTAATGTTTTGATAAAAAAATTATGGTTTTATAATAAAACCTCTCCAATGGACGTGCGTTGTTTGTGAAAACTCACTGTGTTATATTCAGATTTATAACATTCTTGTCTTATAGAGTTTGTGCTTTTTTTCTTTGATGTCCTGTTTATATATATATAGAATGCATTTGTATGGCCTTAATTCATGTTAGTAAATTGAGTTTTTCTTTATCCAACTATTTAAGTTACAATTTCACATCCTAAGTGCATGTTTATCACACTCCTACCTAAATGACTATTGAGCCCAGATTCTTCTAGTGAACAGATTATTTTATAAATAGATTTTCCATTGTAGGAAAATGATGAAGTGTTCATAACACCTTCTAATTTCCCCTTTCTTATTTAAAATTCAATTTCCCTACTTCATTAAAGTAATGTAATGTATTGAAAATGTTGAATTTCTCTATTAAGACTGCACGTGTACTTTGCCTATGTCAAATGGTTAAACATGAAATGGAATATATTGGGGTAGTACATCCACACCTATAGTTATTATTAAATAAGAATGGGTTATCTAAAATGTTTAATGTTAGGACGTGAATATATTCAATGAAATTCTTTATAGCAATAAAATTCTTTGAAAGATATTGATTTGGGTGGTCTAATCCCATACCCTTTTTGTTTGATTTAATTAATTAAAGTATGTGAAATGTATTTGATCACACCAACACACTACGCAAGACCAAATAAACTGAATAATCCCTATTAAATTATAATAGTATATTCTAAACTTACCCTTGGATCCCTCTGGGATTTATGACTTAGACTTTAAATTGGAAGATTAATAATTTTTGTGATTAAATATGGAAGAATAACCTTAAAAACTCTGGTTGATTAATATATTAACAATATTATGGTTGAATGACTAATTAAATAGGTTTGATATAATTATGATGATAATTAGGAACCTTTATTTATGAACTGAATTGGTTTGAAAGATGTTAATCTTTATGAATTGATCATTCAGTCTTATGATGATAAATCTAGTATGCTAACACTATAATTTTGATTTTTCTTTCTTATCTTTGGAGATTATGTGATATCGATGTGAATGATAGCTGAGGTTTTGATACTATTTGAAATGTTAGTTTTCTCTACATATGACTCATGTTAAATGTGACGCATGGGGGCTTGGTGCAAGTTTTCATACCACCTGAGGGTTAGGTGCACTGGTATTGAATTTATGAGGGTAGATTATATGTTTATGTCAGATGCCTGAGGGCTAGATGCAAAGTCACATGATGCATGAGGGTGAGATTCTAGTTATTCATGATGGTGAGATTTTGGATAGCATAATAGGGATATTCTAGTTATGACTAAGGGTGATATTTTTGATAGCCTGAGGGTGAGATTCTAGTTATACCTAAAGGAGAGATTTTGGATAGCCTGAGGGAGAGAATCTAGTTATTCCTGAGGGAAAGATTTTGTTTATCTTGAGGGGGATATTCTATTTATGCATGAGGGAGAGATTCTGGATATCCTTATGGAGAGATCATAGTTATGGTTGAGGGAGAGTTTTTGGTTATCCTGAGTATAGAGACTATACGTTTTTGGTATAATCTGAGTGATTCATCTTTGACAGGAGAATCATCCACTGATTTTGGTGATCCCTCCTAATACAGAAGGATCAACCCATATACATAGATATCCTTCATAGGATGAAGTAGATGGTATGGTATGGGTTTCCATTTAGGATCTCGGACAAAGTATTTATTATTTAATTAGCTGTCACTTTTCTTTTATAATGTGTTTCACATTGTTGTTTATTTTATATTTCACTATCTGGATTTGGGGTATACATCAGTGGTGTCGGCCTACTGAGAATTATATCTCACTCCCTTCTAAGTACTTCATTTCACTTGGGGACTCGAGCATGCCAATATTCTTACAGGTTTTTGATTAATTACTTTTGTTGTGCTACGTACATTGGAGCTAAGGAGCACAGGACTAAGCTAGTACTCATGATGCTCACGGAGATCTCCCATGGGGATTAGTGTTTTCTTTTCCTTATAACATATTGTATCAATATCTGATGTATGATTTTTTTTTTAAATTATGCATCATCACAAATACATACGTGCATTTTTTAAATCGCCATTGGCCATCTGTTATATTGAGTTATATTATTCTTCGATTGGTATCTGTATTTTGTTATAGTCATGCTTCCACATTTTTCTGTTACTTATTATCTGATGAACCACTTCTATTCTCATATCTAGAGTGTATACAATCCCCACTATACAATCATTATACCCTCACTGCTAGTCGAAATCCCCTAATGTACGGGGAGGCGCGCTTGAGGCTATGTGACCCATTGTCCCTGCCACCGTCTTAGAGGTGAGTCGGGATGGGATTCTATAAAAAGTTTCCCATAAATAGAAATGATGAGACTGATTATTCATTCTTCATAAAAGTATGACTCAAGATAAGTTTTTAGGAATTTTTACTATTTTATAAATCTTATCTGCAATAAAATTACATTTAAATATAATTTCTTGGTTAATCTTATCATTAGAGTTTCAAAATATCTATAGAATTTTACAATTTACGTTATATCAATATGAATAATTTTTTAATGTTAAAAATTATTGAATTTTACCAATAATTTATTTTTCTCCTCAAAATGTTATCAATTTAGGAAAGTTAAACCACTATTTTTTAGTTTTTATGTACTATACAAGCATCATGTTTATAATGTATAGGCACATCGGAATTTATATTGATAAATGAATTAATTTATATTGACTAGATAGTATTTATATGTTACTTTAATTATCTTATATTATAATATATATATATATAACTTATTTTTCTAGAATTTTTCACAAAATTATAGATAAAAATTCAAAAATAGGTCATATAATTCATGTTGAACATAAACCATTATCTTAAAAATGATTTCAAATTTGATATTTAGCCTTTAACCATTATGAATTCTTATTTATACATTAAAAATCAATATTTTATATTAATATAATATTAAAAAACATTATATAACCTTCTCATATGATCCATTACTTCTAGAGAAATATTTAATAATAGGTTATAATGTTCAATTACTGCATGAAATCCTATTTTTTTTTAAGAATTAAAATTCAAATTTATCATTGAAATTAAAATTAAAAAAAATCTAAATCCATTAAAACATAAATTTAAATATATATATATATATATATATATAATTTGTGAAATATGACAATGATTTTACAAAAGAACTATAATTATAAATCACCTCTCATATTTACTATTATATCATGTTATTTTTAATTTTTTTTTAATTAATTTTAATCTAATTTTTACAGGAAGATTCCATATATGAAATTTATTATATTAAAATAAATCACATTTTATTTATTTGTGTTATTGGGGGTTACATGAAAAATAAACATACACACAATTTGTGCTAGCAAGGCTCAGACCTCATCCCTCCCCCATGGATAGGCCCACAACCACGCTAACCCATAACAATTTTTATGGCCCAAAGGACCAATGAAAATGAAAACCATTACAAAGAAAAAAGGCCCATTTTTTAGTCGAAATTCCTAGAGCAGAGTCATTCTTGAAACATTTTACCTATCTCATCGAGCCTACATCATGCATGTGTCACTACATGCATGTATCATGCATCATGTCTACATCACATATTGGCTTCATCATCATCAACATTACCACTTTTATAGTACTTTAAAAGGACATGCACCCATGGTGGCTTGAACCTAGGACCTTTTTTATGTGGATGCAAATAGTTGATTACCACTCATTTAAGATATTTTTTATTATATATTTAAAAAATATATTTTTTAATAGAAGAATATATTTCATTAAAATGAAATAGCACACTATTTTTTCATAACATATCATAGTTTTTAATTATATATATAAAAATAAATGTAATTGAAAATCCATGAAAATCAATATATAATTATAATTATCAAAAAATTAAATACATTCTTTAAATATATCAAAAATTAAAAATGGAAATGGAAGACATTATTCACCCTTAAATAAAAACATATTTTATGTCATGCAAAAAAATTTAAAAGAGATTTCATTGATTATGTTGTTGAGATCATGATATTTTGAAGATGATTGAGTACTTGGGGAAATTAATGTTCCTATGAATAAGTATATGAAATAATGAATATTCTCTAAAATGTGGTATTCATATAGAGTAGAAACGCAATACAATAATTTCACCCTATAGGCACGGAACTTTTTTCATGGTTTTCTATGTCATGATAATAAAATATATAGTCAACAAAATTAAATCTTAAAAATATAGTTTTATATAGTTATAGTTTGGGTAAATAGTGGACATAGGGTTTCCAACTCTACTGTGGGAAAAACATTTCCCACATGAAGGGTGAGGGAAGACCTAATAGCCATGGTCCGGTCCTGACTACTGTTATAGTTCCCTCTATAGCCATGATCATTATTCAAATTTTAAATAGGATGTTAGTTTCGTACTTATATACATGGTAATCAAAAATTGTGGAAATAGGGGGGTATATAGCCATGATATCAGAAAATTGTGGCTATAGGGTGGAAAGTAATTACTATTGTTATTAATTATTAATTTCATAATACCAATAATATATATATATATTTATATTTATATTTATATACATATGTAAATGTTATATATCTATTTTTAATTGATGTGTTAGTGGATTGGTAAAGTATCCATGTTTGTAAATGTGTGATATGGGGTTCAATTTCTACTCGAGTATTTTTTTATTATCATTTTATAGCCAAAACCATGTGACCATAAAAATAGAACATCCAACTAGAAACCCTATACTGAGGGATCCTTCCCATGGCTATAATAGTATCCACATGGGACCCCTAGAGCCTATATTTTTTGTTTTATTAACCATAATTATAATCCTTTATAGTGAATATTTTCATTTATCATGTCAAAAGGTTAGTCTATTGTAATGGATCTAAGAAACCATTACTATAGATATTTTTTTATATATAGTACATCCACGATTCCTAAAATTTTTACTATAGTGTATATTCATGCTTTTTTGAGCTACATTCATGGTTTTGAATTGTTATTATATCCATAAAATCTAGTATTGTGATTAGAGAAGGTTTAAGTGGGTTGTTATCCATGCATTGTCTGTTGTTATTAACTTATATACCATGTTTAAACTCAAGTGAAATTTTTTGATTCATTTGAGATGAATTTTGTACTAATGTTTCTGAAGTGTTTTATATTTATTGGAACCATTATTTAATTTTTTGGAATAAATTAAAAGTCATTTTTATCTTTTCTATAATTATCAGAAAATTTGAATATTTTCTATGTTTGGAGTGTGTATGAGTCATCTCGGAAGACCGTATGATTCATCCTTGACTTGAGTATGAGTCATTTTGAGTTGTGTGTGGCTCGTCAGACCTATGGATAATCCATTTTTTCTAATATAAGAGAACTTTGAACTAGTTTATGATTCATTTCCCTCTATGTATGGTTAAATTTACACTGGTTGCAAGTGATTTTGTTATAGATTTTTAGGGATCTACACTTTCATAAAAGTCAATGACTTTGTGAAAATATGGGAGTTATACAAAATTATAATTCCAGTTTCGAAAATTACTTAGAAAAAATGAATTAATTTAGATGATTCTGAAGATGATTTATATAAAATGATATTTTTGATTCAATATATAAATAAGAAGTATTTCACTATAAATAATGTTATTTTTTCTAAAAAGAATATCATTTTCTACTTTAACTACTTTGTCACACTAAAACCATTGTAATTAATCCAAATTGTCCTAGAGAATACTTTAAAATAAAAAAATATGAAAAATAAAAATTATTAAGTTGAAAAATAGGTAGGAAAATAATTAATGGAAATTACTTGTTTGAATTTAAATCTCAAATTAAAATTAAAACATTATTTTTTTAGATTCTAGTGTAAAATATAAGAAAAGGTTTCATGTATGAAAGAAAAAAATAAATAAAATGAGTTGAATAAGATACTAAACTCTAATGATATTATCAATAATATTTTTTTATGAGAAATACAAATAAGAAAATGATGTGTATTTCACACAAATAGAAGGGAAGGAACTTGTAATGGAATGGGTTGAAGAGGAAGAAGAAAAATAAACAATGTAAAAACTCTATGGATTTACATTTTTATTTAATGGTTTATTAGGGTTGAAAAATAATTTTTATCTCTGTAAAAATGTAAAAAGAATTCAACACAGTTAGTAGATATTATAAATAAGTACAATGATATCCCATCTCTTTTTGTACTCACATAATGGTACTAGTTGGTCGTATGGTCTCGGTGAAATCTAGATCATGCTATAGATTAGAATTATCATTATAAAATGTGATCCTTATAAATATGTAGTTCATCTTTGTGTGTGTTCTTGGATTTTATGATAGTGAATATATGTACAATTTTAACTAGTAGTGATGGTTATTTCAAAAGGAAACATAAAAAAGGAATTTATAATCATTTATTCCCCCCCCCATTCCCCTCATAGTGATTTCAATGATCTTGTGGGTTTTTCAAGTGGTATCAAAGTAACATGTTCCCTTTTTTTTATTTTTTTCCTTAGAGTTTTGAGAATTTGAGTTTATGAATAGTTTATATTCTAGACAAAAATTTATTTTTATCAAAAATCAACAATCAAAATTTAGTGAACAATATAGGGATTCCCATGTTTCATGAGAAAGTTATAATATATGGAAGGATAAAATATTTCCCTACCTATTATCTATCATTTATGAAGCCTTAGAAGTTGTAACTGATTGATTTTTTCTGCATGATAAAGGTGTTTCCATGTTAGTGGAAGATAAGAAAAATCTTAAAAATGATATATGTTCTCAGAATTAAATACTTTCTACCCTTTGAGAATGATAATTTATGAAATTTAAATGAATCCAAATAGAAAAGAAGATTATAAGAAAATATTGATAACATCTATAATGGTAATATCAAATTGAAGTAGGGAAAAAAATAAAGACTGAAATAAGATAATCTATAAATATGGGATCATGAAAGTGTAGAGAGATTCTTCACAAGGTGAAATGAGATTGTGATCATAATTAGAGACCTTGGTGGCATGTTAGAAGATACAATAGAGGTTAAGAAGATATATAAGATCATATGAGACATGATAAATTTAAAAGTCCAAGCTTTGGAAGATCAAGATCCAGAAGCACTCCCCCTTGATGACTTACACATAATAATAATTTCAAATGAGGTTATAAATGAAAAACAAATTCAAGAAGATGTTTAATGGTAAAATGTAAATCCATTTTCAAATTCTCTAAGTAAGAGAATCATAAAAATAAGGTTTATGAAGTTGAAGCTGATTGTTTATATTCAAATTAAAATATATTTTTTATGTTTGATAAAAAAATTCCCTTATATCTAGAAATGTGAAAATAGAAAATGGAATGTTCTAGGGAAATCATACACAAAATATTTTCAATTATAGAACCATTGAAAATTTTTCTATGATTTTTCTATGATTTTTATAAAATTAAAAGAAGATAAATCCAATGAATAAGGATATTAAACACTTGATAGTGCCTTTAAAAAGAAAAAAAATAAATATGTACATGTTCAATTTTTCCTCTAATGGGATGAAAAATAATTTCTATAATTATAAAAATATAAAATTTTTATCTAAGTATAGACATAGTAAAATAAGTGATGCAGAGGGGGAATATAAGACATTTTATATTAAAGATAGTGAAAAAAATTATTATTTCCAAGATGAATAATGAAAATATCCCCAATGAAGAAAGTGGTAAATATAGATGTGAATAAGTAGATACTAATATGTAATTATACTAAAAAAGATAACTCAAGGAGTGTCCCATAAATATATCTAATTTGTAGAAGTAGATAAAAATATAATGAAGGGAAATAAATTTTCGACGGTAATGGATTTTTCTATAGAGAAGAAAAATAAAAAAATTGAAATAAAGTAAATATATAAAGAATTAACTTAATAATGAGTTAACTCTTAACATAATTATTAAATAATTATTTAATGATAATGATAAGGTTCTTAACTATATTCAACAATAATTTTTTAATTTAGAAGAAGAATATAACAATTAAAAATCCAACTCATCAAATTTTATTTCAGAGGATAGAGAATGTTTAAAGAAGAATTAGACATGTGAAGAACAATAAAAAACCTCTTTGTCTGAAAAAAACTCCTAAATTTTTTATTTTAGAGATAGGGAAGAATAATGATGTAAATAATTCCATGTTTGTGGAAAAATAAAACGAATCATAGAAATATATAAATACTAGGAACTCCAACATGAAGTCAAAAACTGAAAAAATTAGTGACTCTAAAAAGGATAAAAGGAAGCCTAATATGAACAATAATATGTTACAAGTTCAAAATAATTTGATTCTAAAAAGGATCCAATATTATTAACTCAAGTAAGGGAGGAATACGTGTATTAATATCTAGAAAATAGATTGTATATAGAGGAAATTATACTTTCTATGGTTACTGTTTACACAGTATAAAATTTAAGAATTTGGGTAGAATGTGTTGGTATAATTTTCGAAACTGTTGTTATCAAAATAGAGTTGTAAGGAAAGGTTTTAGGGGAGTAATTCCTCTCAAAATAATAATTTTCAGAAACATATTGGAATTCTAAAAAAAATAACAAAGCATGTCAGAATTTTTTAAAGATGTATGTATAATATGTGAAAAACATGATCACTATGAAAATTATTGTTTATTACTTAAAAATTAATATGAAAATATGATCAGAAGTACATAATTTCCTTAGAATATTAAGAGAAAGGGAAATATTAAAAAATTTGTTTTTGGAGTGGTAGTTAAAGCATAAAAATGGGACAATCTATGGATTCTAGATAGAGTATATTCCTCTCATATAATAGAAGATTTAAAACTCCTTAAATTTTTTGAAAATTGAAAGGATCGATGAGAATTGTTAATGATAGGTTACACAAAATAATTTTTTTTCGATCAACTTTGATTTAAAAGGATTCACTAAAATTCAATAAGACCTTATTTTTTGTATGATTGAAACACAATATGCTTTGTTCATATTAGTTATGAAATAAATAAATAAAGTAATATTTCAAAATTATATATTTTATGTGATGATATTTATAATAATATAGTGGGTAAGAGTCAATCTGTTTCTGGTTTTTAATTCTAAAAATCTTATTATTAAGCATGAAATAATAAGATAATCTGATGTATCTAAGGCTTGGTCATCTAGGAAAAAAAATTAGTTATATTAATAAAATATATAATGTTCATGATGCACCTAAGTTTAAAATATTATTAAATTTTATTTTATTATCATATCAAAATGTAAAATTGTTTACTCTTCACATTAGAAGGTTGATATTCAATCTAACCAACCACTATGTCTCATTCATTTAGTTATTTATTAGCTTATTAGGAGGCATAAAAATGTAGATAAGTTTTTTATTCACTTTATTAATAACTATACTTGTATTACTTTTATTTTATTTATGACATGAAATCCTAGGCTCTAATAATATATATTAATTTTATAAAAAGTGTATAAAAGTTTTATTGTTTTATATTGAAGAATATATAGGTAGATAATGGTTTAGAATAAACACGTAAAAGATTTTGTAAAAGTATTGAGAGCCATGGTATTCACCAGGAAATCATTTCATTATATACTACCCCAAAAATGGTATTTTTTAGAGGAATAATAAAATTTTAGTAGAGATATCTTGAACAGTTCTGATAGAGCACAATACCTCTCAGTATTTTTGGAGATAAGTTATTGGTGTATTAATTCACCTTCAAAATTATTTTCTAGTATAGGAAATTTTTTAATATTTCCCTATATGAATTATATTATAGTAACTCTCTATGTTTAAAGTATCTAATGGTGTTTTTTATCCATAGTGTGATCAAGGTGAAAGGTAAAAATTTTGAGAAATTTGAACTAAAAGATGTTAATGGAATATTATTTGTTATACTCCAAATAAAAGAGGATAACATTTATAGAACAAAGTAATAGGGAATATTGTTAATACAGCTGATGTGGTGGTGGGAACCCAAAGATAAATAAATCACACATGATAACTCAGGATCCAAAAGTGACTTAGATGAAGCTATTTGTGTCAAACATTTTGGAAATTTTTTAGAAAATGATGAATGTGTAGAAGATTTTAATGATAGAGAAGATGATTCAGACATTTTAATTGATGAGGAAAACCCCCTTCATCCCATATAAGGCATAGAAATAAAGTTCATGTGTATGATATCAATGGATAATAAGGATAAAAAGGTCAAACAATAATGAATTTGAGGAGATCATCACATGCCTCACTTCTTTCTAATGTCGAACTAAGATATGTGAAAGATTATTTAGAGAATCAACGATGGTGTTATTCAATAAATAAATAGTTGGATTAGTTATAGAAGGATGAATCATAGGAGTTGGTACCCCATTTTGAAAACAAAATTTTCATTGGACCTAAATGGGTATTCTGAAACAAATTGAATGAAAAAGGTGAAGTTGTGAGAAACAAAGAAAGGCTTCTATGTAAGGGAAATTCTCAGGTGGAAGTAATTTATTTTTATGAGACCTTTTCATTATTGGAAAGGATAAAAATCATAAATATGTTTCTTTTTATTATAGACCAAAGGAAATTTCTAATATTTCAAATAGATTCCAAGTATTACTTCCTAAATAATGACATAGAAGAAGTGGTATATGTTGAATAACTTCATAGATTGTTTATTGGTGAAGAATAGAAATACTTTTATAGATTATAAAAGAATTTAAATGGGTTGAAACAATCTCCAAGATCATGGTATTCCAGGATAGATTCTTTCTAAAAGAATTTGATTTTTAAAAGGGGAATACCAAACAACAACCTCTTCATTAAACATGAAATATTGGTATTTCCCAATGTTATTTTTTATTTAGATGATAATTTATTTTATATAACTAAATAAAAAGTTGTGAATTTTTTTCATCAAATATAAATAAGTTGTTTTATATTTTTATGCTTGGTGAAATGGTATCTTTTCTGGGTTTTTAAATTTCTCTAAAGGAAGATCACATTTTTATTTCTCAAGAAATGTATGATTGGTATATTTTAAAGAATTTTTCAATAGAATATTCAAAGATATTTTTCACACCATTTTCCATGAGAACTATTTTTTCAAAACATATTGTAGGAAAGGATGTGGATCCAAGATAATTTCATATGCTTATTGTGATTTTTATATACATCATAACTTCATGGATTTATATTTATATACTAATAAACTTTGTGATATGTATCAAAGTGCACTCAAAAAGTCCCACTTCAGGGCTAGAATGATTATTATTAAGTATTTATAATTCACTATTAACTTTAGGTTAAAGGATATAAGTAAAGGATATATAAATCATTTTTGGATTTTCATATAAAAATTGGGTATTCAATTTTGATGATATAAGTACTACATGTGATAGTGTTTTCTTCCTATTTGATCGGTTTGTATGTTAAAACAATAAGTTTCATAATAAGTATCAATTTTTGTGACTTGGAGTACTACTAAATAAGATTATGTGTCTTCCTCTAAAGTTATAATGAGAACTATGTTAGAAGATAGCAAAGTTGAATTTAATTTACCACTTCTCTTGAGATGTGATAAACAATGTTCTATGGATATTTCAAGAAATATAGTTCAACATTTAATTAAAAATAACGTTGATATAACGTATCACTTAATCAAATATATTTTGGAAAAAAATTATTTAGATCTATAATTTCTTCCTATGAAATAGTATTTGGATGATATTTTCACTAAATAATTTTCAAATGATACTTAACATAGATTGATATTGATGATGTTATTTTAAACATATTCCTCTTTAAGAAAATTTTTGGTGACTCGATTCATCTCTTGTCTTTTTATTTGAATTTTTTTATCAAAGGGGGAGAAAAATTAGCAACACAAATCTCATTATATGTTGACATGCTTAATTTAGTAAAAAATAGAGGGAGAAAATATATAGGGAGTTTAATCCATAAGTATGGGTTTAATATTTTATGGGAGTAGTATTTAGGAGCTATCAGATATTTAGAGATAGTATTTAAAAGGGAAAATGTGTGAATTCAATGATTTTTGTGTGTGAATTATCCCAAAAATTTTTTAAGTGTGTGTAATAATTTTTTTATTTCTAGTTCTATGGATCGATTTTTTAATATGAGTCCAGATTTGATGTGATGATGATGTATTGATTGAATAATAAGTGATGCATTATTAGGCTAATTTTTTAAGTGGTATTTATGTGATAATTAAGTATTTATTTATTCATGTGTTATCTTTTCATCAAGTTGAATCAAGAGGATCATGTTTTAAAATTTGAATATAAATCGCAATTTTATGGACAGTAAGAAATTAATAAATGTTCCTGTTTAATAGAAAAAATTCACTCACACAGGATTAGAATTATTGAATAATAATTCTTAGATATGTTTAGAGTTTGAAAGTGATTTATATTCCTTTGTTTCCAACAAAAATCAAAGGTGGGAATATTGAGGCCATGGGATTTGTAAATATGATTCAGTGCAATGGGAAATTGTTGGTCCCATGAAGAAGTATATGAAATGAATAATTTCCTCAAGAATTTGGTATTTATATAGATAATAAATATTATATAATATTGTATTATATGTGATTCTTGTGTTTTATTTTATTGTAAACACATAAATAATGTTCAAAATCAAGTGATTCCTACTGTTCCATTTGAGATCATGTTCATTCTAATGTTTATAGAGTGTTTCAAGTTGATTAGAATCAGTCTTGAAGAGTTTGGAACAAATCATAAAATATTTTGATGTTTTTTTGGAATTTTGAGTGAATCTAAAAATTGGAAAAGACTAAACTGAATGTGAGTCATTATAGAAGACCATATTAGTCATTTATGACTTGTGTATGAGTAATTTTAAGTTGAATTTGTACCATTATATTTATTTAAGAGTCATTTTGACCATAATAAGTGTCATTTAATTCATTATATGTTTCATTTTCCTCTACTTATTTATCAATTCAATTTTTGTACAAGTGGTTCTGTTATTTCAAATGACTGTTACAGACTTGCATATGACTCAAGGATTTGGTGAAAAGTTAAGCATTCTATATAATTAAAATGTGAGTTTATAGGATTATTTGGAGAAAATAAATTAATTCAAATGATCTTAAATCTTCTTTGTGTGGATTAAAAACTCAAAAAATAATGTCTGTGATCCAAGAAAATGAATAAGAATCTTTTCACCACGAAAAAGATAAATTTTTAAAAGAAAAGGCATAATTAGTTACTGATTTAACAACTTTTTCAAAATAAAACCAAAATTGTGACTCTAAAATGACTTGGAGAAGTGTTTGAAATAAATAATAATAAGCGGGAAGAATAAGGAGATGTCTTAAAATAGTTAAATAAAGTTACTCGTTTTAATTTTGATTTCAAATTAAAATTTCTATGTTCTTTTTTTCATTACTGGTGTATGATATAAAAAAGAGTTTCAATTATGAAAGACAAAAACAAAAAAAAATATGAGGTGAAGAATAGACTTATATCTATAGATAATATTGGGAATTTTTTTAGATATTATGGTTAAGAATAATACGTTTTTTAATACTAATATAGGTAAGGGAAGGAACCTATAATAGTACATGTTTAAGGGGAATAAGAATAAGTTTCACTATATCATCTCTATGGAAGTCTAGTTATGTTGAAGGGATTAAAATTGTTGAAAAAATAATAATCTTTTTAATGGTGAGAGTTTTACTCATCATAGTTGAGAGATTTTTGACAACAATACAAGTATATTCCTTTCAAATTTATGCTCACATGGTGATATTAGTGTGTCGTACAATCTTGGTGAAATTTGGATTAATAAAAGGATTAGCCTTCTAATTTTGATAAGTTGGAATTCTAAATCTATTTTACTTATTTGTGTGAGTTCATGGATTTTTTTCAGTGAAAAGACTTAACATCTTAATAGGTGGTGAAGTTTGTTTCAAGAAAATTATAAAAAGGAATTTATAATCATTGATTCACCCCTCCAATGATTTCACTGATATTGTAGGTATTTTTATATATCACATTAATCTAATTGGTCATAAAAATGGATCTTAAATATTATTTCAAAATGATATGACAGCAACCCCAATAATTATTTAACAAATACCCTCAATGGTTATATAATGGTTACCCCTAATAGTAATATAATGATCACATCAGTCCTTAAATTAATTATCATCCTATAATTTTTTTCATTAAATGATAAGGACATAGAATGTTTTAGAATATTATAAATATATATATATACATTGAAATTAAATAGTATAATTCAAATTCATTAAATGTTTCATAAAACATTTGAACTCATTTTTAAAACATAACATTTTGTCAAATTGATAACTTGAATTTTTTTTAAAAAATTACGAACATAATAAATGTATTAAAAAATATGAGTTAATTAAAATATAAAAAATATAAATCTAATTAATATAATTTAATTCATATGTCAAGATAATTTTCAAATACTTATCCAATCCTGGAACAATATAAGGATAATAAAGAAAATTATAGCATAAGTTTTATAATGTTATAGGTTTGGGAAGTGATAAGAAAAACATAGTTTTAATTGATATTTTTTATAATTATTATATTATTTAAATTATATAATTTTATATACCAAATTTTCAAGATATGTTTTTACTCAAATTACAATGTTAACCTTAAAAATATCTAAGAATGTTAATTTAAGGTAAAATTGTGTATAAAATTGTAAAAATTAATTAAACCTGATATTGAGACACATTTGAATATTTAATTTAGTATATAATGTTATATTATCCATTTATTCTCCAATTTCCAATCAAAATAAATTTATTAACCATTTTGAAATGGGTATTTACAAAAATACCACCAATTAATGTCTATGAAAGGGGTCTTCCTCTACCCATTCTATGTCACACTTCAAGTTATATTTATTGTACATAATATGTAAAAATTAATTCATGTAAAATACTTTTTAAGCATTTCATATCCTTTTCTCATAATAATAAGTCTCAAATACTTCACTAAAAATAGTGATCTAAAGGTATGATCTAACATGTCAAAGTACATAAAATCTTATTATTTGTTTATTTATTTTCATAATTTTTCTTATAAATCTTGTTGAATTTGATTTAATTTTTTAATAACATGAAATTAAATAGAAATAATTATTTAATAAGAGTATAATAATTAATTTATTATGGATTTATAACAATCCCTTATTTGTTGTATGTTCGTGTTTGGGTCAGTTGATCTATAATGAGGAATTTTACTACTTTATTTTACTAAATATAATTATATTGGGGGGGTTAAAAAAACAAGAATCGTAAGTAATTATTAAGTATAATATTAATTTTAATTAATTTTATTTTTCCATAATGGTAACATTCAAAAGAAATTTCATTATAAAAGATATTTTTAAAGATACCCAAAATTAAAAAGATATATATTTCATTCTTGTGAACCATACCCATAACACCCATTAAATGAAAATTTGACTTTATAAATAATTATAAAATTATTATTCAAGTACCATACCCATTATGTAGATAATTAAATCATTAACAAGGAATTATGATTAAAAACTCCATACTAAAACAAACATCGAACAATGTAAACTAATAAAATTTAGTGATTGATATAAACTATCTATACCTAAAAAAAGTAATAAAATAATATATGAGTTTCATAATAAATGAAATAAATGTAAAAAGGGTTCGTAAATTTCTGATTAACAACCCTATTTTTATTATACATTGATTTAGATCATGTTTTGACCTACCAAGAGTTAAGGTAAGGGTTTTCTCATGATCAAACTCTTTATTTTACATTGAATTTTTAATCATTTATTATCAACTATAATATGTATAAAATCATTAGGAAACATGTAATGAGAATATAATTATCATAAAGGGGTAAATTAATATAGAAAACTCATTAGGCCCATAAAAAAATTAAATTCAAGAAGTTCAATATAATATATAGAAAGATATATTGAATTGGTATAAAAATAATAAAATTGTATTCAATCAAGAGATAAACACAATGAAAACATTTACTAATATTTATGTAATTAAAATATAATAATAAATAAAACTAAAATGTAAGACTAGATGTAATAGTGAAATCATAAAATTATCTTGTAACATCATATTGATATCACTTGTAGTCACTCCTAATCACCTATAATTGAATAAGATATTCAATTAATTTTAATATATCTTCTCTAGGGAATAAGACACTACCTCATAAATTGGTGGCTATAAACTGGGCCAAACCATTATAAACTATGATTTTAGATAATCATAACATGAATAAAAATAGATCATTAATTGTAATCCATAAGTAAAATCATAAATGTTTACTCAAATAATGAAAATAAAAAAAAATTACCAATGAAAGTAAAATTGAATATAATCGAAACATAAATATTAATAAAGGTAATATTTCAATATTATGGTGGAAAAAATATTTTTATAACAAATTTTATTGAAATAGATAAAATATATTTCATTAAAAGATAAAAAAATTATATAAAAATGTGATGATATATATCAGTGATTTTCATGTTTTTATAAAAATTAATGTATGACTAATTTTAATCCAAAAGAAAGTGAATGGAAAAAATATTATAAGATCATGGCATAATAAATATTTTATAGGAAACCATCTATGGAAAATAGAAGAAAATCGTGATAGAAATAGACCAAGTAAGAAATTACAAAAAAATATAGATAAAATGATTCCATTTATAAATTCAAAATTAATCCATAATAAATATAAAGAGACAATAACCAATCATAAAATAAAATAAATAACATTGAAAAATAAGAGAAATAAAAAACAAATAAAAGTGATGAAAAATATATCTAATAAATGTCGTAAAGGGTGTTGTATGAATTTAGTTAAGGCGAATTGTAAAAAGACTTGTAAATCCAAAAAAATAACTATAACCTAAGGAATTTAGGGATTATATATCTTATATATATTTATTGAAAAGTATTTTGGATAATTATTCTCTCAAGTAAGTGGAGAGATTAATAGAAACCCCCATACCTTAACCACTTACTTGTTTAACATTCTCTAAATTCATGTATAATCAACTTAGGATTAATAATCACAATTTTAAGAAACATTATTATATGTAGTTCATTTTTTATTAATGAATTATATTATTATATTATTATTTTTTTAACTAGATATAATTTATTTCAATATTTAAATATTAGTAGTTCTCATTATTCTATGGTTTTTCTGAATTCTAGTTTTTATCATCATTCAATATTCATGAGTTCCCCATCTCCAAATTAGTAATGGTACGGAAATAATAATGTGATAGGATTACTTCATATGTGATCAAAATTTATAGGGGTAAATCTATGTTGATTATCGTTTTTAAATTCAAAAAATACATCCTTTTTATTCATTTGAGATCCCTCAAACTCACTATAGTGAGAAAACAAAAATCAGGGACACAACAAAAATTATTAATAAAGTTCTCCTCCATTATATATGAATACATCCTCGTTATAGAGTGGTTTTTATCCTATTCACATATAGAAATTATTTCATTATCTATTATAATTGATAACAAATGGAAATACCCTAAACATACTATAATTCATGTCCCCAACTAGACATGAACAAGAAAAAAATTGTTATAACCAAAATATAAACACTCATTTGAAGAATGATCAGCATTACCAACATGAGTATAAAAAAAATACTAATATTATCTTCATATTCCTCCTCCTCTACTTTTATAGAAATCATAATGGGTTGTTATCAACTCATATTGTTCCTTTAGAATTTTTATAGTGGTATTAAACAACTTCTTCTCCTCTTTTCATTCTTATGTGCTCAACATTTTTATTAGATTTATATTTCATACCTTAAATATAAAATCCCTTAAATATTGACACCTTAATTGTCCCATAATTATCTTCCAAGTATTTCCATCATAATTATAAATATTAAATTCATTAATACCTTTATATGATGCATTAAATATATCTAATTTTCAATCATCCTTTGAATCCAAAGTTGATGTAAAATATTATTCCATAATATTGACAGCATGTATCATTAACTTCACACAAATCTTACCTATTCCTAAAACCATAGTCTTCATCACTCAATATGGTATCCAAAATTATTACTGTTACTCTCCTATAAATTTCCAAATATTATATAGTAGTTATTTTACATGTGAATTGTAACTTGCAAGTACACTATTACAGCATGATGAATATTCTCACATCCTAGGATTATTTTTATTTTTGTATAGTTACATCACGAAATATTTTGTTATAGTGTCAAATAATATTTCAACTCATTCTATAATGTTTCCAAAATTTCATAACATAACACCGCATCCAAAAGAATTCCCATAATAATCACTTTATCACACACTTTATAATGGACTTTCCCTTACGGTAGGACTACATATTTCCATACGAAATTATATTTTGCTATTTTTTCTTTTTTGTAATTATTTAAGATGTAATATTATTCTTCATAGTACACAAGAAATTATTCTTCTCTATTATTCAACATTGAAACTATTTTCTTGAATCCAGGCTTGATACTTTGGCCTCCAAATGTTTATGGATTGATGAAGAGTTCAACATCATTACATTTATAACTCTAAAATTCTCAAATTATTTTCGAAATAGATATACCTTTGTATATCATAATAAATATCTCATCAACCCTTAAAAGTCTCCATCACCATGTAATTTACTCTAACATATTTTTCTTTCCTCGATGGAAACTCTTACGTGTTGGATAATAAACTTTACATATTCTCTGTAAATTATTATGAATAGGATATTGACCCTTACATGTTTCATTTGAGTTAAAATAATTTAAAAATTCTTAATCTACCATCTAAGTAAATTTAAATATAAACCATTAAAAATTTAATTTTTTTTAGATAAACCATTACATAACATGAAGAACGACCTTTATATATTAGTTTCATAACATTTCACATGAGTTAAGGAACACTTTTGTATCATAGTGTAGCTCTGGTATATTTCAAAATTTATAATATTTTGAATCTTTTAGATTAACTCTTACATATTGAAAAGTTTTTCAAATTTTTACTTATACACATTCTTTAGAGTTACTCATGTGTATAGATCCCATTTTCCAAACTTGATCGTCTTACAACTCCAAAACCTCAAGAATTCATCTCCTTCTATATCAACTTCATTCTAAAAATTCTTATCAACTAAATTACCATTTTCATGTGTTGAAAAAAATATCAACCTCAATAAATTCATAAATATACCCCGTTGGATTTATTATTAATAATATATATTGAAATTCAATTTAAAATATAAATTATTCTCCCCTCTTTGAAAATAAATTGAAATTTGAAACATATTTTCTCCGCCAATGAGCATGTACTTGAGTGGTAGAGGCACTTCCTTGGAATCCGAAAGAACCAAGGTCAAATATGGATCAAGGTGAATTTCTGTGGTATTGTTTTAGTATGGTAGGAGTTACTATAGCGGGTAAAGTTTGGTATTATATCATCAAGAACTATTCATTGGATTAGGGTCGTTAGGCCACCGGTTTGGGCCTACGGGTCTCAGGGCCATCGGTCCCACAAAGGCTATCGGGACACCAATGGACTTCAGGTCACTAATAGACATCATGGAATAGGGCCTTCGATCCATAAAGTCCAAAAATCATCCCATGCATATCACACAAGAGTAGGCCCAAAAGAGGACTTAAAGAAAGTAGAAACCACTAGAACAGAGCTATCCAAATTGGAATAAATGAGAGGGTCTGGAAACTGTCAAGAGTACTTGGAACTACAAAACTCTACGTAGGGAAATAATAGAGATTCAGTAATGTAAGGTGGATATATAGGCACCTTCAGTGATACAGATGCTTGGGAGGGGTAGTTATTGGGTAGATTAGTTGGGCCTTCGAGTCATTTATTGGTTATTGTGGCTCTAGGCCTTCGATTAATGTATTGGGCCTTGTTCCACTGGGCCTATGGGTCATTTAAGGGTTCCCTCTCACCTATGTTAAAAGGGAGATTACCCAAAATAATTAAAAAATCAAGAACTTCGGTCTATTCAGGCAAAACCATTTTTCTCCACTTATTTATAATAAAGATAATTAAATTTTGTGATAAGTCCAATATCAAGTTCTTTAAATCATAGATCTATAAACAAATCAATAATATGTTTACTTGAGCTAGCTCTATAGAGACCCGAATCCTAACGTACATGGACATTACATTACTTTTGTGGAATACTTAATACATAACACAAATAGACACACAAGGACCGTAATAGTTTAGTGTCTTTGGAAACTTGGAACGTAATCTTCTAATCGTGGTGAAAGATCTTCAACATCTCCCATAAAGATCTTCCACTTTTTTCTTACCTAAAACCTTTATTTATATCCTGGGGAAAAGAAAACATAAAAAGGGTGAGCTCAAATGCTCAGTAAGGGTAATCATGGATAAAATATAACATACCATATACATTTCAACTTAAAAACATCATCATAATGTTTAAACATCAAAATCTTGAGCAATGACATAAAACATGGAAGTACGTAAGGCATAGATCATAAAGAAACATTAAGAATGATAAAATAGCATGGGAATGAAACATGTAATTGTGGAAACCATTAAGTACGTGATATGATTTCCATATTAGCCAAGGAATTGCTGCCAAGACCATCTTAGTGGACAAAGTCCCTTTCTGAATCGAGTTCACTCCTCGTTCCAGTCCTGTATTACTGAACCGGTTTAACTTTCCGTTCCAGCCATGTCTATCTCATGAGATATAAAATCTTTACCCAATGCATTGGAGGGAGATATAGGTCCCACCCATCTCATAGTGAAATCATTCTTACTTGTGCCACAAAATAAACTTAAAACATTCATCCTAACCCAAAGAATAAAATGGGTGTCATAAACATCATCCCATCATTTCATAATCCATATAAAACAAATGGACATTTAATCATAAAAAGTGAACCATGTAAATCATAGAGACATTAAACTTGAAACATACACATATCAAATAATGTCATCTTAGATGGAAAATGGATTTGATAAAACATTTGAAATGAATTCTTGAGGAAAATATCCTTTCTTCGTCAAAATCATTTTCTTTTCAAAAAATTCCATGAACTTTTAAAATAAAAGTATTTTGTTGAAAATAAGCATAAAATCATGTAGAGTAAGATTCATGAAAATGAGGCATTATGAAACCGTAAAAATCCGTTCACTCCGTATAAGTTAAAAATAACATTCTCCTCGTACTTTTGTCGGAAAAGTCAAAAAGGTACCTCGTAACGTAAACAAAAGAAATATTCCTTACATACCATGTAGTAAAAGTCAAAATGGGTAAAAAATACTTTAATCATACATGAAAACACTTTTATAAAACATAGACATGGATGATATAAATAACCCCAGTAAATACCTACGAATAAGCAATCTCGGATAAAAATGAGATTTGAAAAATTATCCCTTACCTTATGTCTGATATGCTTCGTATGTATCCGAACCTCCTATATAATGATTTAAATAATGTCATTGACTTATTACAGAATCATATTCATTGTTATTATATCACATAAGGTTTACTTAGGACTTTATATTACCCGTTCTTTTGTAAATTCTATGTTAAAGAGTGTTTTGGTTAAAATCGTTTCATTTGTTGTCTCTGTTTTGACTTGTAATTATTCATATGATTACCTAGATCATGATTACTTAATTCCAGAATATAAAACATGATTTATATATAATATATATTCAGAATATACATATACATAATATATAGATAAATGGAAAGAAATACACCGTTCATGGAGACGGTAGGCCGTACGTACGCATGAACGCTGTTTTCGTTTCCTTATTGAGTTGAATGGAATTAAGTAGATGACATAAATATATATATATATATATATATAAATCCAGTAGCTTTATAATGTCATATATTTCATTATTATTTCTTATATATAATTTATAATCATTCTTAAATGGTTAACATGGATAATGAATCTCATCGCGTCGTGGAGGCGGTAGTCCGTACGTACGCACGAGCGATGATATCGTTCCGATAATTATTTAATTGAATTTGACAGGATGATACAATATATCATAATAAGTATGATGTTATAATAACTGTGTATAGTTATTCTTTACACCATTATACCCATCCAAGTAAGGTGGTGTTGGAAAAACAAATTACACCACGGCGTGGAGACGGTATTCCGTACGTACGCACGTGCGGTGATTTCGTTTTCTATAGGATGGATAGATGATGGAATTGGGTTATTTCATAATTATAATAACATATCAGTATATGAGAGATATTGATGTTATTATTTCATAATGAAACAACTAAATAAGAAGAAGTATAAGAAGAAATAAAGTTGAAAGAATCGGTAACGAACATTACCTCTTCTTTGAAGCTCCTCTTTGAGACCTCCACTTAGGGCACTAAAATTGGTCTTTGAAGAAGACCAGGACCTCTAGGATGTTTCTAGGGAAGTGGAGAAGATAATTTTTTAGGGGTTGTCAGAGCTTGAAGGCTCAAATTGGTGTGAGGAAGGGAGGGAGGAGGTGCACATTTATAAGGGAGGAGAGGGGAACCTTTGGAAATCTTAAAACTATTAATTTATAATAAATCTAACCCCACTTAAAAACCTCCAAAAATGACTCATATTCGAATATTAGATGAGATAGGGTTGTAATCTCATCAAAAAATAAAATTTAGACATGATAGGAATTTATTTTTAACATTATCAACTTGATTTATCCTTATTTAATCAATTTAATTTTATTTGTGGTAATAACATTCTAAATTTTAAATTATAATAAATAATTACTTATTTGTTTTGAATTTTCCATAATTGGATACATTATAACATTTTATACCATATAAATTTAAATTTATAATTTTTAAATATTTTTGTTATTTTTAAACAATTTTATAATATGTTATGTTTATAAAATAACAATAGTGTCAATTTTGACACTATTTGTTTATTTGAATTTAAATAAAATATATAAAGAATACATGTTATAACTAAAAGATTTAACAGATTCATAAAAGTTCATATGTATCTATAAAATTAGTGGAGAACATTAAATATTCATATAATATTTTGTTTATTATTTTTAAAACCATTTATTTGGTTTATCTCTTAATAAAATAATTACTACAACATTTTTGTATAATTATTTAATATACTTATTTGTTTCATAAAAATTAAAAACAAAATCCTATAATGAAGATAAATCTATTACCTTTCACAACAAAACTTTTACTCGAATTTATCATATAAAAATCAAAATAGTTAAATTGTTATATTTATTAAATTATGAAGGTGACAACTTTGGCATCATTTAAAATAAAATAATATAAGTGTCATAATCACTTTTATAAGTCTCCAAACGGTTATATATTAGTTCATTGGATGATTAAGCTGTATATATACACTAAAAATAAGTTTTTTTCAGGTTTGTGGGCATTTTAATGGGTATTATTATTTCAATAAAAACTATATTACTGATTTTTCACTTAATAAATAATTTTTTCATCATTAATGTATCACCATTAATGACAATTATTTAATCCCTAAAAATTCTAAATAAATTATCATGATGTATATAATTTTATTAGATTTTTGGAGACTATTCAAGTTCAAATATTTATGATGTTTATCACTAAATTAAAATTATTATACTTATAAGATTTAAGAGAGTGACATGTTGTCACTTTCTTTGGTTTTAATAATAATTAAATTATTTTCATGGTAAAAAGTCCATAAAATGAATCTAATCTGACCCTTAGGTTATATGGGTCTACTTTTATAAATCCAATAGAATTTTGGAATGGGTTAGGGTAATTTTATAATATTATATTTACCCTTAATTACCCGATTTACCTTTAACTATGGTAAATAAAATATACCGTAGTTACTATTCATAATTCCCAAAAATAAAAAGTAGCTTATTAACATAATTTGGACCCACTGATTCCAAATATGGAATCCATTTTTCCAAATTCAATACACAAAAGTTTCAGAAAGTAAATTAAAATTAATCCTGTTGTCGAAAGAAAACGGGTTTTTCTTTAAAACATTGCAAAAGATTAAATTAATTTAACATACGAATTTAATGTAAAATCAATTATAATGAAATAAATTATATTAAATGGTAAAAATATATTCTATTTATACTTTAAAACCATTAAATATTATAATTTAACCATATAAATTATTGCGATGAAAAAAGTTGTTTTTAAATAAAATATAGCGTGTTTTTACTATTCATCAAAATATGAAAGTTACCAGAATAATATGAAAAATTTATCCAACGTAAATTTTTATTTCTTGATTCCAAAGAAGAATTTTATTTTGTCAAATTGAACTTATAAACATTTCAAAAACTAGATTTAAAGTGGGTGCGCCATCAAAAGACGACAAAACTGCATTTTTTGAAAAATACTTATTTTACCCGAAAATTTTATTTTGTTCTTATACCATGTTCTATAAAATGTGTAAGATGAATAATAATGTTATAAAATTAAAAATTTATTTAATACTATTCATAACGGATAGTTCATAATAATATTATAATAATATATCGTTGTTTAGTAAAACCTGGTATTGCGTACAACACACGCTATCGAGGAAGGTCATGATTGCGTGTAATGCAAGCCAAGTCAGGGTTGCGTGTTGTGCAAGAATACTTCGTTGTTTCGTATAACAGAATCCAACCATATTTCATTTATACATTTAATATATATATATACATATATACTCAATGTTGCATAGAATAACTATTATCAAAATTGTGTGTAACACGATCCAAGAATAGTGTTGTGTATACTGTAAGCTAATACAGTGTTGCGTATAGCGCAAGGTAATCTTGGTGTAGCATACAACACAAGACATTAATGAAATTAAATGAATATTTTTCATAAAATCTCGGGGCGTTACATTCTACCCTCCTTAAAAGTAATTTCTCCCTCGAAATTCGTCGAGGTTATAAATGGTTTACTAATCGAATGTTTGTTTAATAGAAACGCACATCGTAAAAAGGAATACCAAAACATGGCTTTAAAAACTAAATTATGAAATGTAACAGTTACCCAAATTAACTCATCACTGGGTTTCCATGTAGGAGAACATATGTGAAAATATGGATATGGAAGAAAAAACTAACCATCAGGTTCTGATGGAGAGTGGTAGAGAACATGGCTATGAAAAAGCCAAAAATCACAAAGCTATAGATTTGTGATGATCTAAGGTACCATCTGATTCATCGGATATAAGGGAACTAGGAAAACATTTTTGGTTTTCAAGATCATTTCCCTAAATTTGATGAATTAAAAGAAATACTTACATGATTTTGGTACAATCTCACTGTTGTTTGTGAATTGAACAGTTCCCACTTCATCCCTTAAAGAAATGAAGTTGAATTTGTTATTCGTGATGTGTTAGCAGATCATGTGATAGAATAATGGGTCATTCCATCTCTTTCAATCAAAAGGTTAGAAAAAGTTATAAGTCCATCTTATGGTTAGATTAATCATATATGGTTCCAAAAATGAACTTATACTTCATATATCATACCGCTTAATAAAATAAAACTAGTTTCTAATAACCAGGGACTTCCTGTAGGCCAGTGGTAGGCGATAAAGGCCAGTCGCATTTCGGTTGTGGGTTTGATTCCCACATCATTGTCTGACGCGATGGGATGTCACCCATCCTGTAGGTTTTCCTTTTCCTAAAACTACTTTACTATAACATCCCATCAATAATATCAAAAAAAGTTCTATCCTTAAACAATACTAACTTATGTACAACATAATCCATTCCAATCTTTAGGCTTATCTAAAGTACTTCAGTCCAATATCATAGTATAAAGAAAACGATTACTTGAAATACCATCATTTATCCCTCATATATCTTGTTGGTCACATTCCAATCATGTGAATACCTTAATCATGTATTCTCTTGAAAAATGAATACCCATTAATCCTTAGTGAAAACATGAATGCTGTCAAAAGTTAACTCTTTCCACATACCAAAATCTAGAAATTCTATATACTCAAACCATGATATAACCTTCTCCTTATATCAGTCATTAGCTCATGAATACTATCAAACATTTAATTTTATTCGTATCCCCTTCATTATGTGCATATCATCTACATTCCAAAAATATCTGAATAACCTTTCATGGATACTGGTACCATTAATCATACACTTTCAAAACTCAAGGAAAGGCAACAGTGTAACAATACTTAGATGTCTCTTTATTCCATAGTACCAGGAGATTACTTATACAACATTACCCTTGATAAACATGTAATCATTCCACTACCTTCTTAAACCATTGACCGAGCTTCAACAATTCTTTCATCTCACATATCATTTGTAGTCTCTTCATCATCATCAACATAAATACTACCCATACAGTCATACTGATTCTCTTCATGAGACTTTCCCTTATGGAATTGGTTTGCATAATGCCCGTACATTCCACATTTAAAACATTTAACCATTGCTGATGTCGTAGCAATACCATTATCCTCATCCATGGTGTTAACTAAACCTTTTCCTTTGCACTTAATGGCATTGTGTCCTTCTTTTCCACACCCAAAGCATCTTCCAGTTCCCTTGAAACAATCTCCCCGATTACTCTTCCCACATGATTTACATGAGGGAAATTTACCTTTCTTTCCTCTATTATCATCATGAAACTCCATCTTTCTCTTATTATCTGAGTCGGGAAACTTACCAAAGTTGAGATTATTGATCATATTATGAGATTGTTGATTAGGAATAATAACGATGTTTGGACTTCCAAATCCTGTTTTATTTGGTTTCTCATGAAGAATATCATTCCATTGTCCATTATATCCTCAATTATCATGAATATTCCTGTTTCCAGCCATTTTCTAAAACCCAAAAAGAATAGTGTGAGAGGTAAAAATCATGCTAGGGAAAACAACATAGTAAAGGGGGAGAAACCTCAATATCTAACATCTTAGGTTACCGTAATTCTAGTACTATAACATATACTTATACTTAACCTTAGGGACATCCCTAGACATACCTTATAAATATCTCTAGGGATCTCACTAAAGTTCTCGCAACCTAGTTTCCAAAGGTTGACTAAACCTTTCCACTGATACCAACTGTAGAGACATGAATCTTAACATACATGGACATTACATTACTTTTGCAGAATACTTAATACATAACAAAAACAGACACACAAGGATCGTAATAGTTTAGTGTCTTTGGAAACATGGAACGTAATCTTCTAATCGTGGTGAAAGATCTTCAACATCTCCCATAAAGATATTCCCCTTTTTTTCTTACCTAAAACCTTTCTTTATATCCTGGGGAAAAGAAATCATAAAAATGGTGAGCTCAAATGCTCAGTAAGGGTAAGCATGCATAAAATAAAACATACCATATACATTTGAACTTAAAAACATGAACATAATGTTTAAACATCAAAATCTTGAGCAATGACATAAAACATGGAAGTACGTAAGGCATAGATCATAAAGAAACATTAAGATTGATAAAATAACATGGTAATGAAACATGTAATTGTGGAAACCATTAATCACATGATATGATTTCCATATTAGCCAAAGCATTGCTTCCAATACCATCTTAGTGGACAAAGTCCCTTTCTGAATCGAGTTCACTCCTCGTTCCAGTCCTGTATTACTGAACCGGTTTAACTTGCCGTTCCATCCATGTCTATCTCATGAGATATAAAATCTTTACCCAATGCATTGGAGGGAGATATAGGTCCCACCCATCTCATATATAAATCATTCTTACTTGTGCCACAAAATAAACTTAAAACATTCATCATAACCAAAAGAATAAAATGGGTTTCATAAACATCATCCCATCATTTCATAATCCATATAAAACAAATGGAAATTTCATCATAAAAAGTGAACCATGTAAATCATAGAGACATTAAACTTGAAACATACACATATCAAATAATTTCATCTTAGATGAAAAATGGTTTTGATAAAACATTTGGAATGAATTCTTGAGGAAAATATCCTTTCTTCGTCAAAATAATTTTCTTTTCAAAAAATGCCATGAACTTTTAAAATAAAATTATTTTGTTGAAAATAGTCATAAAATCATGTAGAGTAAGATTCATGAAAATGAGGCATTATGAAACTGTAAAAATCCGTTCACGCCGTATAATTTAAAAATAACATTTTCCTCGTACTTTTGTCGGAAAAGTCAAAAAGGTACCTCGTAACGTAAACAAAAGAAAGATTCTTTACATTCCATGTAGTAAAAGTCAAAAATGGGTAAAATGGACTTTAATCATACATGAAAACACTTTTATAAAACATGGACATGGATGATATAAATAACCCCAGTAAATACTTACGAATAAGCAATCTCGGATAAAAATGAGATTTGCAAAATTATCCCTTACCTTATGTCTGATATGCTTTGTATGTATACAAACCTCCTGTATAATGATTTAAATAATGTCATTGACTTATTACAGAATCATATTCATTGTTATGATATCACATATGGTTTACTTATGACTTTATATTACCCGTTCTTTTGTAAATTCCATGTTAAAGAGTGTTATGGGTAAAATCGTTTCATTTGTTGTCTGTGTTTTGACTTGTAATTATTCATATGATTACTTAGATGATGATTACATAATTCCAGAATATAAAACATAATTTATATATAATATATATTCAGAATATACATATATATAATATATCGATAAATGGAAAGAAATACACCGTTCATGGAGACGGTAGGTCGTACGTACGCATGAATGTTTTCGTTTCCTTATTGCGTTAAATGGAATTAAGTAGATGACATACATATATATATATATATATATAAATATATCCAGTAGCTTTATAATGTCATATATTTCATTATTATTTCTTATATATACTTTATAATCATTCTTAAATGGTTAACATGGATAATGAATCTCATCGCGTCGTGGAGACGGTAGTCCATACGTACGCACGAGCGATGATATCGTTCCCATAATTATTGAATTGAATTGGATAGGATGATACAATATATCATAATCAGTATGATGTTATAATAACTTTTTATAGTTATTATTTACACCATTATACCCATCCAAGTAAGGTGGTGTTGGAAAAAAAATTACACCACGGCGTGGAGACGGTATTCCGTACGTACGCACGCGCGGTGATTTCTTTTTCCATAGGATGGATAGATGCTGAAATAGGGTTTTTTCATACTTATAATAACATATCAGTATATGAGTGATACTGATGTTATTATTTCATAATGAAACAACTAAAGAAGAAGAAGTAGAAGAAGAAATAAAGTTGAAAGAATCGGTAACGGACATTACCTCTTCTTTGAAGCGCCTCTTTGAGACCTCCACATAGGGCGCTGAAATTGGTCTTTGAAGAAGACCAGGACCTATAGGATGTTTCTAGGGAAGTGGAGAAGATAATTTGGCATGTGTTGGCTGAGGTTGAAGGCTAAAATTGGTGTGAGGAAGGGAGGGAGAAGGTTCCCTTTTATAAGGGAGGAGAGGGGCACCTTTGGAAATCTTAAAAATATTAATTTATAATAAATCTAACCCCACTTAAAAACCTCCAAAAATGACTCATATTCGAATATTAGATGATATAGGGTTGTAATATCATCAACCAATAAAATTTAGAAATGTTAGGAATTTATTTTTAACATTATCAACATGATTTATCCTTATTTAATCAATTTAATTTTATTTGTGGTAATAACATTCTAAATTTTAAATTATAACAAATAATTACTTATTTGTTTTTAATTTTCCATAATTGGATACTTTATAACATATTATACCATATAAATTTAAATTTATAATTTTTAAAAAAATTTGTGATTTTTAAACAATTTTATAATATGTTATTTTTATAAAATAACAATAGTGTCAATTTTGACACTATTCATTTTTTTGAATTTAAATAAAATATATACAGAAGATATGTTCTAAATAAAAGCTTTAATAGATTCATAAAAGGTCATATGTATCTAGAAAATTAGTGGATAATATTAAATAGTTCATATAATATTTATTTTATTATTTTTAAAACCATTTATTTGGTTTATCTCTTAATAAAATAATTACTACAACATTTATGTATAATTATTTAATATACTTATTTGTTGCATAAAAATTAAAACTAAAATCCTATAATGAAGCTAAATATATTAACTTTCAGAATAAAACTTTTACTCGAATTTATCATCTTAAAATCACAATAGTTAAATTGTTATATTTATTAAATTATGAAGGTGACAACTTTGGCATCATTTAAAATAATATAATATAAGTTTCATAATCACTTTTATAAGACTCCAAACGGTTATATATTATTTTATTGGATGATTAAGGTGTATATATATACTACCAATAAGTTTTAGTCAGGTTTTTGGGCCTTTTAATGGGTATTATTATTTCAATAAAAACTAAATTACTGATTTTTCACTTAATAAATAATTTCTGCATCATTAATGTATCACCATTAATGACAATTATTTAATCCCTAAAAATACTAAATAAATTATCATGATGTACATAATTTTGTTAGATTTTTGTAGACCATTCATGTTCGAAGATTTATGATGTTTATCACTAAATTAAAATTATTATACTTATAAGATTTAAGAGATTGACATGTTGTCACTTTCTTTGGTTTTAATAATAATTAAATTATTTTCATGGTAAAAAGTCCAAAAAATGAATTTAATCCGACCCTAAGGTTATATGGGTCTACTTTTAGCAATCCAATAGAATTTTGGCATGTTTTAGGGTAATTTTATAATATTATATTTACCCTTAATTACCCGATTTACCTTTAACTATGGTAAATAAAATTTACCGTAGTTACTATTCATAATTCCCAAAAATAAAAAGTATATTATTAACATAATTTGGACCCACTTATTCCAAATATGGAATCCATTTTTCCAAATTCAATACACAAAAGTTTCATAAATTAAATTAAAATTAATCCCATTGTCGAAAGAAAACGGGTTTTTCTTTAAAACATTGCAAAAGATTGAATTGATTTAACATAAGAATTTAATGTAAAATCAATTCTAATGAAATAAATTATATTAAATGGTAAAAATATATTCTATTTATACTTTAAAACCATTCAATATTATAATTTAACCATATCAATTATTGCGATGAAAAAAGTTGTTTTTAAATAAAATATAGCATGTTTTTACTAATCATCAAAATATGAAAGTTACCAGAATAATATGAAAAATTTATCCAAAGTAAATTTTTATTTCTTGATTCCAAAGAAGAATTTTATTTTGTCAATTGGAACTTATAAACATGTCAAAAAAATAGATTTAAAGTGGGTGCTTCATCAAAAGGCGGCAAAACTGCATTTTTTGAAAAATACTTATTTTACCCGAAAAATTTATTTTGTTCTTATACCATGTTCTAGAAAATGTGTAAGATGAATAATAATGTTTTAAAATTAAAAAATTAGTTAATACTATTCATAACGGCTAGTTCATAATAATATTATAATAATATATTGTTGTTTAGTAAAACCCGGTATTGCGTACAACACACGCTATCGAGGAAGGTCACGATTGCATGTAATGAAAGCCAAGTCAGGGTTGCGTGTTGTGCAAGAATCCTTCGTTGTTTCGTATAACAGAATCCAACCATATTTCATTTATACATTGAATATATATATATACATACTCAATGTTGCGTAGAATAACTATTATCAAAATTGTGTGTAACACGATCCAAGAATGGTGTTGCGTATACTGTAAGTTAATACGATGTTGCGTATAGCGCAAGGTAATCTTGGTGTATCATAAAACACAAGACTTTAATGAAATTAAATGAATATTTTTCATAAAATCTTGGGGCGTTACAAGCTCAGTGTAGAAAACAATAATTGTTAAAATATATTTAAAATTCGTCTATAAATAGTTTAACAAGTGATACCAAATCAAAATATTTTGTTGCGATATTAAAAAATAATTTTCAATCACTTTTCTATACTGACTCAATAAATAGATGAAAAAATTCATGATCATCCAAGTTTCTGCCCCTTAAAATTATTTCTCCTAATTTTCGGTAAATATAAAAAAATTAGAAGAGTAGAGAAAACTCAAAAACAGAATTAAGTGTTATTGGGTAATGGGTTTAACACACCTTATCTAACTCAATATCTAAAAATCCTTAATTAAATGTAGTTTGTGTGAAATAAAATAGTTTTCTTCATGGATGAAATAAATTATAGCTTCAAGATTCCTTTATCCATATTCTTTTTCAAAAAAATGATACTTAATATTGATTTTGTTCAATATAGGAAGTTTCTATGAATTCATGGACAAATGTATTGTACATAATTTGTCATAAGAAGTAACCAGTGGATATCAAGTTATAACATTCGTTTAATAAAGTTGATTATTCCTCAAAATCATTTGTGTATCTACCTATGATACAAGAAATATATGCATTTTCATATGAACATAATGTGACTGATGGTTACTTATTTTAATTCCATGAAACAAGTCTTCCACAAATAATGAATTTTAATACTGATGTACACTTTATATAATCAACATTACTGGCACAATTATAATTTATTAAGACCTGTAAATATAATCATTTTATCATCTCATATAGCATACCATAATCATATATTCATATGATATATCTCGACACTTCATTTTATATCATGAGATGTGACTCCTTGGGATTTGATTTATACCTAGTAAAAAGAGTAAGAGTATAGATAATATTTTTCCTTAAGGTATTCAACTTAAAAATATTTCCAATCAATTTTATTAATTATTTCTCATTCACGCTCATCCCATAATCTTATTTACCCAACTTGGTGTAAAATTGTATTGGTGTATAAACACTTCTATATTTTTCTTTGATAACTCATTGGTATATTTTTCATTGTAAATAAACATGTGACCAAAAACATGAGTTGTAACGCCCCGACCCTAGTTACCCAGTGTCGGTTTATTATTACATAACATTGGCATGATCACAAGAAAGATCAAATCTCGAAAGACCGATTGGTTTAGTAGCCTTGTAAATACTAGATATATTCATAAGTTTTACATTACATCATAAAATGAAAAACTACTACAACAACATAATGTTTCCACAGTCCACACTATAATCCCCTCATAATATCCCTGCAGGTCATTCTTAACTTACATCTTCACATCCTGGGAAAAATAAAACATAGAAAAGGGGTGAGCTCAAATGCCCAGTAAGGATAACAATATAGCGGAACATTCAAAAATAAGCATAAACATTTAAGGCAATGAATTACTAAAACAAAAGCCTTCTAAACTTGAACTTCAACATAGTATGGAAAAAGTAAAATGAAATAATTTCATTTACTTGTTCACATGGATATTCTACTAATCGAATAATCACATGAAATATCAATAACCACTTTCATAATGTTGGAATGCATAATGCCAGACTATCATAACCACATAGCCAAGGCCTCGTGCCAAGACTACAAATAAGATTTTGCCAAGGCCTTGTGCCAAGACACTAGTTTGTCTCATGAGACCTACCGATGCATCGAGGGGCTATAGCGGGCTCCACCCGTCACATATTAAGTCCAATGCATTCCCATATGAAAAGGTTTAAACATAACATAAACATTCGTATTAAAACTAGCATACGAAATGTCAATAATTTCACCATAAACTATGAATGGTATAAAAATAGCACATCCACAGTCAAACATATCACAAAACCTTCAATACAATATAGAAGTTTTGTATCATAATAAATCAACTTCAAATAAGCATAAAATCCGTCAAAGGATGTTGACATAGATGAAATCAAAACACTTTTTAGAGAAATATCTCTTTCTATTTTTGAAATCATTTAAGAGACATATAAAATAAAACATTTTCTTTAAAATATTCTTATAAGCTTGTAAGGGAAGCTTTGACGATTTTATAACGGCGGAAAATAACTGCACCCGCCATATAAGTTAAAAAAAACATTCTTATCTTAATTCTGTCGAAAAGGTTAAAAAGCACCTTGTTTGGAAAACGACGGAAAGATTCCCTTATAAACCTCTTATAAAAAGTAAAACAAGGATATAAATTACTTTAACCTATATTCTTTTAAATATTAAAAATGTTTTGAAATACATTTTGAAGAAACATGGATGTGGATGATAACGAGGTCCCAGTAGATTATTACGTATAAACAACCTCGGATAATGAAGAGATTGTGAAATAACCCTTACCTTGTACTTTTCCTTGGTTGGGGTAGGTTAACCTCCTTTATAATGGTGAAATAATTGTTACTAAATTATACAAGAATCATATACATTAATATGATATCATATGTGATCTTTTAATATCGATTTATAATAATATCTTAGTATTATCGTTGTTTCGGGTGTTAACTTACTTGTTTTCCTTTATATGTTTTGTTATGTAAGACATTTTTGTAAAGGATAGGTTGTATATTATTCATATCCAGAATGATATCAAGTCCTTAACATCATTTTTAAATCATCAAATGATAATTATACTTGAATGGATACGATGGAGAATGAATCTCATCGCGTTCGTGGAGACGGTAGTCCGTACGTACGCACGAGCGACAATATCATTATTTTGATATTAAAATAATATATAAATGGATGGTATATCATATATACAGAATCATTAACATGTTATATTTATTATTTATATGAGTTACACATCATTATTATACCCATACAAATAATATTATATTGAATAACAATTACACCACGACGTGGAGATGGTAAGCCGTACGTACGCACGTATGGTGACATGTTATTCAAAGGGTGGATAGAATACTGAATATGGTTGTACCATATTTATAATAACATCACAGTATATTTGAGATACTGGAGTTATTATTTTAGAATGGTAAGAACAAAGGAAGAAGAAGTGGAAGAAGAAATGAACTTAGAAAAGGGTGGTGAAATCATTACCTCTTCTTTGGGTTCTTCCTTTTGATTTGATCAAAAGGGCTTCTTAGGTTGGCTTTCTGATCAAAATAATGCCCCTAGGTTGTATTGAGGGAAGTTGGGAGAGTATTTGGGCAGAGTTTGGCCGAACCAAAAGGCTTTTAAAGTGTGAAGAAATGAGAAGGAGGAGTGCCCTTTTATAAGAGGGGTGAGGGGCACCTTTGGAAAAGCTAGAAATATTAATTTATAATAAATTCATAATCGGTTTCAAATGGCACCAAAGTTGACTATTCAAAGGTTAAGGTGGGGATGGGTCGAAAAAAACTCAACCAATATAATTTAGACAGGTTTGGGTACTTATATTAACCTTATCTTTAAGTATTAACACTAAGTTAATTAGTTTCACTTTTACAATGTCTCTTTGTATTTTTATATTATATGGTTAATAAACTTACCATATACATACAAGAGACCCCCAAGTGGTCCATTAATGATACAACTATCCTGATATAAGTCTTTTGGCCAAACCTTAGATTTTTAGGAATTTAATATCAATTAATAATATAATATTTGTTTTAAAAACTCTTTTATGTCAATTTTGACACTATTCAATAGTTGATTTTTGTGAAACTCATAACAGATTTATTACTTCGAAAAAAGTCAATTAAATCAATACTAATATATCATATTATCCTAGAAAATTATTTTAATTCATTAAAAGTTTCATATTATATTTATTTGGGTATTTTTAATATCAATTATTTTGATTTTTCACTATTATAGTAATTACTGCATCATCATTGTGTCATAAATAAATTAAATTATTTAATGTCTAAAAATTATAAATAAAATATCATTATGTAGGAAATCTCGTTATCTTTCTAAGGAATATTTATAATCTAAAATCCAACATATATAACCCTACGTAACAATTGTTTTTCTAAAAGATATATGCTTGTGTCATTTTTGTATTCATTTTAACTTAATTAAAATAAAGTGTCATTATCACTTACAAGTGGATCCATGGGGTCCGAAAATCGACCCAAAGATTCCCATGGTCGACCATGTATCAACCAATATGGTTAAGACACGTTTTAGGGTAATTTAGTATTATTATAATATTATTTTTTAACCCTTATTTACCGGATTTATCCTTAACCATGGTAAATAAAATATTTACCGCAGTAATTATTCAAAATGTCTAAAAATAAAAGTTACCTATTTACACAATTTGAAAATCCTGATTCAATATGGAATCCATTTTCCTAAATTCAAAACACATAAGTGGCAGAAATTAATTTAAAATTAATTCCCGCTATCAAAACAAAAAGCGTGTTTTAAAGAGATAATAACTATCAAAAGATTGACACTTGTTTATGTTCGGTTTAATTGTAAAATTATGTCCAATGACCAACATTATATTAAATGGTAAAAATATATTCTAAATATACTTTAAAACAACTAAAATTCATAATTTATCACTATTAATTATTTTTATTAAAAAATTTGTTTTTAATTAAAATTTAGTAATTTTCACTATTCATCAAAATATGAAAGTTATCCGAAAAGTACCAAAATTTCACATTAGGCTAAATTAGATATTACGAATCCAAAAATGAAGTCCATATTGAAATATAAAATATATATGATTTCAAAAAGTAGGTATTACTATTCACAACGGCTAGTTTAATTAGTTGTGGTGTGTGTTAGAACTCGAGGTTGCGTACAACACACGCTATCGCATTATTCGAAGGGAAACATACCGTGGAAGCTTGGGGTGTTACATTCTCCCCTCCTTCAAATAATTGCATCCTTGAAATTTCTAGGGTATTACTGCATAAAAAGACTCGGTTGGTTCTTCATCATAAGTTCCTCGGGTTCCCACGTTGCCTCTTCCATCTTATGATTTCTCCACAAAACTTTTACCAGACGCGTCGTCCGGTTTCTCAGTACCTGTTCTCTTGTATCAAGAATCCTGACAGGCTCTTCACAATAAGACAGATCGGGTTCCAGTTCTAATTCCTCATAGGTGAGTACATGCGTTGGGTCAGGCATGTATTTTCTAAACAGAGATACGTGGAACACATCGTGAACTTTGGAGAGACTTGGCGGCATTGCCAATCGGTAAGCTACAACCCCAATTCGTTCTAGAATTTCGAAGGGTCTGATGTACCTGGGACTCAATTTACCTTTCTTACCAAAACGTATGACTCCCTTCCATGGAGATACCTTCAGGAAAACATGATCACCGACTTGAAATTTCAAATCCTTCCTTCGATTATCGGCATAGCTCTTCTGCCTACTTTGAGCTGCTTTGATGTGATTTTGGATTACTTTCACCTTTTCCACCGTTTCCTCCACCAGTTCTGATCCTACAAGTTTTCTTTCACCAACGTCATCCCAACAGGTTGGTGTACGACATCTCTTTCCGTATAACGCTTCATATGGTGCCATCTGAATACTCGAATGGAAGCTATTGTTATAGGAAAATTCTACCAGTGGTAAATATTGATCCCACATACCCTGAAAGTCAAGTGAGCAAGATCTCAACATGTCTTCTAGGGTTTGAATAGTCCGTTCTGATTGTCCATCTGTCTGAGGGTGGTAAGCAGTGCTCAAATGAAGTTCAGTATCCATGGATTTCTGAAGACTTTTCCAAAATCTTGAAGTAAAACGGGGATCACGATCAGAAACAATTGATAAGGGTACTCCATGAAGTCTCACAACTTCATTAATATATATTCTTGCTAGACGTTCCAGGGGTAGATCTTCTCTTATAGCAAGAAAATGTGCTGACTTGGTAAGACGATCAACAATAACCCATATTGCATCATTCCTTCTAGGAGTCTTTGGTAGCCCCATGACAAAGTCCATCGTAATATTGTCCCATTTCCACTCCGGTATGGGAAGAGGTTGCATGACTCCTCCAGGCTGTTGCCTTCCAGCTTTCACTTGTTGAAAAACCATACATCTTGACACAAAATCAGCAATCTCCCTCTTCATGTTGTCCCACCAAAAATGTTCCTTCAAATCTCTATACATTTTTGTGCTCCCAGGGTGTATAGAGAAATTGGAACTATGAGAATCATCCAGAAATTCCCTTTTTAGATCAGGTAAATCGGGAACACAAAGTCTCTTCCCGAATTTCAAAATTCCATCTTCATACACAAAGTCTCTCAATCTCCCATCATTCACAGCATTAATCTTCTTTTGGAATTCTTCATCATCGGTCTGAGAACTCTTAATCTGTTCTAGTAAAGATGGTTTGGCAACCATTTGAAAAAGAATTGATGTTCCACCTTCCCTGGTTATTCCCATGTCCATCTTCAATAGATCCATGAAAATAGGATCCCTTTCAATTATCATATTGTTCAAAAATCCATGGTCTTTTCTACTCAAAGCATCTGCCACCTTTTTTGCCTTCCCCGGGTGGTAGTGTATCGTACAATCATAATCCTTGAGTAATTCAAACCATCTCCTTTGCCTCATGTTGAGTTCTTTTTGTGAGAAAATATATTTCAAACTCTTGTGATCAGTATAAATCTCACATTTTCCACCATAGTGGTAGTGCCTCCATATCTTCAAAGAAAAGATCACAGCTGCTAACTCGAGATCATGAGTAGGATAGTTTTGTTCATGAATTTTCAACTGTCGTGATGCATAGCCAATAACTCTATCATTCTGCATAAAGACACAACCAAGTCCTTTCTTCGATGCATCACTATAAATAACGAACCCATCATTCCCCGATGGTAGAGTCAATATAGGAGCATTGACTAATCTTCTCTTCAGTTCTTCGAAACATTCTTCACACTCTTTTTTCCAAACAAATTTAACCCCTTTACGTGTGAGCTTCGTTAATGGGTTAGCCAATCGGGCAAAATTCTGGACGAAACGTCGATAATAACCTGCCAAACCAATAAAACTGCGTACCTCAGTTATACTCGTAGGTGCTGGCCATTCTTGGATTGCCTTGGTCTTAGAAAGATCAACAGAGATTCCATCTTTAGAGAAAATATGGCCAAGAAAAGAAATCTCATGAAGCCAGAATTCACACTTGCTAAACTTCCCATATAATTCATGCCTTCTCAGAGTCTTCAAGATAATGCGCAAGTGATTTTCATGATCTTCGTAGGATTTGGAGTATACCAAGATATCATCAATAAATACCACCACAAATTCATCGAGATACTCCTTGAAAACTCTATTCATCAGATCCATGAATACAGAGGGAGCATTAGTCAATCCAAACGGCATTACAGTAAACTCGTAATGCCCGTACCTGGTTCGAAATGCTGTCTTCGGAATGTCTTCCTTCTTCACACACAACTGATGGTATCCAGATCTAAGGTCAATCTTTGAAAATTATTGAGCTCCATGCAGTTGGTCAAATAAATCATCAATACGAGGTAGGGGATACTTGTTCTTTATCGTTATAGCATTGATCTCCCTGTAGTCGATACATAACCTCGTAGATCCATCTTTCTTTGTAACAAAAAGAACAGGGGCTCCCCATGGAGAAACACTGGGGCGAATAAATCCCTTATTACTCAATTCCTCTAGTTGTTTCTTTAGTTCGACTAACTCTACAGTGGCCATTCTATAAGGGGTCTTCGATATAGGCCTTGATCCAGGAATCAAATCAATGGAAAACTCAAATTCTCGTTCTGGAGGATGTCCAGGTAAATCTTCCGGAAATACATCTACAAATTCTTTCACAACAGGTACATCCTCTATTTGAACATTCCTTTCCTCACCGACAGTTATTTCATTCTCTTCCTCCCCAATAATTGAATTAAGTTGAGCTACTGGGGGTGGATCTAAATAAGAATTAGGTGGTGACAATTCTGCTCTAAAGATAAGGTGTTCCTTATCATTATCATCAAGAATCGTAACCTCTTTCTTCTTACAATAAATCTTCGCATCATAGTCCGAAAGCCAATCCATACCGAGGATTATATCAAACTCAATCATAGGTATGACGATGAGATCAGCAGATAAAGAAAATTTTTGTGCTCTAATGGGGACTGATTCACAAAACTTTGTTGCAATGATACTTCCCTTATGAGTTTTAACTGATAACTACCTTATTAAATCAAATTGGAAATATCTAATTTTCTTAGCAAACTGGGAAGATATGAAAAAATGCGACGATCCAGAGTCAAATAATGCATTTTCTAAACTTGAGGAAACCATTAAATTACCTGCCACCACGTCTTTTGGAGCTTCTACCTCTGCAGTAGTGATAGCATAAGCCTGGCCTTGATCCCTTGGCCTTTTCTGAGGTAAGTTCTCCTGACGCTTAGGACATGCATTTGCATAATGCCCCATCTCCCTGCAATTGTAGCACTGAATGTTGGTAGCTTCCTTCTTCCCCTTGCAATCACGAGCTTGGTGGCCATTTTCACCACACTTGTAACAGACTCCCATTCCCTTCAAGCAAGTACCAGGATGTTTCTTCCCGCATTTACCACAAGATGGATATTCAACCTTTCCCTTCTTCCCCTTATTTCCATTCCCAGATTGATCAGCAGGTCTCTTCTTCTCTTGCTTTGCTTTAAAGTCATAAGACTTAGAGAATTCCTTTTCGGTCTTGATAGCACATGAGACAATGTCTTCGTACGATGAAAAGGATTGTGAGACTAATTCTCGACGGAGAAATGGTTTTAACCCATCAAAGAAATGATCAATCTTACTTCTTGGGTTGCGAATATAATCTCCAGCATACCTCGCTAACCTTGTAAAGTTAGCCTCATACTTTGTGACATTCTCATCCTCCTTTTGTCTCAGACCCAGAAATTGCCTTTCCATATCTGCTCAATGGTCGCGAGGAAAGTATTTTTCTAAAAACAGATCTTTGAACTCCCTCCATTCCATATTTGATACTTCATCATCTTCCTTCATGTTTTGAATCAATGACCACCATTGATCAGCATCTCCAGTGAGGCGGTAAATTGCCATGATAACTTTTTCCCTTTCACTGCTCCCCAAAGCCTGAAATATTTTCTCTAGGGAATTTATCCACTGCTCGGCTACTAAGGGATTTGTACTCCCATTGAACGTTGGTGGTTGTTGCCTCATGAATCGATTTAACATTGATCCTCCACGATGCGGATCAGGGTGCTCCATACGTGTAAGGTTATTATTCATAACCTGAGTAAGTTGTCCCAGTATGGTGATTAGCTGATCGGCACCAGTTGCATCACCATGCCCACTATAATTATCTTGAGCAGGAGGGCAATCCCTACATGGAGTGCGTGGATTGATACGGTTTCCATTTCTTCCACTAGGCGCCATTTCTAAACAATGGCATAAACTAGATCAGTTTATGAATCAAAATACATAATCCCATACTTATAAAACACTTAACATAAATTGAACTATTTATGGATATAATCCATAATCATAAGAATGTTTTCTTTGAGGAAGTATATACTCATAATCCCTTCAAAATGATTTGTAAATAAAAATGAGAGTTATCCTAAGCATATCCCCTGGGAGTGTCGTAACCAAGAGTGCAGTAAGGCCCGTTGTCGTGCACCAGTTCCCGTTCGAGTCTAGCTCAAAGCGGTGTTTTCGGGTTTTACCACTAGGTACATCTGTGCCAGAGCCGCCTCTACCTGCTCGTATCCAGACAGGGATGTATTGCTCGGAAAACTCACAAAATTTCTACAATACCAAAATTCTAGGAAGTTCTTCTATACTAATCCTCAAAGTTCATCTTAGGTCTACGTGCTCTAATCAGAGTTTATCTAAATCTAGCTTCCAAGGTTTGTACTATACTTCCTCTGATACCAACTGTAACGCCCCGACCCTAGTTACCCAGAGTCGGTGCATTATTACATAACATTGGCATGATCACAAGAAAGATCAAATCTCGAAAGACCGATTGGTTTAGTAGCCTTGGAAATACTAGATATATTCATAAGTTTTACATTACATCATAAAATGAAAAACTACTACAACAACATAATGTTTCCACAGTCCACACTATAATCCCCTCATAATATCCCTGCAGGTCATTCATAACTTACATCTTCACATCCTGGGAAAAATAAAACATAGAAAAGGGGTGAGCTCAAATGCCCAGTAAGAATAACAATATAGCGGAACATCCAAAAATAAGCATAAACATTTAAGGCAATGAATTACTAAAACAAAAGCCTTTTAAACTTGAACTTCAACATAGTATGGAAAAAGTAAAATGAAATAATGCCATTTACTTGTTCACATGGATATTCTACTAATCGAATAATCACATGCAATATCAATAACCACTTTCATAATGTTGGAATGCATAATGCCAGACTATCATAACCACATAGCCAAGGCCTCGTGCCAAGACTACAAATAAGATTTTGCCAAGGCCTTGTGCCAAGACACTAGTTTGTCTCATGAAACCTACCGATGCATCGAGGAGCTATAGCGGGCTCCACCCGTCACATATTAAGTCCAATGCATTCCCATATGAAAAGGTTTAAACATAACATAAACATTCGTATTAAAAATAGCATACGAAATGTCAATAATTTCACCATAAACTATGAATGGTATAAAAATAGCACATCCACAATCAAACATATCACAAAACCTTCAATACAATATAGAAGTTTTGTATCATAATAAATCAACTTCAAATAAGCGTAAAATCCGTCAAAGGATGTTGACATAGATGAAATCAAAACACTTTTTAGAGAAATATCTCTTTCTATTTTTGAAATCATTTAAGAGACATATAAAATAAAACATTTTCATGAAAATATTCTTATAATCTTCTAAGGGAAGCTTTGACGATTTTATAACGGCGGAAAATAACCGCACCCGCCGTATAAGTTAAAAAAAACATTCTTATCTTAATTCTGTCGAAAAGGTAAAAAAGCACCTTGTTTGGAAAACGACGGAAAGATTCCCTTATAAACCTCTTATAAAAAGTAAAACAAGGGTATAAATGACTTTAACCCATATTCTTTTAAATATTAAAAATGTTTTGAAATACATTTTGAAGAAACATTGATGTGGATGATAACGAGGTCCCAGTAGATTATTACGTATAAACAACCTCGGATAATGAAGAGATTGTGAAATAACCCTTACCTTGTACTTTTCCTTGGTTGGGGTAGGTTAACCTCTTTTATAAGGGTGAAATAATTGTTACTAAATTATACAAGAATCATATACATTAATATGATATTATATGTGATCTTTTAATATCGATTTATAATAATATCTTAGTATTATCGTTGTTTCGGGTGTTAACTTACTTGTTTTCCTTTATATGTTTTGTTACGTAAGACACTTTTGTAAAGGATAGGTTGTATATTATTCAGATCCAGAATGATATCAAGTCCTTAACATCATTTTTAAATCATCAAATTATAATTATACTTGAATGGATACGATGGAGAATGAATCTCATCGCGTTCATGGAGACGGTAGTCCGTACGTACGCACGAGCGACAATATCATTCTTTTGATATTAAAATAATATATAAATGGATGGTATATCATATATACAGAATCATTAACATGTTATATTTATTATTTACATGAGTTACACATCATTATTATACCCATCCAAATAATATTATATTGAATAACAACTACACCACGACGTGGAGATGGTAAGCCGTACGTACACACGTATGGTGACATGTTATTCAAAGGGTGGATAGAATACTGAATATGGTTGTACCATATTTATAATAACATCACAGTATATTTGCGATACTGGAGTTATTATTTTAGAATGGTAAGAACAAAGGAAGAAGAAGTGGAAGAAGAAATGAACTTAGAAAAGGGTGGTGAAATCATTACCTCTTCTTCGGGTTCTTCCTTTTGATTTGATCAAAAGGGCTCCTTAGGTTGGCTTTCTGATAAAACTAAGGCCCCTAGGTTGTAGTGAGGGAAGTTGGGAGAGTATTTGGGCAGAGTTTGGCCGAACCAAAAGGCTTCGAAGGTGTGACGAAATGAGAAGGAGGAGTTCCCTTTTATAAGAAGGGTGAGGGGCACCTTTGGAAAAGCTAGAAATATTAATTTATAATAAATTCATAATCGGTTTCCAATGGCTCCAAAGTTGACTATTCAAAGTTTAAGGTGGGTATGGGTCGCAAAAAACTCAACCAATAGAATTTATACAGGTTTGGGTACTTATATTAACCTTATCTTTAAGTATTAACTCTAAGTTAATTAGTTTCACTTTTACAATGTCTCTTTGTATTTTTATATTATATGGTTAATAAACTTACCATATACATACAAGAGACCCCCAAGTGGTCCATGAATGATACACCTATCATGATATAAGTCTTTTTCCCGAACCTTAGATTTTTAGGAATTTAATATCAATTAATAATATAATATTTGTTTTAAAAACTCTTTTATGTCAATTTTGACACTATTCAATAGTTGATTTTTTTGAAACTCATAACAGATTGATTATTTCGAACAAAGTCAATTAAATCAATACTAATATATCATATTATCCTAGAAAATTATTTTAATTCATTAAAAGTTTCATATTATATTTATTTGTGTATTTTTAATATCAATTATTTTGATTTTTCACTATTATAGTAATTACTGCATCATCATTGTGTCATAAATAAATTAAATTATTTAATGTATAAAAATTATAAATAAATTATAATTATGTAGGAAATCTTTTTATCTTTCTATGTAATATTTATAATCTAAAATCAAACATATATAACCCTATGTAAAAATTGTTTTTCTAAAAGATATATGCTTGTGTCATTTTTGTATTCATTTTAACTTAATTAAAATAAAGTGTCATTATCACTTACAAGTGGATCCATGGGGTCCCAAAATCGACCCAAAGATGCCCATGGTCGACCATGTATCAACCAATAGGGTTAAGACACGTTTTAGGGTAATTTAGTATTATTATAATATTATTTGTTAACCCTTATTTACCGGATTTACCCTTAACCATGGTAAATAAAATATTTACCGCAGTAATTATTCAAAATGTATAAAAATAAAAGTTACCTATTTACACAATTTGAACATCCTGATTCCAAATATGGAATCCATTTTCCTAAATTCAAAACATAGAAGTGGTAGAAATTAATTTAAAATCAATTCCCGCTGTCCAAACAAAAAGCGTGTTTTAAAGAGATAATAACTATCAAAAGATTGACACTTATTTATGTTCGGTTTAATTGTAAAATTATGTCCAATTACCAACATTATATTAAATGGTAAAAATATATTCTAAATATAATTTAAAACTACTAAAATTCATAATTTATCACTATTAATTATTTTGATTAAAAAAATTTTTTTTAATTAAAATTTAGTAATTTTCACTATTCATCAAAATATGAAAGTTATCCGAAAAGTACCAAAATTTAACCTTAGGCTAAATTAGATATTACGAATCCAAAAATTAAGTCCATATTGAAATATAAAATATATATGATTTCAAAAAGTAGGTATTACTATTCACAACGGCTAGTTTAATTAGTTGTGGTGTGTGTTAGAACTCAAGGTTGCGTACAACACACGCTATCGCATTATTCGAAGGGAAACGTACCGTGGAAGCTTGGGGTGTTACATGAGTAATTTTCCAATATAAGAAAAATAACATCTCCCCAAGAAATGAAAATTTTAATTCTTCTTCAATTTTTTGTAAAATTATCCAAAAGAATTCATCATTACTATCAAATATAATATCATCAATTTACATAGTCATAATGAGTGATTTGGAGTTAGTATTATTCCCATTCACATTTCTATCCAACTATAATTTCTATAGTTCCAAGCTTCTAAGGTTCTTCATGAAACCTGAAATACTATGATCTAGAGGCTTTTTTATCCCATAAATATCATTATTCAATTTCTATACTCCACCGACATCTTTATCAAGCATAAAACCCTTGAGATTCTCTATATAAACTTATTTATTATTATCAACATTGGGAAATGTAGACTTTATATAAACTTAAAAAGAATTAAATATTATTTGGGTTATAATTGAAAATAAAATTTATATAGTTTAAAGATTAGAAACAAGGGAAAATGTTGCATCAGTATCAATGAAATCAATGTTATATTAACCCTTGTTTACAGGCCTAGTTTTATTTCTTCCAACATTATAGTTCACATTTATCTTATTCCTGAAAATCCATTTTGGGTCAATGATGATCTTCTCATTAGTCTGAAAAAAACTACCTTGTTTAATTATTTTCAATTTGACCAAAATATTCATTCATGGATTGAATTTATTCTTTATGCTCAAAATATTCCTTAATGGTATATGGTTAAATGTTTTAATGCATAATAGTGTGACTAGATTCTATGATTTTTCTTTTTGTTTGTACCCCTTTATTATGATCCCCAATGATATTCTCTATATAAACATGACTCTTTAGTCTTTTATTTGTATCTATATACTTTATATATTCATTATCAACACTAGTGAATGTATAATTAGAATCTCCCTCATAAGTATTTATGTTTTATTCAACCTCTTCTATAGGTTCATAATTAAAAATATCTTCCTCATCATCCAATACAATTGAATGTTTTATTTTATCTTCATTTTTAATGACCATCACATCACTAAATTAAAATATATTCTTCATTTTTTTTGTAACACCAATAAAATATTCAATTTGGTGTATAACCAAGGAATATTCCGGATTTATCCTTTTCATCATGCATACCACCACTTTCTATTTTCTTCTTTGTTAAACATCGACTACCAAACACTATAAATTTTTTATATTTTTATTTTTCTTGAATAACATTTCATAAGGATTCTTGTAACATTGTTTTATCTATATCAACAAGGATCTTATTATTTAATTTAACAACTACATTTTTTGGAGAGTAGGGTGAAAAAATTACTTATATCATGTTTTTCAAGATATTATAGAAACTATTTCTTGTCATACTTATCACTATTTTATGACCTCATTCCATTCAAAGGAAAAACAATTATCTTTTCAACTAGAATTTTAAAACTTTAAAACATTCTCAACGATTGATATTTTTGATACATAAATATAATGCATGTAATTATTGTGAAGTCATAAATATACTTGATGATGTATTTATCTCCACTTGTTGACTTCTTGGTCTTGGTCCCACATCTATCAAACTAAATCCACTCTAATGGTCATCAATTTTGGATCTCAATTCCATTGTTACTTTTATTCAAGAACATACTTTATTATAATTTTTGTAATATATTGAAATTGTATTATTTCAAAATATAGATATCACATTAAATTTATTCTCTGGTCAAATTATTCATTCTAGTTTGACCAAGATGACTTTTTGTTTTTTTCAAAAAAATATCATTTTTTTGTATACTAATGTAGAGAGATGTTTTAGATTCTCCAAAATGAAATTATTTACCTTGGGTTTTAAACCCTCTTATTTACGCAGCTTAATATTTCTATATATTCACCCAAAACCAATTATTTTTTAATATAATCTCATTCCCAATATCAAAAGGTTTTGATTTAGTCAATATATTATGCTTTATACCATCAACAAAGAGATTATTATTGGGATTTATCTGACTTTTTTCAAATTTTAGAAACTCTTATACATTTTATTTTTAATGAGATATAATTTCAAAAGGTAACAACTCTGCCAAAATATATTTTATTATTATTTAATTTATTTAAAAAATATATCATGTGAGAAGAATAAAAACATTTTATAATCCATGGATCCTCAAATTTTATTTTCTTAAATAAAATTTCAACCATATTAACCCTTTATTGAACTAATTATTATTCTAAAAATTATAATATTTTTTAAAAATATTTAATTGAGATTTTTTGAATTTTAGGAATCAATTTGATATATAACCTTATTGATCACACCTCCCAAAACATATTATAAACTCTCAAAAACCTTTTTCACTTCAATATACCTTTTATGTTATCGGAGATTATAATTATATTTTATCTGCTAGTGTTTCCACCTCCTTGACTCATGATCCCTTATTTTTCTAGGTGAATAAAATTTATACCAGAAACATTAACATTTGTGTCAAAATGCACTAAAACACAAATTTTGTCCTTTAATCCTTGTTTTATAATATAAATTCTATTATTTCATAGGTTTTGATATAACTCCATTATTTGAACTCCAATGAGTTCATTTCACCCAAACCTATTTTATATATCTTATTTTGGAATTTTGTGTTGGTTTAAAGAAAATATCTATAATTTTTATTCTTCCAAAATAAGGACATTCATTTCTTTTTATTCAAAAATCATAACTATTCCAGATCATTATTTTTTACTAGATACTATTGAAACATGATTCTATTAGTTTGTATAACATTATTATACTTACCATCCTAATGTAAAACATATTTTTCATTAAAAAAGTTTATGTATATTTCTTAGAAAAATAAACTTCAACTACAATAGATCTATTATCTTCATGTTTAAATTTTAATTTTTTTCCTTCTCAATTTCCATAATCATCAATTTCTACTTCTCTACCTCCTTATCCCTATGAATTATAGTGGATATCATTTCATAAATATTAAAAAAATTCTCAGCACTCTCAGAATTTAACATTTCCACTTCATTAACCAATATTTATTTCTCATTTGTGAATTTATTATGTATATTAGTGTTATTTTTGAGTTGTAAATTTTTATCTCTTATCCTTCCAATATTCTTTAAATACATCTTGATCTCCAATTTAATGGTTCGCAATCAGGTCGATTCTCTTTATTCAATATAAAACACACTATTAATTTTGGATTCATCCTCTGATGAATCATCTCCTTCTTCATTTTAAACCATGAGTACCATTTGAGAATCCTACTTAGATGTTTCCTCGTCATCAAAACATTCCATACATTCAAAAATACCTTCTTTAAAATATAGTGAATTATTTATGAATAACTTGGGTGATATATTATTCTTGACTTTTCATTGAGATTTATTTCTCATTAGATAATCTCGTTTCCTTGTTAATGACTTAGAAGCTTCATCATATTTATTTCAACTTTTGATTTTTAATAGAAACATGGAATATTAATGACCAATTTTTTCACAGTTGTATTATTGGAAAGTAATATTCCCTTTATACTTATCTTTTTATCTTTAGAAATTTCAAAAAACTAGGGAAGAGTCTCAGAATAGTCTTCCATACTCACTTCTTAATTAGAATAAATATTATCATCAATTATATTCAAATCCTTAAATACAATAAAAGGAAATTTATTTCTCCTAATTCAATTTTAGTTTAATATTATTGAATATTCTATTTTCATAATTAATGAGATTATTGTGATTTTCATCTGTGGTTGAGTGAGCATGATTTTTATCTTCAAGTGGTGAGATCATAGCATCAAAATTTTATGGTAAAATTAATAGGAGTTTCATTACAAATGTATATTCTTTGTGAAATTATCCATATCCTATTATAATATGAATAATAACATTAATTATTTTTTTAAATGCATTAACATATTCGTCTAAATGAATTATAACTTATTAAAACTGTTTTCTATAAATTTTCAACATTATTTCCTTCAGTGTCTTCTCTCCTACATAACTATTATTATGTTTTACTTAAATATCATTAGTAATTTTTCATCCCATGACTTTTGTTAGAACCTTCTGAGATAATTACTATAGCGGATTTTTTTTTTTATTAATTTTAACATTTTTTCATATCAAATTGAGACTATGAAAAAAATCTTATTTAGATCTATGAAATGTTTTTAAAAAATAAATAAATTCAATTCCAAGTGGGAGAAGATAATTTAAATTCTCTACATTTAAATGTGGATGCATTTTTCATCATATATAGGAATCATTTTTATTGAACAAGTTATATTGATCTATACAAGAATCAAGAGAGATCATTGAGAGAAAAAAATTCTTAGATATCAATTGATTGTATTACTTGGGATTTTATTAACATTTAAGTGGTGATATAAGTGTTTTTACCCCTTTTCTAATTCAAAAAAAACTATTTATTTAATATAGATCCATCTAATACAAATTGGTGAAAAAAACCAAATTAGAAACATAGAAATTTTTTTAACAAGGTTCACCTCCAAGGTAGGTGATTGCCCCTCAGTGTATAGTGTTTTTTATACCACACACACATTGTTCTTCAATTATTTAGAATTAGTATTTATAGGAAAGGGAATTTCCAATAACCTATTTAAATTTCCAATAACTTCCAAATGTTAATAATCCTAGACTCATTATAACCAAAATAGAAATACTTCTTTTAAGAATGAACACTCATGCGAGAATGAGTCACAAATATGTTAATCTAATATTAATATTATTCCTCATCTATTTTCAATGAAATAATAATGGGATATTATTAACTCATTATATTACTATATAACTATTTAAACATTATAAAATAACTTCTTTTCCTTCTATTTTGTTCTAATATACATAAAATCTCACCAAGATTTAGTTTTCATACATTTACTATGAACACCTCTCAATCTCAAAACATTAATTCCCCCATAATTCATGGATTAGTCTATCAAATGTTATTATCAATATTAAATGCATTAATTCCTAGATAATATTTTTCTATGATATTTCCATATTAATAACTATTTCAATATAAAAATGTTGTAGTAAAATATTTTTCAATTATATTGATATCTTATATTTGTTCTGTCCCTAAAATTTTAGTGACTTCTTAAAAAGTTAGTCTTTATCACTCCTTGTGATATCTAAAATTATCCTGGAAACCCTCATTCATATATCCTCAAAATAAATAACATTTATTCCATTCTATCATTATAACATGTAGTGACATTATTGCACCAGGAAGGTTATTATCAGGGTGCAGTATTATTTTTATTTGTTTGTAGTTTCATCATGGAATCATATATTATAGAGTGATATAATATTTAAAATCATTATAGTTTTGTTCCAAAATTTTTTGATATAACACCTTGTTATGAAGAATTCTATCAACACTAACTTGATCATCCACTATGTCATGGCCTTCTCCTTAGAGAATGACTTTATCCCAACTAATAAAACCAGTTTTCAATTTTTCATCCTTAGACTAGTTTTCTATATAATACCATTATTTATAGTTAATAGACAATTCATCCACTCCATTTTTCATCATTGAAACTAAATTCTTGAATCACATATTAATACTTCAACATTGTGATGTATATAAATTGATTAAAAACTCAAAATCTTTATATTTATAACTCTAGAATACTCATAAAAATTCAATACTAACAACCCATTATGTATTATATTTAAACTCTAATAAACCCTTACATGTCTCCTTCATTTTGTAATTTACTATTATTTATTAAATTTATCTTAATGAAAAATATTACATATTAGATTTTTGCACTTATATATTCCCTAGAAACTCCCATGTATTGGATGTTGACCCAAATTATCTCAATGTAGTTCAAATACTTCTCCAATTTCTCAATCATCGATTTAAATGCCTTTATGTATCAACCATTATGCATTTCCTTTGTCATGGATCAACCCTTTTGTACCCTACAGATCAACAATTATGTATCATTTGTGTACATTTATGTATGATCTTGAGGACCCTTACATACTATATATTGTATTTTTTTAATTTTCTATATTTTTACTCTTACATATCCTTCATTATAGCTCTTACATATTGAAATTTTTTCCAAACATTGACTCTTACATATAATTTAAAGTAATTATTACGTATATAGTCCTTTTCTAAATCTTGAACAATTTACATCTCCAAATCCTACATAATCCATCACCTTTTATATCAAATTCATTCCAAACATTTCTAGCCACATTAAATTATCATTCCAATGTTTTAAAATCAAATACAATATCATCCTTATTGGTTTCAATATAATGTTAAAATGATTTATAAAGTCAAAAGTTACCTATAATAAATTTATATCATTCATCTTTCATATAACTACACCAATAATTAAGAGTAACATTATAACAAACATTTATTTTAATTTTACCATTACAGAACCATAATGTAACACTCCCTAATTTCAATTTTCATTCCTTTTGGTGTTTTTAAAGTTTCTTAGTTTGAAATGTGAGTTTTTAGAGGAAATAGGGGAGGCCTACTATGAGTTTAATGCTAAATCTAACTAATCATATTTAAAATATTGGTAATTACTGATACATAGTCACTTGAGTTGTTGGGATAACAATGTGATCTAACAACGTGCATCAGGGATCAATATAAAAATTTCTATCTTAAATTCCATTTTTAAATTTTATAATTTCTAATTTGAAATCAAATCTACTATTGGATTGTTATAAGTATTATCCATAATTATTTGAGTAATTATACATTAGATAATGGTGAATTTATTTCTACTATTGATTGAATCGTAATTTAATTAATGGTTTGGTTTGGATGATTTATCAGTTTTTGGAATCTCTCAATACCTCTCTTGGGATATTTTTACCTTTCTTGAATCCATAATTGATTAAATTATATTTAAGAATTTATAAATATGTATTGATAACCATAATTTAGTTTTTTAGGAATAAAGATTATTTAATATTGTCATGTGATGTTGATTATGAGAATTTATGGTTTTCATGAAAGGATATGACTAGGTTGATATCTATGATATCTTATATGAAATGAATAATTTATTATATGTTTTTGATTTAGTATTGATTATCATGGATGGTAATTTGTTAAATTATGTGAAATTTTGGATTCATTTAAAAACATAATTTATTAGAAAAATTAAATTTTGATTTAAATTGTTTGGCTTCTATAACCATTTTTGTTTGAAAAAAATTAGTGGACTGGAAATGAATATTTTAAATTGAGTTGACTTAATTTACCTTATATTGGGAAGTAGAGTTTTTAATGATATTTATGTGATTAATTTAAAATTTAAATGGGGTTTACAATGGGTGATTTTATATTTACAAGGATATTTGGTTTTGAATTTGAATTCTATAATTTTATATTTAATTAATTTTCATAAACTAATCTCTTGAATGGTTGTATTGAAATTTGTGTTTTAATACATTTTTTTGAAGTATCGCATTAGGTGTTTTCACATGAAAAAATGATTTTAATGAATCCTTTTTTAACATCTACGTTGCATCCATGGGGATGGGTGGATTAAAAAGAATTCATTAAGGAAATAAACTATTTGGATAACATTGTCTAAAAATTTCCACTCTATATAGTGTGATTTTTAGATGTATAAATCAAGATAAATACATTGGTAAATCAATAAATTAATGAATTTATGGAAAATAGAAATTTTCTATTTGGTTATACTCAAAAAATGCCTTGTCATGGAAAATTTATTGGGTAAATTGGGAGTTTCAATTGAAATATAGTAAATAATGATTTTTAATTATATTTTTGTAAATACATATCTTCCATTAATTTTGGAAAGAGGGTAATTTCTTAGAATTGAGAAATATATTTTTATACGGTATTTGTTTTCATGGAGAAAACATAGGTTTGATCTGTTCTTGGAAGTGATATTATATGAAATATGTTTGTTATATTGTAAAATTATATATAAAATAGATTATTTTGAATTTTTTGGATAAATCCATTGTTTTCGTTTTAAATATATTTTTTATTTATCATTATTGATTGGGGTTATGTATTGAAATTGATCATGCATTAAAGTGTAGAAGATATTATCTAAATCTTACCAAGAGTATAATAACCCCCTATATATGCATTTTTGTAGATATATATTCATGAATGTATATGATATAGGTAAAGGGATGAAATATTTCATCATGAATAGTGATAAGTAGTTCCATGTCGGAGTCATGGTTGAGGAGATATTGGCTTATGGTTTGAGAATTTTATTATTGTTTTATACATTTTTATCATCCATTTTATTATACTTATGGGATTTTTTTGGTTGTAAAATATGTTAGGTTTTCCTATTTAAGGTAGTTCCAAATTTATTTATTTCAAATAAACTTAACATGATTATAAATAATATATAGTTTATTCTGGAATAAAAATTATTCATTATGGTTTCATGTATGCCTCTTGTGGGCAGCCTCTAGTGATTGAGGTATATTATTAATTCAATATTGAATCATTGATGGGGTCATGGTATTTGGGTTCTTGGGTTAAGCAGTTGAACAATTGTATCAAAGAACTGTTTCTAAGTTTAATCTTGGTATGCTCAGTACATGTGGATAATATGATGGTTGGGATATTTAATGTACCTATATAATTACATAAATAACCTTATTTTGGAAAAAATGAGTTTTCATGAAGTTGCGGAAAAATATATGTTACTAATAAGATTATATATTTTAAATGTGACTTCTATAAACCCATAATTAGTAAAAATAGGAAAAATTGTGTGCATCATGCTAGGAATGGAATGGGATAGATTATATGACATGGTTTTAAATAAAAAATGGGTTTCTTTCTTGAAAACGGATTTCTAATGATTCAATGAGTTTTTTCCCTTCAAAATTAATATTTTAAAAGAATTTATATTATGGAACTTGATTCAAATATTATAAACAAGAGAAATTAAATGAAATTAGTTGTGGAAATAGTATTCTTCCAAGAAATAGTTTGGAATGTATATTTTTATGATGATGGATGGAATAGGGATTGCTTAGTTATACCTATATTTTTTATGTGTAATTGAATATGGTGCCTTAGAGAGACTCAATTAGGCATGGTTAAGGGAAATGAGAGATGGATTGGGCTCTTATGAACACTCAGCAGGTGGGGATGATAATTTAGGCTATCTGGGGGGTTGAAAATGCTTCTAATTTGGATAAGCCAATGGTGTTGGATAATGCCTTAGTATTTTAAAGTCATAGCCTCTATCATTAAAGACTTATAATTGGATAGATTCAGCAGAGGTGTGGTTAGATAAGATCAATTGTATCTTAATGTTTTTTCAAATGCTAGAGACATTTAATGATATATTTATTTTTATTTACTATACTGAATTTATTACAAGTGGTTATATGTGATTAAAGAATATAGGACTAGTATAAATCTTAAATTAAATGAACTTTAGAACATATTTAATGACTAATAATTCTTATATGAGATAATTTTACATAAATATCTAGAGTTATAGGACTTTTAGTTGGGGAATCAATCTATTAAGAAGTATGCATCAAAATTTTATGAGTTAGTAAAGTATGAGTAGGATCTCATTATGATTAAAATTATCAAGTAATCTATATTTAATATATATTTGTGACCAAATATGTGTTCAATAATTATTCTAATGATGATACATGTATACACAAATGTGGATAAAATATCGACTTCAATGTTTGTAGATATGTGGAACATGTGGAATATGAGTTCTTTTCATCCTTGACTAGGAGGATATAGTAATTCATTTTGTGGTTAGAATAGGAAGTTAATTAAGATATATAGATTGAATTATACTATATTATCTTAGGTGTCACTTGTAAATGGATCACTAAAGTTCTTCTAATAAAAAAAAGTTGGAAATATAAATTAAAAGTGTTTGAATCCTTCTTTCAAAAGTTTCTACTATGGGATTGTGATGCCATTGAAGAAATATTGTAGCTGATTCTTATGATATATTTTTGGTTAATCATACAAAATGTTGGTGGATTAACATTGTAGGTGGATACTTTATGTTAGGATAAGATGGATACTCATGGAAAAGTGGGGGGACCAAATCAAAAAGATATTTTAGATCCTTATAAGAGTTAGGGGAATCACATTACTATTAAGAGTACACTATAAGAGTTTGAGGATAACACATATGAAAAATTATCCTGATATTTTCTTAAAATATTTCTATTTTTTTGATATTTTGTATTCAAATCCATTTATATCTATATTATAGGTTAATATATTGGATATGCACATGGATTTGATTCCATATTAAATGAGAGTTGATACCCCACATGGTGAGAGATTTGAGTATATATTAGAGTTAATATTTGTTCAATCATCATTGGAAATATTAAAATATCCTTGTATATTTAGTTCTTGAGTTGAAAGTTGAATTATTTTATCATAGATATGAACTAAAAAATTCAATTAAGGCTCAAATCGACTATTATAGTTTTTTATTCCTAGTTATGAAACAAGATACAACTATTATCACTTTAAAGGGTGTGTTTTATGTTAATTAAAGTACAAAGGGTTTGATAATGAGAGGTTTTGGGTACTCATATTTTCAATTAGCAAGATTAGTGATTTTCTAGGAAACGGGTGAATCCACCTCTAATTCCGAGGGTATCAGAACAATACAAAGTTATTTTTATATAAGATTTAGTTTTTTTACCATTTATTATTTAGGTATAATTATCTTTTAATTTTTTTAATAAATTTATTTTTTTACAATTTTATCCCATGACACTAATATATTTTTGAGAATTAAAGTTACATATGGATGATCTTGAGAAGAAGGTATTTATCCAATGGAGTGTTTCCCCATTGAAATATACTAATTTAATTCACCAATAATTCTAATGGTAGCTAAATGATATATATTGGATATCAAAAACCAAATCAAGTGATTATGAAAAAATATGTCTCTTTAATTGTATTGAAGATCTATTTGACTAGTTAAAAGGAGATCATTGTTTTCCATTATTGATTTTGGGTCTTTTTATCATCATTTAATGGTGAAAGAAGATAATATTCCAAAAATTTAATTAAATGTATAATATAGTCATTACATTATTATTTTCATTCCATTTTTGTTACCAATCCACCTTTAATATTTATGGATATGGTCAAAAGGATTATCACTAATAATATAGATTCTTTTTTGGTGGTGTTATTGGATGAAATCCTTATTTACTATAATTAAAAGTAAGATCATAAAAATCACATAGAGATTATTTTAGATACACTTTATGAGAATAATCTATATTATAAGTTCATTAAATTCCAATTCGTTATTTAAGAGGTGTAATTAATTAGTCCTGTTGTTATGGAAAAATGAAATAATGTTGAATGATGATTAAATAATTTTTTTCTAGATGAGGTTATGATAGTGATTTCTTTTGAAATAATTAATAATGGTTATGAGATTTGGATTTTTCATGGATTATATGGATTTTATTGGAGATTTATTTAAGATTATTTATATTGGATTATCTTATGACATGATTGTCTCATAATGGAGAAAATATTTAGTAGAATATGAAATATAAGTAGTTATTCAAGGAGTTGAAGAGGAGGCTAACTTAATAATTAGTTTTGGTTTTCATTAAATCTAGAGTTAGGTCTGAAGTGTTTTGTGACATGTTAGGTTAAGTATTAAGATGTGTGTTGATACATGGGTGTAAATTTATAGTAATAGGTATAAGTATCTAAGGCATCATGATAAAAATTACCATACCCATGAATTTTATTTAATATATATTTTTCATGCACTAAATAGATGAAGGGATGAACTTTTTTATGAAAGATTCTTGGTTTATGTGGACCATACTAATTTGAATTATATTTCTTAAAATCATTTCCTAAACCTAAGATAGTGAGGGTGGGTAAAATATCATCACAACTTTTATTTAAACCTTGTATAAACACAAAAACACCATGAAAAGGAAATATATTGGTGAATACCTTAATAAGGAAAACATAATTTCGTGTAGTAAATGAAGTTAGAGAGGTATGAAAGTTGATGGGAGTTATTAGATGAATTTAACATAGTAGTTATAGAAATGACCAAGGGTTTGATTCTTTTTTTACTTAATGTTATATCCATGTTTTTTGTGGGGGTGGAATATTGGATTTCAATTGATGATAACTACAATAGAAAATGGTATACCTACAATGGTTAGGAATCCATCAAGGAATGGTCAGTTGAAACAAGTTTATTCCCTTATTTTAAGGGATGGATGGTAGTTCCTATAGAGATCAAGAGTCATATTTTGAAATATTATCCCCATTCAAGTTGAAAAGTGAATCCTAGAGATACCTTTTGAATATCCAAAATTTTTTATGCTTTATTTTTCATCAATGATTATGTTAATATGTCCTGAATAATGAGAACATCTTTGAAGATCATTGTTTTTTTCATGAAAGATTTATTGTAGAACCATCTCTGATGAGTTAAAATGTCATATCAATGATTTTACTGGAGTTTTTATGATTATAGAATTGTAATTTATTCATTTTAAGGCATTGTAAGTCATGCTTGAACAATTATAAATGTAAATATGATGATTGATGAACTGGTATTCATTTGTTCAAGAACAAGTGATAATGTGTTGCATATTTTTCTACAACATTACAAGGTTGTTAATGTTGAAGATATGAAATATCATGCAAATATTTAATTTTATAAATAAAAATTTTAACACCATATAGAAAAAAGAAATGAATTTTGGTTGTCAATCTACATAGTAATTACTAAGTACATATGTATGAGAATTTGACACAAAATATGGCCAGCCCTTAGCTAACCAAGGACCCATATACCACATTTGTGGGACCTAATAGGTAAACCACATGGAATAGGTTAACCTAGTTAGCAACAAGAGGGATTTATGGGTGAGAATAGCTCACACAATGTGAACTAGATAAAATTAGTGATGCCACAGTGTAGAGCAGAATGTTGAAAAAGGAGAAAGCATGGGTCAGTGTCAGGGGGGTTTGGGATCAGGCCTCGATACTCATTTATGATAAACCAAGGACATGGATTTACTTTTTAAGATGATTAAAAAATGGAAACATTTATGTGGGAATTTTTTGGTGTGAAGAATTATTCCTCATCATTTAAATAAATGTGTATAAGGAGAGTCATTCGATTAAATGAATCACAGTCATCCGATCAGCCTGGTGCTACCGTCTTCAACCTTCACTCATATGTTACGTATTCAAGATTCCCAATTCCATTATTTTGATTCCACTCCTGAATTACACCCTTATTTTTTGATCATGTTGAAATAATATTATCTTTCTAATCATTTCGGCATCATGCATGCAACTTTGTCATGAATTCATGCCAATAGTCGAAGAACGTGATACTCTTGAGATAATAATGAAGTTGCAGTCAGTTTCATATAATATAATGATGATTCAAGCATAATAATTCATGAAAATATTCTTGTATTCATGTAGATGAGGTGTTTCCACAAAATAATAAGTCGATCTCACATAATAATGGTCACCATGAATCTTAACATTAGAAAAATATAAGAAGGATATCACACAAAGTTCTAATATATTTAAATATTTGGTAATATTGAAATCATTCTATGAATCACTGATTTTATTAAACAAGGAATTATTATCAGGATAGATTCACTAAAATCTCTTATAAAAGAGGAACACATAAGGTCATGATATTTGGTAGAAAAAAAAAATTAGATCTCTCATTTTTCTTCAAAAAAACAGAGCATCTGGAATGGCTCTCACTTCCACTAGCATAAAGGAGAGTCTTGTATACCAATTTTACTATACAAATAATGTACCACACACAATTGTAACATGAAGAATAATTTTTATACTCTATTAAGTTTTCAAAGGAAATAATATGTACTTATTATTTAGTATGTGAAGAATGAAGAAGGTTTCTGTGAACCTCACCAGTTACAAAATAGAAGAATGAGCTATGAACCATTCATGTTTTTGAAGGATAGAACCACATACATTTTATTTAATGAATAAGAAGAAGAAAATGTGTGCATTATTCACATGATCACTTTGTTTCATGAGTGTTCTCACATTACCTCATCACGTGAAATAAAATAAGAGATACCACTCACACACTCAAACATATATATATATATATTACATGAAGGATGAAATAAACATGGTTCTTGCATGAAATGCACACTATATGACAATGTTGAAACACTCAATTGTTTGGTAGGAAAAAAAATGAGGAATGTTATGGGTTCTTGGGATTATAATACATGGATAGTGCGGGTTGAGATATTAAAACAAATTAATATAAAATATAAAATAACAAACGAATAAAATTATTATATGTGGTAAGGTTAATTATAACATCCTGGGTAATTATAAAATAAGACATTTTAATATATATTTATATTTATGAATTATATATTAAGTTTACTTATAATGGTATGCAATGTATGATTGAATACTCGACATGAAACAATGGATTTCTCTGAAATCTTATGTTACACACAAGACTGACTTATACTGAAAAATAATACATTATTAGTATTATTATTTTATATAGTAGTTATCGCCTATCCATTTTATTGGAATGAATGAAAATAAATAACTATATTATTTTTACACATTTTTATTTTTTTTAATTTCATCTAATAACTTTTAGAGGATTAAAATTAAAATAAATCCAGTTTTAAGCATAAAATATTATAATATTTTTAAAAGGTAGTTGTACCGCCTATTAATGGTGATCCATTTTTAAATGTATTTTTTTCAAATTTATATGTTATATTTAACAAAATAAAATTCTTCCTTATAATTGGGACATCAAAATTCATTTTTTTTAAATTCTGGTATTTTTCTGATAAAATTCACATTTTAATGTATAGTGAAAAATAATGCATTTTAATTCAAAACTGCACTTTCATCTTGTTTAATTATATAGTTAGATTATCATTTTAAAAAAAATTAAATTATACTAAATAATGTTTATAAAATTTTATACTATTTTTTTAATTGTAAGTAATTTCACATTTAAATTAGATATAAATGCATGTCAATTTTTTATGGTTTTTTTCTTTTAGAAAAATTCGTTTTCTAGTTCGGACAATGAGGATTAACTTCAAATTAATTACTGCAACTTATGTGTCTAGAAATTGTAAAAATGGATTCTATATTTGGAATCTGAATGTCTAAATTATATAAATAGGTCCTTTTTCTTTTTTTGGACATTATGAATAGTAGCTTTAGTAATTATTCTAATTACCAAAGTTAATTGTAAATAGGGTAATTAATGGTAAAAATAATATTATAATAATATAAAACTACACTGAAACTTTTCCTAATTTAATTGTAAGAGTTTATCCCAACTATGATCATCCTTGGGTCATTTTTAGGACCACATGGAGCCACTTGGATGTGATTATGACAATTATAAACATTTTATTTAAAATAAATGCCAAGAAGTCATAATTATGCCTCTCATAACTAAAAAAATTTAATATGGGGTTATAGCAGTGATATATTTGAATATAAATTTTCATTAGAAATCTAAAAATATTAACTACATCATGGTAATTTATTTATAATTTTTAATAAATAAATATTTAATTTAAATAGTGACACATAGATGGTGCTGTAATATAATAATTAATCAAGGAATCAAAGAAACAATATTATAAGTATTAAAATAAATATTATATGACATACTTTATGCCATCCATAAATTTTATAGATACGTTTTCCATTTTTTGTTGCTTTAATGGAGTTTTTTTGAAATTAACTTCCTGCTATGATTTTTTTAAAAGTAAACTAATGAATAGTGTCAAAATTGACACTATTAGTATTCAAAATATAAAATATTTAATTAAATGATAATAATTTACTACAAATATAATATTCAGCCGAATAGTTAGGTTAAGTCCAAATTTTTCATAAATGGCACTTTTTTAGGTCTTTTGACTTGTTATGGTAATTACATTAACCCACAATGTATAAATAACAAAATATCACGGTAAGATTAAAAAGGGTAAAATAAGTGCTAAACCGAAAAGATAAGGATTAAAAAATATTAAAATCATATATAATTTTAATTGGATGATTTTTATTAGTCTCAAAATCAAATTATCTTAGAAATAAATTATTTTGGGACAATTTGGAACTGGAATTGAATTTATATTAATTTAATATTTTAAGACTTCCCAGGGGTGCCCCTCTCCTCTCCTGTAAAAAGGTACCCAATATTCTCTAATAATTACACATACAAATCATTTTATTCAGCCAATATCTATCCAATACTTTTACTAGAATCCATCCCCACATTCATGAGGCCTTATTTTAGGCATAAATCCCTTATTAAATGTGATAATGTGTTCTTCAATGGTGATCAACTGAAGAAGATGTATCATTTTTTAAGTTTTTCGGTTTTATTTCTTCTTCCACATACTCTAAATATTCTTCTTCTAAGATGAAATAATCACTCTAGTATCCTAAATATAATTATATTTTATTATATCTATATCATCACCTGAATTCATATCCAATTTCAACAAATGTGAAATGAACATTTTGTTCATGTGTATGATGGAATACCGCTTCGCGAATCGATATAGTTAATTTTTCAATACCATCTATCAAGACTGGTTATAATGATGGAATAAATGTTTATATATGATATTCATAACATATTAATCATTTAAAAAAATAATATTTAAGTTATGTTCATAATTTCCATGGACATAAAAATGATAACGTCGTTCGTTCTTACGTGTGAACTATCACCTCCACGAAGCTATGTGAATCGTTTTTATTCACCACATCACCTATATGATATATATTTACGTATATATATATATATATTTAAATTATTATTATGATGTTAATAATATTATAATGATTCTGTAAATATAAATTAATAATTACCTTATTTTCATAATGATCAATGAAAAATGAAAATGTTACTCATGCGTACATACGGCCTACCGTATCCATGAATATAAAATTGTTTATTTTTCATAACCATAATTAATGGTTTGATTTAAAAAGTATGATTAATATATAAAATTGACTATTTTTTATTAATACTATTCTGGATATGATGTATTTATGACCACATATACTAGTGACATAAAATCCATCATCATTTTGGACTCAAGTATCGAATATCGACAAAATAACCGATATGAACTTAAATAATTATGTAATTTTTATAACATGGTAATTAGTGATATAAAATAAATAATAAACTTAAAAAATGTTCTAAAAATGTATAAATTAGTCTAGTTTTATTATTCATGAATAGAAATATTGTATTTGACAATTCTGACTCATGGTAAGGGACTTCGTCTAAATCTCCTTTAATTGAGGCATATTTTGATGATATACACCAACTTCTTTTATAATGTGTATATTGAAACATTTGGAATTTTAATTTAATTAAATGGTTTTTAAAAGGAATCTTTTTTAGATGGATCATTTTACTCAATGAAAAAAGGAATGTTTTTTAACATGTGTGGTGCCAAAAACATTTCACTCAACGTGACCATTATTTGATATTAGGATTCCTCTACAAGTTGTAATTCCTTTAAAATAAAAATAAATACCATCTACCCATTTTTGGTATTATAGTTTTAAAAATGGTTTTGAGAATGGATTTATTATATCAATATCTTGAAATTATATCTTATGATTGAAATGTGTAAATGTTATCTTCCCTTTATGCATGTTTTATGTGATATGATTATGTTATGGTTCTTGGGAATTGCCTGTGTATATGGGTCATTATGTGATAAATTGAGGGTAGGTGAGCCTGTGATAGATCTATAATGAATTGGGTAATGAGATGGACTTAAAGGATAAGTTTTCTCCTAATAGATTTAACGAATATACAGTGATAGGTATTCTAAACGTAACCATAAAGGTCACTCCCTATGTAGTTGTAAAAGCTAAAATTTAAGTACAATATGGATCAATCAATTTCCCTTCATGATTTATTAATTCTATAATGTTTTTCTGGATTCTTATGATTTCATGGGTTTATAATTATTTATGGACTAATGTTTTCTTTAAATATTTTATATCTCTTTATGATCTCTTTATGCTCATTCCATGATTCATAAATGTTTTACAGGGTACAAGGATGGGTAAGAGAAAGGATGAAGTAAAAAAGATTTTTGTTAAGAAAAATAAATCATTTTTAAATTTAAATTTTTTATATTATAGAAGAAAGGGATACTATTTTATTTGTATCCACTTGTTATGTAATAATTGTGGCCTAATTATCTAAAAATCTAAACCTGGAATGATACTCAATGTGAATTCTTGACTTAAATCAAGATTATTCAATATCTAAGGTTAGGGACTTATGTTAAAAAACATGAGAATCCCATGAAACACATTAATTTTACACAACTTATTGAAGACAAATTGAGAAGCCAACACCAAAGTTTGATATCTCATATTATCATTCAAAGATAAAAAGTAGAAGAAGAAATTTTGACCGAGCTATAATCTGTTATCTATCACCTGGCAAAGAGAATTCTCTGATAACCAGTATACAATATATATTCATATTATTCTAACTTGAGAAGAAGAATAATAAGAATACATTCCTGATTTTTTTTTGTTAGAGATCGCCCAATGATTACATTATCAAGGAATCCATATTATTGTTCAATTTTGAAGAAGTTGATAAAATTATTTTGAGTATAGAGAATAAGACTTTTCTAGATTTTTGATCACTTTAGAAGTGTCAGAAAGACATCCTACATCTTTTTATTCACATATAAAGCTTTCAATTTTACCAGGTTAGTTCCAGGATAATGAGTTCATGGAAAACCCCTTTATTCTAATTTTATTTATAATAAAAGAGAATTTGTGTGCATGTGATAATAACCACCATACACTAAGGATGTAGTCATACACAGTATAGGTGAACCTTATAAAAAATTAGTTTTCTCTATGATTTACAATTTTATGTGCATGCATGATAATAATAGGTGAAGAAGAAAAGAGAATCATTTACTAAATAAGTAAGTGAAGTATAGAAAAGGATAAAAGTTTGAAGTAGTAAAACTTCATCCCACATTTGTTAACCCCCCAGTATGGGCATCCCAAAAGTGTTCCTGATTGTTGGTATCGAAGGAACAGGTCACACCTCTGGTTGGATTCTCTTATCTAAATATTATTGAATATTTTAATTCTCTTCTCATTACATACTGGAGTGAAAACTTAGAGGAGTTATATCTATAATAGATCAGAACTCAATATCATACAAGATCATAATGATATAAAAGAAGATATATTTGATAAAGATGAATACTACATCCCTCTTGTGAACAGATAATGATGAATTAGTTTCACAATTAATTATTACTAATTAAGAAAATTCATGCATGGGATTTTAAGATATTTTAGTTCTATCTACTACCAAATAAATGGTCAACAGCTCTACCTTAAATGATGATGAAGAGGTAACATATATATTATGAAAATATTTAATTTAATAACCAATCAGAAGTGGTGAAGATTATTCCTCAAATAATAAAAATTATATAGTTCATAGATAGACCTTTCAAGAAGATATCACCCAACTAGAATGATAATACATGAAAATAGATAGTGAATTGTAAAAAAGGGTGATGGAATGAATTAATCTCAATAAAAATGTAATCTTAAAATTGATAAGATCAAGGATCTTAAAGAACTATGATTCAAATTTGGGAAGGATTATTTTGAATCAATCCTAAATAAAGAGATATCCATTGAGAGGATTAAAGAAAATTTCCATGAATTGGAATAAAACCATAATAGAATCCTTTATTTTAAGAATTATCAACTTTTAATCAAAGAAAACATGATAAATGAGTTTGAAACTTTGAGATAATAGAAGAACATATTTCATGATGATGAATTTTTGATGATTGAGAAATAATGTGTAGATATATTGAAATTAGTTGAGGAATATAAATTCACATTAAATATGAAATTTATTGAACATGGAGTCAAATGAGAATGTTTTGAAAAGGATCGAGTTAAGTCTTCACAAAAATATTAATGAAAATATATTAAAACAAAATAATTTACCACACAAAATTCTTAAGAGTATTATTATCTTAATATAAATCTATCTTTTGGAAATAATATATTGAAAAAATATAATATTCTTTCTCAATAATTCCCTAATAAAAAGGTACCAACCATCATTGATAATAAATTTTGTGATATTTCTATTTCTATTAATATTTTTGGTTCAATATTAAAAAAATTACAAGAGTGGATGAAGAATAGGACTGAAATTACTACCACTAAACATGTGGTAAGAAAAATAGATGTAGAATAAGTTTCTCCTCCAGATAATACTGACTAAATAATGAAATGAAACAAAATCACCAAGTATATTATTCTGTCCAGACTATTGTTATCCAAAAGTTGTGATCAAGATTTGTTGTCTATTATTGGTGTTGTTAAATATTCAAGCATGGTGTATCGTACTATTGGTATAATATGATATTATCTTAAAATAAAAGTATTTCCACATTAAGGGGGATCAAATAAATAATGAAGAAATGTACATTGATGGAAAGGATAAATATGATTATTACAAACATATATAAAAGTTTGAATAAACATTATGGCGGTTTCATTGGTAATGGAAATAGTGAAGGGGTATGAAATTATAAATCATTCATGTATACCATGAGGAAAATTTAGAAGAAAATACGATAGGAAAACATACAAAATAACCAATATGAAATATTTATAATGAACTTTTATAATAATCCTACAAAGAATATAGATAATTAAACATTGGATATTTATTATAATAAGTCTGATAAAATAACAAGAATATCATTAAGGGTCTTACAAAATAATAATAAGTTATTTCTTTAGTATAAGAATACATTGTCCCAGGGATCACAGTAATAAGGCCATGAAAATAACAAGGAATAGAAGAAAAATCACGAAACAAAGGGGAATCCCACTCCAAAAACAAAATAAATGTACTGAAGTGGTAAATATCACACCTAATAATACATTTGAATCTACTAATCATGTTTTTCATATTATAAATGACTTACAGTTAATTTTCCCAACTGATTTGAAAATAGAAAAAAAATTGGAAGAATCAAAAAAAGAAGGAAAATGAAAAAGGTAAGAAGAATACTCCACATGAACAAGATGGATTTCATGATATGTTATCATAATTTATAACTATAAATTCTTATAATACTATGTAGAAGGTGAAAATGAGTTGGAAACATCATAGATGATTGTCTGTTCATAAAACCAACTCAAGAAGAAATTCTATAGAAGAATCAAAAAGCACCAAGTGATGCAATTTTCTTGTTGGTCAGTGTAAAAATGAAAATTACACACAATGCCTCTATGCATGATATAAAATCTTCCATGTAGCCCAAAACTTATAAGAAATCTAGTAGTTTCAGCATGAAGATTTCTCCCTTTCAAAGTGGATAAAAGAAAGTAGTTCTATAGTTAAGATATTGTTCTCAAACTCATTGATCTAACTAAAAAGAAAGGGAGATCCACCTTTTTACAGTATACTTTGTGTTTGTTTATTATTATTTTTTAAATTGAAGGTGATTCACATAATCAGTGAGATAATTTAGTAGAATAAACTATATTTATATATCTATAATAAATAATATTCATTCCAATATTTATAGAAGAAACCATTCTAGTTTTATTTATCTATTTATATCTTTTTGTTTATTTCATAAAAATATAAAACATCAACCTTGATGAAGATAATAATATTATCATGGTTTATCAATAAGTTTGAATTCATCAACATATATGTGTTCAAAAAAATTTATTTTCACATCAATAAGAATTTATAATAAAAACTAATGACAATATCCATCTTGATGAAGTGAAGCTGGAGATCATACCTTGAAGATTATTATCGAAATAAGATCCCAAAGAAAAATATATCATCCAAAAACTAACATATCTAGAAGGTACTTGTTCATAAATTCATTGATAAGTTATGTTTGATCACTCTCCTCCATCCCTATTAAAATTTTGAATATATGTTTGGTCTTAAGATAGGAACATAAAAGAATTAACAATATGAACAAAATAATCTCTAATAATTTCTTGGATTGATTTCATGAACATTACTTTCCAAGTATACATGAATGTTTTTAATCTATGTGTTGAGATGAGTGCAGGATTTCTGGTTGAAAGTTTCATGAGAATATTTAATTAACAAGTAGTATCAAACAATTTTCACATTCATTGTATCAATTGGTATAAACCAATCACTATGAACCTAGTAACCATGGAACAACCCATGAAGAAAGATACAAGTTAAGGTATCTCAATTGGTATCATATTCTGAATTGAGAATACATAGATTTTGTGTCTAAATTATACCCTATTGTTTTCAACATCATGTTATCCCATGTACACATAGAGTAGAATAATTTATTGAACATTTATTAAGAAATAAATGATATCATCCACTCTCAAATACTTTTCATTTGTTATCAATAAGGGTAATATAAGAAAAGGGAAAAATTTTAAGTAGTTATAGGGAGAAAAATAAATAAATCATAAGTGAAAATTCACTAAACATACTAAAATGGAATTTTCTATTGGTATTGGTAACAAATAAAAAGAGGGAGATTAGAGATATTACATTGTGATTGTGTTTTATTTTCTATCAATGAGTACATAAATATGTCTTGAAGAACGAGAAAATATTGTAAGATCACTAGTTTTCAATATCATATTTTATTGGTGAACCATCTATGAGAATTTCAAATTTCATATTAATATTTTTGATAAAGTGGTAATTCTTGAAGAATTGTTATGGATTTATTTAATGAAATTGGATATAATGCATGAAAAAAATTTCCATATAACTCTTAAGATTTATAAAATAGTTTTATTGGTTCAAGAAAATATGTTGAAGTGTTTAACATTGTCTACAACATCTCAAGGTTTTTTATGTTGAAGATATAGAAGATCATGAAAATATTTATTTTCATAACGAAAAGTTGAAGATAATGAAAAAATAAGAATGCATTTTGGTTATAAATGTACTCAATCATTACTAAGTTCATATGTATTTTCATTTAAAAAACATATGGCCAACCCTTAACCAAACAAGGACACATCTACCACATTATTTGGATCCAACGGTCAACCACATGGGAGATATCAACCTAGTTATATTTAGGGAGCATGGACGTGTGAGGATAGCATACCCAAAGTGCACAGAAGCGAAGCAGTGGTGCCAACATGAGTAGTGGAACAAAGATGGAGGAGCCAACATGGGTCAGTGATACTGGGGGTTCAAGAGTGAACCCTAGTACTCAAAATTGCCTATATAAGGATATTTATTTACTTATTAAGTGGCAGATAAAAAAGTAAACTTCAATGTACTCTGTTATTTAAAGATACAAATATTAAGAGAGTTTTACGGTCAATCGAATATCATCCATATGATTAATACATCACCTTCATCATAAAACTTCTCTCATCCATAATTTCCTTGAGATTTCTGACACCACTATTTTGACGCCACACGTGATGCCTGATCAAATCTAGTGATCATGTCAAAATAATGAGATCTTCCAGATCATCTCGACATCATGCATGACACTTCATCTTTGATGCATGACAACATTCAAATAACACAATACTATCAAGATAAAATTGAAGTTATAGTGATTCCTCGCATTGGATAATAATTATTTTTGATTAATCATGCATGAAGTTATGCTTGGACGCATGCATATGAGGTATTTCCACAAAATAAGAAGTCGAGCTCACATAAGAAGGGATTACATGAATCTCAGTTACATTAAAAGATAAAAAGAATATTGTGTGTTGTTTTAATTTACGTAAATATTTAAAAATATTGAAATAATTCTATGAATATTTTATTTTAATAGAAGATAAATTAGTCTTAGGATAGAATCATTGAAAAATTCTTTTAAAATAAGAGCATAAGAGACTGAGAGTTGTGGTTGAAAACATTTATAAGGATCTCATTTCTATATCAAAAATAGAGAATCTAAAGACTCATTCTTCCACTATCATGAAGGAGAGTCCCAAATTCCCATTCAACTATGTAAAGATGTTCTGTGAATAACTGTAGTGTGAATAGAAACCATGATACTATATTGAGTTTGAAAAGTCAAAAACACATACTTACTGATTTAGTATGAGAATAAAGAAGAAGGTTTCTGATAACCTCCCTAGTTATGCGATGAACGAAGAACCTATGAACCATAAATTTTTAATAAGGATAGAACTACATACCTTTATATTCCTTAAGAAGAATAAGAATAATGCATGTGCATTATTCACATGAGGATAGTTTTTCATGAGTGTTCACATTAGAACTCATCACTCAAAAGAAAATAATTTATACCGCATATATATATATATTATGTAAAAAAAGACATAATCATAGTGCATAAAGTGAAATTATGTAATGAACCTTACATAAATGCATGAAAATGTTAAAATAATCAATTGTTTTTTTGGAAAATATAATAACAAGGTTGTGGGTGATTATGAATGGAATAAAAGGATAGTGGGAGTTGAAATATTAAAAATTAATTAATATAGCACATAAAATAAAAAAGAATAATATTTTTATGTCTTCTAAGGTTAATAAACATGAGAAACCCATGAAACACATACATTCGACATAATTTCAGAAGTAAAAAAATCATAATCTGACACTGCAGTCTGATATCTCATATTATCTATCAATTATCAGAAGAAGAAGGATAAATTATAACTGAGCATTAATTAGTTGACTATCACTTGGTTCATAGAATTATGAGATAAATAGTCTATAATATATAATCATATTATTCTGAATAAATAATAAGAGGCATACATTCAATATTTTTTTCATGTTTGAGATAGCCCGGTGATTATTGTATTCAATGCATCTATTGATTTTTTTCATTGTGAGTAATTTGATCAGCTTTTTTGGAGTCTAGATAAGAAAACCAATGTTATAGTGGTGATCACCTTAGAAGTGTTAGGTAGATATCCTAAATAATTTGATTCAAAGATGATGATTTCAATTGTACATGGTTGGTTCCAAGATAATGAGTTTAAGGAAATCCCCTTGATCAAGTTTTTCATGATAATAAAAGATAATGTGTGTGTGTGATAATATCCATTGTACACTAAGGATATAGTCATCCACACTATAGATAAACCACATCAAAACCCAAGTGTTATCTATAATTTATTATTTTATATGCATTATTTCTAATTATAGTTGAATAATAAAGGAGAATAATTTACTGAATAATTAACATAGGTAAATAAAGGGATAAAATTTTAAATTGGTAAAAAATACTCCCACACTAATTCACACCCACTCTCTGTATATTCATCCCAAAAGTGATCTTAACACCATGATGTATATAACAACCCTACTATTTATTTCATAATTAAAAATGATTTATTAAATAAAATTTCACTTAATAAAACTCATAACATTGAGAGGTCTAGTGTCTTTGGGACTTAGAAACAGTACATAACAACTTAAAACATGAAATACAACATCTTTATTGAAATCTTATTTTATATAACCACAACATTCCTTCATACTTAACATTGCATGGGATAACCTAAGGATGTACACAAGAAAGGGGTGGTCTATAAATCCCAGTAAGGGAGTAAACCATTCATAACATGAAGAATACAATACATGTTAGAAAATAGTCATATAAATGGATCATAAGAGAAACATGAATATAAAGGCATTATATATCATGATTGTCATGAAATGGAAATGTGGAAACAACATAAAACACTACGTGAAAAACATAAAGGAATTAGGACCCCTGTCCCAAAATAGTAAAAAATGTCCTAAAATGAATCAGGTAAACCTCTATACCAACATGACGTATCATGATAATAAACATTCCCAATGCATTGGAGCACTATTATGCCACACCCTTCATAATCATTTCAATATAATGATTAAGTATGCCACATTAATCATATAACATGGATTCATTCAACATCATAATTTATACCATGATAAAAGAATGTGGAATAAATATATTAAAGTCTATAATCAATAAGTATATGTTCAAAAAGTTGAATACCCTTAATAGAGAAATGTGTATGGTATTCACTACACGAAGATTTTGGCTTGGAAAATTGCGGTGCAACTTCGGCTGCCTAATGGCGTGACATAAAAATTCATAAAAATGGTTGATGAGTGGGAAATGGTTATCTCACCATATATACATGAAATAGATAGTAATAGGGTCATATAAATTCATTTCCCACAATATGTAATTAGGAAATATAAGGCGTAACATAATAAAGAAACATGAAGAAAGAGGAGAAATGGATTAACTCATACGAAATTTCAGCATTGTGACAGATGTACATGGGAGGGAATAATTAGAATGAAATAGGTCTACCATCATAAAAAAATAATAAGGGGATTATGGGGTGAGGTTTTAAAACATACCCCATCATTTGTAATTAAAAAATAAAAGGGTATAACAATATAAGTAAACTTGGAAAAAAAATTAGAAAGGAACCCTTACTTGAGTGTGTGACTTCAAAAGCTTAAAGAAGTGATTATTGAGAGCTTAGGGTGACTTGGGAGAATTATAGGGAGGTTAAGAAAGATTAGGGACGTGCTCTAAGTATTTTTAGTGGAGAAAAGTGGGAGATTTAGTGGGTTTGTATAGGAAATCATAGGTTAATTCTTTAATATTTCACCAACATAGGGTTTGGAATATATATAATTAAATATTCAAAACCAAAAACCTTCCCATGGGTTTTACCCATGGTTTTTTCATATATGAGAGAAAAAATATTATTTTATAATTCCATGGGTTGAATATATTAAAATATTATCCTTTCTTATGTGGAGGTGAGTCACATTTTTTAAGAAATAAAGTTAAAATCAAAAAAAATGCTATACATCTTGGAGGATTCACTAAGGAATTGTAAAATATATAAAATAAATATAAAATCACATTATTTTAAATTTAAAACATATATTTGGTATAATATATATTTTATGGTATTTATTACATCATTATTGGGTCATTATGATTTCATAAAAAATACTGTATACTTATAAATTATTTAATTTTTAACCAAAAATTCGACTATCTTAGAAGATTATGAAAAATTCACTGTTGGATAATTCTGACGTCATGATTTCAAAAATAATATTAATTTTATCAAAATAATTTTCTAAATATGTGAATTTTCAATTTTGAAATGAGATCTGATATTTATTGAAAATTGGCAGGTTTTGACAAAAAAAAGATTTTTAACCTTAATAAAAAATTACATTTGACTTCATAAAAATTACATACTCACTTATTATAAATAAAAGTAATTTCATAATAATATTTTATTAAAATATTAATTATTTAAAAAATAATTAATTTATTAAAATAAAATTTTTAAAAATACACTTTCGGTTTTATCGTATAAAAATATAACTCTTATTAAACTGATTACCTATTAATTTACATATAAAGAACTTATATAATCAACATTTATAAGAATATTTTATATAATATTATTAATAAAAAATATTTTAATATAATAATTCATATATTTCTCGAAAGTGCCATTTTTAACCGATAAATTCAAATTCATCTTTTTTTACAAAAGACTACTCACTTAAAGTAATTCATGGAATAAGAAATTTATTCATAAAAATGTATTTCCAAATAAGTAACTAATTCCTTGTTAAATAACCCTTTATAACACCCGCATAAGACCTAAGGGTAAGGTTTGCGATGGTGGGAGACTCTTGGAGCTACTCATATAACATCATCCAGGTGGTAATATCTATTAACTTGAACTTATCACGTATGCGATTCTATTCAATATTAATGTGTTGAATATTGACTTGGTCTTGGTCAAGATAAAATCTCAGTGAAACTTCCTCCTTTCCGAGCTCTGAAAAATGAGCTTCGTACATCCTGAGTCTACTGGATGAGGATATCATCTCCTTTGTCTGTTTCGAAAGGATTTGTTAAAACCTTATATTTATATTACTTGGGTGATCACTGTTCAATGTATATATTCTCAACAGTAATGAAACTTAATGATCATTTAAAAACAATAATAATAAAATTAAAGAGTTCATAGTTTTATATATCCAAAAGACATTAAAATAAAGGTAATTTTATTAATAAATGATCAGTTTGTTGCAACATTCCCCTAATAAGAAATTTTACCCTATAAATTATATTTTCCCACACTAAAACAGATTAGGGTAACTCTGCCTCATCACTTCCTTTGATTCACATGTTTCTTCTTCAAACTTGTGGTTTCTCAACAAAACTTTTATGAGGTGCATTGTATTATTTCGTATAACATTTTCCTTATGATCTAATATCTTCAATGTATTCTCTTTATATGAGAGTTCATTCGCCAATGGTTCCACCTCTAGATTGAGTACATGTGATGGATTTGGTATGTACTTCCTTAAAAGTGAAACATAGAACACATCATGTACTTAAGACAGGTTCGGTGAGAGTGTTAGTCAATATGCCATTTCTCTGATGAAATCATGGATATCAAAAGGGATGATGTACCTTGGACTATGATTTCCCTTCTTCCAAAATTTCATAACTCTCTTCCATGGTGTTATGTGGAGGAAAAGCATATCTCCCACATCAAACTATAGGTCTCATCGATGGTTCTTTGTATAGCTCTTTTGTCGACTCTTAGCATCTTTGTTGTGTTTCTAGATGGTCTTAGCATTCTCCACCATTTCTTCGACCATTTATGGACCTATAAGATTTCACTCCCCAACTTCTTCCCAACATGCTAGTGTTCTGCACATCTTCCCATAAAGGGCTTCATAAGGATCCATTTAGATGCTTGAGTGGAAACTGTTGTTGTAAGAGAACTCAACCATAATAAGATGTTGATCTCATCCTCCTTTGAGGTCCATTGAGAATGTTATCAACATGTCATCATGTTTTTGGATAGTCTTATAAATTTTTCCATCAGTTTCGGAATGATAAGCCATACTAAAGTTCATCTCAGTATTCAGAGCATGTTTGAGTCTCTTCCAGAACATATAGGTGAATCTTGGATCTCAATTTAATACAATCAATAGTTTTACTCCGTGATGTCTTACAACTTCTCTAATGTATATTTATTCTAGTTTATCCAATGAGAAATCCTCTTTAATCACAATGAAGTGTGCAGTCTTTGAAAGAGGATCCACCAAAACCCAGATAACATTGTTTCTTTTTGATGTCTTTAGATGTCCGGTGACAAATTCCATTGTGATGTTATCTCATTTACATGTTGGTATGGGTAATGGTTACATCATCCAATTAGACTTTTAACTCTAAACCATCTCTTTTTAACATACTAGGTACATTTTTGTATATTCAGAGATCTTTTTCTTCATGTTATACCCCCAATAATTCTCTAGTAGATCCTGATACATCTTTTTGTTTCCCCGGTTAATGGAGAAATTTGAACTATGTGTACCATAAAAAATTTATTTATTTAACTCAAGATTATGGAACACATATTCTTGACCCAAATATCACAATTATTTCTTCAATAACATTAAACTATGAGGATTCTCCTTTTTTGATAGATCCACTTTCTTTTAAATTCCCACATCATATTTTTGATCATCCTTTAACCTTTACAAAAGAGATGGTTGAGCAATCATTTGTGAAATTATTGATGATGTTCCCTTATTTATGATTCCCATGTCCATATTCACCAAATCTAAGTAGATTGGATCCTTTCAAATTCTCAACAATGATAGAATTGTTCGGTCCTTTCTACATAGAACATTTCATGTCTTGTTCTCCTTTCTAGGGTGGTAATGGATTGATTATTCTTAATCCTTTATGAGCTCTAACCATCTTCATTGGAGCTTGTTCAAATTTTTTTGTGTGAATATATATTTGAGACATTGGTTATCTATCTATATCTCACACTTTTCCCCAAAAAGATAATGCCACCATATTTTCAATGAAATGATCACAACTGCCAACTCTAGATCATGTGTGGGATATTTTTTATCATTAATTTTTAAATTCCTTGAGTCATAGGTGATGAGTTTTTCATTCTACATCAATACACAGCCCGAGACATTCTTCGAAGCTTCGCTGTAACGACCCGAAATTTTATTAATGAAAATTACTCTTGATCTAATTAAATTCCTTATTATGTAAAATGGTTAAATAAAACATATTCACTTCCATGGATTTTTGTTTTTTTATACCGTTAGGATTTTTTACTGTTGGTAATATAGTCATTTAATAGTGATCAAATGATGAGTATAAATATAAGGCTTTAACAAATCCAATTTACTCAAAAAAAGAAAGCAATGACCTCATCCTGTATAATATCTCTATATTAATCCCATTTGTTGGAGCCCAAAAATGAGGTAGCATCACTCGGATTTTCTCTTGACCAATCTCTAGCTGAGATTCAACGTGTTAATCTTGAATGGAATCGCCTATGGGAGAAGTGGATGTTAATAGAGAATACCACCCAAGTGATGTTATCTGAGCCTCCCCAAGAGTCTATCAACATCACACACCTTACCCTTAGGTATTATGTGGGTGTTATAAGGGGTTATGTAACAATACCCTAGCACTATGATTATTTTCATTATTTTTGGTTAAATAATATACATTCATTTTATTATTGTTACTTTGTAAATGGTTTTTAATGCACAAATAGTATTTTTAGGTAATATTCAATTAAGAAATCTATTTTGATGAATTAATGGAAATTTAATTAAATAATATTTTAATAAACTATTTTTTCTAAATTACTTTTTATTAAATATAAATGATCACATAATTTTTATACAATTCTAATTTTTATTATGGTTTGAATGTTGTTTTTGTCAAAACCCATGAATTTTCGATAAAAGTTTGTTTTTATTTTAAAAGAGTAAATTCAAATATTTTAAAAAATATTTATATAAAATGAATATTATTTTTGGATTCAGGATGTTTAAATTATCTAACCGTGAATTTTTCATAATTTTTTGAGACAGATAAATTTTTGGGTAAAAATTAAATATCACTTAAATATATAATTTGTTTTATGACATCATAATGTCCCAATAGTGATGTAATAAAATAATTTTAAAGGTATATTCGGAGAATATATGTTTGACCTTTAAAATAATGTTATTTTTTATTTGTTTTATTAATTTTATGGTTCCTTAGTGGACCCTTCATGTATTATAAAATATTTTAACATTTTAAAATTATTTCCTTAAGAGTGTAACTCACCTCCGCATAAGAAAACCTAATATTATAAAACATTCAGACATTTTCATTATAAAATAATTTTTTTCAATTCAAATTGGAAAAAATCATGGGCAAAAACCATGGGCAAAAACCCTGGGATGGTTTTTGGTTTTGAATATTCAATTATATAGATTCCAAAAACTAAGTTTGTGAAATATTAAATAATTCCCTTCACTTTTCCTATATAAACCCACCCATGCTCCCACTTATCTTCAAACAAAACACTTTTAGAATGTAAAAAATCTATAATAATCTCTCTAGAATCATCCCAAGGTTCCACATGCTCTCAAGAAGCCCCTCTTAAGGAACTTGAAGTCACACACTTCCATGTAAGGGATCCTCACTTTCCATCCTTCCTTATTTATGCCCAACTTTCCATATATTGTTATGCCCATTTTATTTTCAATTAAAAATGTTTTAGTATGATTTGGAGACTTCCCTTTACTTACCTCATTATGTTTGAATGATGATAGACCCTTTTCTCTCTCATTAATGCTTCCCATGTACACTTGTTGTCATGCCAAAATTATGTAAGGGATTTATCTCTCCTCGTTTACTTTCAAGAAATTATTTTATTTTATGCATATAAATTCCATTACATATGCGAGGATATTATTTTCCATGACCATCTCACTTTCCATTTCATGTATAAATGATGAGAGACTATTTTCTCTCTCATCAACCAATTTTATAGTTTTTATTTGACGTTGTTATGCTGTCGAAGTGACACCAAAATTTCCCATGCCAAAATCATCATGTAAGTGAATACCATTACCATTTCTCTATCAAGGGTATTCAACTTTGTGCACATGTATTTTTTGATTTAGTTATTAAATTTATGTATTCCACATATCTTATTTTAGGAATAAATTAAGATTTTAAATGAATCCATGTTGTATGATCTATATGGCACACTTATGCATGAAATGAAATGATTAAGAAGGGTGTGCCCTGATGGCGCTCTAATGCATTAGCTAAAGAATAGTATCAGGATAAATTAGGTGAAATGAGTGTTTAGTCATACCAATTCATGCGCAATGAGGGTTTACTCATTATAATTCAGGTGCAATGATGGTTTACTCATGCTCCATGTGCAATGAGCCTTAGCTCATGCTAATATCATGTTAAATGTTGTTTCCCCATTTCCATGTTATGATAATCATGATATATCATTCCATTATGTTCATATTTCTCTTATAGTACATTGATATTCCAATTTCCTAACATGTATTTTATTCTTCATGTTATTCCTTTTTTACTCACTGGGATTTATAGCTCACCCTTTGTTATGTATGTCCTCATGTTATACCATGCAATGCTAAGTGTGAAGGAATGTTGTGGTCATGTAAAAGAAGTTTACAATAAATACGTTGTAGTTTAGGTCTTAATTAGTCATGTAATATTCTTAATTTCAAAATAAACATGACCTCTTGATCCTCAGAGTTTTATTAAGTGGAAGTTAATGTAATAAATCATGTTTAATTGTGTAATAAAGATAAGGGTTGTTAAAATTGCTAAAGATTACAAAAATCTCCCCACTTGTGGGTACTGTGAGCACAGGGGAAGTGATAATCCTCTTCTTAAACTACATTAATATTTATTCACATTCATCATTTAATGAAAACTTTACTCTCTTCAGAGTTATCTTGGTAATAGGGTTTTATAATCATGATAAATTTCTCACAAATCAGCAATAATATCCAGATAATCCCAGGAAGCTACATATATCCATCACAGATGATGGCCTCAACCATCCCTCAATTTATTTTTTTAGACAGATCCATATATATATCATGGCTTGTAATTATATTACCCAAGAATGAGACATCATTCAACCAAAACTCACACTTATTGTACTTTTCATAGAGCTTATCCTTGTTCAAGGTATCTAGTACACAACTTAGATTCTCTTCATGCTCCTCCTTGGTTTTAGATTATATTAGAATATCGTCTATAAAGACCACTAAATATTTACTGAGGTAATCTCTAAAGACTATATTCATCAGTTCCATGTATATTTATAGAGAATTAGTGAGTCCAAAAAGCATTACTATGAATTCAAAGTGTCTGTGTATTGTACTAAAAGAAGACTTGGGGATATGTTCCTTCTTTACCCTTACTTGGTAATATCCCGACGACAGATCCACCATGGAGAAGTATTCTTCTCCCTATAGCCAGTCAAACAATTCATCAATTCATGGAAAATGATACTTTTTCTTCATCATGATTTTGTTGATCTCACAATAATAAATATAAAGGCGCATTGACCCATCCTTCTTTATGGTAAAGAGGACTGGTTCACCCCATGGTGAAGCAATTGGGCATATAAACCCTTTATCCAGACTCTCCAGTAGTTGTTTCTTTTTCTCATCAATCTCCACAACAGCCATTATTTACAGATTCTTGGATATTGGAAATTCCTTATGTATAAGATCAATAGATAATTCAAAATCGCTTCTTGGAGAAAGACCAGGCAATTCCTTGGGAAAAACATCAGCAAATTCCCTCACAATGGTAATGTCTTCGAGGATGGTTCCATCCTTAGACTCAATCATCTACGAAAGATATGTTTACTCATAGGTAATTAATATACATGCTTGAGATGATGGTTCCAAATAAGATTCATCCTCCTCCTTTCAATTTTATAGAATTGGGGGTTGATTCACCATATAGAGAGTGATTTTCCTCTAACAAAAATTTATGTTTGATCTACATAGGGAAAGCCAATTAATGACAAGAATTTCCTCAGATTCAACCAAGGGAATTATAATGATTTTCACCGGGAAGTTAAATACTCAAATTCTAATAGGGGAGGAGTTATATTCACGTGATGTAATAATTTCCATGTTTTTTATTTTCACTGACATATCTACTTTCATTATTTGTGGTGATGTTTTGATTTTTCTACTAAAATTTTGGAATATAAAAAATGCATTGAACTAGAATAAAAAAGTATATTTTCTATTATTGAATGAATATCTATTTTACATATCATCACATCATTGTCGAGACTCACTTCAGTGGTAGTGATGGAAAAAGCTCTCACTTGCTGCCAGGGAGGTTGTTGGTTGCCTAAAAAACCCTTTCCTTAGGAAACTGGCTCAAAAAGTGCCCTAGTTCTTTATAGTTGTAGCAATGAAAAATGTTTTGAGGATCGAATAGATCATTCATTTCCTCTTTCACAATAATGTGTTTTTCTTGTCGACAATCACTGGCTATGTTTCTTTCCTTCCCCCACCTAAAGCATTTCCTCATCCCCTTTAGAAAATTTCTTGGGTGCTTCTTTCCACACCTTTGGAAAGTGGGATGCTGGAATTTCATAGAACCTTTGGATTTGTCCATCTGACCACCAGAATTAAAGTCCACTTTTTACTTATAATCCCCATGATAACCCTGAGATTCTCCAATATCCATATCAACATTGAGGGAACTTCAGATAATCTCCTTATAGTTTTCAATGTTTCCAATCACTAGTGATTTTGTAGGATAGGTTTTAGCCCACCAAATAAGTGGTCAACCATTCATTCGGGGGTAATAAAAAAACCATAGGCATATCATGAATGTCTGGTGATGTTTTCCTCCTACGTCCTAATAGATTCTCCATCATTTTTCTTGAGTGAAAGGAAATCTCTTTCCATCTTAATATGGAGGTTATGGGGAAAATATTTATCAAAAAACATTTTCTAGAAATTCTTCCATCCAATCACATGGATACAATCCTCAAGATTTTTATTTTTGATCAATGTCCGCCATTGATCAGATTCACCCTCCATACAATAAGAATCCATATGAACCTTCTCTTATTCATAACATTTAAGGATGGATAAGATCTTCTCAATAGAGATGATCCATTTTTTAGTGATTGAGGGGGCAGATGATCCATTGAAACTAGGAGGCCTTTGTCTCATTAAGCTCTCGATTGAGAATTTTTATTTCATAGGGTGGGGGTGGGGTTGGATGTTTATCTTAACCCATGATTCTATTAAAAAAATGAGTTAACTAAGAGAGTATCATAATAAAGTTTTTTATTCCCACTCTCATCGGATTGGGCATCTAATTAGAACAGTCATCGCATTGATCTTCGCATCAGTTGTTAGCCTCATTATTCCTATTACTGACCATTGTCTATAATAAAGGAAAACTAGGGGAATGTATTTTAAACTATTAAACACATAAATGATAATCAACTAAAAAATGTATAACTTATAAATTACATTCATTTCCTTAACATATGAATTTATAGGCTTCAATATATGTTATCTGTGATCTATTTCCTAAGTTATATTCTTATGGGATTTTTTTCTTTTCACCATTTATAAAGGTTCATACTATGTTTATTGATTTACCAAATCATATCCCCTGGGAGTTTCGAACCAATAGTGCATTAAGGCCTGCATTCATTCACCAATTCCTATTTGAGTCTAGCTGAAAGAGGTTTTTTCTGGTTTTATCCCTAGATACATTTTTTCCAGAGTCACCTCTACTTGTTCATATCCATACAGGGATGTATTTTCCTGATAAAACACTTAATCTGTAATCTCCAAAATTTAGGGATTTTTTTCTTATACTTAGTCTTATCTTGAAGGCTTTTACTAGGGTTTCTTAATCCTAATCCTAAAAAAACTAAACTTGCCCTTTGATAAAAAATATAACCATTCTCTTTATTTCATATTTAAATGTAATTTATTAAATAAAATTACAATTAATAAAACTTGGAATATTGAGATTTATACTGTGTTTTGGGATTAGGTACATAAAATAACAACTTAAAACAGGAAATAAAAAATCCTTATTGAAAGTTTCTTTTACATGACCATAACATTCATTCATACTTAACACTGTATGGGATAACCTGAGGATGTGCACAAGAAAGGGGCAAGCTATAAAGCCCCATAATAGAGTAAACAAGCCGTAATTTGAAGAATAAAATAAATTTTATCCAATAGTAATATCAATGGATCATAATAGAAACATGAACATAAATACATGATATTTCATGATTATCATAACATGGAAATGTGGAAACAACATAAAACAATACATCATAAACATAAAGGAATCAAGTAACCCTATCCCAACACGGTGGAAATATTTCCTAAAAGTAATCAGATAAACCACTCCCCCAATATGATGTGTCGTGATACTAAACATTACCCAATTAATTGGATCTCTATGAGGGTGCACCATTCGTAATCATTTCAATCTCATGCTTGTGTGTTCCACAAAGATCTATAACATGGATTCATTAAAAATCATAATTTATTCCATAATAAATGAATGTGTAATTCATACATGAAATTCTATAATAAATATTTATATGTTCATAAAGGTTAAAACCCTTCATAGATAAATGGGAATGGTATTCATTACATAATGATTATGGAATGGAAAATCACGGTGCAATTTTGGCAGCCTAACAGCGTGACATAAAAATTAATAAAAATGGTTGATGAGAGAGAAATTTGTATCTAATAATATATAAAATAAATATAAAGTAAGGTTTTATATAAATACATGTCCCAGAATAAATAATTTTTAAATATAAATCATAACATAATAAAGAAACTTAAAGAAAGAGGGAAAATATAATAACTCTTACGAAATTTCGACATGGTAACTGGTGTACATGGGAGGGATTAATGAGAAAGAAAGAGGTATAAGATCGTAAAAATAAAATAAGGGTAGTATGGGGGGTGTTAAAACATACCCCATCATTTTTAATTGAAAAATAAAAGAATATAACAATATAAGGAAACTTGGACAAAAATGAGAAAGGAAGGAACCCTTACTTGACTAAGTGACTTCAAAAGCATGAAGAGGGGATTATTGAGAGATTGGGGCACCTTGGGAGGACTATAGATGGGGTAGAACATATTAGGTACGTTATCCACATTTTTTGAGTGAAGATAAGTGGGATCTTGGGTGGGTTTATATCGGAAATCAGAGAGGAATTATTTAATATTTCACAAACTTGGGTTTTGAAATCCATATAAATAAATATTCAAAACCACAAACCTTACCACGGTTTTTTCCTATGGTTTTTGTCAAAGAGTACTGGAAAACATTATTTTATAATTACATGGTCTGAATATGTTAAAATATTAGCCTTTATTATGAGTATGTGAGTCGCATAATTAAAGAAATTAACTTAAAATCATAAAATATGTTTTACGTCAAGGAGGATTCACTAATACATTATAAAGAAGTAAAATAACTATAAAATCACATTATTTTGAATTTAAAACATATATTTGGTCTAATATCTCTTTTATGATATTTATTAAATCACTATTATGTCATTATGATGTCATTAAATACACTTAACACTTATATATTATTTTATTTTTACCTAAAAGTTCGATTATCTCATAAAATTATGAAAAATTTACCATTGAATATTTTCGATGCCCTAATTCCAAAAATAATATTCATTTTATCTGAATAATTTTCTAAATATATGAATTTTCACTTTTAAATTGAGAACAGACATTTATTGAGAATTGACGAGTTTTAACAAAAACAGTATTTAAACCATAATAAAAAATTACATTTGAATTCATAAAAATTATTTAATAATTTTTTATTAATAAAATTAATTTTATAATAATATTTTATGAAAATAGTAATTCTTTTAAAATTTCATTAATGTTTTAAAATATATTCTTTAAAAATGCACTTTATGTTTTATCGTATAAAAATATAACTCTTATCAAACTAGTTACCTAATAAATTACAGAGGATAAACTGATATAATCATAATTTATAATAATTGTTTTTATAATATTATTAATAAAAAATAGTTTAATTTTATAGTTTATATATTTCTCAGAATTCCTATTTTTACCTAAAAAATCTATTTATCATATTCCTCATTTTTCAAGAAAGACTACTCCGATAAAGGAATTGATGAGATAAGAGTTTTTTTATATAAAGGGATTACATAATAAGTAACTAATACATTGTTACATGACACCTTATAACACCCACATAATACCTAAGGGTAAGGTGTGCGATGGTAACAATCTATTGGGGCAGCTCCGATAACATTGTTTGGGTGGTAATCTCTATTAACGTGAACTTATCCCATAGTGGATTTTTTTATGCTTAACATGTTGAAGTTTGACGTGGGATTGGTCGAGAGAGAAGACTAGTGACACTTCCTCCTTTATGAGCTCTAAAAAATGACCCTCGTACGACCTGATTCTTCTGGAAGAGGTTATCATCTTCTTTGAATGTGTCGAAAGATTTTTTAAAACCTTATATTTATATAAGTTGTGTGATCACTGTTCCATGTCTATATTATCAATTCCATTGATAATTAATGGTAATTTAAACCGAATAATAATAAAAAAAATATTTCATGTGTTTTCTATATCCATAAGACATTAAAATAAAGTGAATTTTATTCATAAATGATTGGGTTGTTAATATTTATCAACAAATTAGATGAAATTATTTATCAAGAATGAATAAATATATGTATAAATTATTTTAACATGTCTTTTTTTAAATGGGTGATAAAATAGAACTACTGAATGGAGATATTGATACATAAGTTATCAATTATAACTTTTAAATAATATTATATTTCCTTGGACATTCTAATTAGTTTTTTATCCCTATAAAAGAATGATGGTGTTTGGTTTATAGTGGATCAACTCATGAATTAAGCACATTATTTCATATATGAGAGATATATTTTTAGATATTCTTAGAAAAAATTATATGAAATAGACTATTAAATTTAATCTAATTAAAAATTATAACTTCTTAGATAGAGATCCTCATTTTACATTGAGATTATATAAGGGACTCTATAATGCCTTGGGATTATAAATAAATATGAGTATGGTGAATCATCCTCTGGTAGATGGGTAGATAAAGATTATTATTCCTATTTTAGAATATAAGTTTCAATTGTATTCTCTTTATTTTTGGAGGATGTGGGTTGATCATTTACAATTAAAATAATTTATATATAAAAATGCTTAGAATCCACCAATTTATGAAAAACTTCTTAAGGAATAGTGCGATCACCTATGTTGGTCACAATTATATTTTTCTAAGATAGGTTAAAAGGATCATGTGGAAACAATTTTGGTATTGGACATTATGGATTGTGTTATGTTGATTGAGTAGTGTATGATTTTAGCTCGTAATTAGTATAAATATTACACAGATCATTATTAGTGAACATTTAAATTTTATGTTGTAGATTTTATATTCTTTAGAGTGATATCCAGAATAGGACACTGATGTCCTAGTAAATAAGGGATATTTATTCCATGGAATGTGTGATTTTTTATATTACTGAGTGGATCAGTGAATTGTATTACATATTATATTTTTTAAAAAAATTGTTAAATATTTTATAAAAATTTTCATATTTTCTAGCTAATGATATATTAACAAAACCCAAATAATGTTTCTATATGGGAATAATTTGATTTATAAATTATGGATTATTATATGGAATGAATGATGTGCATTGATCATTATTTAGATAAGATCCTTTAGTGAAGGAAGGTTCCTCTGGTATGGGTAATGTGGAAGCATGGGTTGATCCATGAAGTGCATTTTGAGAGATATAGAGATGAGGAATAAATGGTTTTAATTATTCATGGAAAATAGATCCCAATTATTTTTTATGGATGAAAAGTCTTATGGTGGGGAGATTATTAATGTAATGTAATTTCTAGGTATGTTCCTTTTAGAGTTTTTGAAGTTCTCCAGTTAGAAATTTTTGGTTTAGATGAAAAATTGTGAGATACATAATTAGGATAACTTTATAGGATAAATGTGTATATTGAAAATTTTATCTAGTAGAAATGAATGATTATATGCATGAATAAGATAAAAACTTGAGATAATCATGCATATTAGGAATAATTACATTGTTTTTTTGTTTAAATTATATTTTAACTCCCAAAACTTCTATTTTCACTATCCTGTGATATCGAAAAATATAGGGATTCTTATGACTGATTTAGGGGATTCTTTACCAATGAAAAACGAATATATTTTGATTATTTTTAGAATATACATCAAATCAATGGTTTTCTTTTGATGATTTCTCTAATTCGTCAATCTATCATTAAGACTGTTGCTTTTTTTTAGTATCTTTTATCCAAACTTATAGAATCCAAATTCATGAACTTAGGAATGTGAATTATGAACCCTCATTCCTATTATTATGGAATATAAGGATATAATCCTATCTTGAAATTTTAACTCATAGAATTTTTATATTTTAGGAAATTTCCTAACTTAAAAATTTATTCTGATATATTCTATGAATTGATTGATTTATTATATTTTTATTTTTTTGTTATTCGTTATCGAGGAAATAAATTTCAATAATTATGAAAAAAATAGGATATATTAAAAAATAAATATTTTTAGAATAATTTACTTTTGATGGAAAATTAGGGTATCTTTAAACTTCTTAAATTTAAAATTATTAAGGAATTAAAAACAAATATTTTCAATTGAGTGGATTTAAATTCCCATGGATTTGGAAACAAATTTTTCATAGAAAAAAATGTTTTTATCATAAAATGTTAATAGGTTTTTCAATAAGGAAATTTTTTTATAAAAGGAGATATACTTTTTAATGAAAAATTATATTTTTTTTGTTAAATTAATGCACATAAATAAAACTTATACAATGGTTTGATAAAAATAGTTTAAGAAATATGGGTAGTTATATTAATCAAACCTAATGGGCTCATTTATAAAAAATTGTTTTAGTGAGACCTTGTTTTTTAAACCTCTAAGTTTCATCAATAGGTATAGGTAGCTTAGATAGTGTGCTTTAATGTGAGTAATGGTTGGGATATTCAGAGAAAAAAGGGGACACACACTATTTTGTAAATTTATAATGTATGAGAGGTGATTCATAATTTTCTAATTCTATATAAAAATATAAATTTTGAAATGTGTATATTCTATGTGTTTTTTATTATAAATGTATTAATGTAAGGAATTGAATGGGGTAAGTTATGATTTACATAAAAATATAAAAAATGGATATTTTCTTTTTCATTTTTAAAAATATGGATTTTCCATCAATTTTTTAAAGATGGGACTTACTTGGAATTTGGGGGAATGGTGTTTTTTGGGATATGGTTTTCAAGTAGAGAAAATATTTTCGATATATTATTTAGAACTCAGATTTGATGAAATAGTTTTGGTACATTTTGAAATATTTTACAAAATTATGTGTAAGTTTCTAAACCTTTTGGGTAATTCAATATTTTTGGTTTTAAAATTATTTTTAAAATTATCTTGGGTGATTAGAATTGTAAACTAAATTTTTTAATGTATGAATGTGTATTGGTGTCTTTCGGAAATCCTATAAAGTATATAATTACCACATTAATGATCACTTCAGTAGACATGTAGATTTTATTAGATGAGATATAGGTAATGGGGATACATATTTCTTCATCCATAGTGAGTAATAGTTCCATATTATATTTATGATAGAGGATATTATGACTTTGGGTTTGATTAGTATATTATTGATGTAACATGTATCTCACCTATTTTGATTCATCTTTAGGATTTTTTAGTTTTATAATTAAATTTTATTTCCATAATTTAATTTGGCTCCAAATGGTTTTATTTCAAAGATATGTTACATGAGAATGTATATTTTATGCTTTCTTCATATGGTAAAATCATTATCTGTGGTTTCTTTTATCCCATGTCATTTATCTATAGCCTCTGCAATTGTGGGACATGATTAAAGTCGGTGAAATCCAAGATTGGGCATCAGGATTGGTTATATAATCATCAATTTTTAATATACAATTTTAATCATGTTTTATTAACTTGCAATAATTATAATTAATAAATTAGAGTTGCATCATTCATGTAAGTTGTTGAACCCACCCAAACATGAATGTCTAAAAAATGGGATGATTATAAACCCATCCATATTTTATAATTATACTCTTATTATAGATGTAAGATAATGTTAAATAAAAGTAATTAATATAGATAATCAGATTCAATAATAGGCAGAGGATAGAGATAAAGAAAATAAATATTGAAGATGATGATACTTGCATTAAAGAGTTGAATATTATTTTTATTATATTCTTTGTAATGAAGAGTTTAGGACCTCTTCTTGGGTCAAAAGGATATAAAATTTTATATATTATTATAAGGTAAGGAATTTTTGTTGAATATATTGATAAAAATAAACTTTATGTTCAATTTTTAATGGGTAAAGTGAGGACCCTATTATAAAAAAATTAACGGATTTTTTTGGAAAATACCCATTTCTTAATGGATAAAGAATATAATTTTGAGAATAAATTGGTCCATAAATATAAAATAGAATATTGTTTCAAGAATTAGTCATCAAAATATGACTCAATTCATGGTTTTATTATTTTTTCTAATTTATAAATCATTTCTACATAAAATCCAATCTATAGTGATTTTTTGGATTATTCTTTTGATATTAATTTTAAAATATCATAATAATTTTGGAATTTAAATTACATAACAAACATAGTTTATTATTCATAAAAAAAAATCCTCTAAAACCATGAATAACCTTATCTCTTCTGATCCTTTTCATTATTTTAAAAAATAAGCCACCATTATCTTATTTTTCTATGTTGTATAGACACAATTTTAGCATTAAATAAGTGTTTAGATAATTGTCTCTACATATTAATTAATTTATATTAATTAGATAATATTTATTTAAAATTACAATTATATCATCTTATCATACACATTCCATATTATTCTAAAATTTTCCATAACATAGTAGATATAAATTTTATAATAGAAAGTAGAATTCATATTGAACATAAAAGATTTTTCGAAAAAGGATTTTAATTGTGTTACTCAATCTTTAAGATGATAAAATTAATTTTTTAAAATTAAAAATAAAGGTATTATATTTATACAATATTATAAAACATTAAATATACTTCACCTATGATCCATAAAATTATATACATGTATTTAAAAATAGTTTTGAATGTATAATTTGAAAATTATCTCTTAATTTTAGATAGAATTAAAATTTAAATGTATCAATCAACATATTGCTAAATTAAATCAAGATATTAGAATTACATACCTATTTTTTAAATTCCCAAAAACATAAATTTAAATTAATACATTACTTATAAACTATTATCAACATTCTTCAATAAAAATAGTGATTATAAATCACTTTTACAAATTTTTTAACCCCCTGTTATTTATAAATTTCTTAACACAATAATTTTCATCTAATTTTGACATGAAGATTCACAATATGAAATTAATTATTTTAATGAAATATGAAATTATTAAAATTTACCTATTAAAATAATATATATATATATATATATATATTAAAATTAATATTCTTTTTTAACAATAGATATTTCTTTTCAAATAAAATAAAAAATTCAAGTTTCATACCATGTTATAATTATTTCATTGATTATATTAATAAAAAAAATAAATCGAAATAAATATATATATTTATATTTATAAATATATAATAATTAAATAAATACCTTTAATATAACATAAAAAAGAAATCAAGATTAGTAACATTATTTATCCTTCAAATAAAATATATTTTATAACCTAAAATAGATGTAATAATTTTTAATATAAAATGACTATTTTATTGATTATATTAAATTTAACTAATTAGTCATATAATGGGTATCTAATACCAAATTTTAAAGATCATATATTCATGACACTAATTCTAATGTAACAACTTTCATTGGTTTATGGACCATGCCCTCTCGCTTCACCCATCTTTAGAGGATCTCCTATAACAGGCTACAGGTTGACTATAAACTCCAGAAAACTGGTATTTCCTTATGCTCTCTTTGACAACTCTTCCATCATCATCATGAGGAATTTGATCACCTTTTACTCAGATGATACATTATGGCATCCTTATGGTAGTCACTTCTCAACTTGTTCGATATGCATCCTCTAAATGTAGGTACACTCATGGATTTTATTTCTCCAATTCTAAGCTCCTGCAGGTCGAAGAAGCTTTTCATTCTGCTAAAGGAAGCATGTGCTGAGCTGGTGCATGTGACCTGGATGAGCTTCAATAGAGAGCTTCATAAGTTCTCTTCCTTCAATCATAATACACCCATATATGAAATCTATACTACTATCAATCATTCCAACATGACATATTCATAATTCTGTAATAACTCCATCAATGACCACTTGGAGTGGTGGATACTAGAGGTTCCCAGACACTTCCCTCATCCCTGCTTCACGATGGAAGTCTTTTGGTATCCCCCACTTACTCTATGGGCTAAATTCAACACTTATGGAGCATCCAAAGGGAACCCAGAACCTACTGTTTACAACTTCATCTTTAGGTATGTTGTGGGGGATTTCATGTAATATTACTATAGATCGTGTGGAATTGCAATGACCCATGAAGCAAAGATGTTGGGGGTGATTAATGTACTATATTATTCTCTTAAAAGGGGCATAAATAACATCTGGTTTGAATGAGACTCTTCAACCATGGTTCAGGCAGTCTGGAAGGGACTTATCCGTCTTTCTTGGAAAATGGTCTTGAAATGGGAATGCTACCTCAAGGAACTCTCCTCCCTGAACTACATCATTACACACATCTTCTGGGTATCTAATGCACTCGCAGACGCACTTTCTAATAAAGGATTGCATGAGGACGTTAGTCGATCCAACACCCTCATCACAAATTATCTTTTGAATCTTTTTCAAATATAAAAATTTAATGCTCCCACATTCAGACTCTTGTAGTTTCTTTTTAATTCAAGATCCTTTGATCTCATCTTTCTAAAAAAACTATAATCATTGGTTAAATAATTACAACCACCGATGTTCATATTATAGTCACATAACCCTTTTTGTTTGTATATATAAACATAAGTAATAATCTATCCTAACCCTCCTAAATATTGGCTGGTATGGTAGAGGTTCCAGACCTCAAGCATGCCCCCTACAAATACTAGAATATTTCGACCAATGAATAGGATTTAATCCATACAATTGTGATACTATACCCTCAATATAATAAAAACATCAACACTAAATATCTAAAATATATCATCCAATAAAACATAATATGGAATTATAGTGGCAATGATAACCATAATTCTAATGTAACATATTTGTATCAATAATGGAACTCATGTAATATATTAATCAGACATAAACTACAGGAATCCCATAGCATTTCATTAATATACATGGAATGATAAAATAAATTAAATTAATAAAAATGGAAACATTGTATCTTACCTGGTCCTCAACCACTCCTCAAAACCAACTCCATCCTTGCTTTGATATTCCACATATGGAATGATAGTGACCCGACCGGCCACGAGACCGCTCCCCCGAAGAACCCTAGTTCTTCCTCGTGACGACGTCGGCCACTACCCTGGTCCCTCCCCCACTGTTGGGGGAGGGACCATCGACATCCTTCAATGGAGTGGTCTCTTCTTTTATTCCCTTTTCAAATCCGGATTTGCTTCCCCATTTCCCTCAAATCGCACTCAGACCGAAAGTCCCAGACTTTCTTGAAGGATGCCCTAACCTTTAGATTCAGACTGCGGAGTTCTCGGAATCATCTAATCTTTTGAAGCATACCCTAGTTGAAATATTTCACCAGTGACGACCCTCAGTTGATGAGTTCGACAGATTAATCTTCGGCGATTGGGACTTGCAGGGCAGGGCGACTGTGGGCCTTCTCGATGGCCGTCAAATTATGATATGCTTTGCATCGGAAGCAGACTTCATCAAGGACTGGGCAGGCACTCCTCGCAGTGTTAATGGTCTCAGATACATGCTTCTTCGGTGGTCTTTTGATATTCATATGGAGCAAGATCCTCCATCTATGGCGACATGGGTTAGTTTTCCTAACCTCCCCCTTCCCTTTCAAAATCCTGCTGTGATACGCATGCTGGGAAACTTGTTAGGTTGGTATTTGTGTTCGGATAGTAGAACTGATGCGCTTTGTCGTCCTATTAACCCCCACACATGTATTGAAATGGATGTGTCAAGAGAACCATTTGATTATGTGTGGATTACGGTGGGTGAGGAATACATATACAAGCAACAGGTCGTCTACGAAACCTGGACGAACTTCTGTCCAGAATGCAAGCGATTGGGTCATTCACTGGAACGCTATCACAAGATATCTCACTCTGGTGTGGGGAGGAACAAGTACAGGGGCAAGGAACTAGGGGTTCATGAGGAAGCAGAGATTCTGGGTCAGGCTCCGGCCGGTACAGGACCTCACGGAGTTGCTTTTATGGAAGAGTCTGGGATGAAATCGTGATCACACTCACCTGTGTAGATAATGTCGATGGCCCAGGGCTTACCAACGGTGGCATCAATTTTTAGTAAGCTGAAATCAGATCTCTCCAGACCCCCTTTACACCAAATTGATAGAGTGATGGTGGGAGAATCACTTAACTAGGAGGCAGGAGTTTCACAGGGACTTGGGAGTAACACTGCCATGGTCCAGATACTTCATGACAAGGAGAAGGCCCTTGCATTGGCAATTGCACTGGGTAGTGACCCTTCTCAGTTGTAGGGGACAGTCATGGAGGTTCCTTTCCAGACCAGTATTGGGGAAGCAGGGGTATCGGTCCATGGAAATATTCCAGGGGGTGCGGACTCTCCAACCCGGTCCCCAGTCATCTTGAGCAGGTCTGGACAGGATAAGCCTGCAGGGATTTCTCAACCAGATCTCAATGAGGGAAGGTATACATAGAAATCCTCTTGTGAAAACCGTGAGGTGGCTTTAGAGGAAATGAATAGACAGCACGATTTCATGGGGCGCGGACTCTTACAGGCCAACCAGGCTGAGGCAGCTCGTCGAAGCAGTGGTTCTACACCTCCAAGGGAGCTGCAATTGGTGGACGAGAGCAGGGGTCCAGGCTTGACTCGGACATCAGTCCCCCTATGTAATAGATTTGAAGGTTTATCAGAGGAGAATGTGATTTTGGAACACATTACACCGGGTGAGGAAGATGAGGTTGGCATAGACGAATCCAATCTGGATGAACTGGACCATTCGTCTGAAGTGATCCCAATTCCAAAGAACAGAATCGGTTTTAAAAAGAAGAAGGGTAAGATGGATTACTCCTCACTCCCCCCACCTTTAGAGACCATCTCTTCGAAGAAGTTGTTGGTGTTATTGCTCAATGTGGTGGAGGAGGATTCTTAGGTTTTAATCAAGGAGAGCAACAATGAAATGGGAAGTTCTACTGAAAAGGTAAAGAACATAAAGGAACCTATCCTTTTCTCTGAGGAGGACATGGTAGAAGAATTTCTATATGTTGACATCCCACAGGAAGAGGCTGATATGATGGGAAGATTTGTAAGAGTGGAGGTCAACAACGAGCAGGATAAGTGGATTGACAAATAGGATTTGATCCTAATGAGAGGCTTCAATGATCGGAAAATCAGCAATGAAGAATATATCCGTACATGGGATAAAATGGCGGACCGTTTTGAAGACGTTATTGGGGAAGATCCTGATTCTAAGGTATGGCTAATTAATTTGAATCTTTATAGGGAGGAAAGAAATAATAGGCTAAGGCTATGTTTTGGTAACTTTTCCTTTTCTTATGAGGCATCACCCCTAGACTGATTTGGTTTGTCTCTCACTTTGCCTTTAAAGTTGTTTGGTGGGGTTTTTTTTATTTTGTCTACGGTTAGGGTGCTAATGGTATCAGGAGATGGCCATCCTCATTCTGGATTTCCTTGATTCCCTCGAGGGTGGATCCTTGGGGTCCATTCCATCGTTTGAAGGCTGGGTGAATTCCTCTGGAATTTTCCAAAGGGAGGATTTGGGTCGATGTCGATGGTCATGCCGGAGGACGCTCAAGGTAATCCTGGGTGTTTTTGATCATCTTCTATGATGTCCTTGTGCCCTGGTTCGTGGTTTCTTACGCATGGTTAGTGTTTTTGGTGTTTGTATGTTTTGGTTAATGTTGCTTTTTGGACTCATGTAGCGGGGTACCGGGAACCCATAAACCGGCTTTTGAAAATGGAAAAAAATGTTTGGCGGATATTCCACATATGACTTAATCATCATAACAATTAACTAACCAGTAACTCATCCATATGGGTTTTATGACTATAAAGGTGAATCTAAATGGTGTAAATAAGAAACTTAGAGGTTACCATTAATGGGAAACATTATAGATACAATAATGCATATATTTGAGTGTATATAAATATAATTAAAAAAGGTATATCAATAAGTTTAAAACTCAAATTTAATGTTTTCGTGTGCTTACCAAGCCAATGTTACTCTCAATCATACCTGTTTCAACCAAATATTGGAAAGGATATTTTTTCAATGAAACTATATATGGTACCACAATTCATTGATAGTCCCTCTACATTCCAACAGGCTAGGAAACAATAAAAAAAGATACCACATGATATTAATTAACCCAATAAGGCCCCACCTAGGCCAGTAGTAATCTTATTGTGTAAGAACCCAAGATTTTATGGAATATTTATCTTTGAATAAATATAATTTTTTGATAGTTTTCTTTACATTGAGCACCTTATTTAATCAAACTATGATATACTATAAAAATATTATTATTTAATGTGGTAGTTATTACCTAGCCATTAGATTGGTGGGTATGAATAGTATTAATCAAATTATGGAAAATATTTATCAATTTTTTATTTAATATTAATTTATTTACTAAATTATTAAAAATCAATACATAATTTTTAAGTCATTTTATGCTTTTTTTTCAAAAATGGGGTTTCAATACATTTTATGTGTGAATATTTTAATTAATTTTTACCACTCTTAGATATTTTATTTTATAAAAAGAATATAATTTTTTAAAATAATCATATCAAAATTATCTTAGGGTGAATTTTTGAGAATTTTCTAAAAAAATTGATTTTTGGTTGAATATTGAAAATACTGATTTTTAATGAAAACTATATTTTATTTTCAAGTGTTTTGAAAGAAACATTTTAATTTTATTTTTTTCAAAAATTTAATTATTAAATATTTAAAATAAAAAAAACTTTTGTATCAATGTTATACTTGTTCTTGGTATAAAAATATGTGTAGACTTCAAAAGTCATTTTTTAGAAAACCATTTTTCGTCATGTTTTACTGGTTTATTTTAAAAATAATTTCTACCCATTATAGAAATTGAATCTAATAAAATGGATTCCATATTTTTAATCATATTAATTATTATTATTTAATATATTCAACATAATTTTTTTTCTTAATGAATAATAGAAATTGTAAAAATTTATCATCATAATAAAAGGGTGAATCAGGTTAACCTTGGTTAAAACTAAGTGATAATAAAACAATTTTTTCATATTAATTATTATTTAATTAAGTTATTTTGTCCCTTAATAAATTAGTATTGAGATTTAACTATTATTGGGACACTTTCCATTAAAATTACATAACAATTTTTTAATCGTTTAAAAATTCAATGTATACCCCCCACCTATAAAAGGACACCCCTCTTATCTCTCCTTTACACCACATTGAGCCACATATCTCATCCAAAAAATAATAATTTATCTTATAAATATTCCTATTTATGAATTATATGTTCTATTATTCTTAAAATATCATACCAAGGGTCTTTAAGAAGGGATCTAAAGAAGGTTTTCTGAAGAATGAGTAATCATTTTTACTGAATCCTTCAAATTTATTTCTTTTTATGATTCCTATAAAGATATTACAACTATCCTAAAATTATTACTCCAGTATAAAAAAATATAATTATTTTTATAACTATGTTACATCGATTTTACATCGCTTTTCCATCTTAAAAAAAGTGAAAAACATTGCTTGTGTGCACGTACGGAATATTGTCTCCACATTGCGGTGTATTTTGTTTTCATCACCAGTTTAAATGGATAGATATAAATATGTAACTAATGTATATATATGATATTTATGACATAATTATGTTCTAATTAATATAATTTTTCATTTACCTACTTACCCTTCTTCTCAATAAATATTATAATTTCGTTCATGCATACGTGTGGACCAATGCCTCTATGAAGCGATGTGATTCATTTTTCATGTCCTCATTTCAAGAATGATTATAAACTTTTTTATAATAAATACATATGATATGTATATAATTATTAACTTTATATATATAATTTAACCATGAGAAAACTGCAACTAATAAAACTACTATACTAAAACTTATATGAAAAATGAAGAAGCTAACACTCGAAAATAAATATTTTAATAAAAAATTATTAATGAAAGGATGTTCAAATTTTTATAATTGGATCATATATGATATTATAAGTATGTATATGGTTATTTTATATAATAATAATTAATTTTATTTTATTATAAAAAAGTATAAAGGAACTTACAAAGAAAATCGGACTTATGGTAAGGGTTTAAGGACTCAATATTGTTTTGTTGAAATATAATTAATGTTTTTCACCTATTTATGCTTATGATTATCATATAATTTTACATTTAAATGTTATATCCTAGATACTTCCTAATTCATGTTATTTTAATTTTAAATTCAAATTATTTCATCCAAGGGGTTTTGATTCTAAGTTTACTGAAGTGTTTAGATTTTATTTCACAATCTCATCCTTATTCTAGACTTTTTATGATTAAGTTTACATTGGGGGGGTCATATGATATTTATATATTAAAACAAATAAATTTTTTTATCCTTTATTCATTTATGGAAATTAAATTTTTTCATTTCAATTTCCACTCTCTTTGTACTTAAAATATTGAATTTTATTAAGGAAAATCGACTGTATTTATATCTTCATCCATGAATATATTTCTTCCATTTCTGTATTTTATTTAAAAAAATATAATATTTATTTAATATTCCTAAATGATTTATTAAATTAATTTTTATCCATGTTTTAATTTTATATAAAAACAATTTAAAGGAATACTTTTCTTATTTTTCAAATGAGGCACATTTTATCGAAGGTTTCAACCGAATTTTTTTTAATATTCACCACACTGACGGCCTTTCCTTCTAGAATGAATAATATTTTCTTTGAGTATTCCATTATAATATTCCATTTTTATTTCCTAATAAATTTTTTTACCTATTATTTTTTAACTTTTTATATTTTAAATATGTGTTTTCAAAATGAAAACGTTATTTTCCTCAAGAAATATTCTTGTGATTTTTAAAATTATTTTTATCTATGTAAACGTACTTTAGTGAATATTATACTTTTTTAATGTTATAGTATAATTATTTCATCCTCTATATTCCTTTATATGTTTTATGATCAGTTTGATAGGGGGAATTATTGACATTATATAAGCTTGTTATTCCAATATAGGGAGTTATTGATTATTAAGGCATGTTTATTAAGTTGTATTATTTATTCATTTGATGAATGAAATGGAATTTATAAGTGATTTGTGGGAATAATAATTACATATCCTCTCAATGCATCGGTAGGTATCATGAGAAAAAAAAGTTGGTTATTTTTCCAAGGCCTTGACCATTTATATAATATGTCTTGGCTTGAGGCCTTAATGATAAGTTGTACATGTACCTCATTATGTATTACGTCATTATGAATTGGTTTTTTATGTCCATGTGATTATAGTTATGATATCCATGTATATGTTTTAAACATATGAAATTTTTTATATGGAATTTTTTTTCATCAATTATTCATAAAATATTATACATGCTTTATTTATTCTAAGATAGCTTCTGTTTTATGCATCCCCTTACTGAGAATTTGAGTTCACCCAATTCTTGTGTTTATTTTAAATAGGAAGTAAGGAAATGTTATATTATTGATATGTGAGGAGTGTATAATAATACTCTAAAATGAAAATACTATTTTTTATTTTATGTTTTCAAATATAATCTTGGAATCAAGCATTTATCTAGTTTACCAACACTTTTAAATTATTCATCCCCTTTGATTTTGGTCACTTATATCTAGTCCCATTAAAACAAATTAACCATCATCTTTATGATACTAGGTTTAGGTTATTTACAATTATTATTAGATAAATTTTAATAAAAAACTTGGTAACTAGATTTAATAAAACATATATTAAGGAACATAACCCTAGATAGAATTTGATGAAATGACTAATTGTAGGATTATATAAAAATGTTTTTAGTAAGATATAGATTATGTGGTTTTACCAATAATACATTCATGTTTGGATACTTTAATTGGATATAGTTTTGGAACAGATGCATCTAGGGGTAATAACCCTAAAAATAATTGGTCAAGTATATATCAGCCATCAATTTTTTTCATGGTGAATATTCCCTTTCCACGCAAATGTTATGATAATCACGGTGATATTATTTGGTTAATTAACATTTTACTTACAATCCATTATTAAAATTTTGGAAATATTTTTATTATTTGAATATTTTCCCAATGATACTAAAATTATGATTATGATATTAACTATGAATAAGTATTTAATTTATGTTAATTGTGTTAGAAGTTTCAAAATTATACATTATGATTCAAGATGTTATAATCCAATCCAGTGTATATCATTATTTATAAATGGAAACTTTTATAATGAATATAAATGGTACCAATGCATGTAATCTATGTAGGGATTCATATCTTGGTCAAGATAATGAATTTGAAGATGGAAATGATTAATTAGGGAATCTAAGTCATTTTATGACCAATAACCTTTGTCGTGTGGTTTAGCTTACTGATCTGTAATGTGGTGTAACAATGTTAGACCATTTCATGTGGCAATAGTCTCCATCATTTTTTGTAACCAAAAATACATTTGTCGTTTATAAATGGATAAGTTATTTAAAAAAGATATTTCTATTTGGGAAGTAATGAAAGGGATATGTTTTAATGGTAGTTTATTGTATAAAAGGGTCAACGGATCAATGGTTTTCATTGATTCAAAAAACTAAGGATGTGGAGGCAATATAGATCCTATAGTGGAAGGATTTTATTGTGTTTTTTCTAGAAAAAAATTTTCCTCACTAACAAAGAGTGTCTATGGATATACATTTCCTAATTCTAATATAAAAAGAAGAGGATAATGTTTCTATATACGAAGAAAATTTTACAAGGTTATAAAGGCATGTTATAGACTGCATATGTAATCCAAAGAAAAAAATTGAGCATTTTATTTATGTGATACAGATAATCCTTAAAAGGGAAATAGCCTCTAAAATATTCTCATCATATGAGGATATAGTATCATGTGCTATCAAGACTGAGAAATAATTCTACAAGTCATATGGTTTCAAAGGAAATAAATATAATTAGAGAATAACTAAGAAAAAAATGTATTGGGGGAAGAAGAGAAGGTAAGTAATGTTTCAAAGATCAACCATGATCATTTTAGAATAACAAGTATTATGAACTGAGTATGTATTACTTCAATACCAAACTTGAACAAGGAGTTGTTGGTTTAAGCTCATAATTAATCTTTCAATATTCATCCTTGAAGTATGAAGATGTAAAGGTCTATGAAAGAGTATTTTTGGTGGTAAAACAAAAAAAGGTATATTTTAGGTTATTTGTACATATTTTTAGTGTTTTGGAAAGTTAATTATAATAGAAGGATGTCTAAGGGTATGTTATAACCATTACCAAAACCAGAATAGAAATGGGAAAATATTACCATGGATTTTTTCATCAGACGCCCCAAAACATCAAAAGGGAATAATGTTATTTAGATTTTATTAAAACTACTTATGAATTTAGTGTATTTTATTTATATTATATAATATTCATCCCTTGATAATATTACTCAGTTATACATTAAGTAAATTGTAATATTTACATAGAGTACCACTCACAATCATATTTGGTCAGGATTTGAGGTTTACCTTGATGTTCTAGAGAAGTCTTTTATAGGCTATAGATTCATAGTTTAGTTTCATTATTTATTATTTTCCTAATACATATGGTCAATATAAGAAGAATATTCAATCCTTATAATGAATTTTGAGATATTTATATATGGATTTAAAAGTTTTTTGGGATCAATTACTTCCTTTGGGGGAATTTTCTTACAAGAAAATCTTTCACTTGTGAATTCAGATTTCTTCTTATGAATATCTATATGGAAGGAAGTGTAAAACTCCAATGTTATGGGATTAAGATACATAAATAATTCTATTGGGACTTTATTTTGGTTATTAAATGGTAGATAAGGTTATATCTACTCTGTAATGCATAAGGGTAGCTCATATTCAAAAACAAATTACGCTGACAATCATTGGTGAAATATAGAGTTAGAAGTTAGTGATAAGGTAATACTATGAATATATCCTTTGAATAATGTTATGATATTTTAAAATAAGGTAATGATATAACCTATCTATATTTTTCCCTTCGATTTTTTTTATCATATCGAGATAGTATTTTATTGCTTATCGCTTCCACCGAATCTCTCTCAAGTTCATGATGTGTTCATTGTATCACTCATGAGGAAGTACATTCAATATGATTTAGATGTAATAAACTAAGTGGTCCTACCATGGGAGAAATATATTTCTCATAATGATAAATTTATAGAGATTCTATATCATAGAGAGAAATTTCTATGAAATAATACCACTCACCTAATCAAAGTTTTCTAGAGAAACCAAAAATTTAAGGAAGCTATGTGGAAACCCAAAGATGTGATAAGGCAGAAGTATCCTTTTTTATTTGAATTAAAGTGATGTAATTTTAATGTAAATATTATTATAGAGGTTATAATTTAAAACCTATATATTTTATGATATATTTATTTTTAAATAAATTTTATTTCTTTGATATCTTTCTTTACACAGCACACCATGATTAAATGAACCATTATATATTATTAAAATATTGTTATTTAACATGAAAGACATCACCTAGAATTTTTATTGGATGTTATTTATATTATTAAAAAAATTATGAAAAATAATCATAAATGTTTTATTTAATGCAAATTTTTTGATTAAATCATAATGAATAATTACTCAATTCTTAGTAAAGTCGTTTTTTTTCATAAATATGTTTTTTCAAAAATAGTTTTTTAATGTATTTTGAAAGTAGATATTATAATTAATTTATAGAACTTTTATAAGTTTAATTATATAAAAAAATATAATTTTTTATATCATGATATTAAAATTACTTTATGGGTAATTTTTCCAAATTTTTTGAAAAAATTATTTTTTTGGTGAATGGAGAAAATAATGATTTTTAAATAAAACTATCTATTATTTTGTAGTATATTAAAAGACCCATTTTAATTTGAATTAGTGTTAAAATTTAATTAGATAATTTTTATTAAAAATAATTCATTTTAAAACTTTTTTATCAATATTATACATGATCTTTGTATTAAAATATTTTTAGAGTAAAAAAATGCATTCTTCAGAACACTATTTATCGTCATGATTTTCAAGTTTATTTTAAAATGAATTTATTCCATTTATAGAAATTGAGTATTTTAAAATTATTTCCATAATCTTAAAATTCATAATTAATATCATTTAACATGTTCAACTTATTTTTTGTTTATAATAAATAGCAAAAATAGTAAAAAAGATGTCACCAGGGTAAAAGTGTAAATCGGATAAACCTAGGTTAAAATTGAGTAAACATGCCAAAAAAATCATCTTAATTATTATTGTGTGATTTTATTTATACCATTATAAAATTATGATTCATATTTAATTATTTATAGTAAACTTTCGATTAAAATTACTTAATAATATTTTAATTCTTTAAAAAAAATAAAGGTGTGTCCCTCCCCCATTTATAAAAGGACATCCCTATTTTATCTTCATTACTCCACTTTTCACCACCTAGATCAACCAAATACTTCCCAATTATCTTATAATATTTCTTATCCATGATTTATAGGTTCTTTTATTCTTAAAATTCCATTCCAAGGGTCCTTAATAAGGGATCTAATTATGGTATACCAGAGAAGACGTAATCATTTTTACAGACTTTTTTAAATTTATTTATTCTTATAATTAATCTAAATATATTGTAAACATCCACAAAAAATTAATAAAGTATCATAAATATAATTATATGTTATTATTAGTTAAACGATTTTCCATCCCTTTTTCATCATACGAAAAAAAAACAATGTTCGTGTGTACGTATGGCTTCTCGTATCCATGTAGTGTCATAATTAATTTTTCATAACAATTTTAATTGGATGTTTATAAATATGGAGCTAATGAATATATATTATAATTATAAAATAATTATTTTCCTATAAATATAATATATCATTTACCTTATTACCCTTCTACTCATTAAAAAATGATAACCTCGATTGTGCTTACATGTGAACTACCACCTCCGCGAAGTGATGCGATTCATTTTCCATGTATTCACATAAAAGATGATTATAAATATTTATATAATGAATATTTTTGGTATTTATTTCATTATTATCATTTTTTAGATGATTTAACCATGAGAAATATGCAAGGACCAAAACTACTGAACCAAAACTTACATAAAAATGATATAATTAACACTCAGAAATGATGATTTTAATATATAATTATCAATAAATGGATATTGAAAGTTTATAAGTGGATCATATATGATATTATAATTATGTATATTTTTCTACTATATAATTATAATAAACTTAAATTTATTATATATGAGGTTAAAATCACTTACAATACAAGTAAAACATGAGGTAGGGGTTCTTCATCTTAATATTTTTTTGTTGAGACTTGGTTGATGTTATGCACCTACTTATTTTTATGAGGTGAATATACTTACCTTATGAAATTTTAAATATTTTACCCTCATTAATTCTTGGTATTTATAGTTAAAAATAAAATTATTTCATCCAATAGGTTTTTATTCTAAAGTTACCAAAGTGGTAAGGGTTTAAATCACAATGTCAACCTAATTGGGATTTTTTATGTTTATTTTTTCACTGTGGGAATCATATGATATTTGTATATTAAACCCCATAAATTTTATTCTCCTATTTTTATTTCTATAAATTTAAATTTTACTTTCATTATCCTCTCTATGTAGTTAAAATTCTGAAAGAATGTTTTTATGGAATATAGACTTTATTTCTCACTTTGACAAAGAATATTTTTCATCCATGTACATATTTTCTTTAAAATATTTTCAATAATGTTTTTAATACTCTAAAATTATATATTAAATTCATTTTAACCCATTTTATAATTTTTTATAAAAAAATTAAAGTGAATCTTCTTATCGTTTTCCGAATGAGGCACTTTTCACCAAAGGTTTGAACAGAATCATTATTTTAACATACACCACACAAAAAAGATTTTTCCGCCATCATGGCTACTATTTCATTGAATATTACTTTAAAATATTACATGGTTCTTTAAAAATACAATTTTTTTTCTAATATTTTGTAAAATTGTAGATTTTAAATAATCTGTATCAAAATTAAAAGGATATTTCCCTTATGAAATTTTCAAATTATTTTTAAAAGTATTTTCATCTATGTCAACATGCTTTTATGATTATTATGATTTAAATATGATAAACTATAATGATAACATGAAATATATTTCTATATATGGATAATGATCAGTTTTACATGGTAAAGGATTGACATTATATATGCTATTTCTTCTAATATATAGATTTAATGATTATTAGGGTATGTTTAATATTTTTTTTATCCATATATATAATGAATTGGATTTATTAAGTGATGGGTGAGGATTAGGATTACATATCCCCTCAATTCATCAGTATGTCTCATGAAACAAAAAAGTTTGGGTATTTGGCCAAGGCCTTACCTATTTATATCATATGTCTTGACTCAAGGCCTCGATGGTAAGTTGCAGATGTCTCACATTATAAATTCCATCATTATAAAATTAATTATTGATATCAATATTATTATATTTTTATATCCATGGATAATTTTCAATATCATGAGATTATTTATATGGAATTTAGTTAGCATAATTTATTCCTACAATATTATTCATAACTTATTTATTATATGATATCGTACGTTGTACAAATTCCCTTATTGAGAATATAAGCTCACCCTTTTATTATGTTTATTTTCCATATGATGTCAAGAAGTGTTCTATAATTTATATTCAATGTGGGAATAATAATGTTTTCAAAATAAAATACTGTGTTTTATTTTATGTTTTTAAATGTTGTCTAGGATTCAATAATGTATCTAGTTTATCAATAATACTAAACTATTTAGTCCCTTGTGATGTGATCTCATGTATCTAGTGTCACTATAATAAAGTAATCATTGGATCTAGGATACTAGGTTTGGGGTATTGATATAGTGGTCCACCCCAATTCTACATCCAATAGGAAAGGGGTTTTTTACTAAAATCGTGCTTGCATTTTACACATAATGGGAGGCCTTATCCTAATGCACTTGAATACAAACACATACCTCTACAAAGGATATAACAATCAAAGCTATAAAAAAATAAATTAGGATATAAAATGAAAATTAAAAACATTTACATCCAAAATGGAGTACATGTACATAATCTATAAATTAAAAATGGTCCAAATGAATGCCCAATGAGAAATAGTAAACAAACCTAGAAAAACTCGGGTGAAGGGGTCTTCTCAATGAACTAGTTTCATCAAACAAATTTAATCTTTACTACAACCTCCAAGAACCACTATACTCTCATTTCACCAACCATGATCCTACTATAGTCTCCATAAAACTTTCCATCATTTATTTAAGAAACAAGATGTATGGTAGAAAGTCTCGTGTAGGGTTGAGTATATGCATACCCAGTATGAAGCCTCAAAAACCACCAAGGAACAAATAATAGATGTGTTAACCAAATAAAAATAAAAAAGGTAATGGATGTCCCACTTAGGGAAAAATAACATGAATATGAAACCATAAACATATATACTTCCAGTTAGAGAACTATGGAAATTGAGTCTCGCTCATCAAAAAACTAACATCATAAGAATGTTTGTCACCCTGAGCAACCCATAAACCCAATCTACCCAACTGACTATACCTGAATCATCTCACTAATTGTGGTGGGGTTCTTATTCCTCACAAATATAATTTTCAATTCAGGTAGTATTGAATACATGCCTAAAATATAAAGGACCCAAACATTATAGTTTTGGGGAGTATCAAACTCTAAGACCCTTTGGGGGACCCATTACTTTTTATCAACATGAAACCAAAGGAGTACCAAACCTATGGGCATGCTCTTTTCATCATACCAAAACCTAATTGTCATATTTATCAATTTAAATCCTAATCCTACCAAAATCATGATATAAATGGTCTTAGAGGGTCTAAAAGACCAAAATATAATTATCTATGTAGTAAAAAGATTAGGATAAGCTATTTCATTTATATAATCTGACATGTGAATGAAAATATATGTAAATACCTATGAACGGATCATATTGGATCATTATCTATTAGGCTCTACATTGTTAAAAAGTGATCTATATGGTCACTCTGTAAGAACTTTACACACAAGTTTTACCCAAAAATAAATCCTCCACACACCGAAACTGGTGAATTTTGTCGGCCAATCGATGCATAAATGCATATATCCATGCCAAATCTGCCTCCTTCATGTCACAAATATAATGTACACATTGTATCTCACTGTATAATTTATTAACATAAAAAATTATGGACTATAAATTATATTAACTCCAAGAACACACACTACAGAAGGAATGGGTGGTCATAGTGTAATAGAGAGTGTTTAAATGTGTCCCTACCTGTCTAGGACTAGGGGATTAAAGAGAACCCTTCATTATGACATGAAAATAATTTTCATAGCACTACATTACTCTACACACAATATATCTATTTCTATAATCATTTTTATACTATACAATCATATCCACTTCATCCCCCACTCCCTTCGTACATTAACGCTACATTCCCCGATCATATGGGACACTAGACTCTATCATAAGGGACACTAGACTCAACTCTATCGAACTTTTAATGGAATAATTGTATTTAAGATAATATTTCAATTACATAATATATAATTCTAGGTAACAAGTAAATAAGGGTGATATTTCATAATAAAGGTGAAAATTTTCATTGAAAACAAATGGTGGATTCACTATAATAATATCAAAAGGGAAACAACAAACAACAACAATAATAACATATAGATTCACAATAAAAATCATTTTATTGAAGTTCATGAGATGATAAAATATTCCTACATTAGATTTCATTCATCACTATACACTGAATACATACTCTATACACACCAAAGGATCAACACATGATAATCACTAGTTTAAGGGCCCTCCAAGATAGTAATGGAATCAGAATCACACCCCAAGAAGTTGAGATATTTATGGGGAAAAAGGGATCTTCCAGATTGATTGAGTGATCAACATAATTTTATAATGAAAACATTTATCGGTCCTATAACAGTGAAACAAAATTGATTTTGGTAAAATTTATCATTGTCAAATAAAGAAAACAATAAAATAGAAATCATCATACCATAATGTCCCTATATGAATTCAATATATGAGAACCATGTAATTATAAAATACCTTCATAACTTCCTAGTAATCATGGTCAACTATCATAACTTATGAATATTGACACCCATCGTGCTGCAATGAATGTCATCATGACATATATTTTCTCATATAAGATAAACTATAAATTACTCCATTCTAAACAAATTCCATGGTCCAATCCCACCAATATGACCCAATACATTGTATATAAGGTAAAACTAAGGGTTCCACACATATTGAAATAATTACATGATATTATATTTAAAACACAGTAAATCATTAGGATGTAATTTCCATAACCATGTTGAAGAGTTAATAATCATGGATCAAATTAAAAAACAAACTAAAATGAGACTTTCTGATATAAAAAATCAAAAAAGATTTAATAGAAAAAATATGGGTCATTACAGTTTACCTAACATTAATGATTTTAATCTTTAAAAGAAAAACATAATGCAAATGATGAGGTTTCTAATCCTAAATTTTATTGTCTCATTCCAAGAAGATCTCTGAATGGTTCCCATGCTACAATACACTTTTAATAGATGTTTCACTTAACCTATGTGGGTACTCTCCAATCGATACTCAATCAACACCAAGAAATTAGAGAATATTGAATCATCCTCAACGAGTAGATCACTCTAGTCAATGTCAAATGATGGTACATACATAGGGGTTATATTTCTTCCATATCCAAACATTCCCAACAACATCATGGAAAGACTATCATGAACATGTGTTCTCCCCCCATGAACTCCAGATTCTAACATGATTTGTCTACATAAGACTTACAACGATTTTGATCTATCCTCATCCACTCCTAGATAACTTTTACCTTATAAATCATCAATTTCACTTACTTTGGTCTCATCAGTGATGATTCCCTGGTCTCCATCCATCACAATGTTGGCCTAAAGGGTGTCTCGTAGAGGCACTCAAAATATTTCATTCCAATAATGCAAGGATAAATATTATTTCATGAAAAAAGCACTAAAGGTATGTGATCCTCCTAGGTATAGCTAAAATCCATCAAAAATTCCCTCAATATATCCTTTATAACCTATATGGTTCTCTCAGTCAACCCATCCATTTGAGGGTGGAATATTGTACTCTATTAAAACTTTTTTCCAAAATCCTCCTATAATATTCTATATAATTGGGATGTGAATCTAGAAACATAGTTGAAAACAATAATTTATTGAATCCCATGAATCATGATGATCTCAATCACATATAAAAATACTAAATTTTTCACTGATCTTTGTTCTGAAATAGGTAGAATGTGAACTAACTTGGTTAGTCTATTGATTATCACACAAATTATAGTTTGAACCTTTGATGGAGATGTAATTCCCATAAAAAATACCATTATTATACCATATCACTTCTATTTTAGAACCTCTAGAGGTTGATCCAATTCTGTGAGAACTAGGTGTTAGAACATTACCTACTAACAAGTTAAGAACTATGATAAAAACTCCACAACACTCATTGTTATACTAGGACACAAAAATAGATGCATGAGGTATTGGTACATTTTCATCACACATTCATGTACTATTAATGGTTAATTATGTAATTTCATTAGTACCAACTTATATAGTGCAATTGGAACAATTTTCCATCCTTGGAAGGGAATGATGTGTTCCCCACCTTATGAATATCTATGAATTGCATCACCTAATGATATCTAGTTAGTTAGAACCTTATAATTTATATCTCCCAAATGGGCCTATCTCTTTTAATAGAGAAGAGAATATACCGCTACCCTTAATTAGATATAGGTAGCTTCTCTATTATCCAGCAAGGAAAACAACTTCACCACCAACTACTCAAATTCTTCCATAATCAAATGAGCTAGATTTCTTGTTAAGGGAATCAACCACCATGTTTCCCTTCATAGTAGAATAAGTATTTTTTAATTCATGGATCTATAGGAATTCTAATCATCATCTCAACCTCAGGTTAATATCTATCTACGAGAAGATGTATCTAATGAGATTATGGGTAATGTAGATTATGAACCACTCACTGAGAACATAATGTCTCTATGTATTCATGGTGAACACTACCACTTCTAACTCCAAATCATGGGTCAGGTGGTTCTAATCATATTACATCAAATTCTATGACTCATAAGCATTCACTTCTAGGATCTTCATTAGTAAACAACCAAACCCAGTTCTAGAGGCATTATAGAACACCCTTTACTCAACTCCTTTCTCTAAAAACCATAGAACATAATCACTCTTAAACATATACTTTAGATCCTTAAATTATCTTTGATATCGCTTAAACTTTGTGGGTCATAAAACAACTACACTAAAACATAAGAGGGGGTGAAATATGTTCTTGAAATTTTCATCACATTAAAACCACACTTTTAAGGTATGATATGTTTTTATTTTTCTTAACATAGTAATTTAGTAAAAATAAAATAAAAAATAAAAATATTTATCACATAAAATTTATAGAGGTTCGGGGAATAGATATCTCCCAGCCCACTCCACTAATTATCAAGAACTAGAGCATGGTGATTTTCCCTAAAACTAGACCTTTTCATAGGGACTGATTAGATGAGTGAAAGTAGTTGTCACTTGGTAAAAAATAATGACATTTTACTAGTGTCTTACAAGTATGTACAAAACACTATCCATCAACACTTAGTACTAGGAGTGATCACTTCAAACAATATAAATGAATAAAGAGATATTACAAATAAAGAACATAGTTGTAATATGCGATTGACTTAAGAGAATAATTACCTTTAATATAAAAATAATAGGGAAGAGTATCTCAAGTGTTTCATATAAAACACAAGAAGAGAAATCAATTAAATAATAGATATAGAACATGAGTCTTCTTCTTCTTTTTTGTTCCGTAGAGAAGCACATAGAGCTTCAAGAGAGAGAGAGATAAGAGTGCAAGGGTTATTATTATATTATTATTGCTTATATATTTTATATAAATAAAATAATCTTGTATAAAATCTTTCTCAATATTTTACATCATAATATACCATAAAATATAGTCTCTAAATTAAATTCTAGATGTCATTTTCTCAAAAATACCTCAATAACAGTATTGAACAATAAATTATTTTTTACTATTTTCTTCTCTTGGTACATGAAGCCTTTTATAAAATGATTATAATTTAAATAGGTTATCCATTGTTTAATGCAACAATGATTGCACTAACTTCCAATTTATGTACTCCAATCGTAATAAATAGGCAGGTTGTAGAATGATGTATCCAATTCTAGATCACCACAGAGATGAATTCCATGGATTCAAATTCACATAGATGAATTGATCCATGTATTAATTATTCATGTAGCTAAATCACATAGTTATATTGATCATATAGCTTAATTTGGTGTATCTGATTAAATCACATAGCTGATTGGAACCACATAGCTGAATTTTTCCATAGATCCAATTCACATAATCAGATACTCCATGTAGTTGATTTAAGTAGATTTTTCACTAAAGTATCTATTTCTTCAGTAAGTGTTTCATAGATTTATGATATTTTCATATATATAATTCTGAAATGTATCTTATTAATAGATATATCCAAATATCACCATAGCTGATTGCTTCATGTAGCTGATTTTCCAGACTTAAGAAAATTTTAGCAAGACCTTAAAAAATGGAAAATGAATAGCTGAATTGATTTTAATAAATATAAAACCTAAAAATACACTTAAAAATTTATTATAAAAATATAATGGGTTTTTTAAATCATAAAAACATAAAGAACTCTAGATATTTTGTAACATTATTAGTCCAACAATATCCCCCTTTTTTAGGATCACAAAACCCATTAAAAAAGAAATATGAATGTTTAAATAGTTTAAGAATTTTTACAAAAAACATATGTTATATATATTTATTTTAAAATATTGTGTTTAGAATTTTTTCAACCCATTTCCCATCATAATCTATCAAATATATCTACTCCCATTTTTTAAATTAAAATGGAAGGCTAAGGAAAATGGAAAACACTTTTAATATAGCACTTTGATAGATTATATATTTTAGTATAGTGTTAATACTCAAATTGAATTATTGTATGATTGAACTTTATAAAATTTAATAGAATAAAACATTAAATGTTATGAAAAAACCTTAAATGGAAAAAATCAATTAATAACCAAAAATAGATAAATGAAAAACATTGAATGAAAACAGTCGCATTAAAAAGAAAAAAAAATAATTAAGGATGTACACTGATACAAAAATACTAGATCGAACCCAAATAAATATATTTAATAATATAATTATACAAAAATAGTTTTTAGATTTTATAAAACTTGAATAGTGGTTTGGGTGGAGGTTTCTTAAATGTTGGAGAGGAGGAAGAGTTGAAAGGATGGTCAACCACTAGAGGTAAGACTACTCTTCCAAGCTCTATTGTAGTTTCCTAAGTCTCAAACCCGGGTCTATCTCATCATCTCAGGGTAGTTGTGATCAAGACCTTCTCAAGATTTCCAAAATATATGTTGAAAAAATAAAGGAAATAACTCAAAAAAAAGTTAGTTTCTTTATAGGATAGGAATAATTTTCCTCATTATCAATAGATTCAATAATAATAGCAACAAAAAACTTCAACTATTACTTATAACAAATCCTGTTAGGATTAAACATAGAATCCACTCTCTTCCTAGAACCTCTATAGGTATCTGGTGGTGATGGTCCAAGAGATAATATACCTTATTGATAAAATAGTCCATAAATACACATAGTAAGCCTATCAATTTTATAATATTTATAAAAGTACAATATGGTTGTGAATGCTTATATGTGTATTTGAGAAATTGATGATAAACTATTTTCCATCACTCCTTTAGAGGATTTAATTTTCCCAGAGGAAAAAATATGATATGTAATGACCATGTAAATAGTATAAGGAGTAAATTTAGTGGTTTGAGGTTCTATATATATCCTATCTTTAATAAAGTTGGTTGAGACTTGTATCCTAATCATCATTCCTTCCAAATAGGTGATCTTGAGGTACATATCTACTAGCTTCTCTATCTGGACTTAAACTAGTAGTTTAATATGGTACTTAAACTATCATCCTAAAATTTTAATAAAAATAAGCTCCTTTCCTCTATTTTCATCTAGAACAACAAGATTTTCTTCATACTAAAGGAAATTGGAATCCTCTTCTAAAGAGTCTGTGTACAAGTATGTAATTCGGTCATAAATCTTAACTATAATAGTTATAAAATGTTGATTGTTTTTTATTAGACCAATCATACATGAAACCATATATCATACTTAATTGGTTACTCCCAAGGATTCTTCTAGTTTAGAACCATTAGATGAAACAAATTCCAAAAAAGTACTCAACCATGTCATTCAATGACACATCATTTTCAAGTAAAATAATTCTGATATCTTATTTGGTTTTTTAAATCTCATATAACATATCCTTTTTTAATTCTTTCATAAGAACATGGGTAAATGAGTCACACTATAAATACTAGATCTTGTATTTTACTAAATTCAAATATGAAGACATATGTTAAAATAGATTTTGAAAAATAGGAACCACTTATGTTTCTGATGTGGTTGTGGAACTATGATGAAATCTCTTAATTAACTCAAATTTACTCACAACCACACTCTTTGGATAGTGAAATCTCTCTTTAATCATAGTATTGAATTTTTTAATTTCTTCAAGTGGAGGAACATAAATACCCCATTGAAGTAGAGTCATATTCTAACCCATATCTCTTTGAGATTACATAAGCACTCCAAGTTCATTAACCTTAGATCTGGTAGTACATATTCCTCCAGGATCACTTATTTAAGATCTCATAGCCTCAATTTCTTGAGCACTCACACTAGATACAATAAGTTTAAATGGTTGGATTTTATTTTTCAATGTCTTATGGGAATCCATCATTTCAAAAAGATTATTAAAATTATCCTGACACACTGAACTATTATATAGAAGTCTGATTTTATATTTGAAAGATATTATCTCTTTCTTTAAATCCACATAATCTCCCTTGAGATTATCAAATTTAGTAATAACAAAAAAGGTAAAAGTCCACATGTATTTTTCAATATATAAACTTTTATAAATTTTTCTAATACAATTATAATCCTCTTAAACATTAGGAGAAGATGGAGTAATTTATGTGTTATGTGAAAGAATAGAAGCATCTTATACAACTAAATCCCCATATCTATCTTTGTCAATAGAAGGTGATCAAAGTATTGGATGCGCTCAACCACAAGTTCCTCGATGACCTCAATAGTAGGTACATGAGGCACATTATCCACTAGAATTTCCTATTCATGTTAAACTCCATCAACTTTATCAACATCTTTCCCAACTGGATGATCTAATTAAGCACTACTAACAATTTTAGCCTCTTGACTCATAACTACTTCCATAATTGTTCTATAATCTAGAACTATAGGTGCTTCTCTCTCAATAAATATCTCTTTTACTTTCCTAGAAGGAACCCTCCTAGTGGGTATTGCATCCTTGTTAGGTGAGGTAGTAGAGGGATCCCATTGAGTTGATGATTGTGGTGGCATAAGCACCTAATATTCGACTTTATGTCTGATAATCCTTAGATATATTGAGGTAGCATCCTAGATGTAACCAAATGTTGTAAAGAGAACTTCTAAAAATTCTTTTCTCTTATGACACTCCATTACTTCTCCTTCATTGAGATATGCTTATTTCCATTTCAACACTATGGAAATGAGCCTTCCATAAGGGTAGCAATTCAAATTCTACTTACCATGGAAGTAGTTGGGATGAAACACATCATTTCTTGAGATAGATTCAACTTGATATTATTGACCAGGACAGATAATTGGTACATATCTTGAAAAAACACTTTCTCCATCTCACCATCCCTTTAAGAAATTCCAGTTTGGATAAACATGCATAGAACATTACATTCTAGATTTAGGTATTTCACAACCTTATTTTCAAAATAAGGGGAACCAAAAAGAAATATAAAAACATTAATTGGTCAAACTGATCTCATACCAACTAATGTGTGGCTAAATTTTTACTCTCTATGATGAGAATAGTGTCGGATTTACTCCATTTACACTGAAGAAACTAAAAAATATTTCCCATTCACATTCAATGAAATAACATCCGCTAATTTTCTGAACTTGAACTTGGAATTACTCATGAAATAGTTAACTTCATCCTCAAATAGAAAAATACTTTCTTCTCATAAAAATTGAATTTCAATCCTTCAAATTGAAAAAGATTATTCAACAACACATCATTTCCTTTAAAACAAGCCATATCTATGGATTTTCCTGCATTAACATGATGTGTAACAAAATATACCTTTGCTTTATTTTATGATTTGGAAATATGATAATATCCTCACATAAAATTGCTCATCACTGAAATTTTATTATAAGTTCAAGTGAAATGAAGTGATTTTCCAGCTTTAGGGATGAAGGGATGTAGAAAAATAGAAAGGGGGGAGAGGATTTATTTAGTTTTTAGGTCATGTACCTCATTTATTAAATGGATAGATTGATTATTTAGTCTTAGGTATAGTTATATCTTAAAATAAATGAGAAAAAAATTACATAAAATAGGGTAGAATAGAATAAAATAAACAGAAGTTAATTTTATTCTCTAAATTTTAATGAGAAAAAAATAAATATAAAATTAGAATATTATTATTTAATTTCCATAAATATTTAAAATATAAATAAGTTAAAAATAAATATAAAAATTTAAATATAATTACAATAAATAAAAATTTAAACTCATTTAAATTTGGATAACCCTATTTCCTGCATAATAAAATCAAAAAATTCACAAGCAAGGGATTAGTAAAAATATATTCTAATTGATTCTCAATAGTGATAAAGGACCACCCCCATTATCCATTTGACCAATATCCTTTATTTATGTCCTAAAAGTCAAATCCTTCACCCTCATCCCTCCCCATCCCAAGAGTATGAGGGGCCACTCGGGTTCTAATCGGCCTCCTCATTTCATCCCTCTTACAAACCTGTCTTTTCTTCCCCCTCACCTATCATCAAGCTCAACCACAGGGTTCCATATTTCATTCAATGATTCCCTAAGATCGATATATCTTTTATAGAGTTCACTAAGGAATTATACCTATACAGTCTCTACCTTATGGAATTATTTGGTTTTAATTGACCATTAGTGGACTCCTATGACCGTTTAATCTCTGAATCAGGGAACCTGCAACATCCCAATGTTGTAGAGATCCTTGACCACCAACATCTTATCATTATATTTAATATTGAGGAAGAAATTATTTATTACTAGACCATCATTAGGTGTTTCTTCAATGGTTTCTATTTCTTCATCATCCATTGGAATTTTTATTTTCACTTTAGATGATATCCTCCAATAATTCCTATCTGTGAAAGATTTATAGAAATTCCTCTACCATTTCAAAACCCTTCAATACACTTACTGCTAGTAAATTTGGTCTACATATTTCTGTTCATTAACAGTATATCCCATTCCCTTTTCCATTCAATCTCTCCCCACATCTATTTTGAAATAAATGTGTCAAATCCTATGATTCGGTTTGTGTGGATTGACCTTGAGAATGAATACTAGTTTGAAAAGGTGGTGGTTTTTAAATATTTGATGGATTTATACTCTTTTTTTCATTATCTGGGTCACTACCATCATGTTTGAAAGCATGAATAGGTAAAATATGGTTTTAATCCTCTTGTACCACCCTCTGGGGTTGATTAGGAAGGTATTTATCCATTGAGGTCATATGCGGCTATGGTCACTTCTCCCTTGAGATCTAAAATTGGTTCATCCAAAGCCGATAGTGGTGGTAACAGGACAGTAGTCCTAGAAGGTGTGAATCAGTCATTTGGTAAAGAGATATCAATGGCCCTACATTTGATCAGATAGGTCAAAACTATTCATAAAAAGGTTGATCCCAACTAGAAAGAGGCAAGATATGTGATTACATAACTGAAGGTTACGGATATATTTGATAAACTGAGAAGGGATTTGGATTATCACAATGTGTCAAAACAGACCCCGTTGAGATTATAGGGGATCAAATGGTGAGTGTAGTATCTTTTTTGGATACAGATCCATCTTTTTAATAGGTTGTTTTTATTTACCTTATAGATACATGAAAATTGGTGCAACATGTAGCAAGCGAATGTGGTACATCAGTCTGCATAGTCAATGGGAGTTCGAGGTAGGGAAATCGAGATGAAAAGGATATTCAGGTGAAGGCTACGATTAGCTCAAACCACAGAAGTTCTCCTATATTTACAAATGCTTTGAAGGTATGGAGGTTGAATGTTAGGTTAAATAATAAGGAGATGTAGTTCTAGTGGAGATGGTAATCCATCCACCTTTTCCTCATGAGATCTTCCCTATCGGCGAAGGCTTCTATGGGGTTGGACCTGATGATGATACATGTAGTCTTTTATCAATTGAAAGTGTAGATGGAATGAGAAGTAGAGGTCTCCAAATTCCTAATAGGAATAAGGGTCAGAATGGAAACTGATATGTATGGGAATTCATTGTGATTAATGGGAAGAAAGATAAAGGTCATAAATATTATTCCAAACTACCTAAGCTAATTGAAACAAGGTTTATTAAAAGGATTAAGGAAAAAAATAGTGAGCTCATAGCTCATGGATAGGAATGTAATAATTTAACGGACAATGGAATGACCAAATGTGATTATTATAAGGTATAAGATCAGGTTGGTGTGGTAAGGTTAGTGGATGCAGGAAAAGGATATAATATGAACCTAATTATTCACTTTGAGGAATAAATTCTTGAAGGGGCTTGTCATATTAATTCTCCATAAGAGGATTTTGAAAGAATATATTAGAGGATGATTCATGTTAATGTGAATGAGGATCAACATGTGTGGATCAATAAACAAGATTATATCATGGAACATGGATTCAATGAAATGAATATCAATGTGGATTAGTTTTTCTATACTTTGTACTTGATAGCTAATCATTTGTAATCTCTAATCAAAGATGATCTGGATACATAGGAAAGAGAACTTCAATGGGTGTTATATATGGTGACTAATTACAATAATTTAAGTCTAATCTTTAATAATTTTGTATTTTATTTTTTTCTACAACCCTTCAATATTGATCTTGTGCGGTTTCCCACTTTTACCTCAAAATTTATTCTGGAATAAAAATTTAATTTTCAGTTTTGTAGCAATAAATTCAAGAGTGATATCTCATTTTTTTAGTGTGATATCCTAATAAATGATGTCGTGGATCTATGTTATTTATTTTTTACTGGTTTATTTGATTATTATAAATGTTTATATAAATAGTGTTATCACATTTGATTGAAACATGACTGTAATTGAATAAAAATATCCATCAAAGTGTGTTTCATCAAAAACACTTTTTCACAAAAAACTAGGAGTAGTAATGTATTCTACTTCAATAGTAGATAATGAAAATAATTTTTTTTTCTTACTAGGATAGGGTACTATGGATATATCTATAAAATGGAATGTTTATAAGGTAATATTTATATCAATTCTACACCCACCAAAGTCCATATCAAAATATAAAGTTTAATTGAAATCAGAGTTTTTCAGAAAAAAATATAGAAAAAAGATATTGTTCCTTGATATTTTCTTAGAATATTTCACATGTTCACATTGAAACCATAATTTCCAGTTTACTAGAAATTAAATATTGTAGAATACCAATTATTCCTCTATATAGATTTTTATTAACAATTTTTCCAGCCTCATCCAAATCAACCTTTTCATTAGAACTCAAAGGAGTTTCATGTACTTTATCATTTTAAAATCCAATTATATTAATTATTTAAATCAGTTATTTACTTTGATTCAATGAATTACCAAATTATTTTTGATATAACTGAAAACCATGAATGAAATTTGACTTACCCATCAAGCACATTTAAAATTCCATTTCATGATTTTTGAAAAATCATAACATAGTTTTCTTATTTGCAGAACTAAAAACACCTCATCAATATATATTTGAAATAAAAAAATATTTGAAGATGAGGTTTTCCTGAAAATATTTGGATCTTCCACCCCTATTGAAAATAAATTTGGTAAAATAAATTAACTAAAATGATCATTCAAAACTCTAGGTGATTTTTTAAAGACATAAAATATTTAGTATGTTTCAAAATAGAATTTGAAAAATGGGTATTTTCAAAACTAAGAGGTTTTTCAACATAATATTCCTCCATAAAAAATACATTTAAAAAATAAAATTTCACAACTATATAATATAATTTGAAATACATGTTCAATTCATAGGTTAGGATAATCCTAGTGGATTATAATCTAGCTATGGGTGCTAAGGAATATTCATAATCTATCCCTTCTTCTTGGTTGTACCCTTTTTCTACTAACCTAGAATTATTCTTAATAATCAAAACATAACCATCATGTTGATTCCTAAAAAACAACTTATTTATTATAAAAGGGTAATCATGGGTTCTATCAACTAATACACATACCTTTTTCTTCTTGAAAATTTTTAACTCTTTTTGTATTGTAAGATCCCAATTCTTTGTTGAGGTTAAAAGGATTTTATTTTCTGTTTTTTCATATTTTTTATCCAATTAAATTTTCCTAATACCTTAGAGAAGAAATTGGTAGTGTTTAAGAATTTTTTAGATCCTAGAGATCTGATTTATGGCGACAAAAATAAGGGTTCATGTTCAATGCATGATTAGTTCTAATTTTGCACCTCAAACTATGTGGCCCTATAAGGGTGCCTCATGGTTTACCTAAACCATGTGAGGGGAATTTGGCAATTTGGGGATAAGATAGAGGTTGTTTACAGGATTCACGTGTTTTGTTTAACTGTGTAGGGTGTTCTCCCTAGATAGTGGGGTATACATGGTGGGTGCATGGTTTGGCCAATTGTGCTTTTAAGATGCACAAACTCTTAAAAAGTGGTAAAATTTCTTTTTTTCTCTTACATAATTTTAATCTACATTCCTATATTTCATTCTTCTCCACACACATAGCATCCCTCTTCTCCTCCTATTTTTAAGCTCTTATAAACCTAAAGCATGGATTTTAATTAATTCTTCCTTGCATACTCTGATCAGACCACTGTCTATCATATTGGATCACCACTAGTAAACTCTCCATTCGGTTATCCCCTTTCATAATTATTCTTATTATTGATGTATTTATTTTAGTGTGAGATCATATTCCCTATTTTCAAGGCATTTTTTTATTTTTCTATTTTTTCTGATTTGGACCAAGCCAAAGTCTGATACAGTAAAAATGCTCTACCATGTGAATAAGGTAGGTTCTATATATTTTTTCCCTAAGGGTTTTTTTGTCTATTCGATTATCATCATAGTGACATACATCAGGACTTATATTTTATAATATTAAATTAAATGATAATTTGTAAATTAATTATTGAACCTAATTTGGGTCACCCATTTAGCACAAAATCATGGTTGGAGATTTTAAACCTTAACCTGAATGACCCATGAGGTTTTATCTTTTATCTTACCTATTTTAAACCACATTTTTTTGTGTGTGAGCTCACCACCCTTATAGTGGGAGCCTCTTAAAATTAAATAAGTTAGTTGGAGAGGATAATGCCTCATTTTCCATGTTATTAAATGATATTAAAATTTTCAAATTATAAATTTCAAATGGAGTTTTGTAATGAGATGGATATTATTTTAGATTGTACATATTTATACTGAAAATTATAATTGGTTATGGAAAATAGTATATCCCTCATATTCTATTATATTATTTGCTTGATGGTTGAAACTTCAGTATAGAACTAACATCTTAAGAAGTTATGGAACCTGTTACTTATGGTATGGCACCAACTAGGGGATCAAGGTATGATACATACAACCCCTAGTTATGATTACTTACGGTATGGAACAAACTAGGGGATCAAGGTATGGTACTTGCGAACCCTATGTATGATTACTTATAATATGGAACCAATGAGGGGATCAAGGTATGGAACATGTAACCCCTAGGTAGATTAATTATGGTATGGAACTGACCAGAGAATCGAGGTATGGAACTTGTGACTTCTAGATATGGTTGTTTATGGTATCACATAGATAAGGAAGATCAAGGTATTTCACCTTCAACTTTTGTATACATTACGTCTCAAAATATAGGTCTCCCTGGTGATACGTCTTGGGACCTACCCATGTACGTCTCTTACTCCATTCACATGTGTAATATCTAGATATAGTTGTTACCTTATATTGACACTTCAGACACACACACACACACACACAGATATATATATATATATATATATATTGATGCTCATATGTTGCATCCTTCTCTTATTATAACATGTAATCATGGACTTGTCTATTTTGTATTCACCTTACATCTTACCTATTATACCTTCACATGGTTGTAGCTTATATGCACAAGCTTTCTCTATTATACATACCATTGGTGGTGGCCTAATCAGTATATCCCATATCATGTTTGGGCTCTCGATTGGTACCCCAACAGACTTCATGGGTGCAGGTAGGGACAGGGTAAAATTCCCAGTTGTTGATTCTTGATTGACTTATGCATTGGATTAGGGGAGCATAGGAAAAAACTATAGATCATGATGATATCTGGAGACTGTATTTTGGATTTTTTGATTCTTCGTTACACAGGCATATACGTGTGCCTGCTTCCATGTTTTATTAATCCTTTTTTGGTTTAAATATATGAATTTTCATCATTTTTCCAATGGATCTAGATATGTCTACACCTATATATTTATCTTTTATAGATGATTTTTCTTTTTCTGTTATTTGATATTATTATTCTTCTATTAATCTATTAATTATGACATTGTTAAAATATTATTATGAAGGTATAGTCTCCCCATTGTACAACTATGGACCCTCGGTACTAGTTGGTAGCCTCTAGCATACAAGGAGGCACACTGGAGGCCTTGTGGCCTACCAGGTTCGGTAACTTATAATTTAAATGGGTCCAGTACATTAAAAATTTATATCATTGGTTTATTTTATTTTCCTTACACTTTTGGTATTGTAGAAATGAGACTAGTACATGTTGGAATTTGGTAATGATCATGTTTTAGGAGTATCTAACCTGCATATGGGGACTAAACCAAATTACCTGGGATGGGACATGATGTTATAGTTTATGCTTATTATATTTTATTTGATTCCACTATTGGGTGATATACTTGATATGTGATGTTGTTATTATTATGATTTTGGATTAAATTTTATCCATATCCATTATGGATAATAATCACTGATCATGAATCATTTTAGTCACCTTATATGATTAATATGACATCCATTATGCCACGACATATAGGGTTCACTACATGACTATATAATACATGTTGTATGTGCCTTGAGTAATATATCTAATATGCTACTAAAGTCATTACAAGAAAACAGAGATTGAATAATTTTTTATTAAATTTTATACATCAACCAAAATTGTGTTTTCCTATAAAGGTAGATGATGGCACCCTAACTAACCAATTATCACATGTTTGAGTTATGTAATTGAGGTTACGTAGAGTGAAACATTATTTGATTTTGAATAGAAGAATGCCATTTTTAATATAAAAATTGACCCTACCTATATATATTGAGAAGGATTATTTTTTTAATAAAATAATCTTATACTACATATTACATTCTTATATCAAATTTAAAGGTCAAGATACAGTTGAATGAACTACCGATTTTAATTTATAAGGTACGTACTTTTATAAATTGGGAATGATTCTTCATTTAACTAGTCTATTGTTATAATTAGAGAACATGTAGATCATAAAATCTAATATGTTCTCTATTAAATGGGTATGTTAATTGAATCTAAAAGGGTGTTTTCCTCTATAATTTTCAACTAACAGTCCATATATCAGACCGTTATAGTGAAATAAAGAGCTTGACCTAGACAAAACCATAGTAGTGGGAAGTATGCAATGTCTCTAATTTAATTTATGATTGTTCCTATCACTCAGATTAGATTTGAGAGTGGGTAGAGGGGTGTTACTATTATATAGGAAGTCTTATACCTATCCTAATCTTATATCTATAAATTTAACGTTGTTAAATCGTATCTGAGGTTTGTTCTTGGATTTATTGGAGTTATTCCACCACAAAGACCACGATTAATTATCCATTAGGGTGGTAATGATCATGCTCTATATGTGGTGGGACATGATCCACCGATGGTACCTCTAATGGTCCCACCTATGGAACCTTTTGATATTCCTGACGCGGGTGATGATGCCAGAACTCAAGGGGAATTCCCACATCTTATGAAGACTATATAGGGATCTCCATGACTTTCCTCTTTTATGGAAGAGTTTTCGTGAGATATTCTCCAACAGTATACACCTAATTTTTTAATACATGGTGGCCCATAAGAATTAGGTTCATGGTTATATTCCATATTGACTATATTCGAGAACATTGAGAAACCTCTTGATAGGAGTGTGAATCTCGCTACGTATATGTTTCTGGATTCATCAAGGAAATTGTGGGATTTTTTCAACCAGGTGGATTATCATTAGGGTATGGCCTAGGATGGTATTCATATAGTATTCTATGAATACTATTTCTCTGATACCTTGAAGGTCGATTATTCTTGGTAGTTCATGAACTCACAGTAGGATTTGATGTCTCTAATGGATTAATCAGTTCATTTTATAGTGCTTCGGCACTTTGTGACTATCTATACTACTATTGAGTAATCAAAAGTTATACATTTAATTAATGGGTCAGGAATATTATTCATTATCAAGAATTTTTTTTATTGACTAAAATGTATAATATAGTAAACTAGGATTTTATTATCCAACATAATCTGAGGGAAGATGGAGGTCTAGATCATAGTGGACCAGCTTCTCAACCTAGTAGTGAAGTATATTGTTTTAGGAAGCATCTATTAGAGACCTCTTGTGAGGAAAATTCCATTCAAAGTACACATACTAGTAGTTTTTCAATCTATCATTAGTGTGGGGATCAGGGGAATGTGAAACCTCAATGTGTGAGAGCCACAATTGAGTGTCTATCTTGTGGGAGGATGGGCCTCTTACATTAGTTTTATATAATATTACCTCTAGTGTCTAGTGAGATGGGATCAGCACTAACTCCGAGTCTTTGAGTGGGAAGAGTAGCTCCATGATAGGTGGGGATCTTGATTGCTACCAGTAGGTAAGGCCAAGGAGGTGTTCATGGTCAAGGGATCTAGGTCGTAGTTTCACATCATCATCATAATGAGCATGCTCAAGGAATACATTTTGTATCTCAGGGATATGGAATGGGATAATTTTATGTAGTGAAGCATGTTTCAAGAGAGTATATTCCTGGACCTTCTATAGTGTGAGCTACAATTTTAGTATCATCTACCTTGGTATCTTTTTTTCACACTTGAGCATCAAATTATTTTATCTCTATGTCTATTGTGGAAAGAATCACACTCAAAATTCATTACTTATGTGGGGTTATGACCTTTTAAAATCCTTTGGGTATTCATTAAAAAAGTGTATAAAAATTTATAGATTTCCCCCTAGAGAAAGGTGGTTATCACTTTTTATGGAACATATTTTTTTCTCAAGATGACGAGCTTTGATGTCATACTTGAGATACATAGGATAGTTCCTTATCATGACTATATCACTGGAGTGTGTCTTCCATATCACCAAAGGGTGGTACAGATATTCACAAGGGTTAATGGGATGTCTAGGAAGGTAGATAAAGATGAGATCATTGTGGGTTGAGTGGCATGGAAACCTATATTTATAGCCATTATATATGTCTGGTGGAATTCCCTCATGTAGTATATAATTTCAAGGATGTATTCCAAGATGAATTTTCTAGTTTACCTCCTAAGAAAGTGGTGGAGTTCTATATTGATCTATTTCTAGGAGATGTAAAAGTTACCATTCCTCCTTATAGGATGGACACTATTGAGTTACATGAGCTCAAGAGATAGTTAGAAGACTTAGAAGATAATTGTTTTCTATGGCCTAGTAATTCTCCTTGGGGTTCACCAGTCCTTTTTACCATGAAGGTGGATGTATTGCTTAATATTTTTTTATATTATTATAATTTGAATCATCTTACCGTGAAAAACATGTATTTTTTTCCACATATGGATAGCCTCTTTTATCGACTCTGAGAGGGACATGCTTCTCAATGATTTATTTGAGATCATCCTATTACCAACTATATGTTAGAATTTCATAAATACCTCATATAGTGTTCCATAGAAGGTATTTCCTTTATGTGTATATGGTTATGTATTTCGGTCTCACAAATTTGTTGTCCATTTTCACGGCTCTCATGAATCTAATTTCCCACCCATTTTTGAATTCATTTGTGGAATTCTTTATAGATTAATTATTGGTGTATTATTTTAGTAGACAAAATTATTCCAAACATCTTGAGATTTTTAGGAATACATTGAGAGAGAACCATATGTATGATAATATTTATAAACACTAATTTTGTATCATGAAATTCCACTTCTTGTGTCACATCATCTCATAGGTAGGATTCTCAGTTTACCTATAGAATGTGAGAGCTATAGTTTCTTGGGAGAATCCCAAAAAATTATTTGATATGTGGAGTTTCTTGGGGATATATAGTTATTACAGAACCTTTATTCAGGACTTCTCACTCCTATAAGATCCTCTTATAGGCTTGAATAATAAGGGTGTGATGTTTATATGGTGTGAATCATATGAGACATCCTTTTAATAGATGAAAGGGAGACTAACTTCAGTGCTGATCCTGATGCTACCACAACTGGGAATAATCTATAAAGTCTATTATAACACATCAGGTATCAGGATAGGAGCAGTTCTAATATAGGATGATTGATTCATGCCATATGGATCTCTTCATTATAGGGAACAAGACAGAAATTACCTAATGCACGATCTCGATTTAGCAATTGTGGTTCATACATTTCATTATTGGAGGCATTATTTTCTTGGAGACTATTTCTTGGTGTATACGAACTAAAAAAGACTCAGGTATATTTTCACACACCGTGACATAAAACATAGGCATAGAAGGTGGGTTAAATACCTTCAATCCTTTGATTATGATCTTTCTTATATACCCAGTAAATACAATGTTGTAGAAGATGCTCTTATCAAGAAGAATCAGACATAGTCAACTTGAGAGTCTAGTGATGAGTGGAAGCTTATGGATATATTTTATAAGATTCACATGGAGGTTCAGGATCATCATAGATAGTTTATACATGCATTGTTATAAGTGACCACTTAACTTTTGGGGAGAGTTAACATGGTAAAATTACGATATCCTACGGGTTTAATACTAATGGATAGTTTTTCAGTAGAGGATCTACTACCAGTATAGATTGTTGGTGAGGATGAGATCTTATGCATCCATGGACATGTTTGGGTTCATACATAAATCTATGACGAGTTGATGCAAGAGTAACATGCTTCTAATTGGGAAGTACATATTGGTCTTACCAAGATGTATCGTGACTTACGTTTACAGTATTGGTGGCTTGGTGTTAAAAGGGAAATAGCTGGCTTTGTTACTTGGTGTTCCACTTGTCATCTGGTGAAGGCAAGAAATCAGCAACCAATAGGTCTTTTACAGCATTTTACTATTCCTGTATTAAAATGGGATGATTTCAGGATTTATTTTTTGACCAGATTATTTAGATCCCCTTGAGGCAGTGGTTCGGTATGGGTTTTCATTGAAAGGATCATGAAGGTCACTCATGTCTTACTTTTCAGAGATACCTTCTTGGTGGATGATATTTGGAGACTATTTATCAGTGATATTGTATAACTACACATGGTTCCTAAAACTATCATTTCTTATATTGATTATCATTTCACGTTTAGGTTCTAGTGGGGATTACAAAAACCTATGGTACTCAAGTTCTTTTGAGCATAGACATTCACCATCAGATCAATGGCCAGTCAGAACTAATGATACAGGTATTAGAGGACATGTTCTAAGCATGAACCCTTGATTCTGTAGGTTCTTAGGAGAAAAATATTCCTCTTACTGAGTTTTATTATAATAAAATATTTTATTTGATGATACATATGGATCCATATGAGGCCTTATATGGTATTCCATTTAATTCACCTTTGTTCTAGTTAGAGGCATGTGATGCAACACTCCTTGGACCTCATCTCATTTAGGAGACTTTAGAGTATGTTCAGTTGATCAAGAAGAAAATGTCTACAACTCAAACTGTGTATAAGTCACAAATCAATCTTCACCATCAACCACTAGAGTTTGATATTTGGGATTAGGTATTCTTGAAAGTATTTACTAGATTAGAGCATTGATGTTTGAGATGGAGGGGAAGTTTTCAACTCAATTCATTAGACCATTTGAGGTTGAGGAGAGAGTCGGGTAGGTATCCAATCGGTTGCAGTTACCTTTGAGGTACTAGGATATGCATGAAATCTTTCATGTTTCACAGCTTCATTGGTACTATTTTGATATTTCTCATATATTTCATCCTAATGAGGTTGAGTTGGATTTAGATGTGTCCTTTGAGGAGCATCTCATACTTATAATGGAAAAGAACATGAAGACTCTATGAGGTAGGTTTGCTCCTCTGGTATGGGTGCTATGGAACCATGGCCATGTAATAGATGAGACATGGGAGTGAGAAGATGATGTACATTCTCAATGTCTAGAGTTATTATTATATGATGGTTTACGACCCATATAAGGTAAACTCGGGGATAAATTTATTTAATGGGGTAAGACTATAAGATCCAAGATTTTATTTGAGGTAAAGAACCTTTATTTTCAGTTTTTTTAATATTTTTTATCATTATAACTATGAATAGTCTTTTACAGGTTAAATCAAGAGTGTTCGGGGCTTTTTTGGAACCCAAATATATGAGTTATGGAGATAATAAGAGAGTTGAATGGTTAGTTCATGGTTAGTGCTAACTGTGCACCTCAAATCATGTGGTCCTATAAGGATTCCAAATAGTTTTTCTTACCATTTAAGGGGAGGTTTTCTAGGTTGGGTAGAGATATAGGGTGTGAAAAATATGTTAATGATTTGTTTAACCATGAATTATAGGCCATACGGGGGTGCTCCCTAAAAAGTGGGGTGTGTACAGTTTGCGTAACGTTTTACCATTCATTTAGCCAAACCATGAAACCTTTTTAAAAGTGGATAAATTATCTTTTTTCACTTACATATTTTTAATCCTCGCCCCTCCATTTATTACCTATCAATTGATATAGTATCCCTATTCTCCTCCTCCTTTTGATCTCCTCTAAGCCAAAAGATAATATTTGAATCCATTCTTACGTCTATATTCTGATCAAACCAATGTCTATCACATTGGTTCAATATCAATAATCTATCTATTCCTTTATCTCATTTCATCATTAGTCTTCCTATTAATGGATCTATTTTAATGAAAACTCATATTAATTATTTTAAGATAATTTTTTATTCTTCTGTTATATTTCGATATCGACTAAACCAAAGTCTGAAACTGAATATGTGTTATATTGTAGCCACAAGGTAGGTGGTCTATACCTTTTCTATAAGGTTTCGTTTTCTATTTCACTATCACTATTTTTTCTCACTCAAAACCTTCTACTTTTTGTTTTTAAATTAAAGGATAAGCCTTACATTATTTATTTCACCTAATTTGGGTCACCCTTGTAGCACCTAATCGTGGTAGGAGGTTGTCAACCTCAACTCATGCCACCCATGAGGTGTGTTCTTTTATATTTCTTGTGTTAGACAACCCATTTTGGGTGTGTGATCTTTCCACCCTTATAGTGTAATCCTCTTTAAATTAAATGATTTAGTTGGAGAGGATCATTCCTCCTTTTCCATGTTATTAATTTCTATTAAAATGGTTAAATGATTGGTTTCAAATGTAAATTTGGAATGATATGGATATTCTATTTGATATTTCCTCTTTATACTAATAATTTTAATTGGGTATCAACACTAACATATCCCTCATCTTTTATTATATTATTTTATTGATGTTAGAAACCTCATTATGGAACCGAATTCTTAAGAAGTTATAGAACCGATTACTTATGGTATGGCACCGACTAGGGGATCAATGTATTTCACATGAGACCCTTAGGTATGATTACATGCGATATGGAAATGACTAGGGGATCAAGTTATGTCACTAGTAACCCCTGGGTATGATTACATACGGTATGAAACTGAATTGGGGATTGAGTTATGGTTCTTTCAACCCCTAGGTATGATTACATACATTATGGAATCGCCCACAAAATTGAGGTATGGAATATGTGACCCCTAGATATGGTTTTTTATGATATTTAATTGATGATTAAGATCGAGGTATAGAACCTTTATCTTCTATATACATTATGTCTATATATATATATATATCACACTGGTTATACACCGTGGAACCTAACCCATGTAGGTCTGTTGCTCTTTTCACATGTGGCATATGCTAAGTTGGTTGTTACCTGTTGTTGACACTTAATATATATATATATATATATATATATATATATATATTCTCATCTTTTATAGCCTACTATTGTTATATCTTGTGCTCAAGGACTCATCTTTTTGTTATATCTTGTTGTTCTTTGATTTTTTTATATACACTGTTGGCAGTGTACTGGTTAGTATATCTCACACCCTATTCAGGTCTCTGATTTGTACTCATACATACTTCATGGATTTAGGTAGGGACAAGGGAAAGAACCTAGTTGTTGATGCTTGATTCATTATTGTATGGTAGTTGGGGAGCACAGGACTGAGTTGTGGCTCGTGATGTTATCTGGATATAGTATTTTGGTCTTTTGGTTCTTTGTTATACCTATATGTATATAGGCCTATTTCCAGGTTTTCTTGTTCATTTTTGGTTTAGAGACATGAAATTTAATATTTCTTAATATGGATAAAGATATTTATAAACCTGTATATTTATCTTATGTAAATGATTTATCTTCTTGTGTTAGTTGATTTTATTCTTCCTATATTTATCCATTTATTACTCCAATGTTATACTTTGATTATGAGGGTATAGTCTCTCTACTAAACCACCATAGGCCATCACTGCATGTCAGCACCTGTTGGTATATTTGGATGCACACTTGAGGCCTTATGGACAACTGGGTTCAGTTACTTATGAGTGTACTAGGTTCAAGACATTAAATACATAGCTAAAACCCAACTCTCGTCAGCTAACGATTCTTTGAAGGTTTTAGGTCCTAGTTGAGATAAAAAGGAAAAAATTTATAAAAGTTTTCTTATACTACTTTTATTCTTAATCCCTTCCTCTAGGCTTCCTATAACAGTTTCTACATGATATTTTTTCAGGGTACTAGGCTATCTAGGTAGCACACTTTTAGGTTCACTAGTATCCATCTTTTTATGTTTTGTTTCACCAAAATCAAGATTAAAATATTCATCATTTTTATTTCATAAAATAGGCTCAGGTCTTATGTTTTCAAAAGAGTCACTTAACTCATCAACTTGAGTCTTTTTGGGATCAAACAGATCACTTTCATTAAATTTTACATTATTTGATTCCTCATAAATATTTGACCTTTTGTTAAAAACATTATAATCCTTGGACATAGTATAATATCCATGAAATATTCCTTTTTCAACATTTAGATCAAATTTAAAAATATTATCTGTTGTGTTCATATTGTAAAGTTTTCATCCAAACTCTTTGATGTACACAACTATTGTATTTATATTATTCTATAGGTCATGGGGTGTCTTCTTCAAAATAGGCCTAATTAGAACTTTGTTTATGAAATAACATGTTTTATTTACATCTTAATCTAATAAATGAGTGGTAAAGTTATATTCAGATAACATAGTCCTATCAATTTCTCATGGGGTCGTATTCCTCCTTTTAGAAACACCATTATGTTGAGGAGTTACAGGGGAAGAAAATTTATCTTTTATTGCATGTTCTGAATAGTAATAAATGAACATGTGGTTTTGAAAATATCCTCCACGGTCACTTCTCAAAGAAATAATTTTGGAGTATTCATATTTTTGGACCAATTTAAAAAATATTATATACATAGAATAAGCTTCATTTTTAACACTAAAAAAGAAAACAAACGTAAATATTGAAAAATAATCAACTTACACCAAAAAAATATTTTATTATTAGGATTTCTATTCTAGATGGTCTAAATATCTGTGTGGATAAGACAGGTGGACTATATTTAGAAAACACTTTAATTGATTTAAAACATTTCTTGTGTTTCTTTCCAATTTGGAATGAATAGTATAGTTTATCTTTGCTCAATTTAAGTTGAGGTAAATTTGAAACGAAATTTATTTTATAAAATTTTCTCAAATAATAAACATTACAATGTACAAGAATTATATTGAAGATCCAAGATTAATTTTTTCATTATTTAAATAGTTCAATTTTTATCTACACAAATAATTAAGATAAAAATAATAGACATTATTTATTCTACGTGCCTTAAATTTAAGAGATCTATTTTAAAAAAGACATAGGAATTATTTGAAAATCAATTGAAAAAAAATCATCAAAAATTTAGGAAATGCATATTATATTGTGCTCCAATCCTTACACGAAGAGAACTTTGTTGATGAGGACTAAACCAAGACTTCAAACAGATCCAACTCCAAAAACATTATTTTGGATTGTCACCAAAATTGATATATCCTCCATCAATTTTGGATCAGTGATGAAATTTTGAGAAATCTCCACTCATTTTCCTTGAGAATCATATATTCATAAACCATTTTCATTAATTATCATACAAAATTTCCCCAAAAAAATAATTAAAAAGAAACTATTTTCGTACCCATAATATCTTGGATCCTGGAATGTTAGAAACCAATGATTTGGGAACCCAAATATTATTGTACTATCTAAAAATTACAATAAAGTATTTTGAAAAATTATTGAATGACAAGAGTTATTAACTCCATAAAATTTTGGTTTTATTAAACTAAAAATAGTAGCATAGATTCTAAGTTCTTCACAATGGAAAAAAATTAGACATGTTTTTTGTTCTTGAAAAGAGGTACAAAATAATTTTTATAGATCTTTGTATTTTCACCTTTTCTTCCTATTCAAAATTTATCTTTTTGGACTTTATTATTATCGAGTATTTGGTTTAATTAGTTTTATACTTTTTTGAAAAAAACTACTTTCCTACTTAATATTTTTAACTTCTTTTTGTATGATTGCAATTTTGTTATGATGTTCAATTTAAGATACAATCAATTTTCCAACTTTACTTTCTGATCTACAATATATTTTTCTAAGACCTATTTTTCACTAACAACATCATAATATTAATTTATGATGGATTTATTTTTCTTTTTATTATTTCATAATTTTTTTCTATCATGGTAAAATATTTATATAATTCTTCAACGGAGAAATTTTTAGATTCCGATTTAGATGCTGAATAGTAAGAAGAATGTAACTCATTTGTTTGTGCCATGAAGCACATGTTAGACTTCTGGTTTTAATTTTGAGATTTAGAATATAAGATAGAATAATTATTGTATTCCTATGAGAAACTCATAGTATCCTTCATTTCTTTATTTCATTTCTTCTTAAGGCCATCATACTTGAAATAATTATTCTTAAACTTATTGTTAGATTACAATTGAGGGTAATTTGGCTTGATGATCCTGAGTTTCATTCAATTGTATCATTTATCCTATTTAATGTTTCCCTCATAATTCTTATACTTATTAAATGGTTTTATAAAACCTATTCTCTTATTGTAAAATTTCTTAAACTTTCTATCAAACTGTGAAATATAATCATTTGATTCAAAATTTATTGAGGTACATTCTTCCCTAGATGATTCATAAATTGGTAAGATCTTATTCATCTTGTAATATTTTTAAGCAGAATCCTCAAAGGAAGAATTTTAATTTTTAATAAGTTTATTATACCTAGACTCAACTTCAATTTTTGTTCCATACATCATGAGTAAACCAATAAGAACACTTATTTGGAAATCTTTGAAAGTTGTAGATTTCCTAATGGTAGCTGAAATTATACTTCATATGGGAGGTATAGTTATTAGGATTTTTAGAGCTTTATCTAGTTATGTAAAAGGTATTCATAAATCAGAAACATTATTTACAACCATAGTAAGTCTTCAATTTAACTAAGGGATACTCTATCCTTGAATCATTCTAAAATTATAAAACAGAAGTGTTTTAGTATTGTATCAAGGATATCGCATGTTTTTAGTTACTTTATAGGCCATTGATATGGTAGTACACATCTCATGTTTTGTACCACATTGATAAACTCTATTGAAATCATCTATAAAGATTCCATATATGATAACATTATTGGATTTGGAGTTTAATTCATAGCTGGATTTGATGGTAGCATCCCATGTTTCAAGATAAACCTTGGTAATTTCATAAGGGTTGAAAGCCTTTAGATAAAATTTTACCCTAAGATTTTTTAGGTTTATAATCATGTTCACTCCTTCCAAATGAGCGTTGGTAAATTCACATAGGAATAAATACTTGGATATGGGTATTATTTTCCCCATAAAATCTAATGAAGAAGAAGGTCGTCGAGACCCATAGATCATGTGAGCCTCCAAGGGATATGTGATATCATGAATATCACAAGGTAACACGAAGGAACTATACACCGTTCATATTTTGAAAAATAATCAATGAGGTCCCATCAAAATGTCCTTCCACTCTTGAAAAGGTGCCCTTGACAACCAATGATCACACATAGGAAACTAGATAAGTTCCCCCAGGGCATGTGGATTATTAGTTGGCCACCATCTGGAAACCCATCCAAAAAATCCTTTGAAAATAGTGGGAAATATTCAAAATGCATAGGCCTCTTGTGGTTATAAACCTCACGTGATGGATCATAGATGATGATAATGGTTGTACTTGAAAACATTCAACCAAACTCATGAGACCAATGAGCCTTTGTAAAATAAAACCATGTAAATAAAAGGGAAAAATGAGGGAGCCACTTGAAGTGATAAACATCATGCGATGCACCCCTATCAATATGCAAGACACCATGAGACCACAATGACGTGTCTTCCTCATCTTGAGAAATCCCATCGACATGTCATCCTTGTCACACGAAGAGCCTCAGGTGTGTCCAGGAAACCTCACACTCACCCTTTGGATCCCTAAGGACAAATGGATGAATTCTTCCATGAAATGTTTCTTCATCTCCATATAACCATTATTGTTCATGTGATTCATCACCTAGAGGTAGAGAATTTGTCTTCAAAATTTCTCAATCACCCTCATGAACTCCCCAACCATTTTAATATAAATAAATAAAATAAATGAGGGAGGAGGTGGAAGCCTCTCATGGTTATATAACTCTCATGACATGCTATGGATGTCCGCAGCATGGTCTAGCAAGACCACTTGACTAGTCTGCCTAATCCCGTGAAGGCCCCTTTTTAAACCATCCTTGTCTCATGGAAACTCCAATACAATTCACCTAAGATCTTGTGAAGGCATTTTGATATGTTCCCTTATCTCGTGAATGTCCTTGGGATTGTCATTATTAAAATATAGAATATCTTAGGAATGACTGTATGATTTAATGAGTCCCCATTAATTGGAAATAAACCAATAAAGTAGGCGTTTACTAGAGGGACTCACCGTTTCTAAAAATAGGGCGACACCCTTATAGAAATCCATGGAAGAGACTCATGAAGACACATGAAACCAAACATCTTCTCCAACTCTAGTATAGATTTTTATGATACGTGTTATGGAAACCTGTGAATTCTCAGGGTGTAGAAACATATAAATCCTTCACCCTAGCATGAAAATGGAAGTGAATATCTAAAAACAATAACACTAATCTATAGATGAAGAGTTTTTCTTATCACATTTAGATGCATCAATTATAAAGATGATTTCTCAGATAATAGGATCTCATGACTGGAATGTTTTTCATCAGGTAAAGATGTCGACGAACAGCCTAAGTGATCATGAAACATGCATAAAACACATAGAATGATCACCCATAGATCATGAAAATTACTTCTATGAAGACCTTAAAATAAAATCCAAGATATCTAATACATCGTGTTACACTTAAAATAAACTTAGACCGAATAAATAGATTGAATTTGTAACATAAAGTTTGTAACAAAGACTAATGATGGGATACTTATGTGAAGGAAAAATAATCTGATCCTCATGTTCTTTGAGTGAACCATCCAGGACATGCGAAATCACCAGGGTATGTCATGAATATATCTCAATGTCTCTTAAGCATACTATTTGGATAATATGAAGTCCTCTGATACATATTGAATCAGGTTGCATGGAACCCCTAGGGCATGCCACCATAGTCTCGTGAAGCCCTCTGGGCTCACTGTTCAAAACATGTGGTGTCCTTCAGATATATTTCTTGAATCATATAAACATCACCCAATAATTTTAGTTGAGCCTCATGGTATCACTTGAGCATGTCACATGTCTATCACAATGACATATAGGTAATCCAATCATGATTCATGATGTCCTCATGACATGTCACCCAGGACATACGACACCCTCCAAGACATGTTGCATTGACTCTCACGATTCTCTTCAAGTGTGTCAGTCAGATCTCGCGATGAAAATGGGGCATTTCATCTAGATCATGGGACACCCTCGAGAAAATCCATATGAAATCATTTGATGGATTTCAAGATCAACCGTCTACGGATCATGATGTACACTGGATAATTCATTATTGATCATATGTTGACCCTCGAACATGCCATATAGAATATGAAATGTCCCTCGGACAAGAAAATTGTTGAATTCGATTGTCTTTTGACATGTCTTGCAGATATCCTCTAACATTTCAATCAAACATTCAAGGCATGTCAAGTGGTCAGTCAAGCATGGAAGGCAGAAAAGCAAGACAGTTTATAGGGCATCCAAGGTCTTGATAACTTTTTTTACCCTCGATATATAAGTCCTGACCAAAGGAAAACTTTAGCATGTAATCCCCTATCAAATGAACTATGATAACTCTAATTCCCACTATAATAGAGATATGTAGGGTTCCTTCCTAAGACTCAATATCTATATCAAACCTCAATAGGGTTGTATCAGTACATAAGTCTCACATCCATAAGTAGTGAGACTGATCATTTGACATCCCTTGTTTCTCACCTTGAGAATAGATCATGTGGGATCAAGGAGTTGAAATGATCATATCATCTATATCATAAACCTTTACTAAGGAAAGGGAAATATTAGAGTGTAATCCCTAACCAATGGCATAATATGATATATCCCATCTATAGGGAAATGTTAGTGTGTAATCCCCCAAACAATTGAACAATGAGAACTCCAATTCATGCAATAAATAGGATACATATGATTCCTTCCTATGGCCCGATCTCAAATAAAAATCCATTTTGATGTAATCCCCATGTCTCAGACTTTTCAACCATCAAGACCCAATGATTCCAATGGGATGATCACTTTAAATCTTCCTTCAGTGGACTTAGAAATAAACTGAACTACAATGACTCTAATTCCTTCCATATCCAGGCTACGTCGGATTCCTATTTGAGGCCCGATATCCATATTAAACATCCCAAGGGTAGTCCCAGCACATAATCCCCGCATAAATATTCCATGAGGCTAGACACTTCTCATCACTTGTTTCTCACGTCGATCATAGATAACATGGGAATAGGGAACCTCAATGAACACCTCATCAACATCATGATTACCCATCAGTTAGGTAAATCCCAGTACGTAAGCCCTAATGAGTGTCATAATATAAACACCATCTCACATATGTTCATATACCTTGGGTATAGTCTTGGGAGCATGATCGAACTACAATAAATTTGATTCCTATAATAACTAGGATACGTAGGATGTCTCCTAGAGACTCGAGATAAAACATCTGGCACCTTAGTTCCCACACATATTTCCTCTCCACAAGACATTAAACATCACTAGTTTAACAAATTATGTGGGTTTTGATTCCTACAATAACCAGGATACGTAGGATTCCTCATCATGGCTCAATCCTCTCCTCAACATATTAACTACCTACTTGTGTGGTAGAAAAAATCAAAGTAATTTGTTAAATGTCTTGAGTATATATAGAATATTTCCATCACTTGGAAATGGATAGATAACCTTAGATACATAGAGATGGATTTGCAGACAACACCCTTATCCTCTTTTCATTAACAAAATTAACATTATTTTGTATATAAAAATAATTAACATATAATCATTTTGTTAGGGTAATTAGTCCTATATTGGTATTACGAATATATTTGTGAACATATCTTAAATCTATAATAGAGTCTTGGAGTTGGAGACAATTCCCCTCAAAATGGCGCGATGAGACCGACCTCCCATCCTCTACCAATGCAAGTCCCTAAACATCATTGGGTTTGAAACCCCAATTGAACACCTACCTTTGGAAATTATCTTTGTACCCAGTTATGGATGAGGGAAATATAGGGAGTTTCCATTAACAGTGTAAATGTCCTGATATTAATGATTGGGAAATAAATCAACCCCCCCCCCCCCCACAATCAACCATCATGCCCAACCAAACCCACCTCAGTGAGGGTTCCCCCGACTATCTATTCCTCATCAAAATAAACTTGAATAATTGAAATAACAAAATTATTAGTTATTGTACATCATACCATTTTTTCACACCATATGCAAATAGAAATGTTAAACCTAACATAAATATATGAAATAAAAAAATGATTTTTCTGTCAGGCCATTTTTTCTTCACACCATATGAAAATAGAAATGGGGTAACTGCTGTGAATCTTTCAAATGATAGAATGATCATGTTTCATTCAACTTTTTTTTCAATCATACGCAAAAAAAATTCTGGTAGGATATTACAGTTGCTCCTTTATAACCAGGGTTATCATGAAATAAGTTCATCCACATTTTGATAAGTCCAAATTTGAAGAATGGCCGAATCGGGAATAAAAAGAAAATTGTATTAACCATGCATATCTTATTGAGAACACATCATATCTACAATATTAAACTAATCTATAACATTTTTCCTTGTTGTTTTCATGACTACAGATACTGCTCTCATCAATAGATTCTCGATCTGAGAAAATTTATTCATCATCCAGTGATTGATCTAGTAAATCACATATATTTGTAATCCATGTGAGTCACAAAACCATATCACCTGGTCGGCTACTCCAATTCTAGGTTGGAAACACTATGGTCTTATAGTACAATCAATGTGGTACAATACTAATGTTAGTATCTTCCCACAAGGTTCTCCAATCACCAAAATTGTTGAGTTCTCATTGGCTAGGGAAATGTACAGTTAATCTAGTGGTCCTCATCGCCACAACAAACCAATTAAGGAGCTTATCCCTAGGGTGTGACAACTGTCACCTTCAATATCTAATGAAGGTAGACCAGGAATCCAAATACATCTCCTGTCCCATTCAAGGGCTTCCCAAGAGGGATACCATAAACCATCATCGCTAGTGTCATCTCACTAGTACCCCCCAATAGCCTACTGAGGGTACCACCTAAAACACTTCTTCTTCTAATGCCCGTGAATGGGAAACAAGTAATTCTCATTAAGTGAGGAAGGTGTTGGATATCTAGGAAAGTAATCATATCCCCCCTCTTAATGATGATGCATGCTGGAATATCTTGGAATCAAACAGTATGCAGGCTCATATCCCTGCACACTTAGAACAAGTTTGTGGGAATAATCCCATAGTAGCCATAGGGGACGGACATATCCCTACTCCTACACATGATTTCCATTGGAAAATTCTGGTGTGAAAAGTTGGATAAAAGTGTGCACATATACCTGCTTCAATCAAAGACATCTTCCAGTAAAAAGTGGAGTCTAAAAATGTTCAATATTGTATCCCTTCACATGCTTTGTTAAAATGAAAATATTTTTAAGAAATAGTTGATGAACTACACTAGCATATTCTGAATCTGTTATAGATAAAGGGACAGGTGAATATCTCTATCCTTATATCCAAGAATTATCAACACTCTGATCATTGTGAACAAGTGGATGCACCAGAGCAAGCACACATTATTTCTCCCATCTAGGAGGATTATATGCATATTATGATAAAGGATGAGGCCTCAGACTGGTCGCATATTCCCATTACAACGTGGTCTCACCTGTTTAAAGTGGAACATGGATCAGGAAAAGGGAATATGCATATCAAAATTGTTCAGCAGCATATTCCAAAGGCTTGGATTTGGCTCATATCCCAATTCATGTCACCGCTCACCATGTGAGAGGGAAACATGCCTCAGGATAGGCTCATATTCTTATCGAATAAGTCTAGTGGAATACTTCAAAGTCCTAGGATCATGAATATATCCCCATTATTGTTGGGGATAACCAAGTGATAATGGAAAAAGAATTAGGACAGGCTCATATTTTTTTCAATGAATCTTCTAGGAATAGTCCAGCAGATCATAGAATCCATGCGCATATCCCTACTTCTGCCAAAAAATGACTTCACCAGCATCATTACAAGGAAATATAGGTGGATTTACATATCTCTTATCCCATTTCATAGGTTCATCGACATATTCTAGTGGGTAATGCATATTTTGACCATGCTCATACTCCTGCTCCAACTAGGGCTCACTAAGTGAGAGAGGAACATGCCTCAGGGAAGGGCCATACTCTTTATAATAATGAAAAATGGAATATCCTAATAGCTTAGGATCGGGATCATACTCTCATCCTAACCATGGATCAACAATTGAAAATGGACCACACCTCAAGATGGCCTCATATTCCCATCAACAATGAGACAGCTCATTGTAATACTCTAACAACTTATCAAAATTGATCACATATTCTCAAAGCACCAGATAGTTATAATCATGTTTTAGACACTAACATATAGTAGGCTCATATCCCTGCACAATTTCAAAATGTAGGTCATAATATTCCAACAACGACATAAATCGAGACCTATATTCCAAATCATCATAATACCAATGTCCTTGAGGTCATTTGAGACAAATTACAAATAACACAAGGGTTTGTAAACTTTTCAACTAAAGCATAAGATAATCATTATAATGATAGTTCTTCTCGTGGTAGTGCATAGATGTATCATAGGGACTCTACACCTAACATCCACTATGGTCAACCTCCCCATAGTGATATCTACCATGAAAAAAATAAATCCTCCCCATTTAAAGACACCTTCAAATAGATATATTTTTAAATATCAGGTTACATTATATAGAGAGGTGTTCAAAACTCATATGCCTTAATATAGATAGGTTCTCGAAATATTGGGGTCAACGACATACAGTTACCCATCAATTTCCAATAGTACTCCACTCTAGTCAACATACGATCTTTGGAATCATCTTTTATGGTCTAACCAAAAGGAGGTATGTAAGTCTGATGAAGTGGTGGACAACATTGAAATATAGAGAGACTTAGTTAGAAAAACTCCCCATCATGTTCTGGCCCTCACCACTTCTAACTATGAGATAAAAAATGAGCTATAAAATGAGTTTATGCCTTATCTATGCCAAAAATATGTTGTTTACTCATTAGCGACAAAAGGGTAGACACTTCCATTATCTAGGATATGATGTTCACCATCAGTCCATCAGTATACACTGTCGTTAGTTAGACCCGCACTAGTGCAGAAAACATTTTTTACGTCGGTTATTTTTCATTATTTACGTCGGTTTTTAGGCGACGTTAATACGGACGACGTTATAAATAACGTTTTTTACGTCGGTTATTTAAAACCCGACGTAACATCCCTAACATCACGGTGTTTATCACGTCGGTTCATTAATAACCGACGTGATAAATATGCGCGGGGGGGGGGGGGGGGTTTATCACGTCGGTTATTTTCTAAACCGACGTGATAAAACGCCTGGGATATCATTTATCACGTCGGTTATGACATAACCGACGTGATTAACCCTTCCCCGGGCCTATTATCACGTCGGTTTCTGAAATAACCGACGTGATAAAGAGGCCTGGAAAACGTTTTAGCACGTCAGTTATCCAATAACCGACGTGGTAAATCGATTCCCAGGCCTTTTATCACGTCGGTTATATTAAGAACCGACATGATAAAAGGCCTGGGAACGGTTTAGCACGTCGGTTCTCGAAAAAACCGACGTGATAAACCCCTACCGATTTATTTACCACGTCGGTTATTTTATAACCGACGTGAAAGCGATATTTTTTTTTTAAATAATTGCACTGCTCTCACCAAAAAGCAACCAGAAACCAAACAAAAATAACCATGCCATCCCTCCCCCAAGCCCCAACTGAACCCCACCCTCATCTATACCCACCTAACAACCTGGCCAGCCCTCCCCCACCACATTGGAGCCCCACCACAACCCTTGGACACCCCCCCACCCCTTGGACAGCCCCCCCACCCTCATTTACACCCCCACGACCCCTAGTACAGCCTCAAACACCCATTGGACACCCCTCCCATATCCCTTGGACACCCCCCACCCCTTGGACACCCCCCACCCCTTGGACAGCCCCCCCACCCTCATTTACACCCCCAAGACCCCTAGTACAGCCTCAAACACCCATTGGACACCCCCCCACACCTTGACAGCCCTCCCAGACCCCTTGGACACCCCCCCCCCCCCCCCCCGACCCCTGGACACCCCCCTGAGCCCTTGGACAGCCCCAAACACCCCTTGGACACCCCTCCCATATCCCTTGGACACCCCCCCCCCCACCCCTTGGACAGCCCCCCCACCCTCATTTACACCCAACCGTCCCCTTGGACAGAACTCCCAGACACCTTGGACACCACTCCCATATCCCTTGGACACCCCCTACCCCTTGGACACCCCCCCACCCCTTGGACAGCCCCCCCACCCTCATTTACACCCTCAAGACCCCTAGTACAGCCTCAAACACCCATTGGACACCCCCCCACACCTTGACAGCCCTCCCAGACCCCTTGGACACCCCCCCCCCCCCCCCGACCCCTGGACACCCCCTCGAGCCCTTGGACAGCCCCAAACACCCCTTGGACACCCCTCCCATATCCCTTGGACACCCCCCCACCCCTTGGACAGCCCCCCCACCCTCATTTACACCCAACCGGCCCCTTGGACAGAACTCCCAGACACCTTGGACACCACTCCCATATATCCCTTGGACACCCCCCCACCCCTTGGACACCCCCCCCCCCCCACCCCTTCGACAGCCCCCCCACCCTCATTTACACCCCCCGAACACTAGGACAGCCCCAAACACCCCTTGGACACCCCTCCCATATCCCTTGGACCCCCCCCCCCCCCCACCCCTTGGACACCCCCCCACCCATTGGACAGCCCCCCCACCCCCTGGACACCCCCCCCCCCCCCGACCCCTTGGAAACCCCCCCTACCCCTTGGAAACCCCCCATCCCCTTGGACAGCCCCAAACACCCCTTGGACACCCCTCCTATATCCCTTGGACACCCCCCCCCCCACCACTTGGACACCCCCCACCCCTTGGACAGCCCCCCCCCCCCCCCACCCTCATTTACACCCAACCGACTCCTTGGACAGCCCCAAACACACCTTGGACACCCCCCACCCCTTGGACACCCCCCCACCCTCATTTACACCCCCCCCCCCCGACCCCTAGGACAGCCCCAAACACACCTTGGACACCCCTCCCATATCCCTTGGACACCCCCCAAACACCCACCCACCCCCTTGGAACCTCTCCCCCCATACCAAAATCCAGACCAGAAAAACCATCAACAGTAGACCAAAACAAGAAGTAGAGAAAAATTAAACATTCACTTATATAACATTCAAAACTTACCCTGTCAACTTCAAAAAAAAACTAAATCCAACCTAAACGACTACGAAATACACAATTACATTGACAATATTCAAAATTACATTTTACATTACCAACAACTAAAAGTCAATCAAACCTGTAAAATAATTTGACCACTCCACTTGTAAGTGTTTGATATGTTCAGCAGTAAAGGGTTGAGGGTCATCAAAAAGCTACAAAGGAAAAGGATAGTAGTCAACGTGCATAATGAATAAATCAAATTGAAATATTATGAGAAAGAGGAAATCTTACCAGGTCAAAACTCAGAACTGTCCCAGTTGTTATTATTTCATACATAAATCTTAACATGTAATATCCGCATTCGATGATGCCTTGTTGCTCATGACATTTCTGTTTGAATGAGTGTAAATTCAATATACTATTTTTATGTAATAAATCAAAATGTACAAATTGTAAATGGATATTTACCTTCGCATGTACATATTTGATCTTGAAATTCCTTTTCTTTGCGCTTTTTCGAAAGTGGACTCATGCCCTGTTAGAAAATAATACGAATGGGGTAAAATTAAAATTCATTATAATATATAAAACTATTGTGAAATTGAAACTTACGTTTCCAATATATTCTTAAAACTTTCTCGCACATCATCATGGAGAGAGCATATCCAATAAAGTGTTTTCTCCCTAGGGCAAAAAACCCCTAACATCCAATGATCCCTGATAAAAGGAAATTTAACGTTAGTGGTTTTTTATGTTAAAAGATAATTAACTCTTTGAGAGGGATGTGTTTCATACCTCTCACAAAAAGGCATCATCCAACACTGTGTGATTACATTCTTTTCAAATCTATCATCAATATAAAGCATTCTTTGTTCCTCATCCAATGCACATGCTTCAGGGGAAATCAATTGTGGGTCCACGAATCCATATACATCTGTCAGCTCATTCCTCTCACAAATTTTATACAGATACCTAATACAAAGCAGACATAAGTATACATTTTTAATAAATATAACGCAAGGAAAAGGTGTTAAGACTTACATGATAAAAATTTGCACCACGTTGATGCCCAACTTATCTCCAGTGACAAACTCCATGATATCAGTTTTCATAATCCCCACACATAGTTCACGTCCACAGACATGAGCTTCCATTGTAATGTCATAATGATCCGCCAACAAATTTGAATATCTTGACAGTTTGTCAAGACTGCTAGTATCTGCATCTGATGTCATAGCTATCTGTCTTTGTTGTTTTCTATACAGTATTTCTTTACCTTTGAAGTATTACTGTAAAAATAAATTGAAAAATATATTAGTTTCCAAATGATAAAACATTAATAAAAATATAAAATAAAAGATATAACATCCATACCTCTATGGTAATGAGTCGAAGAAGTCTGGATGGCCAAAGTAAAAAATGGCCGATACTATGTCCAACTGTCGTCACCTCATCTGTAGGTAATGGTATCCGAGATGATCTATCTATAACATCCTGTACAGTGACCCTCTGATTCTCTACCTCTAACTACTGATGATGAACTGTATCTCCTATACAATATACCATCCCATATGCAACTATATGATGTTGAGGATCATCAACATACAACTCACAATAAGTAGGTAGCTGCGGCGGAGGAGGAGGATCAAAAATGGGGTCCGCAGGCTGAGGTGGGGGAGTGGGAGCTACTGGGAGCGGTGGAGTGGGAGCTGCACCCTGAAATTGTCTTTGCAAGTCTGTAAACATAAACTGCACCGATGCTCTAATCTTGTCCTCCATTGTCGCATTAATATTATGGACTTCAACCTCCAAGGATTCTATTTTTTTTTTATAAACTCCCTCAACGTTAGAAGTTGAGGAACGTGGCAACACTTTTCTTACCGATACACCTGTCGGATATCCTCTTACACGGCCAGGATGTTCGGGCTTTCCCAATGCCACAGATAAAATATCTTCCCTCCCAGATGGTGTAAATGTCCCCTGTGAACTCTGCTCCTCAAGAGAGTCCTGTAATAATTAATTGAACATTTCTATAATGATTGGAAATATATGACGAAAATAGTAAACTTAAATAAATAAAATAGATATCTTACAATCCTCTCAACTACGAGTCTCGATTCTTCCGAAAGATATTGTCCTTTTTTGCCCTTCCGAGCTCTTTTCCATTTTTCATGTCTAGATGGAGGGGATGGAGGGGCCACCTCTCCAGAGCTTGAAGACTCAGCTCTTAGTTGTTGAAATTTTTCTTCCATCATTTGTTCTTCCAATAATGCATATCCTCCCCGAGATAAACTATGAGGGTATACATTTTTAGATTGGATCTCTTGATGAGCTTTCCTTGTTTGATGTAAATTAAGAATAAGTAATCATTAACAAAACAATAATAAGATCATTTATATAAGAAAGCTTATAAAAGTTTACATTGCCCTTACCAAAAATTATTCTTTTCTTCTACTTTCAAAAAATTGTCTCCATGTGTCTTCATCTATAAAATGATATATACGACATGGATTCTCACGACTCTTATGACCATAAATGAAATCAGATGAGAGGGTTGATTTGAAATCCCTCCATCTCCTAGCAGCCAACGATAAGCATTTCTTCCTGACTCCTCCAGTGTCAGGAATATCAAATGTCATCTGATAAAAAAGAGGTTAAAAATATTATATATACTAGAAACATTTAAAGAACAGTCAAATAATAGTAAAAGATCTTACCAAAATGGTCTCCCATAGCTGAGAAATTATCGCCTTATCCACACTTCTACAATCATCATAGAGAATGCTTACATTGCTCTTAGCCTGAGTTGCTACAAAACCCTTAAAATCTTTAGCATTTGGACCTCTAGGAAGATCATCATCATCAAACTCCACGACTATCCTCTCCTCCTTCGTACGTGCAAGTGATAATTTTGGTAAACGTGTGCACCCACGCTTACCAACCTTTGAACTCTTTTTCGTAATAGGAGCATGTGAATGTTCCTCCCCAGATGTATGACCAATATGCTCATCTCCAGAATCATGTGGCTGATCAACTGATTGATCTGTCATTTTCCTTCAAATCAAAAAAAACAAACATTAGTTCACAAATATACAAATTCAAATATTGTAGTACTACTTAATCAGAAAATAGAAAAGTGTACTAAATTACATAATAGTAAACATTGGTAATATGGTAAGCATGTTAAACAATGATAAACATGGTAAACACAGGCAAAAGGTTGCCAAGGAGTTGGCCCAAGAAAGCTGAAAAATGGACTCACTGAGCCACCGGTCAGCCGGTGTGAGCTCACCGGCCAGCCGGAGGACCCAGGCAGTAGACTCGCCCACTGCCTGGTGCCACCGGTCGGCCGCTGGCTCACCACCGGCTGGCCAGTGGACCAGAGCCTTGCTCTGTCTGGACCACCGGCCGGCCGCTGGATCACCACCAGCCGGCCGGTGGACCTCTCTGTCTGGACCACCGGCCAACCGGTGATCCACCACCGGCTCGCCGGTGCGCCCAGGACATCTCCTCTTTACGGTTTTTATTGTTTTATCATTTTGGTTTGATACATGTTTTAATAAGTAAAAAATTTACAATATCTAACATTATATGAAAAAACTAAATGTAAACAAGAAATAAACATGTGTTGCCTGTAATTTTAGGAATGTACAGTTGGATTGTTTTCCCAAATTCCTTCGTCGTGATCGTTCCTTATGGCACAAACCATGTCTTCAACATACTCATCATTATGTTCTGTTAAACTTTCCATGGAAGTAGAGATCTCACATAAATCAGCATCTTCATCAAATTCATCCTCACCAACATATTGTTTTTTCCCTTGTAAAACAACAGCCCACTGCATATCTGATTGATCTACTACATAGAAAATTTGTTTGGCATGTGTTGCCATTATAAAAGAATCAGCTCTGTCTTCCAATCTATTCAGATTAACAAGTGTCATTCCAAATTCATCGTGTCTGACACTGTTGTTACCGATAAACCATTTACAGTTAAAAACAGGAACTTTAATTTTAAAGTAATCAGCCTCCCATATGTCTTCAATCACTCCATAATATGCACTTGATGCCGAAATTGGGTTTCTGTCCTTAGCACTTGAAAAATGCATTGCTTCTGCAAACACCAATACACCACTATTCTGAACTGCACTTCTGTTGTCCTGAGCTTTCGTATGAAATGTATAGCCATTAATGTCATAAGCGGACCATGTTATCACATTTAAAGATGGACCACCCACTATCCATTTTAATGTCTCTGATACATCTGATCTACCAAGCAAGGTCTTTTTAAACCATGGCAAAAAAGTTTTGTTGTGCTCATTCAAAATCCACATTTCTTTCTTCTTTGGATGACATTGTTTCAACTCATTAATATGCAATGTGATATACGGTTGAACATCAGCTATGTTATTCAAGATGTATGATTCTAACTTCTTCATATGTTCAGCTGACAGTGATTTGACTTTCAAGCCACGAATCCCCTTTCCCTCATTATTAACCCATTCATGGCGAGATGGAGGCAAACCTATGTGTTGCGCCGTAGCCAAGTAGCTCGTACAAAACTCTGCTACCTCCTCAGAAATATACTTTTCAATAATGGAGGCTTCAGGTCGATATGTATTTTTAACATATCCCTTTAATATTTTCATATACCTTTCAAAAGGATACATCCAACGAAGATATACAGGTCCACAAAGCTTTATTTCTCGAACCAGATGAATCATTAAATGCACCATCATATCAAAAAAAGTTGGAGGAAAATACATTTCCAAATGACAAAGTATAAAAATTGCATCCTTTTCCAAAATGTTCAAAGCATTCACATCAATCGCCTTGTTACAAATTGAATTGAAAAAATAACACAACCTCATTATAGTCTTTCTGACACGGATGGGCAATATTCCACACAGTGCAACTGGTAGAATTTGTTGCATCATGACGTGACAATAATGTGATTTCATACCTATCAACTTCAAGTCTTTCAATGAGACAAAATTTTTTACATTTGAAGAATAACCTTGAGGCACTTTGATATCATGAAGACACTGATAGAAGCTACTTTTCTCCCTCTTCGATAATGTATGACAAGCCGGGGGAAGAAATGTTCGTCTTCCTTTAGGAGTGGGAGCTAACTCCAAACGTATTCCCATTGATAGTAGGTCTAACCTTGCATTCAACCCATCTTTTCTCTTTCCTTTAATATCTAGCAATGTTCCGATCAAATAATCATAGATATTCTTCTCCACGTGCATGACATCAATATTATGTTTGACTTCATGATACCTCCAATATGGTAGCTCAAAAAATATTGAACTTTTCTTCCAAATATGTCTATCATTACCAGATTTCTGTGTCTTTCCCAATGTCACATCAAGGTTTTTCACCCTCTCAAAATACAAATCTGGGGATAAAGGTTTTGGAACAGTATCAAATTCTTGTGAGCCATTGAATGCCTTTTTTAGTCTTCTATAAGGGTGATCCATAGGCAAAAACTTTCGATGACCCATGTACACTGTTTTCCTCCCATGATGCAATTGACAATATGACGTCTGTTGTTTGCAAATTGGACATGCTTTATGCCCTTTAACACTGTATCCAGACAAATTTCCATATGCTGGGAAGTCATTTATAGTGAAGAGAAGCACTGCATGCAGTTGAAAATATTCCATTTTATAAGAATCATACACCCTAATACCATCAGCCCATAACAGTTTCAAATCATCAATCAGCGGTGACAAGTATATATCAATATCATTGCCGGGTTGCTTTGGACCAGAGATCATGATACTCAACATGACATATTTGCGCTTCATACAAACTTCAGGAGAGAGGTTGTAAATTACCAATAAAACAGGCCATGAACTATGTGTGCTACTGAGGGTTCGGTATGGATTCATTCCATCTGTGCACAAGCCTAGTCTCAGATTTCTAATTTCATTTCCAAATGTAGGGTACTGGGCATCAATTTTCTTCCATTGTGGACAATCAGCTGGATGACGTATTTTTCCATCACATACCCGCTCATCAGCATGCCATCTTAACCTTTTTGCATCATGTGAATTAGCAAATAAACGTTTGAAATGAGGAATTATATAAAGATACCAAAATACCTTTGAAGGGAGCTTTGTAATCTCTACATCAGCTTGTGATTTTTCTTTCACCTTATACCGTGATGTCCCACATTTAGGACACTCTTTCAGAAATTCATATTCCTTCCTATATATAATGCAGTCATTCGGACAGGCATGTATTTTCCTATATCCCAATCCCATCGGGCATAATATTTTTTTGGCCTTATAATGTGAATCTGGAAGATCGTTATCTTTTGGAAGAATGTCTTTCATCAATTGTAGCAGCTCTGTAAAACTTCTGTCACTCCATCCATGTTTCGCCTTCAGGTTAATCAATCTTAACACCGCCGACAAAACCATAAAATCTGTACAACCAGGATATAATGGTTTTTCGGCATCACCATATAGACGTGCAACTGTCGGTTCTATCTCAATTTGTTCTGCTACAATATCGCGAATCATTTCTTCAATTCCATCGGAGTTACCATCTTGCGATTCATTATCATCAGTGACATTCTGTCCAGTTTCGCCATGCCAAATCCAAGGGTTGTAACTCTGATTGAAACCATGACAAATCAGATGATCTTTTATCTCTCTACTTTTCAACTTCTTCATATTCAGACATTTCAGGCATGGACAGAAAAAAATGTCACTACTTGGAACATTTCGTTTAGCAAATTCCAAAATGGCATCAACACCTTCCTCATATTCATTGCTCATTCGATGTGCCGTAATCCAACTTCGACTCATTATTACCTATAACAAATAGCAAAAATATATATATTTTTTAGATAAGACAAATATATGTTTATATGAAAAAAATCATAATTTGAATGTAAACAATTTTGAAATATAAAACAAATCGATGTGTAAACCCCCTGGACACCCCCCGACCCCTCTGGACATCCCCCAACCCTCCTGGACACAACCCCCCACCCCCGACCTGCTTGGACACCCCCCTGGACACCCCCCAACCCTCTGGACAGCCCCCCCACCCCTCGTAAACACCACCCCCACCCCCTACCCCCTTGGACACCCCCCTGGACACCCCCCAACACCCACCCACACCCTTGGACAGCCCCCCACACCCACCCACCCCCTTGTAAACCCCCCTGGACACCCCCCGACCCCTCTGGACAGCCCCCCACCCCTCCTGGACACCACCCCCCACCCCCTACCCCCTTGGACACCCCCTGGACATCCCCCAACCCTCTGGGCAGCCCCCCCCCACCCACCCGGACAACCCCAAATACCCTCTGGAGAGGCCGCCACCCACTTGGACAGCCCCCCACACCCATCCACCCCCTTGGACAGCCCCCCACACCCATCCACCCCCTTGGACACCCCCCTGGACACCCCACCGACCCCTCTGGACAGGCCGCCACCCCCTTGGACAGCCCCCCACACCCATCCATCCCCTTGGACACCACCCTGGACACCCCCCGACCCCTCGGGACAGCCCCCGACCCCTCTAGAAAGCACCCCCACCCCTCCTGGACACAACCCCCCACCCCCGACCTGCTTGGACACCCCCCTGGACACCCCCCAACCCTCTGGACAGCCCCCCCACCCCTCCTAAACACCACCACCCACCCCCTACCCCCTTGGACACCCCCCTGGACACCCCCCAACACCCACCCACACCCTTGGACAGCCCCCACACCCACCCACCCCCTTGTAAACCCCCCTGGACACCCCCCGACCCCTCTGGACAGCCCCCCGCCCCTCCTGGTCACCACCCCCCACCCCCTACCCCCTTGGACACCCCCCTGGACATCCCCCAACCCTCTGGACAGCCCCTCCACCCACCCGGACAACCCCAAATACCCTCTGGAGAGGCCGCCACCCACTTGGACAGCCCCCCACACCCATCCACCCCCTTGGACATCCCCCTGGACACCCCACCGACCCCTCTGGACAGGCCGCCACCCCCTTGGACAGCCCCCCACACCCACCCATCCCCTTGGACACCACCCTGGACACCCCCCGACCCCTCTGGACAGCCCCCGACCCCTCTAGAAAGCACCCCCACCCCTCCTGGACACAACCCCCCACCCCCGACCTGCTTGGACACCCCCCTGGACACCCCCCAACCCTCTGGACAGCCCCCCACCCCTCCTAAACACCACCCCCACCCCCTACCCACTTGGACACCCCCCTGGACACCCCCCAACACCCACACACACCCTTGGACAGCCCCCCACACCCACCCACCCCCTTGTAAACCCCCCGGGACACCCCCCGACCCCAAATCCATGCACCTATGCCATGGTTGTGTGTGAATAAAGTAGTAACAACTGTAAAAGGGAAACCCATCCAAATGGACACGCCCCAACCCTCTCGGGGATTTATAGAAAACGATGAAAAATTAGTGAAATCATAAAATTACTCAATATTGCAAGTCGAACAAATAGATCTAGGGATAATAAATAAGATTATGGTGCCAAAACGAGTTAAAAGGGTTCGCAATCGAAGAATCTTAGCTAGTTTCAACAAAAAAAATCACAACACATATATATATACTATCCGCGAAAAAAAACGAACGAGTGGGAGGATTACCTGAGTGCTGCGAGTTTAGATGATTGATCCGAGGAGATTAAATATGAGAAACAATGATCGCAAAACGAATCTAAACCAACGAAATGGACGAGCCGATTCGGGTTTACGCGCGAGAGAGATGAGTCGCGACTGTCGAAGGTAAACTCGCGAATGACAATCCACGGGTCTGGGTAAATTTTTAAATGAGTTATCACGTCGGTTATTCAATAACCGACGTGATAATTGTTTTAAAAACATTTATAACGTCGGTTATTTCAATAACCGACGTAAAAAACCTTCCTCCGATTCTTTTTTTACGTCGGTTATAAAATAACCGACGTTATAAAGGGATCAAAATCTGCGTTTTTTTACGTCGGTTATTCCATAACCGACGTCAAAAACATCTACGGATTCTTTTTTTACGTCGGTTATTTTATAACCGACGTAAAAAGGCCTTCGAAAACCGCATTTTTTACGTCGGTTATTGAATAACCGACGTAACAAACGCCCCCCGCTTCTGTTTTTTACGGCGGTTAATGTATAACCGACGTAAAAAACGAAGCCGCGCGATTAATAACGCTGGTTATCAAAATAACCGACGTTAAAGGTGTACTAAACACTGGTTTTTACGTCGGTTATTAAATAATCGACGTAAAAAACCTCGTTTTACATATTATGACGTCGGTTTTATATAACCGACGTAAAAAATGGTGACGTAAAAAACGTTTTCTGCACTAGTGCCGGTTTCTATCTCTATGGTCTGTAATCCAAAATAATAAAAGTAAAGAACATAACTACAACACGCTTGCCACCATTGCATCAAAACCCTTTGTAATATTATCTCAAAATACACATAATGCATATATATTAAAGGATGGGGTTAGTATGGAGTGTTACTCTTTTTTGTACACCTAGAATAGAAAAACCCCTCAGATACGGTGTTCTGTAATGTTATAGCATCTGGAAAAATTAAGGGACTAGGTAAATATCGGGACAGTTGGTCACTAAAATGGAATTCCCCTACTTCAACAGTGCCTAGAAATCATGAACAGAGGGATAGGATATAAAATAGGACATAAAACTAGGATACACAAAGAAACATGAATACACTTCGAAAATGGAGGTTGAAGTTACGATCAATCATACAAATTCCTGTGAATAATGATACCCACTATGTATTGCCATTGCACCCAACTCCTACACAAGTAAAACTGTACTGTATCAAATGGGTCGTAGTAGAAACTTCCATATCAACCATCTAGGAGTGGAACCAGCTCATTGAGGCAAGGGAATATCTACCACCACCTCCACCTCTTGAGTCATCATTTACCGAGATTATCCTGGACATGTCGGCAGCAGCTCTGAAAAAACCACATCACATTGGGCTAGGGAAATTTATATCTCAATCACCACCACCGGGTTCATAATCCCCTAAGAGGGTATGGGGTAAATGTACAGTTATTCTAGATTGATCCCAACCTACTAGGCTGGAGATTTTATGTCTTCATGTCCACCCGGGAGTCATCAAATCCCTGACAAGAATCATTGGATCCTCAATAGATGGAAAAATCAATTAAAATTTTGGCACTAAATAAAACCCACCCCATAGGTCTTAGGGTATTTTCATCATCATCGTCACCACATAGAGAATAATTCTTTTTTATGTTGGGAGGAAAATATCAATAGTTATCATCCCACCTATTCCTCCCACCACAAGATAAACCTCTAATGGTCGGGTCTCGTTTAAAAATCGTTATCCGAAAATCCCTAAATGACACTATTAGTTGACCAAGAGGGGAGGAGCATATGAAAAAGGCAGTCAGACCCCTCTGGGGACTCAATCCAAAATGTCTTAATATGGGCAAGGGCTTGAATAATAACACTAAAGAAGGTAGTGTAGAATCATGATGCTGCGTTGAAAGTAATGGTACAACCAACATTACTCGATATGACTCTATGAATTTCATCATTGTCATTATGCAAGACATTTTGGATCAAGATAAAGTAAAATAGGTCTACAACATGGAAAAAATACCCATAGAGAAGGGTGATTTGGATGCACTAAACGAGGAAGCACAGACTTGAAATCAAGGAAGGCGTCAAAATCAGGCACCACCAAATACCAAGTCACCACCTCTATAGAGTTCTGCTACCAATGGAAAAGGGAAATGTGTGGATACATCCTAATCACCACCCAAAAGAGTTGAGGTTCCTTCCATATAGGAATAGTTTTAATAATATGAGAGAAATATAAAAAATCGCAGACAACTCAATGAGGAGATACTTAGTGGAAATATTCCCACTAGGTATTGTCTTCAGGAAGAGATGAATATTCTACCTTCCTTAGCTAATCTACCTGCATGAATAGTATCTAAGCATCATACTAGATCTAGATCCATGAATTTGGTCTACATAAATTAAGAATTCAAAAATGATCATATCTTTCCTCCATTATGGCAGAATACTTTCCCTCATCAGGGAAATCATTCAGTCTTAGCAAAAAATGAGAATTAAGTTAGGGAAACCTCATCGAGCCCCACCCACTCCGTGTAGATGGGAGGTGACTCAAACAGTAGTGCCCCAGATCTTATTAACATCATCGAGTCCCTAGATACTCTCATGGAAGCCAATTAAGGTTGATACAAACTTATGCTGCCTGAAGAAATCCATATTCTGAATGGTTGGATGATACTCCGCCTGCACCCAATTTCAGCAATTCAACCTTCTCAACCTTTGATGGTGTAGGTGACCCAAAACAGCACCTCAAACACTTTTTATCCCAATGTGGGCTGATGATGGCCCCCCGATATCTACAATAAGAAACAAAGATGAGGTTTTTTCTACAGACTGTAATTGAGATAGACTTTGTATAGTACACTATCCAACTAGAAGGTTCTGTTGTGGGATCTAAAGGCCTTTTCAATCAATTCCTTTCTCAATTCAGCTCAAAATAGAGGAAAATGATGATCGTTGCCCTGAAAAACTAAAAATAACATGATACTGAGAGGGTTTATGACTTCATATCCAGGTGGAAAGGATTAACTTATTCATTCATCATCCCTCTCTTACATGAGATACTATTGAAACTATGTGCTAAAAATATCTGAGATGAGTTCAAACTCCCTTAATCCCAATGAAGTATCCATGTGGGTTCTATGATTTTTTTGAAATTGAGAAACATCTTGAGGATTACATCTAGTGAACCCAATCCAAAATTTGACTCATGCCCACAATAAAGTGGAAAAGTCTAGGAAATGTAGAATTTGCGATTGTCACTCTCAAGCCGGCATCAGTGCCCATCCAAGCACCCGGGTAGGTCCCGGACTTCACATCACCTCTTATCGAACAACGAAAAACATAGAATCTCTCTTTTACAAAAGCATAGAGAAATCATGGTCTCTATGGATTTGAGGAATGGTTGAATAAAGAATACTCTTTCTAAAATGAACAAGTCCCTAGTTATTTCTTGGCAGCCATGAATAATAACCATCCCATGCTACCACAGTCCATGAGGCTTGATGGTTTCAACCTCACTGACTGTCTCATATACTTACCTTTTCATAGAAATATAATTCATAATATCAAGGACTACTTCATATTCAAAGGCATCCTTCAAGGTATGGTCAATTCTATACAGGTGTTGTTAGATAAATCCTCAGAGTTGGTGGATTTCATAACTACTTCCTGGTCATAAGAAAAGGATGGTTGGTAGAAAGTCTTGGCCACGTGTGCATGAAGGTTTCACAATTGGATAACTCGATAGAATTTTTATTGATCTCATGCCACCCTATTAGATGAGTTGTGCATACCCATAATAACTCTACCACCCAAGGAGGAAACATCAAATACACCTCCCAAAGGTGGGTTTAACTACAGGAAGCAGGAAGAAATAGAATAGGAGGAATCATATTCTACTCCAAATAAAGATTTGACTCTTGTAGACTTATTCCCTTCAATATCTAAAGCATGGGCATCGCTCCAAAAAATATAATTCTCATCAAAAGAACATCTCATATTTAGTTCTGTCAATATGATATACTTGGAAGACCCATTTTCTAAGAATGAATATGCCTCAGAATATGAGTTCCCTATATATAACTGGGGAATGGGAGGCTGCATACACTAGAACTGTGGGTATAAGGGACAATGAGGACATAGTCAAACCCAATATTCTAGTAATGTCTATATATATAACATATATACAGCTAAGACTCATGGGAAAGCACTCCATTAAGCTTAAAAGAGGTGTGGAGGCATCCCATAACTCTCCAGTGGTCATCTGCACCCAATTATCTATCATGACCACCTATTGGGTGTTCAATTATCTGATCATCCCAGTAAATGGGGAATGTCGGCATGACCTACACCGTTGGTAGCAGATACTCCCTCAACCTCCACACAAGAACCATGTTTTTCTATGTCAAATTCCTCAAATCCTAATCCACAAGTCCAGGAGAAACCCCATATGAGGAAGTTCCAACCTCTGGTGAAAACTTACAATGTTTTAAAATATTTGGCCATTTTCCAAGACCAAACCTCAATCCTCTATGTGATTCATATTTCAGAATAACTAATTGAGGAACATGTTGATGCCCTCCAGAGCACACCGAAATTCCAGGAAAAATTGATGAAACTGAGGTTTATCAATTGGATACCATTTCCTCATAATGTCATGTCATCATCTCATTCACTAATCAGGATCAGGAAGATGTCATCCTAGGGAAAATCAATCCCTTATATTTTGGCCAGACTCAATAATGTCAGCATCTATATGTCCCTAATTTATAATGGATCCTATATCAACCTCATCCCAGTTTGAACCCTCCAACTTTTGGGATATAGAGAATGGGTCTTATCTCCAACAAAGCAGACCAAACAAGGGTATGATAGTTGTGATCAAATACCGTTGAGTAAGATAAAACTCGAATCTCAGTTTGTGGATCTGAAATCTGATTCTATGTTTATGGTTTTCTAGAAAGACACTACATATAATGTCTTTCTTGGAATACTCCAGCTCTACAGTCACTTAGCAGTACATTCAACATTCCATCAATGTTTTAAATACCCCATTAATGGAAAAGTCAGCATAGTACATGGTGAAAGTTCCCCCTTCAAGACATTCATAGAAACATATACTGAAGTAGATTTCTATAAGGGAGGAAAACAACAAATAGTGGATGAGGATATAGAGATTTTATCCCCCAATGGATTTTTAACTGCCCCTAAAAATCCCTAGAGTGTTCTCGGTTGTGACTATGTTCTCCCCATAAATCTATTTGAGGTTATAGACTTGAACCTAGTAGTACAAGACCCTTCTTTTCATAGTGATAGTGTAAAATACAATCAGCTTTAGATCTCTCTACAATGACTCAAGTAGTAGAGGACGATAATGTTACTTCTCATGGCATCCCTCACCCTGATAGTAATAGAGAAGCCCCCAGATTTCCATATTCATCTTAAAATTTATCCATAGAATTAGAGGTGGAGGAGGATGAGTATGAACTCAAGAATAACCCTATCATATTCAAGGAAGGTGTCACCACAAGCATCATTGATCTCATGCAGATAAATCTAGGAACAGAAGACATGTGGTCTACTCTGATTAGTATCGACATTCCCCCCAAAGAAAAAGAGATATAAATTTAATTTCTGAAGAATCACTAATATGTGTTCTCATATAACTAAAAAAAATTCCCGGATTGAATGAATATGTGGATATGAAGCATCTCATCTTACTCGATGGTCATAAAGGCTCCAAGAAGGTATCTAGGAGGATGCACCCCTCTCATGAAACCAATGTAGAGGCATAATTCGACAAGTTGATCAAATAAAACTTTGTCTAAGAAGTGAAATAGTATATATGTATTTCCAAAATAATCTCAATCAAGAAAAAGAATGAGTAGATTAGGGTATAGATCAATTTTAGAGACCTTAATCAACATTTCCCAAAGGATAAATTCCCATTTCAAATTATATAACTCTTGATTGATGCATGTTCTGGTTTCTAATCCCTTTATTTCATAGACATGTACTCGGGGTACAATTAGATAAATATGGCCCCTAAGGATGAAGAATCCACGACCTTTAGAGTTCCTTAGGGGATCTTATGCTATCAGGTCAAGATCTTTAGGATAAAGAACACTATATCCACATATAATCTTCCCATAAATCATATCTTTAATTCATTATTGGGAAAGATAGCTGAATATTATGTCAAAAACATAGTGTTCAAATTATGATAGTGATCTGATCAATTCATGAACCTTCAATAAGTATTTAGCAAGGTCTAATGATGAATCCAATGAAATGCACTATTGGGGTAACATCAAGGAAGTTCCTTGGATTTTTGGTATGTAATTATGGCATCAAGGTCAACCTATAAAAGACTAGTGTTATTCAAGAAATGTCACCCCTAGAAATATCAAAGAACTAATGTGACTCCAAGGTATCCTCTCCTGCATTCAATGAGTCATATCTATCCTAGCTAGAAAATATGTCCCCATCACCAGGAAAATGAAGAAGGAATCACCTATCAATGGGACAATTTATTTTATGAATCCTTAAAAATTCTCAAGAAATTTCTCTTATACCCACTAATCTCGATGCCTCTGGTGGAAGGGAGTTCACTCATCTTATATTTTGCCGCTATGGAATTATAATTGGGCACCCTCCTCACATATAATAATGATGTGGGTAGTGAGAAAAATCCTTATAACCTCATCTGAATAGTGCAATGTATAGAGACCCAATACACTGATGTCGAGAAGAACTACCTTGTACTCATCTTCATAGTGAAAAAAGTTGAGGCATCACTTACAGCAGCATGATTTCCATCTGGTCTCTCATATTAATCCTATCAAGTACATCCGTCATCATCCCATATTGGTTAGATTCTTGGATCAATGGGAGGTCATTCTTCAGTAAAACAACATTCAGTTTTTATCACAGAAGTCAGTGAAATGGAAATCCCTTTCTTATTTCCTCGCACCATATCCTACCTCAAAAAATACACTGGTAAACAATTAACTTCTAGAAGAGGAGGCCTTTTATGCCCATGACACTCCCCACACATGGGATATGTATTTTGATGGAACCTCCCGAAGTCCTATCAGAAAAAGGATGGAATTCCCGAAGCTCAATAGGGTTGGATTAGGGATTGTATTTGTATCTCTAGACAATGTATTTTTTTATCACACTTTCTCAGAATCTGAAGGTTGCATAAATAATTAAGAAGAATACCAAACCCTCATATTTGGGTTATAACTAGATCAATAGACACTAATATTCTACCTAAATATCAAAGAGGACTTAGATTAAGTGATAAATTAGATAAATGATGAATATTACATCAAAAAGGAAGAGTTATACCCTCTTAATAGATGCATTGGGAGAATTCTGGTAGACTTTCATTTTGATCCCATGTTGCATCATGTTCCCCGATCACAGAATTATCATGTAGATGTCTTGGTTAATGTGGCCACCATCCTAGCTGGCCCAGATATAGAGAAAGCAATATTCAATATCATGCATAAAATAATGTTTTCTTCTATCATCATATGTGATAAGGAAGAAATCAATTAGTTCAAAATTAAACCAGAGTGTGATGATCCAATTTACACCCCTAGATGGATGAAGTCTACAATCGGTTATCTATAAAACAGGACTCTCAAGATAGACCGAGCTGAAAGTGAATAGATTCATCACTATACAATGAATTGTACCCTATGGTATGGAATAAATAAGAAAAAAATTATCTAAAAATTAGGCTTTGAGAGAATCCTCCTCAGATGAATAGCATACGGAGATATTCATTCCATCATGGAGGAAGTCTGTGTGAGTTCCTATGGTGCTCATCAGTTTGAGATCAGGCTCTCCCACCAAATCAAACGGTTGGGATATTACTAGAAAATCATGATACAATACTTTATGAAATTCAAAATGAAATTTCATGCATGTCGGATCCAATAAAACATCATCCATTTACCACCATAATTGTTATATATAGAGAAATATTCTTAGTCATTTCCTATTTGGGTAATGGATGTTGTGGGGCCATATCCCCTAGATACGTCTAAGTAGTTCAAGTATATCCTTACTCCCAATGACTTATTTTCAAAATGGTCTCCAAAAATACCCTTCAAGGAAGTTGGGATGAAGAACATCATCAACATCAAAATGTCCCATATCATCACCAAGTTCAGGGTCCCTCACACAATATTGACTGACAACAGCACCAATTTCTCTTCTACAGAGCTGAAGAAACTATATTAGGAGTACAATATCAAGTCCAATCACTCCTCTTGCTATCATGAAGTAGAAAATGGAAAAATATAGGCCTTTAATTATAATATGTCAAATAAACGCTAGAATATGGTGAATAAGGATAATAATACTTGTCCGGACAAGCTCATATATGCTTTGTGGGCCTACCTTACCACCACACGTACTATTACACAAGAAAACCCATACTCATTGGTGTATGGGACCGAAGCAGTGTTTCCCATATAATTATGTCTATCTTCACTCCAAATAACCATTTTCAGATAGCTCTAAAATGATGAGTAATCGTAGAAGTGGATGGATGAATTAGATAATCTTGATGAGAATAGGTTGCATAAATTTCACAACCTTATGTTTGATCAGAATCGGATCACATGAGCCATTAATAAAAAAATTTCCATTATTAATTCATCTAAGGATAACTGGTGTTGGTGCTCAGAACCTGAATTATAGTAGGAAATGATCATACAAAGTTTTAACTCAAATAGGAATGACCTTGTATCATACATAAGTCGGTCACAATAGAGCATGCTCATTGGTCACAATGGATGGGGAGTATGTTAACCCCCCCCCCCCCACCACCAATGTGAGCTTTCTAAAGAAATAATTTTCATAACTATCATCACTTGGGCATCCATATCAGTGTAAGTACCACCAATTCATCCTGGGTACATGATGTAAAATTATTCCAATTTATCCTGGTTCCATGATGTTAAACTATGCCAATTCATCCTGGTTACATGGTGTTAAACTATTCCAATTTTTCCCAGTTTCATAATGTTAAATTGTGTCAATGTTTCATGGATACATGATGTTAAACTATGCCAAATCTTCCTGGTTACATGACATTTAACTATTCCAATTCTTCCTGGTTACATGATTTTTAACTTTACGAATTCATCTTAGTAACATTATGTTAAACTATACCAATTCATCCTAGTCACGTGACATTAAATTGTATAAGAAGTCCCTATAGTAATAATTTAAACTCTAAGGTTTCCCAATTCCAAGAAACAATACTTTAAACTTCACAATATCCCACATCCTAATAGATATACTTTAAACATCATAGTATCCCACATCCTTTTCTCATGACATTAAATTATACAGTTCCTCAAGAACTACATATGGATTGATTCCTTCCATAGAATGATACATAGTTACACCTAGACCTCTAGTTATGGGCCTAACCACGATCTTTCTTTTACTTCGTGATATTTGATTTGTGTCCTTACCACTAAAATCAAACTACTTGGCCAATGTACTTACCACATGATGTAAAACTGTATTGACCCATGACATCCATCTTTATTCACATCAGGTGATCCACGTCCTTACCACATGGCATTAAACTGCATGGAATATTTCCTTTCATCATGAAATTAAACACACACATTTTCCATAAATATGTATGGATTGATTCTAATTTTCAATAAGATGTGTATGGAAACCTCAATCCTATATACTATTCCATCCACCATATGATTAAAAATACACATGTCGTATCATTAATTTCCTCTGCATAGTGAGAGGAACCCTTGTCATTCCTTGTTTATCACAACAATCTTAACTCACCTGAGTATAGGAATTTTAGTAAGATATTCCACACACAAATAAGGAATAGAAGATTATGATAGGATCATCATGTTCCTGGGTGAATGACCATAAAATTTATTCCATGAGTCTTCACTGTATGATGTTAAACTGCATGATTGGTGTCCCTTGCAAGACAAAAAATTGTATGTTCCTCTAGACCTCACACAAGAGGACCACCATTTATGGTGTTGGTATCCTACCAGGCTTGCAGTCAAGAACTATGTGTGACTTGATTCATGACATCACATGATACTTAGAGACATTCGACTCTTCGACATTAGGTCCATTCATGACAAATATAAAAAATACCCCTATCTATATATAGTCCAAACATGCATAGGAAGGTCATTCTCTAATTACTATGTGTGGATTGATTCTCATTTTCATGGGCTACACAGTGATGTTAGGACTTCCACCCTTGGGACTAGCCACAACATTTTTGACCATTCATGATGGTTCATATTCATCCTCACATCATGATATTAAACAGCATGGGATTTCAATAACTATATATGGATTGATTACTATTTTAATAGTATATGTAGTGACACCCAGATTTCCATCCTTGGGTCCATCCAAAACTTCCCTTGTCACATTGGGAAGTCCACATCCTTACTGCATGACATTAAACTTCATTGTCCCTAAAGAACTATGGTTTTCTTGATTCCTTTTATCATATGATAGGTAATGACGTCCATATCTCCAATCTTGGGACCAGCTATAGCGATCAATGGAAACAATTCCCACCTCTACACATGGGTTACATTTGTAGAGTGTTTTCCATTCAAGAACTATATATGTATTTATTCCTATAATCACAGGATACGTAGTCACATCCCGATCTCCAATCCTAGGTCTATATATGAAAATCAATAATAAATGAACCCGAAACTACATAGGTAACTAGTCCATACAAGATTACTCTTCTTATGTATGAGTCTGATCTACACATGGAATGCTTTCACATATAATATGACTCACATAATTTTTTCATGTCGGTTCCCATATCCTTACCACAAGACGTTAAACTACATGGAATTTAATCCTTACCGCGTGACGTTAAACTGCATGGAAATGTCCTGGTCACCTAAAATTAAAACGTCACAAAAAAATGTCCTTGCCACATGACAATAAATTGCACAAAACATGTTCTCATCGAATGACATTAAATATACACATAAGTACATCCTTACCCATGACATTAAACTATAAGGGATTCTTCCCAATATCATGACATGAAAACTACACAACAATGTTTCCTCACCATATGACAATAAACTGCATGAAACATGTCCTCACCACATGATATAAAAATCCATAGAAGAATTCCCCACTACATGATGATAAACTTTGTAGGCCATCACCCATTTTTTCTTCTGAAATCAAGGGACTAAAAGATCCTCACCCAAATAATCTAGAGTATAGGGTTCTTCCATTAAATTTTAAATATTCTCAATCCATTGGTCACACTTAATTCCCAGGGTGCTTTAGGTTACCGAAAACCTTCCATGTATCTTAGAAAAGATACAATGCTTCAAGTAACCTTTTTTCATAGTGCATGTATGCCAAAGGATCCTGCATATATGCCTATAGTTTTCAACCAAATGCATCACTCTGTAAAAAGGGATTTCTGATCCTTCTGAGCCTTGACATCATCATGGGTGAATTAAAACCCTAGTTTGATCTGAACTACTCCCAGTATGATTATACGATGTCACTACTCAGAATCCGAGAACATCAACCCATGATTTACAACATTTCTCATCCCCGTCATTAGAGGATGTTGGGGTACTCTTAACCCTGAGTATCATAATTTGGCTCTTTTGTATCACCTTATATAATAGTTTCAAGTGTGTCATGACATTAAAATTATTAAACTATTGGTCGAAGCTATATGACCTCCAACTCTATCCTATAATGGTCTAAATCGTAAGAATTTAATCTACTATAGGAAGAGGCATAAAATGTGTTAGGCTGAAAACTTTCAAAGGGTGGACTGAGAAAAAGTCAAGTATTTTCATGATAAACTTTTCATCTCCAAAGTTTAGGAAAAAATTAGGGCAAAAATAAATAAGAAATAAATATAATAGGTTCTACACTATAACCATAGTAAAATCCAATATATGCTCACTATACACCCTAGACTATGAAAAAGTTAGATTAATGATTTTTCATGTCTCCTCTCCACAAGAATATGTTTGCTAGGTGGTGACAATAATTTTAGGGTGCTAAAACCCTCAATAGATATTAATCTTTCCACAAATCACACTTCATGATTTTGGGTGTCTAGAATAATTGTAAACCTTCCATGGACCTTATAAAGGATACACAGATTCAAGGACCCTTTGCTTGACTATGCATGTAATCCTATGGCTCCTACATATGTTCCTATGGTCATCAACCAAATACTTCACTTTTGAAAAAGTGCATTATGATCCTTTTGAGCCCTGACATTACTATAGTATAAATCAACACCACATTGTGTTTGAATTACTCTTGTTATGACTGTACCATATCATTATCCTGATCTACAAACTTTGGACCATGAATTAAAGTCTTTGTACCAAACTATTCAAGTGGGTTTGACATCCTTGATGTTATGTCACCATGTTTTGTTCTTTTCATCAAGGAAAAAATGTGACACTCCATTCCAAAATATCTATTGGCCCATGATTTGTGACACAAAACCATAGGGCGTAGGGATCAAGCTCAATAATTAAGAGCTATATTTTCTTAAGGTTCTAGAACCCTTCCTAGAAAGCCTTCCTCTCATACCCAACCTCATCATCTAGACATTTTAGTCTTCAAAAATATATCATGGACCATAGAAAGTATTGTAGATCATCTTTTTTTACCATTCTACCTACACATAAGGGCATATACCCACCAAATAATGGAATCTCCTCATTTCCAGAAAAAATCTTTGATCCTTATAAACCATGGAAACTCTACGGTAGAACCTGGCATCTCATAATTTCATGGTATATACCCATCATTTCTACGCCATCTCATATTCATGAATTCAAACTTTTTTCTCATAAATTATATCACCCATACCCCAACTATGCTGGCAGTCTTGGTATCCCTAGTATTTCACCCTTAATCGTTATTACCTCCATAAATCTTCAACAGCCCTTGAAAAGGATACCTATATTCAAGGAACCTTTGTCTAGCTATTCATATATGTCTATGGCTCATGAATATGTGCCTATGGTCATCAACCAAATGTATCACTCTACAAAAAGTTCTTTTTGATCCTTGTGAGCCCTCAAAACACCATAGTAGAACCTAGAAATTTAGTGTCTTTTGGGTCATTCCTAGAATGTCTGCACCATATTCCACGATCACTGATTAGGTCTGAGAAAAAAGACCCTAAACTAAATAAATATCAAGTCTGAGATAAAATAATATAAACTAAAGAAATATCATGTCCGAGAAAAAAGACCCTAAACTAAAGCAGTACATATAAAATAAAATCTTTTCAAAGGAAATAAAAAAACCGACAGTATCATGTGCATCGTATGAATAAAAAAGGATTCAAAAATTATATAATGAGTTTGTGAATTGGCTAACCCCCAAATATCTTATGAGTTTCATAACACCATAGGGCGTTCTGCAATCACATGACCCCTTAGAGAATCATGATCACATGACCTAGACATAGTAACACAAATTTAATGATAATCAATCGATCATTTGATCGGGTCAGTAGACCCCACAGAACCTTAAAGACAATTATAACTCTCAAGTTCAAAGTACAAATAGTTACTAAAATGTAGTACACAGTCTATTTGAATGGATGCCTCTGCAAGACCGGTCTTGCAGAATAGTCCTCAAAAAAGCAGATCTCATGGAAGGCTCTTGCGATCGGGTCTTGTGGAATATTCTTGAGAGAGGGAACACAATAGAAACAAGGTGAGAGTAATATGAAGGAGTAAACGATGAAATTAATGTATCTACACCCCCTATATATAGGGAATCTCATGGAATACCAAGCATTTCCTAGTGGACCAAGTTTCTCCCAGACACGGATTCATGACACCACCACAGACTCAGAAGGGCATTTACATTCCTCATAACTGATCCCTTGTCCCTACAGATGTCCTTCCTGATGGGTTCATTTTTTGATTCCTGCAAAATGAACAACAATAAATTCATAATGGAATAAATACCTAGATATGGGTATTATTTTACCCACAAAATAAAAGGAAGAAGAATGTGTTTGAGACCCACAAATCACGTGATCCTATAAAGGATGTGTGATCTCATGACCATCATAAGGTCACATGAAGGCGCCATGCATAGCATATTGACTGCAGAAGATCCCTTGAGTTCCCTTGACAAGTATTTACTCTCTTTAGAAAGTACCCCATACAACCAATGATCATGTTGTGGTAGTTAGATAAGCTTTCCCAATTCATTAGGATTTTCATTCGACCAATTCCTAGAAACCCAACCAAAACATCTTTCGAAAATTGCAAGGAAATATCCAAAATTCGGAGGCCTCTTGTATTCATAAACCTTACATGATGGTTCACTGATGAGGAGAATGATTTTCCTCAAAAACATTCAACCAATCTCACAAGGTCCCTGAACCTTTGTAAAAAAAATGAATTAAAATGAGAAGAGGTAGGGGACACTCACGGTCATAAACATCACACGATGTTCCCTTGGAAATACAAAATTCATTGTGATACCATGGTGACATGGCCACCTTGTCACACGAAAGCCCATCGGCATGTCATCCTCATCATGTGAAGATCATTTGGTAAGCCCAGAAAACCCCTCACTCTCCCTTTGGCTCCCTAAGAAAAAATGGTTTGATTTTTTCATGAAATGATTATGCATCTCCATATGAACTTTATTTTTCATATGACACATCATGGAGAGGTAGAGATTTTTTCTTCAATAATGCTCAATAACCCTTGTGAACTCTATAAACTTTGTAACAAAAACAAAAGAAATAAAAGAGGGAGGATGGGGAATCCTCTTGCATTCATAAAACTCTCACAACACACTATGGTTTTCCACAACATAGTCTTGAAAGGCCCCTTGAAAAATCGTCCTGATCCCATGAAGGCCCCTTGAAAATCCATACTTGTCTCATGGAAATTCCCACACAAGTAACCTAAGATCATGAGAAGGCCTTTTGATAGGAGCCCTGATCTCACGAAGGACCTTGTACATGTTAATATGCCAATATGGAAGTCCTTTGGGATTAACACATGATTTAAAAAGTCCCAATTAATTGTAAATAGTCCAATAAAGGAGGTGTTGAGGGGTGGGACTTACAGTTGTTGAAAATAAAGTGAAATACTTGAAGCGGTCCGGTATATACTCGCAAAGATGTGTGATGAAAAAGTTCTTCACCAACTCCATCCTAGATTCACATGATATGCACCAAACAAACCATAGAATTCTTTGGGTGGTGAAGCTTATAAATCCCCCACCTCAGAAAAAAAATTACGATGACTCTTTACTACCAATACCACTACTTTTTTAGATAAAGAGTTGGCCTTATCACATCCAGACATGTCCGTACTAGAGCTGATTTCTCAAAGATGAGGATCTCGTGACCGGCAAGCTTTCTGTCAGGTAAAGGTACCAAAGAACAGTCAGAGTTATCATGAATCATTCATAAAACACTTGATGTGATCTCCTATATATCACGTGAAGGAGATATAGTAGGACATATGAGGAATATCCCACACATATTCTAGATCGTGCAAGAATTAAAATAAACTAACGATGAATAAATATAAGAAATTTTAATGATAAAAGGATGGAAGAAAGTATAAAGGTGGGTGACTTACATGAAAGAAATATACGATTATCCTCATGTGCTTCGCATGAACCATCTAGGATATGTGATGTCACCGGGAAATGTCACCCAGATCTCAAAATGTTCCTTTGGAATACTATTTTAATATTGTTAAATACTCTACAAAATATCAAATCAAGTACCATGACACCCCTAGAGAACACCACCTTAGTCTCATGAATCCCTTTGGGATCATCGTTAAAACCATGTGGTGTCCTTTAGATGTATTTTTTTACTTATATAAATGACACCTTCTCATGTCAGTTGAGTCTCACGGTATCAACTAGGCATGTGAACTAGATCTCACAATTCCCTCTGGGAAATCTAGCTAGGATTTTCAATGTCCTACAGACATGTCATCTAGGAAATTCAACACCCACTGAGACATGTTTCATTGACCCACACGATGCCCTTAAAGTGTGTCATCCATCTCGCACAATGACAACAAGGCTTGTCAGTCAGATCATGTGACACCCTCTAGACAGTCCAACTGAGATCATGAGATGGATTTTAGGATCAATTAGGCAGGTCTCATGATTTTATCTGGATAATTCATCCTTGATCATGAGTTGACCCTTTAACATTCCTTCTAGGATACATGATGTACCTCAGACAAACCAACTTGATCATGAAATTTTCTTTGGAAATGTATGGCATACATCCTATGACATGTCAAATAAAAAATCAAGTCATGTCAACCAAGAAGTAAATCATGATAGGAAGATAAGCAGGTCAAGTCATAGGGCATCCAAGAGCTTGATATCTTTTTCCGCCCTTGTTATGTAAGCCCCGACCAAAGGTAAACGTCAGTGTGTAAGCTCCAATCAAATGAACTATGATAACTCTGATTCTCTCCATAATAGAGATACATAGGACTCCTTCCTAAGGCCACATATTTATTTCAAACCTTCATAGAGATATTTCAATACATAAGTCCCTCATACATATGTTGTGAGACTAATCATTTTCCTTCCTTTGTTTCTCACACTGATCATGGGCCACGTGGGCATTGGTAGTTGCAATGATCATATCATCTGCATCATAAGCCTTTTCCAAGGCAAGGACAATCTTAGAGTGTAAGCCTTAGCTACTAGTATAATATGATATGTTCCGACTATAGGGAAACATTAGTGTGTAAGCCCCAACCAGTTGAACTAAAAGAACTATGATTCTTACAATTAACAAGAAACTTTGGATTCTTTCTTAAGGCCTGATCTCAAATAAGAATCCATTTAGATGTAATCCCTCTGTCTTCGACATTTAAACCATCATGACCCAATCATTCCCATGGTATGATCACTTTACCTCATCCCTCAGTAGACTGAGAAATAAACAGAACTATTATGACTCTCATTATTCTATAATCAGGATATGTTGGACACCTATTTGAGTCTCGAGATTTATATTGAACATCCCAAGGGTAGTCCTAGCATATAATCCTCATATCCATATTACATGAGGCTGATCACTTGTCATCCCTTATTTCTCACACTGAGCATAGCTCATGTGGGATTAGGGAGCCACAATGAACACCTCATCAACATCATAAATATCCCCCATCTAGGAAATCCCAGTATGTGAGCATTGATGAGTGGAAAGTTATAATAACCCTCACATATATGGGAATATGCCTTGGGGATAGTCTTAGTGGTGAGATCAAACTACGATAAATCTAATTCCTTCAATAATTAGAATACATAGGACGTCTCCTCGACACTTAAGCTCAAACATTCAATTCCTCAGTTCATGCAAATTTTCCTCTCTGTATGACATTAAACTACATGGGTTTAACAAACTACATGTATTTTTATTCCTACAATAACCAGCATACATAGGATGCATCATCATATCTCAATCATCTCCATGGAATATTATCCACCTCCCTGCATGTTATAAAATCCATAAGTATATGGTTATATATATTCAGCATACAGAACAACTATAAATCACTCGAAAACAGATGAAGAACCTTGGATACATACATATGGATTTGCAAATTATAACCCTTTCCTCTGTTCATTAATAATATTTACTTTATTTTTATACAATGATAATTAACCTATAATCATTTTGTTAGGGTTACCAGTCTTGTATTGGCATTATGAAGATATTAGAAAACATACCTTAAATATATAATAGAGTCCCAGAGTTGGCGACAATTCCCCTCAAAAGAGTGTAATGAGCCCAACCTCCCATCCTCTCGACCAATGTGATTCCCTAATCATCATTGGGTCTGAACCCCCAATAGTCACTTTCCTTTGGAAAGTAGGTTTCTACCCAGTTATGGATGAGGGAACCATTGGTATTTTCCATTAAGAACGACAATGACTCAATGTTAATGATTGTGCAAGAAATAAAAACTCTGACAATCAACCATTAGTTCCATCCAAACCCACATCATTTAGGGTTCCCTTGATCATCTCTTCCCCATTAAAACAAATAATTTGGGCCTTCCATCATCCATAGTTTTCACCATTGAAATAATTAACTCTTACCATATAAATACCTTAAACATTTATATATATAGTATCCATTTTAATATGATCTATAAGACATAAACCTATTAACTTCATGAAATAAAAATTCACTCTATTTGATACCAATTTTTGGTAATAGAACAATTGCAGTAAAACTCTGGAAGGGGTTAATTGAGTTCTTGAAATTTTCTTCAATTAAAACCCACCCTCTTTAAGGTATGATAAGTTCTAATATTATCTTAACATAAGAAAGTGGTATAAATAAAAGTACAAATAAAACTATCAAACACATGAGATTTATAGTGGTTCTGTGAATATAAATCCCCTAGCCTATTCCACCAATGCTCAGCTATAGGATCTTTATGATTTTCACTAGTACTGGTCTTTTTTCAGAGACTTCCTAAATAAGTGTAGGAAGACATCACATGGTATAGAATTATGAGCTTTTACTTGGATCCTAAAAATATTGAAAAACACCATCCATCAAATCTTAGTACATGAAGTTCTCATAACCAATAGTAGGAATGAATAATGAGATATTACAAATGAAACACACAGTTTCATGATACCACTATCTGGAGAGAAGATTTCTCCATGGGAGAAAAATAAGAGTGAAGAGTATCTTGAAAAGAATATTCTAAAACAAAACAAGATAAGCCTTTTGAAGTAAAATTATAGAACTTGAATATTCTTATTCTTTTAAATTTCATAGAGCAACACATAGAGATTTGAGAGAGAGAGAGAGAGATAAGAGTGAATGCGTTGTTATTTTGTTATTTTTAAGTATTGATTTTATCTAATTTGAATAACCTAGTATAAAATATCTCTTAATATTTCATAGTATAATATCCCATAAAATCTAGTCTCTAAATTAAATTTTGGATGTAATTTTCTCAAAAATACCTTGACAACAGTAATGAGTAACAAATTATTTTGTACTATTTTCTTCTCTCAGTACATTACACCTTTTAGAAATTGATTTTACTATAAAGAGATAATAAAATATTTAATTCATAGACAATATAATTAAATTCCACTTAAATTACTCTAATGGTAATAAATATGTATGTAATAGAATGACTTAGCTAATTAGGGATTACCACATAGACGAATTCAACAAATTCAAATTCATTTAGCCAAATTGATCCACCTATCCAATATTCAGGTGGCCAAGTCACATAAAAATATTGTTCATGTAGAAAAATTTGGCATAAATAATTGAATCGCATAGCATATTGGAATAATGTAGAAAAATTTTCCATGGATCCAATTTGCATATACAAATACTCCACGTAGTCGATTCATGTAACCATTTCATCACTATATCTTTTTACTCACATAGGTGTTTCATCGACGTAGGTGATTTTCACATAGATGATTATGTGATGTGGATGATTGTTCAACATTTCCAAATATCTAGGTAATTGGTTTCCTCACATAGATGATTTTATAAACTTAGGAAATTAATAAAAACTTCCAAAAATTTAGAACCAAAGCATAATTGACTTAAATAAAAAAACATGATAAACACAAATAAAAAATCATCAGAAACATATGAATAGTTTTTAGGATCATCAAAACATAAATCATATAGGATATGTTGGAACAAAATTTGATGTCCAATAAACCCAAAAAAGGTTTTCATCATCCATGTAAGTATAGTCTTGGGAGCTGTGATCCTATATAATTCCAGCACGAATATACGGTAGTTTCCAATTAATCAAAAGAGGCTCTTCACTTAAAACATGATCTTGGGTGACTGTCAAGTGGGAATTACCCCAATATTCACTAGGTTTATCGATATGTCTCCCTATGAAGTTTGTAAGAAGTATACCTATTGAATCCAAGTTGGTTATACAGCGAGTACTCTTAGATTAATTCAAGGATAATCATGAGATATTCAACATGCTCATCCTCAATTATTAAATAGACAAGGAGTTAATTGATAAAGAATACTATATACCAATCTAGTATGGGGTAGAATATCTAGTTAATGATGCCTATTAACATAGATGAGGCATTCATTATAGAAACAGGAATTAATAGAAACTCATGATATCCATAGAAACATATGATTACTATATTTGGGACATCCTCTTCACAAACCCAATAATGGTGATAGTAAGAAAAATAATTGATTTTTGAGAAAAAAAATGCACTCCCTTATCTAGTCAAAGATATGATTAATCCTAGTTTAAGGGTACTTGTTCTGGAATACCACTTTATTTAGCTAGTGACATTCAATAAAAATCCTCAAGCTCCTACCCAAATTCTTGGGGAATAGTATTGCTGCTACACAAGGGGAAAAAATGGGTATGAAAAAAAAATTCTCCATATGTTCCTATTACTGCACCTTTATCTTTATGATCTCATTTAGGGATATATTATAATTTTCATAATATATAAGGGTATTCATGTGGTGAAAATAAATACAGAATTTGATCTCCTTATAATGGGGGAATCTAAGTACATCCTTTGGGAAGACATTCATGTACACCATAATGACTATAAGAAGATGTTTATATGATGATTTCTCTACACATAGATCCAAACTCACAAACTAATGGGTGATTGGATACAACATCCCATGAACATTCTGTAATCATCTCTTTTGATGGTCCTACTCACCCATGATGAAAATCTTGATCCATCCACTTGAAAACACAACACTATTTTATTTTACAAGTTTATATAGGATTAGACTTAGGATAGATAATTAATACCATTAATGATATCATAGGGAGTCATCCCTACAACTATAAGGTCCTATGAAAACCTTTATCCACTAAGTATTAGCTTGAATCATTGGTAGATGTGGGTGAGTGCGTGATCACTTCCAATAGGATTCTCTAGCTATATGGGTCGATCTAGGGACTCTACTAGGATTTATATCTCTCAAAATATGGATAAAAATACAAAGGAATTTATTGTGTTGGTAACTATGAGTATGGGTTATAGTGTAGAGAAGACACATATCATACATTATATTATGGTGGGTGGAGCCTTATCATAACCCTTCATCGCCTTGATATCATCACATCCCTACCTTTCAGGTCTTAGAGAATGGTATGGGATGCTTGGGGGTGGAAATAGTGGAAGTAGATTACAGTGATATATAACTATGGATCCTCCTCCTAGTGTACATACACCCCCTCTCCCAAAGCCTCCTCCTTGAGGTCCACCATATCTACCTCAGGGAGGCCCTAATCATATTTTTTACTGTGACATGGAGTTCCTTCTACTAGTTGACTACCCTTTGTCGCACATTGGGTGGGGAAGATCTCTTCGTCCATAGGTATAGAATAGCATGTCCATTAGCTATCTAGAAACTCTTTCCTCGTCCTATGCATATGATAATTATATCTGGTATCACAAATGACCATGCCTCTGGTGTTATGACCATGATGATTACTTATGGTGTATGGATACTAATGACTCTTCCCCTAGATAACCACCACTATCCCCAACTACCTACCACTCCTCTTACTAAAAATATATCAATCACTTGACCCCTCATGAAAACCCTAACATAAATGGGGATTTAAAGGTGAAAATTTTCATCTCTATCTATTTATGCATACCATTATTGAACTTCTATGATCTAAGAAACCTATAATTAATTATGTTAATTGAGTAACTTATGTGGTTATTAAACCTTTTAATGTAATCTGAACATGTCATGCTACCATCCTATAGATCTAACAGCTTATAAATTCATATAGATTTCAATGTGGAAAAGTAGTAATCTTATAAAAGGGGAACATAAACTTTTTCCATGGGATATTAACCTAATTCTGGGTATGTATGATCACGCTCCATTAATGTGACAACCCATAATGAATAAGCCTCAAAACTAGCACCCAAACCGAATTGATATAGACTCAAAGGGAATTCCTGATCCCCATGATCTTGCGAATAACACCCAGGGATAAAATAGGAACCAAAGGGACTGATTTCACCCAGCATAAAAAAGATACATGGAACCTTCACATAGTAGAAAGAAATAGTTGAAGGAAAACTAGATGAAATATATTCCCTAACCAAAGAGGAATAGTGGTAGTGATACAACTCAAAATCCAAAATAGACAAAGGTATAGGTCTAACAAAATCATAAGGAAAATGAAAACCAATAACTACTACTCCAGGGGATATGTGGGAAATATCTCAAAATCTCACCACCAGTTACCCATACCTATCTGACATAAACCTCACCACCACACTATGGAACCTTTCCATTTCTTACAACAAAAGACAATACAAGGTATACACACTTCCAAAGGTGTGTGTGGGGTGTGAGCTAATTATAATCAGTAGGATCCCACCCATATGTTCTATATAAAGTCTCTATAAAAATAATATAATTATTCTAATTTTAATCAAAACATATAATGATAATAAGTCACATAGTTTTATATCAAAATCATGGTAAATAGTTCCACTTTTTCCACCATTATAAAAAAAGTGATCTAAAATGGTTTTAGAACATGTTTTCCAAAATCATTTCACAATTATCAAAAATATTACTATCAATTCCAAAGTAATAAAAATCCAAAGAATAATGTTAATCATACTCCAAGGATAATATAAGGCTAGGATATTTAGGTCACCCATACATCAATATGACTAGTGAACACTATAAGTCTAAAGAACTCATGAATAAAAGTCTAGGTAATAAAGGAACACACTAGAAATTAAACACTCCTACCATGTAAATCATGTCATAGAGAAAAATTCAGCTTGATCTAGGAATAAAATAACACCCCAAAAAGTGAACTCTATTACAGTTTTAAAAGAAGATCACACCCAAGACCACACCATCCACCTATGTACCTAAGGATCCCACGGTGTTCATTTATCAAATCATTTTCAAAGGTCTTGTTACATTTAACAATACAATTAATAACACTAAACAAACCTTTCCCATCAAATCCTAATTTTAAAAAAAATTACAATATATTTTGTAATTCTTTGAGAAACACATTTATTTTTCCAAAATAAGGGCAACCCCATTTTTTCTCCAAAAAATAATTTACACATACACAAATCAACCATTTCAAAAATCATAGAAATTTATTTAGTAAACTAATTATAAAATAATAGGAAAAAAATGTTCATATCACATTGTCTAGATATGGAACCACCTACATCAATCTTGGGTCCCACACTACCCAAAATGGAATCTGCAAACTATGAAGAATTTAGAACAAGAAACAGAGGCCCTAATATTGATTATCACCTCTTAGTATAAAATCACATAAACAAAAGTGTAAACGGAGGGGTTAGGTCAACACGTACCTCAATAGACTCACATGATGCGCCACAATCATCCTAAGAACCAGCCCATATGAGATTATTTCAAAATAGATCTAGAAGGGATTAAAAAAGATTCATCATATTCTCACAGATACCATAAATGCATCCCAACACTACTACAGAAACTATGAGAAATGATTAAGTAGAAAGGTCACACTAACCTGAAGGGAGATAACCCATCCAAGCCATAGATTGAGAACCAAAAAGAGGAACTTGGAAGAGAATAGACCACCCAAATGAACCTGGATGAATATATTGGATTCGAGCGAGAGGTATCGCATTGAATGAAGCCTGATTTATAGACATGTGTTGCATTAAAACCCACCAGATGTGAGGAATTTATGATGTGAAAATAGGATTCATCTCGTAAACCCTTTAGGTTGCATGTCCTTCGAAAAATATATCTCGTAGTGTTAAATTATCCTGAGTGATGGTTTTATATCATGAAAGTGGTTAATGGTGTAAACAAATTATGCCCTAAACCAATTTTTTGGCTTGTTCCCTATGACAAATTTAATCCATAAATATGATATATATATATATAACATAAAAGTTTTTGGATGATAGCACCAATACTAGGTTTTATAAAAACTCTTATAAATTACTCCTACATCCTATGAAATTGAGAAACAAGCTCTTAAACATGAAAAAGAGAATACCTTTTTATCCAAGATTTTACAATCTCCCCACCATAGGAATTATCGTCCCCATAAAGTCATGTGGAAGAAAAGTTCTTTGGAAAGAGGTGAGGCCACTACTCCCTCACTGATGATTCACACACCCATGTCTCATGAGAATCTGAACTATGTTCCCATAAAACCCTTACTAATGAAATACTCTTCTTGTGAAAGACTCTGACTTGGGTATCAATGATCACCACTAGTTTCTCCACAACAAAAAAATCTTCCCCCAACTAAATCTCTTCCCAACACAGAACATGAGAGGGATCAAGATGGTACTTCATGAGCTAAGATATGTAGAAAACATCATGTATACTTGTAAAAAAATCTTGGAATTCCAACTAATATTAAAACTTCCCAATTCAATCAATGATCTCTAATGGTCTAAAATATCCTGGCAACATCATTCCTTATTTCCCAAGCTGATAGTGACCCAACTGAGGAAAAACATTAAAGAAAACCAGGTCACCAATGGAAAATTCCAAAGGACGACGTCAACGATCCATATATGATTTTTGAAAACTCTAATATTTAATCAAGAATCAACATGTATCTTGAATCCTAACTAATGTCTCTTGAATGAGACGTATCCCCATGGGAGAGGCCTTTCCCACCTCCTCCCAATAAAGAGTTAACCTTACGGGCAACCATACAAAGCCTCAAAGGGTTATATTCTAATCAATGAATGATAATTTTTCTTGTAATAAAAATCAACTAGTGTCGAATGGTTATCTTATGGTCCACCAAATTCTAAGGCTTGGGCTTAGATAATATCCTCCATGATCAACACTATAATGACCTGAAATTTTATAAATAAATTTACCTTTGAGATTTAATTAAATTTTCTATTATGTATTATGATTACAGAAAACACATGCACATACTTGGCTTTATTATATGCTATCATATTTAAAATATCATTAAGCATCATAACCAATGATAATATAGTCATTGAACATTGATCATATGATTATTATAAATATAGGTTTTTGATAAATCCAATTGATACAAACAAATGAAATTATGGCCTCCACGAGCATGAACATACCCTATAAAGCCCATTAATCAGAGATTACAAGGGATATAGAATCACTAGGATTTACCTTAGCCAAGAAAAAGCCAATAACTAACAATTAAAGCATGAGTGAAACTGTTTATGAGATATGTTCAATCTCATCGAGATCACAGCCCAAATCATGAATGTCGAACCACCCCGTGAAAATCTCACCATCGTGAACCTTACCCTTAGAGTGTTTACTGGAGTGATAAATGGTTATATATAAAGACCCTAAGAATATGAATATTTATATTTTAAATAATAATAATTATATTTACTCCTTATTTTCGTTACTTTATAAATGATTTTGATTTTGATATGATAAAAAAAATTATTTTTTGGTAATATGCAATTTCAATTAAGACATTTCTTTTGATGGATTAATGGATTTTTTAAATAAATAATAGTGTAATAAAATAATATTTTTAAATTATTATTCTTAAATATAAATGATAATATAATTTTTCTGATGTCAAATGTAATATTTATAAGCACTCAAAAAAATTTATTATCAAAAAAACCAACATTTCACAATAAATGTCAATTCCAATTTTAAAAGTGAAAATTAAAATATTTAGAAAATTATTTATAAAAAATAATATCATTTTTGGAATTAGAATATCTAAATTATCCACTAGTTAATTTTTCATAATTTTCTAAGATATTTGAATTTTTAGGTAAAAATTAATTATGGTATAAATATATGTTCTGTATTATGACATCATTATGACCCAAAAGTGATGTAATAAATGATATAAAAGTTATACATGACCAAATGTATTATTATAATTTAAAATAATTTATTTTTTATGTTATTTGGATTATTTTTATAAATCCTTTATTAATCATCCAAAACCTATATTATATTTTAATGTTTTAAAATCATTTCTTTAATAACATGAATCAATTCCACTTCGCCAAGGGTAATATTTTGATGTGTTAGACCATTGGACTTATAAAATAATGAAATAAACTCTTATTTTTAATAAACCATTGTATGTTTTCTGGTTTTGTTAACTTTATCATATAGATCCCAAAACCTAATTTTGAGAAATAATAAATAACTCCCCTATCTTTCCTTATATAAACCCACCCAAGATCCCCTTACTCTTCACTAAAAACCTTGTATCATGTCTTTAATCTTACCTCCCATATCTATAGTCCTCCCAAGGTTCCCCCAAACTCTCAATAATCTCCTCCCAATATTCTTGAATCAACCTCTCCAGGTAAGGGACCTCTCTCTCTCTTCAATTCAAGAACCTTCTTTGTATTTATCCCTTTAAATCTCAATTGGTTTTGTTTTCATGTATTTATAAAGATCTTTATACATTAAAATTTATGCAGTAATAATGATAGATAATTTATCCCCTCTCATTATAGAATTTACCTAATCTATTGCAATGCCAAAATTTAGAAAGGGATCATTTCCTTCTCCTATTTATTCAAGCATCTTCTTCATTTTATACCTATTATTTCCAATTCATAATGCCAGTGTGTGTTTTTATACATCCCTATTACTGTCCATTTTATTTCTAAATTATGAGATAATTCTTTATCTCTCATCAAACCATTTAATGAATCTTTAAGTATTGGCATTTTGTTTCTAAAATTTCAATGTGATTTTTCTATTCCAAACATCTTTACTAGGAATACCATCATTATTCTCACTTGGAGTATTCAACTTGACATAGCTATACTCCTTTGATTTGGGAATTCCATGTATATATTCTACACTCCTTGATCGTGGAATTAAATGTGATTAAATATGATCTTATTTTGAATGATTTTTTAGGCACACTAATGTGTGTACATGATATGAAGGTGATGGGTGCACCTAGAATTATATAGCACTCCAATGCATTGGGTAGTGTTTTAGTCTCGTGATACTTTATTTAATGGAAAAGGGAGTGAACCAAATCCATCATATAACCTTTTATACCATGTTATAATTTCTTAGAGATTATCTTTTACCTATGTTTATGATGTCATCTTTCAAGTTGTTTCCTTATTTCCCATGTTGCATTTATATTATCACGCTATATCATTCTTCTTGGTTCATGTTTATTATTATCACTTTTTATGTCCCATTAAAATTCCTATTTCTAAAATGTATTATTTTCTTCATTTTAGTCAATTTTTATTCTCTTACTGGGATTTATATCTTACCCCTTTCTTATGTATGTCCCCTGGTTATCCCATTTTGTTTTAAGAATGATGGGATGAAATTATCATGTTAAGGAATTTTTCAATAATGTTGATGTGCCCCTATTTTTAGTTGTTATGTAATGTACCTACTTCTCAAAGACACTAGACTTCTTGATCTTATGGGTTTTATTATGTGTATTTTTATTATATAATTCAATTAATTTGTAATAAAAATAAGGGTTGTCATAGATGGTATCAAAGAATAGTTTAGTTATTTGTTGTATTAGGATTATACTACTCTAGAGAAAGACTTGTGGATAAGTCTAAACATAAGAAAACATCCCTAAATTTTGATAATGTATAGATTAAGTGGTTTCTAAGAAAACACATCCCTTTCTATATACTACTTATAGATGTGGATCTGGAATAGATGTACATAGGGGTAACACTCGAAAACACCTTATTGAGCTAAAATCGATTAGGAATTGGCACATTACAGTATTTCTTACTACCCACCTAGTTTTACACTCAAAGGGGATATTATTTTTGAAAATTTACAAGCTCGTTATGAACTGTAAAGACCCATAATTTCCATGTAATTTTTTTTTAAAATAAATAGGAATTTTACAAGTCCGCGAAAATTGACGGCGCGTGATTCTGAGGCCCGGAGTGCCCAGAATGAATTTCTGAACTTTATTTCGGGTACGTTCAATAAAAGTGTGAGCGGGTTTTTCTAAATTTTGAACCAGTACTCGGAATATAAATCTGAGGGCACCTTTGAACTCACAGCACCAGTATTTTCTTAAGAATACTTTCACCTATATGTCATTTGGTTGAGGGTGAAAGTTAATTTTTTGGGTTTTTCGTGAAAGAATAAAATAAAATAAAATTTGTATAACATTTTATTTTATTTGTTAAAACCTCCCACATGTGGATGTTGATAAGTGGGGACCACCAGACCTAAACCTTCCATGAGAGGTTATGATGGGGGGGACCACCCGAACTAACCTCCCATGAGAGGTTATGATGGTGGGGACCACCCGAGGCTTAAAACCTCTTGAACTCCCCTCTCAAGTGTGAGAAACCTCTTGGACTCCATACAACCTTAATTGTAACAACCCATTAAATAATTAATTGAGCTAATTTTAATTTATGAAAACAAAATAATAGATAGCATAATCTATTATTTTGGGTCTCTTCATTTTGGTGGAATTGGTAGAAAGGAGCCTTGGGAGATAATCTCTCCAACGAAGAACGCCAGCGAAGAACGCCGACTATGACTCTAACTTCTTCCACAGAACATTCATTGACGAAGAACGTCTTAAACGTTGAGGAACCAACAATTGAAGAAAGGTTGTCATCACTGACTTCATATTTCCCTCTCCTCACCAACATTGTTGGAGGAGACTTGTTGTGGGGTCGACAAACACCAAAGCGTCTCAACTGTAGACAATCGTCAAAAATCAAACGAGGTAGGGTAGTTGTTTGAAATTATTCCTTTTTTCGTTATTGACGACTCTTCATAATTCAAAGAGATTTTATAGCCGCTTTCTACCACTCTAATGTGGAGAGTGTGGGCTAAACAAACATGGCATGTCCTCTCCGCAATTCTTGTGATGATTTGTGGTGTTCTTTGCAATGGAGGAGGAATGGATACAAACCACGGTGGGGCACGAGAACGGTTATTGGCACCGTCGCTGGCCACGAAAAAGGTGACGGATCAAAGGCGCCACCCCGCAGCCACAGCTGCCCCGCGGCCGAGCCGCTGCCCGTGGCCCCGCCCCCACCGCCCCGAGACCGAACCCCCATGACCGAACCCCCGCGGTCGAACCGTCCAGTGGCCAAGCTGCCATCCGCAGCCGAGCCTTCGCCTCGTGGGTGGGTCAATGCCTGCGGACGAACCACCTCGCGGTTAGGCCATCGTCTACGACCAAACCACCCAGCAGATGGGCCTCTGTCCTCGGACGAACTGCCCCACGGCTGGGCTGTCGACCCACGGTCAAGCCGCTGTCTGTGGCCAAGCTGTCATTTGCGGCCAAGCCTCCTTGTGTCCTCACATTGTCTGCGGCCTCGTACTGTCTACAGCCGAGCCTTCCCACGGTCTCACGGCCCTCTCGGCCTGCTGGACTGCCCAACGGGTCTGGCCGGGTCGACCCAGGCCGTGTCGGGCCAGGTCGGACCGGACCCAGACCCACTTCGACCCATTTACGCTCTTTTGGCTATAACTTTAGCACCAGACGTCCGTTTGATGAACCCTTAGTGGCGATAGGAATTGTGGAATGAGACAGTACCTTTGAGTATACCCCACTAGATTTTTGGATTAAGATTGGGTACGGTCAGGTTGGATCAAGCACGAATCCAACCAAGGCCCCAAGACAAAAAGGCTAATAACTCACAGACCGGGCGTCTGATTATTACACCGTCTATTGCGTTGATACACATATGATGTGGTGGTCCTTTGAGATACTTCTTCAATAGACTTCATGTTAGTTGGAATATCAACCAGTGGCTTATGGAGAAGACCCTCTCGGAGACATGTGAGCATAGTGTGGGAACCTCGTAGCTGGCTGTGACGTGAAGAATGACGAGCGATCCTGTGTGGGTCAGCACCTTGTGATCCTGTGTGGGTCAGAATCTATCGATCATGTGTGGGTCACCACCTTGCGATCATGTGTGGGTCAGCACCTATTGATCCTATGTGGGTCAACACCTTGTGATCCTATGTGGGTCAGCACCTAGTGATCCTGTGTGGGCCAGCACCTTGCGATCATGTGTGGGTCATCACCTAGTGATCCGGTGTGGGTCAGAACCTAGAGATCTTGTGTGGTTCTACATATTAATGGAGTAAGAAGATTCAATAGTTATAACTAATCATCTTTACTGTCGTACCTATGTTATACCTGGTGTGAGCTGAGTCCGTACATGTGTGGTACTTTCCTTCGTGGTAATACCTTGGTGGTATTCTTCAGTGTGGTGTACCTATGTGGTACTTTTCTTTGTGGTTTTCCTTCCTTTGTGGAATAGTTGATCTTTGGGCTTTGGATTTGGACTCTGTGTTTTCCTTAAGATTGAGATGGGTTTTCTTGATAACATAGGTATATGTATGGTCATATACATAAGTAGGGTTGACAGTTATTCTTGTGCTTTGTGGTTTATCCTTTGTGGATTTTGTGAGACCATGAGGGTCTCGGGGTCCCTACTGAGTATAATTATACTCACCCTTACACAAACTATTCCCTCACCTCATTGAGTTTGGTGCAGATGACATACAACACTCACTGAGGCTGAGAGTACCCGGACTAGACGGTTCTCAGAGGTGGGCCATACGGTGTGTCGGTATGTAGAGGAGACGGGTGGACGTGGAGTGATGAGGAGGCGATCTGTACCTACCCTTCCATTATGAACCTTAGGTGACGACCCAGTAGTTTTCTTTCTCTTTCTTCAGATGTATTTTATTTCAGTTTCTTGTACATTCTAGTTGGTCTTGTATTCTATCCCCTTTTTACTTACTGTACTTACTCTTTTACTATATAGTTTGCCTGAGTGCGTATCTTGTTGTGTTCTTGGTTTCATGTGTTAAAAGATTATAAGGGTAATTCCTTCCCAGTTTTAGGGAATACGCCTTCGCTTCTAATCACCAGCCCCTAGCCTATAGAATACGGGCTTGGGGTATTCACGGCACGGGCCCCGGGGGACGCGTCGTGACAAATTGGTATCAGAGGTGTCGGTTCTACCGTAGAACATAAGACTCTAATATTTCTAACGGAAATAGTGTTAAGTGTAGTGAGTGTGGTTATTAGTTTAGAGAATCCATTGTTGGAGTGGAGTCTGACATATCCATACACCAGGACCCTGACTTCTTATTTCCAACTCAGTGCACAAAAACACTGATTGCGTGTGTGTTTCCAAGAGTTTTCTTTGTGATCTATTGAGTCATCTCACCAGGTATAACTTATTGACCGTGGCGCACCTGTTTATATTCAGAATTCCTCCATGAAGACATCTATCTAGGGTTCCAAGAATTGTACGCACTAATAGCCCACCGAGTGACGAGGCCTCGGTGCAGGGCCCTTTTCCAATAGAGGCACCAGTGATACCATTACCCATTGGGACACCGATGCCACCAGCCCCAACAGCAGATGTTTCACACCGCTTAAGTGTATTTCACGAGTTCTAGTGTCAGAGGCCACCTAGGTTCAGGGGAGAGAAGGACCTGCAGGCAGATGAGGATTGGCCGGAGGCTGTAGTGAGAGTTTTTCGACTGGTAGGGACACCAGCTGATCTCATGGTGATCCTTGCCGCCATCCTTCTACAGGCAACAACAGGCAGATGGTGGATCTTGATGCTCTAAGTTCATGACGAGGTGACACTTCTCTGGGTAGAATTCGAGATCCTATTTCAGGCATAGTTTTTCCCAGCTACTCTTCGTGCAGTGCGTATACAAGAGATTCTTTATCTGCAGTAGGGAAGCATGACTGTAGCTCATTACTCAGCGAGGTTCACTGACCTCTCACGATACTCCACTGATATGGTGTGGGACCCATTCTTTCAGGCCCAGACCTTCGAGCAGGGGATCAGGTGAGAGATCAGGGCTTCGATGATCTCACTCAGGATCCCAACGCAGGCAGGGGTGTTAGAAATATCCCTCTTAGTGGAGAGTTTCCTTGCTGATAAGTCATAGGCAGCGAGACCCACCACTGTTCGTCACGTAGTGGAGCCTTATGCAGCTATCAGCAGACAGATTTCATAGAGGTCCAATAGGACTAGACCTACAGGTGGACGACCGTAGGATTTAGGGTCGGTTGTGTAGGGAACCTGAGGCCGAGCCAGTAATGCCAGGATCAGGCAATGTTACGCATACGGCGGGCAGGGTCACATGGCTCGTGACTGTCTGACCCGCCGTACGGATGATCAGAAAACGGTCGAAGGACCACTTAGTTATATGTAGAGGTTCAACCAAGGAGGTCTTCATGGGGGCAGGCAGACGTGGTGGAGGATTTAGTCATGCATTTGGTGGTGGGCGACGATTTGAGATGTTACCAGCACCACCACCAGGTGGTCCACCCCGACCATAGGGAGCAGGTGGATAGGGGCAAGCTTAGCTCCAGGCAGCTGAGGCCTATGACCATGGAACTCTAGAGATGATATGAGGTATGATCTGTGACAATTCCACCTTAGTTGGAGTACTTATAGACATAGGATCCAGTCATTATTTTATTGAAACTACCCTCGTTCAGAGCTCGGAGATTACGATGGACCCGTTGGCTCGATCTTTATGGCTAAAGACTCCTACTGGAGCGGATTCGATGATTACACACTGGTGTTGGCAGTGCGAGCTTACTCTAGGAGGTGAGAGCTTTAGCTGGGATCTCCTAGTAGCATTGTGGAGGGTTTATGACGTCATCTTGGGTATGGACTAGTTATCTGCAGTCCATGCACAGATTGACTGTATTAGGTGAAAAGTGAGGTGTGTCCACACAGATTGGACCAGGTTTACCTTCACCAGAAAGAATGGAGCCTTTGCAGCACAGGATGGACTTACCTAGAGGAGAGTGCAGCCGATCACTCATCAGTTGGATAGCCTTACCCTCAGAGCGGTTGATGTGGAGAGTCTGAGTTATCCAATAGTGGTGGACCAGTATGTAGATATCTTCCCTGATGATGTTTTGGGTCTACCTCTTTGAAGAGAGGAAGAATTTTACATTTACTTGTACCTCGGGATGACACTGATATCTACACCAGTGTATCGGAAGGCTCCCATGGAGCTTCATGAGCTGCGGGTATTGCTAGAGGACTTGTAGGGGAAGGGATTCATTCAACCCAGTGTTTCACCTTGGGCAGCCCTGATTTTGTTTTCCAAGAAGGCGGATGGGAGATTGAGTCTTTGTTTCGACTATCGGTGCCTGAACCAGGTAACCGTGAAGAACAAGTACCCACTCCCAAGGATTGATGACCTATTTGGTCAGCTAAAGGGAGCACGGTGGTTCTCGAAGATAGACCTCAGATGAGGCTATCACCAGCTCAGAGTGCAAGATGAGGATGTGCAGAATATGGCTTTTATATGCCGGTATGGCCATTACGAGTTCTTGGTTATGCCATTCGGTGTGATCAATGCTCCATCAGTGTTCATGGGACTCATTAACAGGATCTTTTAGCCATATCTTGATCGCTTTGTAGTGGTCTTCATCAATGACATTTTGATTTAATCAACAACTGAGGAGGATCATTCCTATAATTTGTGAGTAGTACTGGATACACTCCGAGAGCACCAACTTTATGGTAAGCTCTTGAATTTCCAGTTCTATATCCGAGAGATAAACTTTCTACGATATGTCATATCGGAGGCTGGAGTTGCAGTGGATCCAGTGAAGATTGAGGTGGTACTTTCTTGGGATCCACCCAGGAGTGTGATGAAGGTATGGAGTTTCCTGGGTTTGGATGGATACTACCAGAGGTTTGTGCCAGATTTCTACAGAGTTGCAGCACCACTTTCATCATTGACAATGAAGAGGAAACCCTTTGTATGGTCGGAGAGATACTAGTAGAGTTTTCAAGAGATGAGGTAGAGGCTGACTAGTGCCCCCATATTGAGGCTCCCAGAGGAGGGATTATGGTACGCAGTCTACTACAACACATCAAGGACCGGGCTCTTATGTATCCTGATGTAGGAATGATTAGTGATCGCTTATGGTTCTCGACAGCTGAGACAACATGATCAAAACTACGCTACTAATGACCTAGAGTTAGCAGTAGTGGTCTTTTCCTTGAATATGTGGCAACATTAATTTATGGGTGAGTGTTTTATAGTGTATTATGATCACAAGAGTCTCAGGTATATCTTCTCCCAAAAGTACTTGAACCAAAGACAGCGACATTGGCTTGAGTTCCTCCGGGACTATGACTTTGAGATAGTCTATAATCCTGGGAATGGGAATGTTGTAGCATATGCACTCAGCATAGATCTGGTATAAAACTACTAGGCGAGGCGATGGAGCAGCTAGCTGCTTTTCATATATCCTTTGTTGATCGAGATGGAGAAGCTTTTCTACAGTATATTATAGTCACTCCCTCACTTCTTCAGTGAGTCAGGGAGACGCAACATGGGGACAATGACTATGAAGCTTGATGTTCTCAGATATCCACAGGACAGGCACCTGATGGATTTTCTAAAGGTGGGGAGCACGTCATCCTCTTTAGAGGATGTACCATGGTACCAGTGTCACTTCATGAGGAAGTGTTGAGGGAGTTCCAAACTTCCCCTCTAGCGGTACATCCAGGAGTTCTAAAGATGTACCAGGATCTCTGACGACCGCACTGGTGGCCAGAAATGAAGAAATCAGTAGCAGGGTTTGTCTCTCGGTGCCTCACTTGTCATCAAGTGAAGGCGGATTATCAGGTACCAGCAGGATTGGTTCAGCCTTTAGAGTTCCTAGAGTGTAAGTGGGATAGGATATTCATGGACTTCATGACTGGAAATCCACGTACATTCAAGGGTCATGACTCGATTTGGGTGATCATCGACCGACTCACCAAGTCAGCCCACTTACAACCGATCAGAGAGTAGGGTTTAGTAGATAGATTGGGATGCCTCTATGTGCAGGAGATTGTGCAGTTACATGGATTAACCTTGTCAATTGTATCTGATCGTGATGCACGTTTTACTTCCCGGTTATGGAAGGGGTTGCAGGAGGCTTTCGAGATGCAGCTTCATTTGGGCACCACCTTCCATCCTCAGACAGATGGCCAGACTAAGAAGACCATTCAGAAACTTGAGGACATGTTGTGTGCTTGTGTCCTAGACTTCGGTCGCAGCTGGGAGGATCACTTATCTTTGGTGGAGTTTTCATACAATAAAATCTATCACTCCATCATTGGGATGACACCTTTTGAGGCGTTATACGGGCGACCTTGCAGATCGCCTTTGTGTTGGACTGAACCAGGGGAGTGAGCACTCGTGGGACCAGAGATGGTACGGGCTACCACAGAGAAGGTGAAGATCATCCAAGAGTGGATGAAAATTGCACAGAGTAGGCATAAGACATATACTGATAGAATACGGAGACCTATGGAGTTCGAGGATGGTGACCACAACTTTCTACAGGTCTCACCTCGATGAGGTTTGCGGATATTTGGCTAAGGTGGAAAGTTATCTCTAAGGTTCATCAGACCTTTTCATATCCTCATCAGAGTTGGAGAGGTGTCATACCGCTTATCTGTCCCACCTCAGTTGCACCGGGTGCATGACGTCTTCCACGTATCCAAGATGAGGAGATACGTGCACGACCCTTCCTATGTCGTCAACCACAGAGAGTTGTACATCAACAATGGGGAAACTTTTATAGAGGTTCTAGTAGAGATTGAGGATTGACAGAAGCGGGTTCTTCATGGGAATTCGATACCTCTGGTGTGCATTTTTTGGTAGCAAGAGAACCTCTAGGACAAGACATGAGAGCGGGATGCTTAGATTCATGCTCAGTACCCCCACTTGTTTTCCTAGTTTTGAGTTGTGGCTTACTGGGACGCAAAGCCCAGAGGTGGGGAGAATGTAAAGACCAAGAATTTCTATGTAATTTTTTTTAAATATATCGGAATTTTATGAGCCTGAAAAAATTGATGGCACATGGTTTCAAGGCCCGGAGTGCCTGAAATGAATTTCTAAACTTTATTTTGGGTCTGTTCAGGAAACGTGTGAGCAGTTTTTTCTAAATTTTGAACTGGTACTCGGAATTGAAATCTGAGGGCACCGTTGAACATGCAGTGCTAGTATTGTCTTAAGAATACTTTCACCTCAACGGTAGTTGGTCAAGGGTGAAAGTTAATTTTTTGGGTTTTTCGTGAAAAATAAAATAAATTTTTTGTAACATTTTATTTTATTTGTTAAAACCTCCCACATGTGGATGTTGAGAAGTGGGGACAACCAGATTTAAACCTCCCATGAGAGGTTATGATTTTGGGGACCACCCGAACTAACCTCCAATGAGAGGTTTTGATGGTGGGGACCACCCACGGTTTAAAACCTCTTGAACTCCCCTCTTAAGTGCGAGAAACCTCTTAGACTCCCTCCAACTTAATTGTGCCAACCCATCAAATAATTAATTGAGCTAATTTGAATTTATTCCAACAAAATAATAGATAGTGTAGAGACCCAAATCTTGACGTACATGAACATTACATTACTTTTGAGGAATACTTGATACATAACAAAAACAGACACACAAGGATCGTAATAGTTTAGTGTCTTTGGAAACTCGGAAAATAATCTTCTAATCGTGGTGAAAGATCTTCAAAATCTCGCATAAAGATCTTCCCCTTTTTTTATCTTACCTAAAACCTTTCAGTATATCCCGGGGAAAAGAAAACATAAAAAGGGTGAGCTCAAATTCTCAGTAAGGGTAAGCATAGATAACATAAAACAATCCATAAACATTTGGAAGCAAAAACTTGAACATGAAATTTAAACATCAAAATCTTGAGCAAAGATATAAATTGTGGAAGTATGTAAGGCATATATCATAATGGAACATCAACCATGATAAAATATAATGGGAATAAAACATGTAATTTTGGAAACCATTAATCACATGATATGATTTCCATATTATCCAAGGCATTGATGCCAAGACCATCTTAGTGGACAAAGTCCCTTTCTGAATCGAGTTCACTCCTCGTTCCAGTCCTGTATTACTGAACTGGTTTAACTTGTCGTTCCATCCATGTCTTTATCATGAGATATAAATCTTTACCCAATGCATTGGAGGGAGATATAGGTCCCACCCATCTCATAATTAAATCATTCTTACTTGTGCCACAAAATAAACATACATCATTCATAATAACCCAACGAATAAAATGGGTTTCATAAACATCATCCCATCATCACATAATCCATATAGAAGTAATGGATATAATTTAATAATAATAAAAGTGAAACCATTTAAATCATAGAGACATTATACTTGAAACATAAAAATATGAAATAATGTCATCTTAGATGGAAAAATGGTTTTGATAAAACATTTGAAATGAATTCTTGAGGAAAATATCCTTTCTTCTTCCAAATCAATTTCTTTTCACAAAACATCATGAAATTTTAAAAGAAAGGGATTTTGTTGAAAATAGTCATGAAATATTGTAGAGGAATCTTCTTTAAAATGAGGAGTTATGAAACCGTAAAAATCTGTTCACACCGTATAAGTTAAAAATAACATTCTCCTCGTACTTTTTTCGGAAAATTCAAAAAGTACCTTATATGGTAACCAAAGGAAAGATTCCATTCATACAATGTGGTAAAAAGTCAATAAAGGGTAAAAATGGCTTTAAAAATTCATTTAATAATGGTAAACATTTTATTAAAACATTTTTAGAAAACATGGCCATGGATGATAAACTTAACCCCAGTAAATACTTACGTAAAAGAAATCTCGGATAAAAATGAGATTGAAAATTTATCCCTTACCTTAGGGCTGATATGCTTCGTACGGATCTGAACCTCCTGTATAATGATTTAAATAATGTCATTGAATTATTACAGAATCATATTCATTGTTATGATATAATATATGGTTCACTTATGACTTTATATTACCCATTCTTTGGTAAATTAATGTTAAAGTAGCGTTTTGGGTAAAATCGTTTCATTTGTCGTTCGTGTTTTAACTTGTAATTATTCATATGTTTACTTAGATCATGGTTACTTATATCCAGAATTTAAAACATGATTTATATATAATATATATTCATAATATACATATATATAATATATTTATAATTGGAATGAAATACACCGTTCATGGATACGGTAGGTCGTACGTACGCATGAACGATGTTTTCGTTTCCTTATTGAATTGAATGGAATTAAGTAGATGACATACATATATATATATATACATAAATCCAGTATCATTATTATGTCATATATTTCATGATTACCTATTATATATACTTTATAATCATTCATGAATGGTTAATCGTTGAGAATGAATCTCATCGCGTCGTGGAGACGGTAGTCCGTACGTACGCATGAGCGATGATATCATTCCCATGATCGTGGAATTGTATTGAAGTGTATGTATAATATTTAATAATAAATATAACATTACAATAATCATATATAGTCATTATTTAAACCATTATACCCATCCAAGTAAGGTGGTGGTGGAAAATAGATTACACCACGGCGTGGAGACGGTATTCCGTACGTACGCACGCGCGGTGATTTCGTTTTCCATAGGATGAATAAATGGTGAAATAGGGTTGTTTCATACTTATAATAACATATCAGTATATTAATGATACTGATTTTTTTACTTCATAATTAAACAACTAAAGAATAAGAAGTGGAAGAAGAAATAAATTTCAAATAATCGGTAACGATCATTACCTCTTCTTTGAAGCACCTCTTTGAGACCTCCTCTTAGGGCACTAAAATTGGTATTTGAAGAAGACCAGGACCTCTAGTATTTTTCTAGGGAAGTTTAGAAGAGAATTTTTCAGGGTTTGGACGATCTTGAAGGCTCAAATTGGTGTGAGGAAGAGAGGGAGGAGGTGCCCTTTTATAAGGGAGGGGAGGTGCACCTTTGGAAATCTTAAAAATATTAATTTATAATAAATCTAACCCCACTTAAAAACCTTTAAAAATGACACATATCCGAATATTAGATGAGATAGGGTTGTAATCTCATCAACAAATAAAATTTAGACATGTTAGGAAATTATTTTAAACATTATCAACTTGATTTATCCTTACTTAATCAATTTAATTTTATTTGTGGTAATAACATTCTAAATTTTAAATTATAACAAATAATTACTTATTTGTTGTGAATTTTCCATAATTAGATACTTTATAACATTTTAGACCATATAAATTTAAATTTATAATTTCATATATATTTTTGTGACTTTTAAACAATTTTATAATATGTTATTTTTATAAAATAACAATAGTGTCAATTTTGACACTATTAATTTATTATAATTTAAATAAAATATATACAGAAGATATGTTCGAACTAAAATATTTAATAGATTAATAAAAGGTCATATATATCTATAAAATTAGTGGAGACCATTAAATAGTACATATAATATTTATTTTATTATTTTTAAAACCATTTATTTGGTTTATCTCTTAATAAAATAATTACTACAACATTTTGTATAATTATTCAATATACTTATTTATTGCATTAAAAATAAAATCCTATGATGAAGATAAATCTATTAAATTTCACAATAATAATTTTACTAGAATTTATCATCTTAAAATCACAATATTTAAATTGTTATATTTATTAAATTATGAAGGTGACAACTTTGGCATCATTTAGAATAAAATAATATAAGTGTCATAATCACTTTTATACGACTCCAAACGGTTATATATTATGTCATTGGATGATTAAGGTGTATATATACACTACCAATAAGTTTTGTTCAGGTTTGTGGGCCTTTTAATGAGTATTATTATTTCAATAAAAACTATATTACTGATTTTTCACTTAATAAATAATTTCTGCATCATTAATGTATCACCATTAATGACAATTATTTAATCCATAAAAATTCTAAATAAATTATCATGATGTAGATAATTTTATTATCTTTCTGGAGACTATTCATGTTCGAAGTTTTATGATGTTTATCACTAAATTAAAATTATTATACTTATAAGATTTAAGAGAGTGACATGTTGTCACTTTCTTTGGTTTTAATAATAATTAAATTATTTTCATGGTCCAAAGTCCATAAAATGAATCTAATCCGACCCTTAGGTGATATGGGTCAACTTTTATCCATCCAATATAATTTTGGCATGTTTTAGGGTAATTTTATAATATTATATTTACCCTTAATTACCCGATTTACCTTTAACTATGGTAAATAAAATTTTCCATAGTTACTATTCATAATTCCCAAAAATAAAAATTAGCCTATTAACATAATTTGGACCCACTGATTCCAAATATGGAATCCATTTTTTCAAATTCAATACACAGAAGTTGTAGAAATTAAATTAAAATTAATTCCGTTGTCGAATGAAAACGGGTTTTTGTTTAAAACATTGCAAAAGATTAAATTGATTTAACCTAGGAATTCAATGTAAAATCAATGCTAATGACATACATTATATTAAATGGTAAAATTATATTCTATTCATACTTTAAAACCATTCAATATTATAATTTAACCATATAAATTATTACGATGAAAAAAAAATTAATTAAAATATAGCGTGTTTTTACTATTCATTAAAATATGAAAGTTATCAAAAAAATATCAAAACTTTATCCAATTTAAATTTTTATATCATGATTCAAAATAATAAGTTTATTTTGTAAAATTTAACTTATAAACTTCTCAAAAATTATATTTAAAATGGGTGCGCCATCAAAAGGCGGCAAAACTGCAATTTTTGAAAAATACTTATTTTACCCGAAAAAATTTATTTTGTTCTCATATCATGTTCTAGAAAATGTTTAAGATGAATAATAATGTTATAAAATTCAAAATGTAGTTAATATTATTCATAACGGCTAGTTTATAATAATATTATAACCATATATCATTGTTTAGTGAAACCCTGTATTGCGTACTACACACGCAACCGAGGAAGGTCGTGATTGTGTGTAATGAAAGCCAAGTTAGGGTTGCGTGTTGTGCAAGACTCATTTGTTGTTGCGTATAACAAAATCTAACCATATTTCATTTATACATTTAATATATATATATATATACACTCAATGTTGTGTAGAATGACTATTATCAAACGAACTTGAAATTGTGTATAACACGATCCAAGAATTGTGTTGCGTATACTGCAAGCTAATATGGTGTTGCGTATAGGACAAGATAATCATGGTGTAGCATAGAAAACATGACATCAAATAAATTAAAAACAATATTTATCATAAAATCTTGGGGTGTTACATTCTACCCCCCTCAAAATTAATTTCACCCTCGAAATTCATCGAGGTTATACATGGTTTACTATTCGAAAGTTTCTTTAATAGAAACCCACATCGTAAAAAGGAATACCAAAATTTATCTTTAAAAACTAAAGTATGAAACGTAACGGTTACCCAAATTAACTAATCACTGGGTTTCCATGTAGGAGAACATAGGTGAAAATATGGATATGGAAGAGAAATCTAACTGTTATGTCCTGATGGAGAGTGGTAGAGAACATGGCTATGAAATATCCAACAATAAAAAAGCCATAGATTTGCGATGATCTAAGGTACCATATGATTCATCGGATATAAGAGCACTAGGACAACATTTTTGGTTTTCAATATCATTTCCCTAAAGTTGAAAATTTTGAATTAGAAGAAATACTTGCTTGATTTTGGTACAATCTCACTATTGTTCATGCTTTGAACAATTTCCACTTCATCTCTTAAAGAAATGAATTTGAATTTGTTATTCGTGAAGTGTTAACAGATCATGTGATAGAATGATGGATCATTCCATCTGTTTCAAACAAAAGGATAGCAAAAGTTATCAAATATACATAAGTCCATCTATGGTGAGGTTAATCATATACAATTCCAAAAATGAACTTATACTTCATATATTATACCACTTAATAAAATAAAACTAGTTTCTACTAACCAGGTACTTTTTGTAGGCCATTGGTATGCGATAAAGTCCAGTCGCACTTCGGTTGTGGGTTCGATTCCCGCAGCCTTGTCCGACGCGATGGGTTGTCGCCCATCCTGCAGGTTGTCCTTTCTCTAAAATTACATTACTATAACATCCCATCAATAATATCGAAAAAAGTTCTATCCTTAAACAATACTAACTTATGTCCAACATAATCCATTCCAATCTTTAGTCTTATCTAAAATACTTCGGTCCAAGATCATAGTATAAAGAAAATGATTACTTGAAATGTCACATTACAATAACGTGAATGCCATCATTTATCCCCCATATATAATAAGATATATCTTGTTGGTCAAATTAAAAACATGTGAATACTTAATCATGTATTCTCTTGAAGAATGAATACCCATTGAACCTTAATGAAAACATGAATGCAGTTAAAATTTAACACTTTCCACATACCAAAATACTCAAAATTCTATATACTCAATCCCTGATATCACTTAGTCCTTATATCAATCATGAGATCATGAATACAATCAAACATCTCATTATCTTCTTATCCCTTCATTATGCGCATATCATCTGCTTTCCAAAAATATTTGAATCACTTTTCATGGTTACCGGTACCATAAAATTATTGAAAACCACAATAGACTAATACAAAAATATTCTAATACACCATAAAAGTACCTCAACAACATTATTCTTGAATACTAATACATAAACACTTAAATCCATCTTCTTCAATGATTGTCCTGGAATAAGTCCTTCCTTGATTTAAAAGTAACTTTTTAGGTCAGGGCATTGAGTTGGGTAATGCCCATGTTCTCCACAAATAAGACATTGAACTCCATTACAGTCTGTCACTCTATGACCCTTTTCTCCACACAGATAACATATATCCCTCCATTTGAGGTATTCCTAAAAGTTCTTTTTCCCTTCTTTAGAAATCTCAATCTTCCCTTTTCTATGCTCGTCACTATGCGAACATGCATAAAATTCAATCTTCCTCTTATTTGATGACTTAATAATACCACTAAATTTCACCTTTTTAATCATATATCACGATGACTGATTCGGCATAATCACAATATCTTTCTCTCTAGGCATTACGCAATTTCGTTGCTCATAGTCACTAATTTTTCCATTGGATTCAATGTTAACCGAAATCCTTCTGGTTCCCTCCATTGACTAAAACATAAAAATAATTCTGTAAGAGGAAAAAATCATGGTAGGGAAAACAACATAGTAAAGGGGGAGTACCCTCAATATCTAATATCTTAGGTTAACTTCTAAGATCATTACCGTAGTTCTAGGACTATACCCTATACGTATACTTATCCTTAGGGAAATCCCTAGACATACCTTAGAAATATCTCTAGGGATCTCACTAACATTTCCGCATCCTATTTTCCAATAGTTGACTAAACCTTTCCTCTGATACCAACTGTAGAGACCCAAAGCTTGACGTACATGGACATTGCATTACTTTTGCGGAATACTTGATACATAACAAAAACAAACACACAAGGATCGTAATAGTTTAGTGTCTTTGGAAACTCGGAAAATAATCTTCTAATAGTGGTGAAAGATCTTCAAAATCTCCCTTAAAGATCTTCCCCTTTTTTATCTTACCTAAAACCATTCTTTATATCCTGGGGAAAAGAAAACATAAAAAGGGTGAGCTCAAATGCTCAGTAAGGGTACGCATAGATAACATAAAACAATCCATAAACATTTGGAAGCAAAAACGTGAAGATCATAATGATACCAACTGTAGAGACCCAAAGCTTGATGTAAATGGACATAACATTACTTTTGCGGAATACTTGATACATAACAAAAACAGAACCACAAGGATCGTAATAGTTTAGTGTCTTTGGAAACTCGGAAAATAATATTCTAATCATGGTGAAAGATCTTCAACATCTCCCATAAAGATATTCCCCATTTTTTATCTTACCTAAAACCTTTCTTTATATCATGGGGAAAAGAAAACATAAAAAAGGTGAGCTCAAATTCTCAGTAAGGGTAAGAATAGATAACATAAAACAATCCATAAACATTTGGAAGCAAAAACTTGAACATGAAATTTAAACATCAAAATCTTGAGCAAAGACATAAATCGTCGAAGTACGTAAGGCATATATCATAATGGAAGATCAACCATGATAAAATATAATGGAAATAAAAAATTTAATTGTGGAAACCATTAAGAACATGATATGATTTCCATATTATCCAAGGCATTGATTCCAAGACAATCTTAGTGGACAAAGTCCCTTTCTAAATCGAGTTCACTCCTCGTTCCAGTCCTGTATTACTGAACCGGTTTAACATGCCATTCCAGCCATGTCTATCTCATGAGATATAAATCTTTACCCAATGCATTGGAGGGAGATATAGGTCTCACCCATCTCATAATGAAATCATTTTTACTTGTGCCACAAAATAAACATACATCATTCATAATAACCCAACTAATAAAATGGGTTTCATAAACATCATCCCATCATCACATAATCCATATAAAAGTAATGGATATCATCTCATAATAATAAAAGTGAGACCATGTAAATCATAGAGAAATTATACTTGAAACATACACATATGAAATAATATCATCTTAGATGGAAAAATGGTTTTGATAAAACATTTGAAATGAATTCTTGAGGAAAATATCCTTTCTTCTTCAAAATCAATTTATTTTCACAAAACATCATGAAATTTTAAAAGAAAAGGATTTTGTTGAAAATAGTCATGAAATCTTGTAGAGTAATATTCTTGAAAATGAGGCATTATGAAACCGTAAAAATCCGTTCACGCCGTATAAGTTAAAAATAACATTCTCCTCGTACTTTTGTCGGAAAAGTCAAAAATTACTTTATATGGTAACCAAAAGAAAGATTCCATTCATATAATGTGGTAAAAAGTCAATAAAGGGTAAAAATGACTGTAAACATTCATGGAAGAATGGTAAACATTTTATGAAAACATTTTTAGAAAACATGGTCATGGATGATAAACGTAACCCCAGTAAATACTTCCGTATAAGCAATCTCAGATAAAAATGAGATTGAAAATTTATCCCTTACCTTAGGTCCGATATGCTTCGTATGGATCTGAACCTCCTGTATATTGATTTAAATAATGTCATTGAATTATTAAAGAATCATATTCATTGTTATGATATCATATATGGTTCACTTATGACTTTATATTACCCATTCTTTTGTAAATTAATGTTAAAGTAGTGTTTTGGGTAAAATCGTTTCATTTGTCGTTTGTGTTTTAACTTGTAATTATTCATATGATTACATAGATCATGGTTACTTACATCCAGAATGTAAAACATGATTTATATATAATATATATTCAGAATATACATATATATAATAGATCTATAATTGGAAAGAAATACACCGTTCATGGAGACGGTAGGCCGTACGTACACATGAACGATGTTTTCGTTTCCTTACTGAATTGAATGAAATTAAGTAGATGACATACATATATATATAAATAAGTCCGGTATCATTATTATGTCATATATTTCATGATTACCTATTATATGTACTTTATAATCATTCATGAATGGTTAATCATTGATAATGAATCTCATCGCGTCGTGGAGACAGTAGTCCGTACGTACGCACGAACGATGATATCATTCCCATGATCATGGAATTTTATTTTAGTGTATGTATAATATTTAATAATAAATATAAATTTACAATAATCATATATATTCATTATTTACACCATTATACCCATCCAAGTAAGGTGGTGGTGGAAAATAGATTACACCACGGTGTGGAGATGGTATTCCGTACGTATGCACGCGCGGTGATTTCGTTTTCCGTAGGATGGATAAATGGTGAAATAGGATTGTTTCATACTTATAATAACATATCAGTATATTAGTGATACTGATTTTGTTACTTCATAATTAAACAACTAAATAAGAAGAAGTGGAAGAAGAAATAAAGTTGAAAGAATCGGTAACGAACATTACCTCTTCTTTGAAGTGCCTCTTTGAGACCTCCTCTTAGGGCACTACAATTGGTCTTTGAATGCGACCAGGACCTCTAGGATGTTTCAAGGGAAGTGGAGAACAGAATTTGGCAGGGGTTGGCTGAGCTTGAAGGCTGAAATTGGTGTGAGGAAGAGAGGGATGAGGTGCCCTTTTATAAGGGAGGGGAGGGGCACCTTTGGAAATATTAAAAATATTAATTTATAATAAATATAAACCCACTTAAAAACTCCAAAAATGACACATATTAGAATATTAGATGATATAGGGTTTTAATCTCATCAAACAATAAAATTTAGACATGTTAGGAAATTATTTTAAACATTAACAACTTGATTTACCCTTACTTAATCAATTTAATTTTATTTGTGGTAATAACATTCTAAATTTTAAATTATAACAAATAATTACTTATTTGTTATGAATTTTCCATAATTGGATACTTTATAACATTTTAGACCATATAAATTTAAATTTATAATTTTTATATATTTTTGTGATTTTTAAACAATTTTATAATATGTTGTTTTTATAAAATAACAATAGTGTCAATTTTGACACTATGCATTTATTTGAATTTAAATAAAATATATGCAGAAGATATGTTCGAAATAAAAGATTTAATAGATTAATAAAATGTCATATATATATATATATAATTAGTGGAGAACATTAAATAGTTCATATAATATTTATATTATCATTTTTAAAACCATTTATTTGGTTTATCTCTTAATAAAATAATTACTACAACATTTTTGTATAATTATTTAATATAATTATTTTTTACATTAAAAATAAAATCCTATGATGAAGATAAATCTATTAACTTTCACAATAATACTTTTACTCGAATTTATCATCTTAAAATCACAATATTTAAATTGTTATATTTATTAAATTATGAAGGTGACAACTTTGGCATCATTTAGAGTAAAATAATATAAGTTTCATAATCACTTTTATAAGACTCCAAAAGGTTATATATTAGGCCTTTGAATGATTAAGGTGTATATATACGCTACCAATAAGTTTTGGTCAGGTTTGTGGGCCTTTTAATGGGTATTATTATTTCAATAAAAACAATATTACTGATTTTTCACTTAATAAATAATTTTTGAATCATTAATGTATCACCATTAATGACAATTATTTAATCCATAAAAATTATAAATAAATTATCATGATGTAGATAATTTTATTAGATTTCTGGAGACTATTCATGTTCTAAGTTTTATGATGTTTATCATTAAATTAAAATTATTATACTTATAAGATTTAAGAGAGTGACATGTTGTCACTTTCTTTGGTTTTAATAATAATTAAATTATTTTCATGGTCCAAAGTCCATAAAATGAATCTAATCCATCCCTTAGGTGATATGGGTCGACTTTTAGCCATCCAATATAATTTTGTCATTTTTTAGGGTAATTTTATAATATTATATTTACCCTTAATTACCCTATTTACCTTTAACTATGGTAAATAAAATTTACCGTAGTTACTATTTATAATTCCCAAAAATAAAAATTAGCCTATTAACATAATTTGGACCCAATGATTCCAAATATGGAATCATTTTTTTCAAATTCAATACACATAAGTTGCAGAAATTAAATTAAAATTAATCCCGTTGTCGAATGAAAACGGGTTTTTGTTTAAAACATTGCAAAAGATTGAATTGATTTAACCTACGAATTCAATGTAAAATCAATGATAATGACATAAATTATATTAAATGGTAAAAATATATTCTATTTATACTTTAAAACCATTAAATATTATAATTTAACCATATAAATTATTACGATGAAAAAAGTTGTTTTTAATTAAAATATAGCGTGTTTTTACTATTCATTAAAATATGAAAGTTATCAAAAAAATATCAAAACTTTATCCAATGTAAATTTTTATATCATGATTCAAAAGAATAAGTTTATTTTGTAAAATTTAAATTATAAAATTCTCAAAAATTATATTTAAAATGGGTGTGCCATCAAAAGGCGGCAAAACTGCATTTTTTTGAAAAATACTTATTTTACCCGAAAAAAATTATTTTGTTCTCATATCATGTTCTAGAAAATCTGTAAGATGAATAATAATGTTATAAAATTCAAAATGTAGTTAATACTATTCATAACGGATATTTTATAATAATATTATAACCATATATCATTGTTTAGTGAAACCCTGTATTGCGTACTACACACGCTACCGAGGAAGGTCGCGATTGCGTGTAATGAAAGCCAAGTTAGGGTTGCGTGTTGTGAAAGACTCCTTTGTTGTTTTGTATAAAAAAATCAAACCATATTTCATTTATAAATTGAATATATATATATATATATATATACTCAATGTTGTGTAGAATGACTATTATCAAACGAACTTGAAATTGTGTATAACACGATCCAAGAATTTTGTTGCGTATACTGCAAGCTAATACAGTGTTGCATATAGCACAAGATAATCATGGTGTAGCATAAAACACATGACATCAAATAAATTAAAAAGAATACTTATCATAAAATCTTGGGGTGTTATATATAGCATAATCTATTATTTTGGCTATATATTTTTTTGGTGGAATTGGGAGGAAGGAGCCTTGGGATAAAATCTCTCCAACGAAGAACGCCAACGAAGAACGCCGACTATGACTACGACTTCTTCCACGTAACATTTGTTTATGAAGAACTTCTTCAACGTCAATGAACAAATGATCGAGGAAACGCCATCTTCACCAACTTCATCTTTCCATATCCTCACCGATGTTGTTGGAGGAGAATTGTTGCGGGATAGAAAAATTCCAAAGCATCTCAACCGCGGACAATCGTCAATAATCAAATGAGGTAGGGTGGTTGTTTGAAATTCTTCTTTTTTTCATTCTTGACGACTCTTCGTAATTCAAAGAGAGTTTATAGCCACTTCATGCCACTCTAATGCGGAGAGTACGGTCCAAATAAACATGGCATGTCCTCTCCGCAATTCTTTTGACGATTTGTGGTGTTCTACGCAGTGGAGGGGGAATGGCTACCAACCATGGTGGGGGATGAGAACGGTGGTCGACACCACCGCCGGCCTCGACAACGGCGATGGAGCAATGGTGTTGCGCCGCGGCCCCCGCCGCCCCGTGGCCTCCGCGCCCCGCGGCTGCGCCGCCACCACCCACATCCCCGCCACCGCCCGTGGCCCCGAAGCCGCCACCCGTGGCCCCACCACCGTCTGTGGTCGTGTCATCGACTCGCGGCTGGGCCTCCACCCTATGACTGAACCCCCACGGCCAAACCACCCCGCTGTCGAGCCTCCGTCTGCGGCCAAACCCCCACGGCTGAGCCACCGCCCCACGGCCGAGCCACCGTCCGCGGCCAAACCGCCCTGTGGCAGGGTCGATGCCCCGTGACTGAACCCCTCCACAGCTGAGCCGCCCTGCAGCCTCACGTTGTTCGCGGCTGAGCCGCCCCGCAGTCGCGTGGCCCTCACGGCCTGCCGGACCACCCAACGGGCCGGGCCGCCCATCATGGGTCGGACTGAACCCGGTGGGGTGGGTCGGGTCGACCCAGACTGAGTCGTTCCAGGTCGTTCCGATGGGTCGAACCGGACCCTGACCCACTTCAACCCATTTATGCTCATTTTGCATAACTTTGGCACCAGACGTCCATTTGACAATCCATCAGTGGAACTGAGAATCTTGGAGCGAGACGGACTCTTTGATTATACCCCACTGGAGTTTTGGATTATGATAGGGTACGGTCAGGTTGGATCGAGCACGAATCCAACCGGGCCCCCAGGACTAAAAGGCTAACAACTCATAGATCGGGCGTCTGATTGACGCACCGTCTGTTGTGTTGATACCCCTATGACTTGGCGGTACTTTGAGATACTTATTCTCGATATTTCATGGAAGTTGGAGTATCGACCAGTGGATTTTGGAGCAGACCCTCCCAAAAACAAGCGAACATAGTGCGGAAACCAAGTAGCTGGCTGGGATGTGAAGAATGTCGAGCGATCCTGTGTGGGTCAGCACCTTGCGATCCTGTGCGGGTCAGCACCTAGAAATCCTATGGGGTTCAGCACCTTGTGATCATGTGTGGGTTATCACCTAGAGATCTTGTGTGGGTTATCACCTTGTGATCCTGTGTGGGTCAGCACCTAGAGATCCTGTTGGGGTCAGCACCTTGCGATCCTATGTGGGTCAGCACCTAGCGATCATGTGCGGGTCAATACCTATCGATCCTGTGTGGGTCTGCCTCTTAACGGAGTAAGATAATTCAGTAGTTATAACTAATCATCTTTACTACTGTACCTATGTTATATCTGGTGTGATCTGAGTATGTACATGTGTGGTACTTTCCTTTGTGGTAATACCTTGGTGTTATTCTTCATTTTGGCATACATGTGTGGTACTTTCCTTTGTGGTTTTCCTTCCTTTGGGGAATAGTTGAGCTTTGGGATTTGGAGTTGGACTCTGTTTTTTCCTCATGATTGAGATGGGTTTGTTTAATAACTTAGGTATATGTATGGGTATATACCAAAGTAGGGTTGACATTTGTTCTTGTGCTTTGTGGTTTATCCTTTTTGGATTTTGTGAGACCTTGAGCATCTCGGGGTCCCTACTGAGTATCATTATACTGACCCCTACAATATTTATGCATGTACCTCCTTGTGTTTGGTTCAGACGACGGACAAAACTGACTGAGGCTGAGAGTACCAGGACTGGGCGGTGCTCGGAGGTGGACCATACAGAGTCTCAATACGTAGAGGAGATGGGTGGATGTGGAGTGCTGAGGAGGCGATCTATACCTACCCTTCAGGTAGGAACCTCGGAGGATGACCCAATAGCTGTGTTTCTCTTTCTTCAGTTGTATTGTATTTCAGTTTCTTGTACTTTCCAGTTGGGTTTGTATTTTGGCCCCTTTTCTATTATTGTACTTAATATTTTACTATACAGTTTTCTTGAGTTTGTATCTTGATGTGTGCTTGGTTTCATGTGTTTACAGGTTATAAAGGCAATGCCTTCCCAGTTTTAGGGAATATACCTTCGGCGCTAGTCGCCAGCCCCTAGCCTATGGAAGGCAGGCTTGAGGTAGTCATGGCATGGGCCCCGGGGGACGGGTCATGACATGAACCATTATTAAAGGAAAAAAATTCTCATAAGAGTCTATGATAAGAAATAGATCAAGGTGTCATATATTGAATCATTGAAATTCATAAGTTAGGTAAATATATGTTATTTATATGTTATCCCTTTAATTTTATTGGTTCCCTATTTATGTGTTCAATAGTGTTAAAAAATCCCATTATAAAGTCTATTTTGGATGAAGTAAATTTTTAGAACCAGAATAAAAAAAGGTAGATTTATCATCCATGGTTCTATGAATTCCATCATATCACACAAGTTTACTAGAACTATTCAAACACCACCACAAAGAATTGAAATAATTTTTTTGGTGAAAATGAAAAATAGGGAAATTATTACATCCCATGTATATAACTCCTCCTCTATAAACATTTGTGGGATGGACTTTCTAGAGAACCTTGTCATACTCCCTTTAGTGAAATTTTATGAAATTATGGGTATGGATTAGATTTCCTTTGATAGAGACAAAAAAAATTGTTACAAGAAGGAAATTACTCTTTGTATCATGAATCATCCTTCAATTATGTACAAGTGAAAGGAGAAGGATGAATATTATTTATCACCAATATCTCAAGCATGAATATTATTTTCTTATGACCAAGGATATCTAGCTCAAATAATTGAGTCAAAGGAAAAGATCATCCTTAAATACATTCATATTGTGAGTGCATACGCTAAAATTTTTCCTGAATAATTTCCTAGTCACCCCCCCCCCTAAATGAGATGTTGAATATTCTATCGAGGATATACTGATTTGATAATATCTAATATTCCATATATAATAGATGTTTTCGAACATCAGGAGCTTAAGAAACTTCTACATGATAATCTAGATAAAAGGTTCATATTCCCTAGTGCTTCACTATGGAGTTCACTTATCCTATTCATCAAGAATAATGATGGTTCAATGCGCCTTTCCATTTATTATAGTGATATCAACAAGATCACAAAAAATATAAAGTATCCTCTACCATAGATTGATGACTTTTTTGATCAATTATGTAAATCCCAATACTTCTCGGTGGTGGATCTTCAATTGGGGTATTATCAAGTAAGGGTGAACAAGGGGGATATCACCGAGACTACATTTTATACAAGGTATGGTCACTATGGGTTTGTATTAATGCCATCATAACTCACTAATTCTCCAAAAATATTTATGGACTTGATGAATAGATTCTTTAGATATTACCTCAAAAAAATTGAGGTAGTCTTTATATATGATATTCTAATATACCCCAAAATAAAGGAGGAGCATAAAGAGTATCTAAGCACTATGCTAAAGACCTTAAAAAATGATAATCTTCATGAAAATTAAAAAAAATGTGATTTATGGTTAAGATAAGTCTCATTATTGGGGCATATTATCACAAGAAATGGGATATTTTGGGATCCTTCAATGATGGAATCAATTGAAGGATGGTTGAGTCCAACATCTGTGATAGATATCCATAGTTTCCTTGGATAAACTGGGTATTATAATCGATTTGTGTGAAATTTCTCATGATTCTAAAACCCTATAATTGTGATAACTCAAAATGAAGTCAATTTTATTTGGAATAATTCATGTGAAGAGATATTCAAGGAGGTGAAAAAGAGGCTTATCATTGCACATGTACTTACACTACCCACAAGTGGGGAACTTTTCATGGTATACAGTGATTCTTCAAAGAAGGGATTGGGTTTTTTACTTATATATAATAACAAATTAATATCTTCTACCTCAAGGAAATTGAAATTTCATTAAAATAACTACCCAACGCATGATCTGGAGCAATCTATATAAATATTTGTGTTCAAAATTTTGCAATACTATCTCTTTGTGGAGAAGTTTAAAATACATAAAAATCATAAGGGACCCAAGTATATATTCACACATGAAAATATGAATAGACACCAATGAATATTGTTAGATATGGTTAGAGACTATTGTTTCTCAATCAACAACAATCCTAGAAAAGAAAATAAAGTGTTAGACACTCCAAGTATAAAGGATCTAGAAATTTTATCATTGAAGATAATTGAGAAGGATCTGATCTTCATAGACATGAAAATAATGTACATGGTAATCATAAAGGAAGGAAAATCATCAATAATTTTACAAATTCTTTCTCAACCATCCCTTATAGAGAAGATAATTAACATTAAAAGAGATAGTTTGGAAATTAAAAAAGAAGTTGTAAGCTATATGAAAAGATAAATGTTCAGAGTTCAGAATTAATAAATAAATATTTGTATGATTTCGGTCATGACTATGTGTACCAACAAATACTAAGTTAAATAATTTGTTATTGGATGATGCACAGATATTGACCTTATCTATCCATCCATAGAGTATAAAGATGTATTTAGATCATTGAGATCACTATTGGTGGGACAATATGAAGAAGGAGGTCATGAAATATACATAACGGTCTCCGGTATGTTTGAAAGTTAATGCTGAAAGGAAAATCCAAGGTGATGTTACAACCATTACTCATACCTACATAGAAATGAAAAAAAAAATCATGTCCTTTTGCACTAGTCTTTTGAAGACATCAAGAGAAAATAATTATATATGGGTTTTAGTGGATTGTCTTACAGATACTTCTTACTTAATTTCAATTTGATAGGACTTAATATTCGATCAGCATTCAAGGATATATATTGGAGAAGTGATGAGACTCTATGAAACACCATTATCGATTGTATCTGATTGATACCCAAGACATACCTCCAAGTTATGGAAAAGTCTCACAAATTATCAAGATACTGATTTGAACTTCATCATGGCTTATCACCCTAAAACTGATGGCCAATATGATCATATTATCCAGAAACTCAAGGATATGTTGAGAGTATTCTCAATTGAATTAAAAGGATGATGATAACAACATCATACTCAGGTTATGTTCTCATGTAATAATAATTTCCACTCAAGCATCCAAATGACTCCCTATGAAAACCATTATGGGAGTAGGTATAGAACACCTTCATGCTGGGATAAAGTTTGGGAACATAAACTATTGGGATCTAAAATGGTGAAGGAAATGGTAGAAAAGGTTAAGGTCATTCAGCAACATGTCAGGGCTGCTCAAATTCTACAAAAGATCTATGTTGATAATCATCTTTGAGATCTGGAGTCTAAGGTTAGATACAAGTTATTCCTATAAATATCTCCACGAAAGAAAGACATGATGTTTATGAATAAGGGAATTCTTGTTCCAAGATACATCAGTCCCTTTGAGATCCTCAATCACATCAGAGCTATGGCCAATTAACTAGCACTCCCACCCAACCTATCCCAAGTGCATGATGTGTTCCATTTATCTCTCTTGTGGAAACATATAGTATAACCATCACATGTACTAAATCTATAGGTGGTACCAATAGAAAATGATCTTTCATATGCGGTGAATCTTGATAAGATATTAGATCATAGAGACAAATTTATAAGAAATAGGACAATTCACATCGTCAAAGTACTATGGAGAAACCAAAAGTTTTAAAAATACAAGTGGGAACTCGAGAAACCAAAAGTTTGGATGAGGTGATGAAATATAATAACCCTCATATTTTTTATCATTTAAAATGAATATTTGGAGAAAAAATTTTCTAAATGGGTGAATATTATAATGACCAAAACTTTTATAAATAAAATTCACTTTGGGATTGAATTAATAGACCTTATATGTATTATGATTATAGAAAACACATGCACTAATTTGGTTTTATTATATCATGTCATATTTAAAATATTTTTAAGAATCATAACTATTGATAATATATCTATTAAATAGTGATCATTTTATTATTATAAATATTGGTTTTTGATAAATCCAATTGATAGAGAGAAAGGAATTGATGGCCTCAAATAGCAGGATCATACCCTATGAATCTCATTTATCAAAGTTTTTGAGGGAGATAACATTAGTAGAATTTTCCCTATGCCAATACCAATCTAAAATCCAACAATTAAACCATGATCAATATTGTTTATGGTATAAGTTCAAGCTCATCAAGATCACAAACCAAACCATGCATGTTAAACCACATCATGAAAATATCACCATCAAGCACCTTACCCTTACGGCATTTTCTAGTGTAATAAAGGGTTGTGTTAAATACCCTAATAATATGAATATTTATATTTGATATAATAGTAATTATATTTAATCCTTATTATAGTTACATTATAAATGATTTTGATTTTGATATGATAAAACAAAAATTGTATTTTTTGGGTAATATGAAATTTCAATTAAGAAATTTCTTTTGATAAAATAATTGATTTTTCAAATAAATAATATTTTAATAAATTGTTATTATTAAATTATTATTATTAATTATAAATTATAATATTATTTTTATGGTGTCAGATTTAATTTTTATAATGGATCAAAAACTATTATTGTAAAAACCCCATAATTTATCAATAAATGTAAATTCTAGTTTTAAAAGTAAAATCTCATATTTAGAAAATTATTTTAATAAAAATAAATATTATTTTCAGAATAATCATGTTGAAATTATCCAATAGTGAATTTTTAATAATTTTCTGAGATAGTCAAATTTTCATGTAAAAATTTAGTACATTATAAATATACGATGTCTATTATGACTTTATAATGATCTAAAATTGGTGTAATAAATGATATAAATTGTATCCACGACCCAATATATGTTTACCCTTAAAAATAATTATATTTTTTTGTTATTTTATTAATTTTATAAATCGTTTATGAATCCTCCAAAACCTATATTATATTATATGGTTTTAAAATAATTTCTTTAAAAAATGATTCACTTACACATCAATAAGGGTAATATTTTAATTATTTTGACACTTGGACATATAAAATAATGAAACAAACTCTTATTTGGTTGAAAACATGGGCAAAAACAATGGTATGGTTTTTGGTTTTTATTAATTTATTATATAGAGTCCAAAACCTAAGTTTGAGAAATAATAAATAACTCTCATCTCTTTTCCTATATAAACCCACCCAATAACCCCTTCATTTTCACTCAAAAACCTTTAATAATTTCCTTACTCTTCCCTCACCTCTCTATATTCCTCCCAAGGTTCCCCTAAGCTCTCGATAATGTCCTCCCAATCTTTTGGAATCACCCTGTCAAGGTAAGGAACCTCTCTCTCTCTCTCTCTCTCTCTCTCTCTCTCTTCATTTCAGTCACCTTCTTTGTATTTAACCTTTTGAATCTCAATTGGTCATTTTTTCAGGAATTTTTAAAGATCCATATACTGCCCAATTATTTTCATAATATTGTTATATCATTTATCCCTTATCATTATATTATTTACAAAATATTTTACTCTGCCGAAATTTAGTTAGGGATCCATTACTTGTCCTCTTTTTTAGGCATCTTCGTCAATTTATGCCTTTTATTTTTGATTCCTAATGTGGGAAATGATATTAAACATACCTATTACTTTCCATTTGATGTAAAAATTATGAGATATGTAACGCCCCGACCCCAGTTACCCAGATTCGGTGCATTATTACGTATCATTGGCATGATCACAAAAGATCAAGTCTCAAAAGATCGATCAGTTTAGTAGCCTTGGAAACACTAGATATATTCATAAGTCTTACATTACGTCATAAAGTGAAAACTACAACAATATCTTGTCTACATAGACCACAATCATATCCCATCATACTATCTCTACAGGTCATTCATAAAATACTTCTTCATATCCTGGGAAAAATAAAACATAGAAAGGGGTGAGCTCAGATGCTCAGAAAGGATAAAAATATAGCGGAAACATTCATAAATAAGCATAAACATTTAAGGCAATGTATAACTAAAACAAGAGCCTTTTAAACTTGAACTCAAACATAATATGGAAAAGATAAAATGAAATAATTCCATTTACTTATTAACATGGATATTCTACAAATCGAATAATCACATGCAATATCAATAATCACTTTCATAATAATGGAATGCATAATTCCAGACTTTCATAACCACATAGTCAAGGCCTTGTTCCAAGACTACAAAAAAGATTTTGTCAAGGCCTTGTGCCAAGATACTAGTTTGTCTCATGAGACCTACCGATGCATCGAGGAGCTGTAGCAGGATCCACCCATCACTTACTAAGTCCAATGCATTCCTCATATGAAAAGGTTTAAATATAACATAAACATTCATATTGAAACTAGCATAAGAAATGTCAACAATTTATCCATAAACCATGAATGGTATAAAAATAACACATCCACAGTCAAAAATATCACAAAACCTTCAATACAATATGGACGTTTTGTATTATAATAAATCAACTTAAAATCCATTAAAGGATGTTGACATAGATGAAATCAAAACTATTTGAGAGAAATATCTCCTTTTTGAAATCATTTAAAAGTCACATAATTAAAAAATAAAACCTTTATTTTTAAAATACTCTTATAATATTGTAAGGGGAGCTTACATGATTTTATAATGGCGGAAAATAGCCGCACCCACCGTATAAGTTGAAAAAACATTCTTACCTTAAATTTTTCGTAAAAGTAAAAAAGTACCTAGTTTGGAAAACGATGCAAAGATTCATTTCAAAAACGTATAAGGTCAAATAAGGGTATAAATTTATTTAACCCACTTTCTATTAAATAGTAAAAATGTTTTGAAATACATTTTTAAGAAACATGGATGTGGATGATAAAGAGGTCCCAGTAGATACTTACGTAAAATCAACCTCAGATAATAAAGAGATTGTGAAATTAACCCTTACCTTGTAATTTTCCTTGGTCGAGGGTAGGTTTACCTCATGTATAATAGTTAAATCATTGTTATTAAATTATACAAGAATCATATACATAAATATAAAATCATATATGATCTTTTAACATTTCTTTGTTAATAATATTTTAGTATTATCGTCGTTTCGGGTGTTAACTTACTCGCTTTATTTTATATGTTACATAAGCCTTGTTCATTATGGGTAGGTGTTATATTAATCATAACCATAATGATATAACGTCCTTAAAAATTATTTTTAATCATCAACTGATAATTAGTCTTGAATGGATACGATGGGGAATGAATCTCATCGCGTTTGTGGAGATGGTAGTCCGTACGTACGCACGGGCGACAATATCATTATTTTGATATTAAAGTAATATATAATAGGATGGTATATCCTATATAAATAATAATAATCATGTTATATTTATTATTTACATCAATTACACAATATTATCATACCCATCCAAATAATAATGTTTTGAATAACAATTACACCACGACGTGGAGACGGTAAGCCATACGTACGCATGTATGGTGACATGTCATTCAAAGGATGGATAGAATATTGAATATGGTTGTACCATATTTATAATAACATCACAGAATATATAACATAATGGATTTATTATTTTATAAAGGAAATAACAAAGAAATAAGAAGTGGAAGAAGAAAGGAACTTGAAAGAGGGTGGTGAAAACATTACCTCTTCTTCGGGTTCTTCCTTTTGATTTGATCAAAAGGGCTCCATAGGTTTGCTTTATGATCAAACTATGGCCAGTAGATTGAAGTGAGGGAAGATTAGAGGATATTTGTGAAGGTTTTGGCTGATCAAAATGGCTTTGAATGTGTGAATTAGAGAGAAGGGGGAGTGCTCTTTTATAAGAGGGGTGAGGGGCACCTTAGGAAAAGCAAGAAATATTATTTTATAATAAATTAATTTTCGGTTTTTAATGGATCCAAACTTATTTGTTTCGAGGATAAGGCGGTTATAGGTCTAAAACCACCCAACCAATAGGTTTTATTCAGGTTTGTGTCACTATATGAGCTTTATCTTTTAGGTTTAACTCTTAGTTAAATAGTTTGATATTTACCATGTCTCTTTGTATTTTTATATTATATGGTTAATAAACTTACTATAAACATCCAAGAAAACCCCAAGTGGTCCATTAATGATACACCTATCATTATATAAGTCTCTTGTCCGAACCTTAGATTTTTAGGAATAGAATATCAATTAATAATATAATATTTGTTTTAAAAACTCTTTTATGTCAATTTTGACACTATTTGGTATTTTGTTTTTTCTAAATTTATAACAGCATTATTACCTAAAAAAAGTTAATTAAATCAATCCTAACATGTCATAGTAACCTATAAAATTATTTTAATTCATAAAAAGTCTAAAATTACATTTATTAGGGTATTTATAATATCAATTATTTTAATTTTTCATTATTAAGGTAATTACTGCATCATCATTGTGTCATAAATAAATTAAATTATTTAATGTATAAAAATTTTAAATAAAATAAAATTATGTAGGAAATATTTCTAGATTTATAATGAATATTTATAATCTAATTTATCTTATGTATAACCATATATTAAAAATATTTTAGTTATTAAACTTTGATTTTAACTATTTTAACTCTTCTTTCAATTACATAATAATAAATGTCCTAATCTATTCCAAGTGGACCAAAAAGGTGCATATTTTATTCCTAAGGTTGTTTTTGGTCGAATTATACTTATCCAATAGAATTAGGACACGTGTTAGGGTAAAAATAATATCATTTTTAACTTTAGTTACCCTATTTACTTTTAACCGTGGTAAATAAAAGTAAAAAAATTACTATTCACCAAAAATTATTTTAATCTTATTGAACCACATTTATTTACTGATATCAACATGTCTCTCGGATTTTTTAAATTCCACTCATAGAAGAGGTAAAATTAAGTTTTATGAAAATTTGTAAAAGCTCCTAGGATGTGGGTAAAAGACGGTAAAAAGTTCAATAAAATTTTATATATCTAAAATTAATATAAAATGAATCCAATGAATTAAATTGAACTTATATAGTTATTATGTATCTATTTTGACAAAAAATAAAATAAATTAAAATAATTAAATATTTAAATAAAAATTTGGTTTTAACCAATAACTCAGTGTTTTTCACTATTCATCAAAAATTGAAAGTTTTCAGAAAAATACCAAAAATTCACCCTAAGCTAATTTCAATATTCCGAATCCCAAAATGAAGTCCATTTTGAAAAATAAAATTTATAAAATTTCAAAAAGTGGGTATTACTATTCATAACGCCTAGTTTGATTGGTTATGGTGTGTTAGAACTCGAAGTTGCGTACAACACACGCTATTGTATTATTCAAAGAGAAGCGTACCATTGAAGCTTGGGGTGTTACATTCTACCCTCCTTAAAATACTTTTTTCCTCGAAATTTCTAGAGTATTACTACATAAAAAGACTCGGTTGGTTCTTCATCAAAAGTTCCTCGAGTTCCCATGTTGCCTCTTCCATATTATGGTTTCTCCATAGAACTTTTACCAGATGAGTCGTCCAGTTTCTCAGCACTTGTTCTCTTGTATCAAGAATCCTGACGGGCTCTTCACAATAAGACAGATCAGGTTCCAGTTCTAATTCCTCATAGGTGAGTACATGCGTTGGGCCAGGCATGTATTTTCTCAACAGTGATACGTGGAACACATCATGAACTTTGGAGAGACTTGGCGGCATTGTCAAATGGCAAGATACGGCCCCAATTTGTTCTAGAATTTCGAAAGTTCCGATGTACCTGGGACTCAATTTACCTTTCTTACCAAAACGTGTAACTCCCTTCTATAGAGATACCTTCAAGAAAACATGATCACTGACTTGAAATTCCAAATCCTTCAATTATCGGCATAGATATTCTGCCTACTTTGATCTGCTTTGATGTGGGTTTGGATTACCTTCACATTTACCATCGTTTCCTCCACAAGTTCTGGACCTATGAGTTTTCTTTCACCATCATCATCCCAACAGGTTGGTGTGCGACATATCTTTCCATATAACGCTTCATATAGTGTCATTTGAATACTTGAATGGAAGCTATTATTATAGGAAAATTCTACCATAGGTAAATATTGATCCCACATACCCTAAAAGTCAAGTGAGAATGATCTAAACATGTCTTCTAAGGTTTGAATAGTTCATTTTGATTGTCCATCTGTTTGAGGGTGGTAGGAAGTGCTCAAATGAAGTTCAGTATCCAAGGTCTTTTAAAGACTTTTCTAGAATCTTGATGTGAAATGGGGATCACGATCAGAAAAAAAATCAATAGGGGTACTTCATGAAGTCTTACAACATCATTAATATACAGTCTTGCTAAATGTTCAAGTGGTGAATCTTCTCTTACAGCAAGAAAATGTGATGACTTGGTAAGACGATCAACAATGACCCATATTGCATCATTTCTTCTAGGATTATTTGGTAGTACCATGACAAAATCCATCATAATATTATCCCATTTACACTAAGGTATGGGAAGAGGTTGCATGACTCCTCCAGGATGTTGCCTTCCACCTTTCACTTGTTGACAAACCATACATCTGGACACTAAATCAGAAATCTCCCTCTTCATGTTGTCCCACCAAAAATGTTCTTTAAAATCTCTATACATCTTAGTGCTACCAGGGTGTATAGAGAAATTGAAACTATGGGAATCATCCAATAATTCCCTTTTTAGATTAGTTATATCAAGAACACAAAGTCTCTTCCCAAATTTCAAGATTCCATCTTCATACACAAAGTCACTCGATCTCTCATCATTCACAACTTTAATCTTTTTTTGAAACTCTTAATCATCGGCCTAAGAACTCTTTATCCTTTCTAGTAAAGATGGTTTGGAAACCATTTAAAAAAGTATTGATGTTTCACCTTCCATGGTTATTCCCATATCCATCTTCACTAGATCCATGAAAATATAATCCCTTTCAACTCTCATCTTGTTCAAAAATCCATGATCCTTTCTTCTCAAAACATCTGCCACCTTATTTTCCTTCCCCGGGTGGTAGTGTATAGTGCAATCGAATCCTTGCGTAATTCAATCCATCTTATTTTCCTCATGTTGAGTTCTTTCTGTGAGAAAATATACTTCAAACTCTTGTGATTAGTATATATCTCACATTTTTCACCATAGAGATAATGTCTCTATATCTTCAAATAAAAGATTACAGATACTAACTCAAGATCATGAGTATGATAGTTTTTCTCATGAATTTTTAACTGTCGTGATGCATAGGCAATAACCCTATCATTCTGCATAAGGACACAACCAAGTCCTTTCTTTAAGGCATCACTATAAATAATAACCCCATCATTCCCCAATGGTAGATTCAAGATAGGACCATTGAATAATCTTCTCTTCAATTCTTCAAAACATTCTTCACACTCTTTTTTCCATACAAATTTAACCCCTTTACGAGTGATCTTGGTTAATGGGTTAGCCAACCGGGAAAAATTCTAGACGAAACGCTGATAATAACCAGCTAAACCAATAAAAATTCATACCTCAGTTATACTCGTTGGTGTTGTCCATTCTTGGATTTCACTTGTATTAGAAGCATCAACAGAGATTCCATCCTTAGAGTCAATATGGCCAAGAAAATAAATCCCTTGAAGCCAGAATTCACACTTTCTAAACTTCCCATATAATTCATTTTTTCTAAGAGTTTTTAGAATAATGCGCAAGTGATTTTCATGATCTTCGTAGCTCTTGGAGTATACCAGGATATCATCAATAAATACCACTACAAAGTCATCAAGATATTCCTTGAAAACTTTGTTCATTAGATCCATGAAGATAGAGTGTGCATTAGTCAATCCAAAAGGCATAACTGTAAACTCATAATGCATGTACCTGGTTCGAAATGCAGTTTTCGGAATGTCTTCCTTCTTCACACACAACTGATGATATCCAAATCGAAGATCAATCTTTGAAAAGTATTGAGCTCCATGAAGTTGGTCGAATAAATCATCAATGTGAGGAAGGGGATACTTGTTCTTTATTGTTATAGAGTTGATCTCCCTATAGTCAATGTGCAACCTCATAGATCCATCTTTCTTCTTAACAAAAAGAACACGAGCTCCCCATGGAGAAACACTAGGGAGAATAAATCACTTATTACTCAATTCCTATAGTTATTTATTCAGTTCCACTAATTCCACAGGGGCCATTCTATAAGGGGTCTTCGATATGGGCCTTGAACCAGGAATTAGGTCAATGGAAAACTCAATTTCTCGTTCTGGAGGATGTCTAGGTAAATCCTCTGGAAAAACTTCAACATATTCTTGCACAGTAGGTATATCCTCTATTCGAACATTCCTTTCCTCATCCACATTAATTTCATTCTCTTCCTCCCTAATAATTGAATTTAGTTGAGCTACTGTAGTTGGATCTAGATAAGAATTAGGTGGTGAAGTTTCTGCTATAAAGATAAGATACTCCTTATCATCATAAAAAATTGTTACCTCCTTCTTCTTATAATAAATTTTTGCATCATGGTCCGAAAGCAAATCCATACTGAGGATTATATCAAATTCAATCATGGGTATAATGATGAGATCAGCAGATAAAGAATATTTATATGCTCTAATGGGAACTGATTCACAAAACATTGTTGCAACAATACTTCCTTTAGGAGTTTTAACTGAAAACTCCCTTGTTATATAAAATTGGAAATATCTAATTTTCTTAGCAAACTGGGAAGACATGAAACAATGTGATGATCCAGAATCAAATAAAATATTGGCTAAACTTGAGGAAACCATTAAATTACCTGCCACTACATCTTTAGGAGCTTCAACCCCAGCAGTAGTGATAGCATAAGCTTGTCCTTGATCTCTTGGCCTCTTCTGAGATAAGTTTCCCTGACTCTTAGGAAATTCATTTTCATAATGTCCCATGTCCTTGTAATTGTAGCACTGAACATCGGTAGATTCTTTCTTCCCCTTGAAATCATGATCTTGGTGGCTTTTTTCACCACACCTGTAACAGACTCCCATTCCCTTCAAGCAAGTACCGGGGTGTTTCTTCCCATATTTATTGCAGGATGGATATTCAACTTTTCCCTTATTCCCTTTATTTTCATTTCCAGAGTTATCAGCAGATCTCTTCTTCTCTTTCTTTGCTTTAAAGTCTTTAGACTTAGAGAATTCCTTTTCTGTTATGATAGCACATGAGACAATGTCTTCGTATGTTGAGAAATATTGTGATACTAATGCTCGACAGAGAAATGGTTTTAAACCATCAAATAAATGATCAATCTTACTCCTTGGGTTACGTATATAATCTGCTGCATGCCTCACTAACCTTGTAAAGTTAGCTTCATACTTTGCGACATTCTCATCCTCCTTTTTCCTCAGACTGAGAAATTGCCTTTCTATATATGCTTGATGGTCATGAGGAATGTATTTTTCTAATAAAATTTCTTTAAACTCCCTCCATTACATACTTGATACATTTTCATCTTTATTTATATTATGAATAAATGACCACCATTGATCAGCATCTCCAGTGAAGCGGTAAACTGTCATGACAACTTTTTCCCTTTCACTAGTCCCCAAAGCTTGAAATATTTTCTCTAGGGAACTTATCCATTGCTCAGATACCAATGGATTTGTACTCCCATTGATTTATTTTGGTTGTTGCATCATGAAGTGATCTAACATTTATTCTCCACGCTGTGGATTAGGGTGCTCTATACGTGTAAGGTTATTATTCATAACCTGGGTGAGTTGTCCCAGTATAGTGATAAGCTAATCAGCACCATTTATATCACCAGCTCCACTATAATTATCTTGAGCAACAGGGAAATACCTACATGGAGTGCGTGCATTGATACAGTTTTAATTCCTTCCACTAGGCGCCATTTCTAAACAATATCATGAACTAGATTAGTTTATGAATCGAAATACATAATTCCATACTTGTAAAACACTTAACATAAATCGAACAGGTTATGGATATTATCCATAATCATAAAAAAAAATCTTTGAGGAATTATATACTCATAAACCCTTCATAATGGTTTGTAAATAAAATGATAATTATCCAAAGCATATCCCCCGGGAGTGTCGTAACCAAGAGTGCAGCAAGGCATGTTGTCGTGCACCAGTTCCTGTTCGAGTCTATCTCAAAGTTGTGTTTTCAGGTTCTACCCCTAGGTACATTTGTGCCAGAGCCGCCTCTACCTGCTCATATCCAGATAGGGATGTATTGCTTGGAAAACTCACAAAATCTCTACAATACCAAAATTCTAGGAAGTTCTTCCATACTAATCCTCAAATATCTTAGGGTTATGTGCTCTAATAATAGTTTACCTAAATCTAGCTTCCAAGGTTTATTACTAAACTTCCTATGATACTAATTGTAATGCCCTGACCCCAGTTACCCAGAGTCGGTGCATGATTATGTATCATTGGCATGATCACAAAAGATCAAGTCTAAAAATATTGATCAGTTTAATATCCTTGGAAACACTAGATATATTCATAAGTCTTACATTACATCATAAAGTGAAAACTACAACAACATATTGTCTCCATAGACCACACTCATATCCCCTCATACTATCCCTACAGGTCATTCATAAAATACTTCTTCATATCTTGGGAATAATAAAACATAGAAAGGGGTGAGCTCAGATGCTCAGTAAGGACAAAAATATAGCGTAAACTTTCATAAATAAGCACAAACATTTAAGGAAATTTATAACTAAAACTAGAGCCTTTTAAAATTGAACTTCAATATAATATGGCAAAGATAAAAATAAATAATGCCATTTACTTATTAACATGTATATTCTATAATCGAATAATCACATGCAATATCAATAACCACTTTCATAATAATGGAATGCATAATGCCAGACTTTCATAACCACATAGTCAAGGACTTGTGCTAAGAATACAATTAAGATTTTTTCAAGGCCTTGTGCCAAGACACTATTTTGTATCATGATACCTACTGATGCATTGAGGAGCTATAGCGGGCTCCACCCGTCACTTACTAAGTCCAATTCATTCCTCATATAAAAAGGATTAAACATAACATAAACATTCATATTGAAACTAGCATACGAAATGTCAACAATTTATCCATAAACCATGAATGGTATAAAAATAAAACATCCACAGTCAAACATATCACAAAACCTTCAATACAATATGGAAGTTTTTTATTATAATAAATCAACTTAAAATCCATCAAAGGATGTTGACATAGATGAAATCAAAACTATTTGAGAGAAATATATCCTTTTTGAAATCATTTAAAAGTCACATAATTATAAAATAAAACCTTTATTTTGAAAATACTCTTATAATCGTGTAAGGGAAGATTTGGCAATTTTATAATGGTGGAAAATATTCTCACCCGCCGTATAAGTTAAAAAAACATATTTACCTTAAATTTGTTGAAAAGTTCAAAAAGTACCTTGTTTGGAAAAAAATGTAATGATTCCTTTAAAAATGTATAAGTTTAAATAACGGTATAAATTACTTTAACCCACTATCTATTAAATAGTAAAAATGTTTTGAATGACATTTTTAAGAAACATGGATATGGATGATAAAGAGGTCCTAGTAGATACTTACATAAAAACAACCTCAGATAATAAAGAGAGTGTGAAATTAACCCTTACTTTTTAATTTTCCTTATTAGAGGGTAGTTTAACCTCTTGTATAATATTTAAATCATTTTTATTAAATTATACAAGAATTATGTACATAAATATGAAATCATATATGATCTTTTAACATTGCTTTGTTAATAATATTTTAGTATTATCGTCATTTAGGGTGTTAACTTACTCGCTTTCTTTTATATGTTACATAAGCCATGTTTGTTATGGGTAGGTTGTATATTATTCATAACCAGAATGATATCACATCCCTAAACATTATTTTTAATCATCAAATGATAATTAGTCTTGAATGGATACTATGGGGAATGAATCTCATCGTGTTCATGGAGACGGTAGTCTGTACGTACGCACGAGCAACAATATAATTCTTTTGATATTAAAATAATATATAATTGGATGTTATATCATATATAAAGAATCATAATAATTTTATATTTATTATTTACATCAATTACACACCATTATCATACCCATCCAAATAATAATGTTTTGAATAACAATTACACCACGACGTGGAGACGGTAAGTTATACGTACGCACGTATGGTGACATGTCATTCAAAGGATGGACAGAATACTGAATATGGTTGTACCATATTTATAATAACATCACAGTATATATAAGATACTAGAGTTATTATTTTAGAATGGAAATAACAAAGAAATAAGAAGTGGAAGAAGAAAGGAACTTGAAAGAGGGTGGTGAAAACAGTACCTATTCTTCTGGTTATTCCTTTTGATTTGATCAAAAGGGCTACTTAGGTTTTCATTATGATCAAACTGAGGCCTCTAGTTTGAATTGAGAAAATATTAGAGGATATTTGGGCAGGGTTTGGCCGAGTCAAATGGCTTTGAAGGTGTTAATTAGAGAGAAGGTGGAGTGCCCTTTTATAAGAGGAGTGAGGGAACCTTAGGAAAAGCTAGAAATATTATTTTATAAAAAAATCATTTTCGGTTTCTAATGGCTAAAAATTGATTTATTTCTAGGATAAGGTGGGGATGGGTCTAAAACCACCCAAAAAATAGGTTTTAGAAAGGTTTGTGTCACTATATTAACTTCATCTTTTAGGTTTAACTCTTAGTTAAATAGATTGACATTTACCATGTCTCTTTGTATTTTTATATTATATGGTCAATAAACTTACTATAAACTTCCAAGAGAACCACAAGTGATTAATTGATGATACACCTATCATTATATAAGTCTCTTGGCCTAACATTAGATTTTTAGGAATATAATATCAATTAATAATATAATATTTGTTTTAAAAACCTTTTTATGTCAATTTTGACACTATTTGGTATTTTGTTTTTTCTAAATTTATAACAACATTATTACTTCTAAAATAGTTAATTAAATCAATCATAACATGTCATATTAACCTAGAAAATTATTGGAATTCATAAAAAGTCTCAAATTACATTTATTAGGGTATTTATAATATCAATTATTTTAATTTTTCATTATTAAGTTAATTACTGCATCATAATTATGTCATAAATAAAGTAAATTATTTAATGTATAAAAATTATAAATAAAATACCATTATTTAGGAAATCTTTCTATCTTTGTGATTAATATTTATAATCGAATTTATCATATGTATAACCCTATATTAAAAATATTTTAGTTATTAAACTTTGGTTTTAACTCTTTTAACTCTTCTTTGAATTAAATAATAATAAATGTCCTAATCTTTTCCATCTGGACCAAAGAGGTTCATATTTTATTCCTAAGGTTTTTTTGGTCGAATTATACTTATCCAGTAGAATTAGAACATTTTTTAGGGTAAAAATAATATCATTTTTACCTTTAATTACCCTATTTACTTTAACCATGGTAAATAAAAGTAAAAAAGTTACTATTCCCCAAAAATTAATTTCATCTCATTGAACCAAATTTATTTACTGATATCAACTGTGTCTCTTGGATTTTTGAAATTCCACTCACAGAAGCGTTAAAATTAAGTTTTATGAAAATTTGTAAAAGCTCCTTGGATGTGGGTAAAGGACGGTAAAAAGTTCAATAAAATTTTATATATCTAAAATTAATATAAAATGAATCCAATGAATTAAATTTAACTTATATAGGTATTATGTATCTATTCTGACCTAAAATAAATTAAAATAAAATAATTAATTATTTAAATAAAAAGTCGGTTTTTAACCAATAACTCAGTGTTTTTCACTATTCATCAAAAATTGAATGTTTTCAGAAAAATACCAAAAATTCACCCTAGGATAATTTCGATATTCCGAATCCAAAAATGAAGTCCATTTTGAAAAATAAAATTTATAAAATTTCAAAATGTGGGTATTACTATTCATAACGGCTAGTTTGATTGGTTGTGGTGTGTTAGAACTCGAAGTTGTGTACGACACACGCTATTGTATTATTCAAAGAGAAGTGTACCGTGGAAGCTTGAGGTGTTACAAGATACCCTTTTCTCTTTAATTGAACTGTTTATGAGTCTTTAAGTACTTCTGTTATGATGCAAAAAGTACATTGTGATTTTTCCATGCCAAACCATCTTATTCTGAATACCATCACTATTTACATTCAAGGGTATTCACCTAGACATAACAATACTCCGTTTGATTAGGTACTTACATTTATGAATTATACACTACTTTATCATGGAATTAAATTTGATTAAATATGGTCCTATTTTGAATGATCTATGTGGAACACTTATGCCTGTAAATGATATGGAAGTCATGGGTGCACCCAGAATTATATAGAACTCCGACAAATTAGGTAATATTTTAGTCTCATGATAAATCATGCAAGGGATTTGGGAGTAAACCTAATCCATCATGCTAATTTTTACACCATGTTATTATGTTTTTTTAGTTATCCTTGTCCTATGTTTATGATGTCATGTTTAAAGTTGTTTCCACATTTCCCATGTTTACTTTATGTTATCATGTTATATAATGACTCTTTATTCATCTTTTTTATTCTCACCTTTTTTGCCTCATTGAAATTACTATTGTATAAAATGTATTAATTTTTTCATGTTATTCCATTTTTATTACTTTACTGAACATTATATATCACCCTTTCTTATGTATTTCTCTAGGTTATCCCATACAATTTTAATAATGATGGAATAGTATGAGCATGTTATGGAAATTATCAATAATGTTGATGAACCCTCTATTTTATGATTTTATGTAATATAACTAGTTCTCAAAGACACTATACTAATCAATATTTTATTTTTTATTATGTTTAATATTATGTAATAAATCATGAATTAATGTGTCATAAAAACAAAGGTTTTCATAAAAATTGCATGCTTCATCTGACCATCATCTATGGATGATAAGATATAGTCAACCTAACTTAATTCCACATCGCCTCCTAGAAAATCCTCAAAAATCAATAAGTAAACCTGGGATTCCTATATGATAAAATGGAATAGGGAAACCCTTGTAACCTCATGGTCTTCTAAAACATAAGTCTCACATTGATCATCAACTTTGGTAGTGTCTCTGATTAGAAAAAAAATGGGTTGATTTCATCGGTTGATCAATCACCACCCATATTCTATTCTTTCCTTAGGAAGTTTGTGGAAATCCAATAAAAAGAATATGGACACCTCGTCCCATTTTCAAATATACACTGGAAGACCATAGATTAAACCTAAGGGTTTCAAATTCCCTACCTTTGTCTGATGGAAGGTGTAATGGAGGGACACAAAATCAGCAATGTCACACTTCATACCCAGCTACTAGAATCATCATATCATGTCATAATGAATATTAATAAATCCACAGATAATGGACCATGGATAACTATGAAAACCATGAAACACTTATTTCATCATGGAGTATGGGACAACTACTCTATATCCAAAGTGAATAATACCATCATAAGGGAAAAACCATCAAAAAATGGTCTCTACACCATAAAAGGCTTCCCAAATTCCTCTAAAATATTTATCCTACTACTAACCCTATAGAATAGACTCAAGGAGAGAATATAATAAATTAATACTAATAAAAACCAAACTCAAATCATCCTCCTTTGGTTCCAAATGAAATTGAGTTATGAGTCCCATTAGGTTCTACTCTTACTTCGATTACAAAATAGCTTCTAGTGTAAATTTTCTACAGATAATGTAAACAATGAAATTACACTTACCCAGGGTATAGGTGATGTCGAAGAAAAATATAAAGACGTATTCCACCCATCATCACTTTATGAGATTTAATTCCTTAATATAAAATATATTTCTCCAAACCTTATGATCAAAAAATTCTATGAACTTATCCCCAACAAGATAGTGTCTCCAATACTTAAGTGAATACATAATTACAGAAAGGTCCAAATCATGAGACACTAGGATTGCATGGATACTATCAGTGGTTCATTAAGAATTTATCAAAGTTATTATCTTATTTGATTGATCTTACTATGAAACGAGTGAAGTTTAATGGTACATAACACTGTCATCGGGCCTACATAAACCTCCACTAGAAACTCCTCAACTTCATGAAGGTGCTTAAATCCTAAGAACTATGGATAAATCCCTGTTGATTTTGAAGATTCTAACTGCACTGAAGTGGACTTTGGATTTAAATATCCTGATACATAACAAGTCATATACCTAGACTAGTAAAACCATTGTTTGTGGCCTTATCCACCATATTCATTGAAAAACTTCATGGGCACAGGAACAATACATAGGGTGTGTCCCTACTTTCCATAATAGTATCGAGTAAATAGAAAACTACCAATTTCATCTAATGGTGTAGAGGGGTCCTTCTTTTAAGAATAACATACTACACTCTTATGATTATCATGTCACTTCCCTTTATTTATCTTTTCACCACTGAAACTACCATTAGGAGGAAGAGAAGTAGTAGAAGAGCCAATCTTACCCACCATATTCATCTATTCCACTATTTCCTTATCCACCATGTCAGCATAGGTAGTAATATTCAGTATATATACCTATGATTTGAAATCTATTTGCAACCCCTATATGTATTTCTAATCTCACAAATGATCATTCATCACCACATCTAGAGAAAAAGGAACTAGATCTGAAAAATGATTGGTGTATTTCAACACTAAACACTCTTTATGTTTCAAGTAGAGTAACTCTAAATAATTTTCCATCATCAAAGAATTTAGGTAAAACTATTGAAATAAGATGTTCTTGAAACCCTTCCAATCCAATCCCATGCGCCTATTTTCCTGTACCATGGAATCCTACTACCTCTTACTAGGACCCTCAGGTCTGAACGTCACACACTTGGCCATGATTTCCTAAGGTGTATAAAAGGATTCGAATACCTAATAGATATTTCCCATCCAATCCTATACCTCTTAAGGTTCACTATTACCTATAATGTATGGAAGATTCTCATGTAATAACTCTTTAGATCAGTCTATATCCCCTCCAAATTCAGTATGTGCCTCAACCACTAATTTATTAAATCATGGTATGTTCTGGTCTGTGGCACAAACTTTCTAAATGATATACTATATAAGATTTTGTTCTATAGGTTTATTCCCTTGAGGAGCCTCACTTACTTCACCCTCCTGCAAAACCTATGGAAGATGTCTCATAGGCATACTACTACACACAAAAATAAAAATAAAAGAAACAGAAAATGGGAAAATATCAGTTTATACTAAAAAATCGTAAGTAGAAATTGAGATCAAGGTCAAAACTCAACATAGGAGACACGCATCCCAACATCCAATGGTAACTTGAGGGTCTTCATGAAAAGTTCTGGATAGACACCCATTGTAATCTAATATCAAGTTTCAACAATCCTATCTCATTTACAATAAACATCCCAAAACATGGACACCTGAGGAAATACCACCTATGATACCAATTTTTATAAACCCAACCTAGATGACCCTTAAAACTAGAACCTAAACTAAATCAATATAGACCCAAAGGGAATTCCTAGTACTCATATGGTGGAAACTAGAACTCGGGCATCAAAAAAGATCCAAATTCAACAATTTCACTTAACCAAAAATAAGATACATTTCATAGATACATAGCAGAAATAAATAGAGGAAGGAAAACAAGAATAGATACACACTATAACCAATGAGAAGTAGTTTTAGTGATATAACTTGAATGACAAAATAACTAGAGGTATAAGTCTAACAAAACCAGAAGGACAACAAAAACTAATAATTTCTACTCCATGTGATATGTGGAAAATACTCCACCGTATTACCACTAGATACCCATACCTAGCTAACATAAACCCTGCTACCGCACTGTGGTGGCTGAAATTTTCTTGTATCAAAAGAAAATACCATTTTTACACACCTCCAATGTGGTGTGCATATTTTTAGCTAAACAATCTCAGTAGGATCCCACCAATTTTTTCCATATCAATTCTCTATACTAATAATCCCAATATTCTCATTTTAAAGAAAACATGGCATAAAAATTAGATAAAATGTTTTATATAAAAATCATGGTAAATATTTCCCATTTTTCATAGTTATAAATTAAGATAGGTAAAAGAGTTTCAAAGCATATTTTCCACAATCATTTCACATTTTTCAAATATAGGTATATGAAAACCAAAGCAGTAAAAAGTTAAAAAATAATGGTAAATATGCTCTAAGGATATCTGACTAGTTAGGTCACTCGTACATCAATTTTACTAGTGCGCACTACAATCCCAAAGAACCCATGGATAAAAGTCTAATGAATAGAATAACATCCCAGAAATAAAATCCTACTACAATTTCAATCAAGTCCTATAGCCAAATATATATCAATCTAGGAAAAGGACAACACCCCAGAAAGTGAATTCCCTTATAGAATCAAAAGAGGATGTGACCCAATACCACACCTTCCACATAAGTACCCAAGTATCCCATTTATTTGAATTATAAAATCATTTTCAATGGGAATGTTATATTTCAAAATACAATTCACAATACCAAAAAACCATTTCAAATCAATTCCTGCTTTGAAAACCCATTTCGCAATCCATTCCATAATTCATTGAAAAAACTATTATTTTACCAAAAAAAGGTTAAAGACATATTTTATTCAAAAACATATTTACACACAAAAAAATTAAACCACTTCACAAATCATTCCAATTTAATTAGAAAATATTTTTAAAAACAAGGGAAATCAATGGTTCGTATAACATCGGATAGAGATGGGACCGCCTAACTCAAACTTAGGTCATACACTAAGTGCAATGGGATCCACACACCAAGAATAATTCAAAACAAAAAATAGAGGCCCTAACATAAATTATCTCATATTATAATTTAGTCACTTAAATTAAAGGGTTAGAGGATGTTTGAGGTCAACACATTCCTCAAGATACCCACTCGATGCACCACAATCAATACAAGAACCATCACCCGAAAGACGATTGCACAAAGGATATATAAGGAATTAAACAAGAATTTTCATATAATTAATGATCTGATAAACACATCTCAATTAAACTACTATAATCAAGAGTAACGAATAAAATGAAAATTTATACTTTAAGGGAGATAATGAAACCAAGTTGTAGATCAAGTGTAGAATGGGGGAATTCAGAAGAGTGGAGATCATCCAAACATGTCTAGAACAATACCTATGGTTTGAGGGATATGTGACACATAAAATGATTGGGGATTTATAGATATAAATAATGTTAAATCCTTATACTTGGGATTAATTTAAAACAAAAAAATAGGATTCACGCCATAAACCCTTTGAGTTTTATGTTCCCCGAAAAACACATCGCTTTGGGATAAATTATCCTAAGTGATGATTTTATGATATAAAATAGGTTTATGGAAAAAAATGTTCTTATGAAATAGAATAGTTTTAAGGAATGTTCCCCATAATATATTTTTGTTCTAAATATGGAATTTAGGTTGTAAAAGTTTTTTACATGTAGCACTAAGACAAGGTTTTGTGGAAAATACCAAAAACAACACCTACATCCTCCAACCCAAGAAAAAAGATCTTAAACATTAAAATTTGAGTAAATTTTTATATAATATGTTAAAATTAATGACTCATTATTTAGTGTTTGGGTTTTACTATTTGAAATAATTAATTGTTTTTATAGTTTCACAACCATGATCCATGTGAAGGGTAAAGCAGATATTTCTTATAGTTAAACAGCCTTGAAAAAAACATGGTTTTGTTTATTCAAGAATGAGATTTTTAACCTATGATAAAAATTTGGTGAGATTTTTTCTTGTTAATTTATTATAAGTATTTAATATTTAATAGATTAATATTAATTATATTCCATCGGGTTGAACATTGATATTTCCTAAAAGAAGATCTGTATTGGAATTCCAACTTCATAGTTTATTCTAGAATGGGTGATTTTACCTAGTTGGGGTATAATCGATGATATATTCATGGTATTGTTTAATGGGTTTTATTTTTCTATTAATTGTAATTTTAATTAGACCTAACCTTTTCCTCTCTCTCTCTCCCTATACATGTATGACAAAGGCCACCCCTTTGATGATGTAGAGCTGTGAGGATGCGATTAAGGGAGAAACCTTTGTCTTGAGAAGATTTGAGTGCATATTGGGCTATATTGATCATGGATCTGAAATAAAAGGGACATGATTTAGAAGGTTGATTATCATATAATAAGTAGGTATCATTATTTCAACTCTTTCCCATTTTTATTTGTAAATTGATACTTCTTTTTCATATGGGAATATGTTTTTCCTATTGTTATCCCGTGAATTTTTATAGATTCATTCCTAGTCATTTTGGGTGATTTGGGTATATCATAAGAGTTTTGAATCTATAAAACCTGACTAAATTCCATGTGTTCTCAAAAACACACAGCACATAGTTAGTAAGTACATATTATATTTGAGACAATGTATATATGGCATGTTGTCTAGATAGACATGTTATGTGGGACCCTAGGGCACACAAATTGGGTTTTGGACATGTATATGTCTAGACACCCATTGAAACACCCCATTAGTTTATGGTATGTCTCGTTTTAAATTCAATATGTTTGATATCATAAGTTACATAGAACATCGATCTTAAACAAATTATTAAAATATTATTATTTAATTATGATAGTTATCACATAGCTATTGGAATAGTGGGAATGAATGATAATTAACTAAATTCTAGAAATATAGTTTACACATTTTTATAAAATGAATTCATTTATTACAAATTAATTTTTAATGAAAATAAAATCCAATTGAACATAAAGGAAGTCATTTTATAAAAAAAAACTATTTTTATGCCCATAATGAAATGTGGTATTAATAAAATAAATCAATCACTATTAATGATATATAATAATGAAATTTATATATTATATATTCAGTAAAATGTTTTTAAATTCACTCAAATTTTTGATAGTATTAAGATAAGAATAAATCCAATTTTAGGTATAAAAAGCTATATATTTATAAAGGTGGTTTTTTCGCCTTTGGATGACGTGACCATTTAAAATATAATTTTTTACACTTTTAAATGTTTTATTTGAAAAATTAAAATTTATTTTTGAAATATAAATATTAAAATTTTCTTATGGTAAAAGTTTGGTATTTTTCAGAGAAGATCCATTTTTTGATGAACATTGAAAAATATTGAATTTTAGTTGAAAATTGATTTTTCATCTAATTTTTTTTATAGTTAAATTATATTTTAAATTGGATTTAAAGTTTATTTAGTTTAATTATATATCAATAAATCTAATTTAGGTTATTTTAATCAATTTCACATTGAAATTGGATATAAAAACATTTCAATGTTTTGTATTTTTCACTTTAAAACCATGTTTTTTCATTGTATCTATAGGATTATTTTTAAATAGAATTTTTCCAATTATGTGAATTAAATTTGGTAAAATGGATTCCATATTTGGAATTATAAGTTTAAAATTAATTTTTAAGTTCAATTTAATTTCTAGGTAAAAAAATTTATTATGGTAAAAAATTATTCATCACAGTATAGGTAAGATAGTGACAATGGTTAAAGTTAAAAGGTGAAGCCTTAACATACCTAAAAATTAAAAAATTTAACATTTTTTGAGGTATTTCTCAAACCTAACAATCCAACACAACATTAATTAACAATATAGTTAGTTTAAATTAATTTCACCTCAATGCTGTTTCCTTTAATTATAAAATAATCTTTATTTTATCCACTTACACCCATCTCTCCTCAAGTACAAATACCACCCCTCACCACTCTGTTTAGAATCACAAGCCTTGAATCTCCTAAAATATCTTTCTAAACATATCCTCCACACTCTTTCCATGTCCTAGTTATTTTTTTCTCCCAAAAATTCCAAATATAAGTTCTTCAAGGGTCTCTCAAGGAGGGGATATTCAAGAGGTAATTTTCTCAAAACACCTCTCTTAATTTATTTTCTTTTTATACTTTTTTTCACCTACTTCATCAATAATGAAATAATAATTCTAGAAACATTTAAATACTTTATTTTAATGTTTATAAAAAAATATAATATATTAATACCTTTTATTACCTCCTCCAATTCAATGAAATGAAAATATTGTCCTAATTATGTCTGTTAATCATCTCTGTGAATAATGTTTTTGTTCATTTTCCATTACCGCCTTAAATTATGATCATAAAACTATTGTTCCCAATAAATAATATTTTAATATATATATTATAACATATTTTATGTTCTGGAACTAATATATACTCATAACAGTAAATAAAAAGAAACTAGTTCAAGATGTTCGTAAAACAGCCAAAATTAACTAAATAATTATCATTAACATTTTATCAAATTGATCATCCTCATACAAGAAATCAAAATGATATATGGGAACATTTAAACTTATGGAAGTAGATTAATTATATTTCATTCTAATTCTGTATTTTTAATAATATTTTATAAGAATATCCACAATTTTTCACAAAGGAACCAATCATGAAACCATGAAATGAATGCATATGAAACCATGAAAATAATCAAATATTATTAAAGAATGAGTAATAAGATGTTATAAAAAGATCATATATGGTATTATAAATATTAATATTTTCATATAATGAGTTAATAATATTCTTTAAACCATTATACATGAGGTTAAAATATTCGATACTAAAGGGAAGCGTATGGTAAAGGTTTTTCTCATCTCACTTTTATATATGTGGGATATATTCCTTATTCACCACTTAATCCTTGTGTATGGTCAATGTACTTAATTTTGATATATAATATCATTAAAATCATTATATTAATTTTATTAAATGTCTCTTTTGATAATTAATACTTTTATGGTCATATGATTTGACTGATTACATAGTGGTTAGGGATTTTTTTAACTCAATTTCTATTCATTTGGTTAAACTTATTCTTCATTGATTTTTCAATGATATGATTATGGATAAAATGAATTTTGATTAAATTATTTTATATTTACACTTTTTTATGTGAATTTATAGTGGATACACATATCCTGTTATTTTTATTATTTCTCACCATAATGATATGATGTTTATAAGATATTTATTTTTTATAAAATATCTTTTTAACGCTTCCCTTAAAAATATCTTTTTCATTCATGAATATGTTTTCTAAAATTGATTCCATTTTTTTTAATATTATTCCATTATTTTTTAATAAATTTTTACTCAATTATTTCTTTTTATATAATGGTTTAAAAGGTATATTTTGTCGTTTTCAAAACAAGATTCTTTGATACTTTTCTGAAAAAAAATATGGAAGGAATGTTTTTTTACTTTTACGGCATGAGTGGATTTTCCCATTATTATGTCTCCTTAAAACATTGAATATTACTTAAAATTTTTACAAGGATATTTTCAAATAAATATTTTTCTTTATTACATGAAATATTTTTAGATTTTAAAAAAAATTCAAAGTAATATTGGTATTTTCCTCAAAAAAAATATTTCAGTAAAATATTTAGTGTATTTTAATCTATGTCAATATCCTTTTTTATAATTTCATTTATTATGTACTCTAATAATACCATTTTTCATATTCCTTTGTATGTTTTATGATCATTTTTACAAGGTATGTATTTATATTATGTATAACCAGTTCTTCCAATATAGATAGTTATTTTTTTATGGAATGTTGATTTAGTTGTATTATTTATTCATGTGATGAATGTATTGGAAATAGTTAGTGATGGATATGGACCTCTATATACCCTCGATGCATCGATAGTTCTCATGAGAAAAATAAACTTAGGTTTTGTTCAAGGCCTTACCCATTTATTTTCAGATGTCTTGGTTGAGGCATCAATGATATGTTTTAGATGTCCAACATTACACATTCCATCATTATAAAACTATTTATTGGTTTCCATGTGATTATTTAAAATTTTCTAGTATCCATGAATGTTATTTGAGCTCATTCAATTATTCTATATGTAATTATTTAATCGTAATTTACTCATTAAAAATTATTTCCTTTCATGCTCATGTTATTTACAAAATGGAATGTGTTTTTAGTTATTTACCTTTCCATAATTTATTATTCTTATTTATGATAGATTCCATTATATGTATACCCTTATTGTGCATCTGTGATCACCCCTTTATTGTGTTTCATTTTTTCCCAAGATTTCAAGATGTTCATTACGATTTAGGTGTAGGGTTAAGCTATGATAATAGTAGTTTCCTCAGAGGATTATCTATATTTTATTTTCTATTATCAATTGTAATGTAAGGTTTAAGTATGTATATGGTGTTCCAAAACTACTAAACTCATCAGAAGTTTAGAATGATATTCCTTTTATATTTTGAAATTTTAATAAAGTAATTACCAACTATGGGTTACTATGGTTGTGGTCCTTATAGTTTGTATAAGAGGATGTTTATTAGAAACCTTGGGAATAAGATTTTGGAAAACATGTATAAGGGAATATAACTCAATGATAGACTTTGAGGATAATTCTATGTATAAGATAATATGTTATAGATTTGGTAATGACCAGGGATAACCTAGATTAAACCTATATAATAATGTATTGAGAATAATATATCATTATTTAGACATACTTTTCATAATATTATCTTACTCTGATTGGTTTAGTTTGATACTTACACTTTACTTTTCATTAGTCTGTTGTGGGAACCAGAATGAACTATGTTAACATTAAATGTTATAAACAATGTTTTGTTGAGAAAACAAATGGTATAATGATTGTTAAGAAGAATATTTTGATAAATATTAACTAATTATCAAGATATATGATTAACAATATGCACCTTAACCGAATCTCGGACTTGCTAAAGAAGAGAAGGATAAAGTTCACTGATAGCTCAGGTGGTGGATTCCCTAAAGGAATGATGATTCAATTTACTATATGTTGATAATGTGAGAATAAACACCCCATTTTATTTCCTAATATAATGGTAATGTTTTTTGGGTGTCGAAAATAATGACATAAATTAAGTAATTACCATGAAAAAATGAAAAAATTAGAATAATAGTATCCCTATGGTATTATAGATAGTTGAATATTTAAAATGTGGAAAGTATTGGAATTATGAAAACCTATGTCCTAGGGGAAAACTCATGAATAGAATAAAAAGTGTTATACATGTAATGGTTATACTGTTGATTATGAAGATACTACAAATGGGAAATAAAAGGAGTTATTAAGGAATGAGATGATGAAGCATAGTTAATGGTTTAAGAATAAAGTAGAATGATTAAAGTTATTATGTATTTTGATTAAATAATTATTTAATCAATGATATTTGGGTTATAAAAATATTGAGATATATAAGGATTTTACTACAGTACATTTTCCTTAAGGATTTTATAGAACATGTTTATTGGTACCGATAAGCATGAAAGTGATTCATTAGAATGTTGTCCTTTTAGAAAACACATGATTAAGGTAAGATAACCCTTAATATATTATTTATTTTGAGATAATAATAATTAAGACATATTTATGGGATATTATTGGTGAACATAAAAGTTATTAGTGATTTGATGATTTATGTTATCCGTGTTGGGTTTACTACAAGTTTGGATTTAAGGAATATATTCCACAACCTGTGATCTTATTTTTGGAAGCATGCTTGTTTTCATTAATTTTTAAAGGTAATAAAGGTATTGATAATTTTTTTATGAGACAATAAGAACTATATTATGTTGAAAATATTATGATTTTGAAAATCTAGTGATCTTCCTTCTAAATTTTGGTCTTCGAATTTGGACAGACTTATCTTGAAAGAGTCTTAAATTTAACTACTAATGGAATGGATCATGGTGAACATTGTATATTACTGTTTGAGGTTAATGTATTACTTATTATATTTGATATCATGTTCTAACCATTTTTGGTTTTAGTAAACATGCAAAGGTTGAAGTAATGGCTTTTGGATCTTATGATCCATTAGTGTTCTTCAGAAATAAAAATAATAATTCATCGTGAATATTTATTTCCTGGTGTAAGGGATGAAGTGAAAGTATATTGAATCACAACCAAAGGATGATATTATTATTATGAAATCTAAATTAATCATGTAATTTTATTTTTCTCAAGTTATTATATGAATAGTAAAATAATCCCTCAACTCTAGGAAAGGAATTTGGAATGAAAAATGCTATTCATTTAAGTTTCTTAATGGTAAATCAATGTTTACTTTACGCCATCACATATTTTTGATTTTATGATAGTAGAATTTATTATGACCATGTTATCAATCACACATCATCAGAACTTTATGGTTTGATTTATCTTATATGTCCCAATTTTCACTTCCGAGTAATGTTATCCTATTCGAAAGCCTAACTTTGTGGTGACCATCTCATTTTCCTTTACCTTTTATTAAGGGGGTGTTTTATTACCCTTATTTATGATGTGGGTTTCCCAAAAGAGAATTTTAAAGTATCAACCTTTAATTTTTTAAGAGAAATTTCAAATTATGAGGAGGATATTTTTTTGAAGGAGGGTAAAATGTTACACCCCAATATTTTATGGCATGTCTCTATTAAAATTCAATATTTTTAATAACTTACGTTATATAGAACACTAATCCTAAACAAATTATTAAAATATTATAATTTAATTGTGATAGTTATCACCTAGCTATTGGAATGGAATGAATGAATGATATTAACTAAATTATGATAATATATTTTACACTTGTTTACAAAATGAATTCATTGGTTATAAATAAATTATAAATGAAAATAAAATCCAATTGAACATAAAGGAAGTGTTTTTATAAAAAAAACTATTTTTATGCCAATAATGGAATTTTATATTAATAAACTAAATTAATAATTATTAGTGAGAGATATTAATTAAATTTATATGTTATATATTCATTATATTGTTTTTAAATTCATTAAATATTTCTGAAATTCTTAATATAAGAATAAATCCACTTTTGAGCATAAAAAGCTAAACATTTTTAATGGCAGTTTTTCGGCAATTTTATGGAATGCCTATTTTAAATATGAATTTTTAAAATTTTATATTTTTTTATTTGAAAAAATAAATTTAATTTTTAAAATAATAATATCAGAATTATCTTAGAATTAGATTTTTTTATTTTTTAAAGAAGTTTCATTTTTTGATAAATAGTAAAAAAATGAATTTTAGTTGAAAACTTAATTTTCATCTATTTTTAGTTGTTTTTAAAGTATAATTATTTTAGTTATACATAAATTAATCTAATTTAGGTTATTTTAATCAATATCACATTGAAAATGGATATAAAAATATTTCAATGTTTTGAACTTTTCACTCTAAAAACTCATTTTTCATTGTATTTATGGGATTAATTTTAACTCTAATTATTTCAAATATGTGAATTAAATTTGGTAAAATATATTCCAAATTTTTAATCATAAGGTAAAAATTAGTTTTTATGATCATTTTAATTTTTAGATATAAAAAATTTACCATGGTAAAAAAATTATTTACCGTAGTATAGATAAAATAGTGACAAGAGTGAATGTTAAAAGGTAAAATCAAAACATACCTAAAAATTACAACATTAAATGATTTTTTGAGGTATTTATCCACAAAAAACATCCTAAAACATTATTTAACATTATAATTCATTTAAATTAATTACACCTCAATGTGGATGGATTTACTTATAAAGTAATCATTTTTTTAATCACTTAAACCCACCTCTCCTCAAGTATAAATACCACCCCATTTCGAATAAAAAGCCTTAAATATCCTAAAATATCTTCCAAAAATTCTCCTCCTAACTCTCCCAATTTTCTATTTCATATTTTATCACAAAAATACCAAATAAAAGGTCCTCAAGTGTCTCTCAATAAGGTGATATTCAAGAGGTAATTTTCTCAAAACCGCTCTCTTAATTTGTTTTCTTCTTCTACTTTCTCCTTGCCTCCTTCATACATCATGAAATAATAATTCCAAAATAATTTAAATACCTTAATTATATGTTTTTAATTAAATATATAATATCCATAAATTTTTTTACCTCCTCTTATTCAATGAAATGAAACTATTTTCCAAATTATGATGATTAATCATCTATGTGAATAATGATTTAGTTCGTTTTCCATTACTGCCTTCATGGATGGTCATAAAACACTTTTTATGGTTAAATAATATTTTAATAGATATATTATATCCTATTTCATGTTTTATAACTAATACATACACATAATAGTAAATATAAAGAAACTATTTCAGGATGTTCACAAAAACCGCCAAAATTAACTAAAAAATTATCATTTACATTTTATCAAATGAAAAATCTTCAAACAATAAAGAAAAATTATTTATGGGAAAATTTAAAATAATAGAAGTGTATTAATACTATTTAATTCTACTTATGGAGTTTCAATCCCATTTTACAATATCCATGTTTTTACATAAATGAACTGACCATGAAATCATCAAGTGAACCCACCTAAAACCATGAAAATAATGAAATTTTATTAATTAATGGGTCATAAGATGTTATAAATGGAAAATATAAGGAATTATAAATATTTATATATTTATTTAATGATTTAATAACATTATTTAAACCATTATATAGGAGATTAAATTATGGGACATTAAAGGGAAGTGTGAGGTAAGGTTTTTTCTCATCTCACTTTTATTTCTCTGAGATATATGCCTTATTCGCCACTTAATCCTTGTGTGTGGTGTATTTACTTACCTTAGATATATAATATCACTAATATCATTATATTCATGACATTAAATTTCTCTTTTGATAATTATTTCTTTTATGGGGCATACAATCTGACTAATTACAAAGTGGTAAGGGATTAATTAACTTAGTTTCCATTCATTGGGTTAAAATTTTTCTTCATTGATTTTTTCATGATAAGATTATTGATTAAATGACATTTTATTACCATATATTTTAATTGGAATTTTTTATGTTATTTATAGAGGATACACATATTTGATTCATTTGATTATTTCTCACATCAATGATATGATATTTATAAGATACTTTCTTTTAAAAAAATTATTATTTTAAAGATTCCCTTGAAAATCTCTTATTCTTACCTGTCAATGTTATCTAAAATTTTTTATGAATTTTTTTTACTATTATTCCATGATTTTTTAAAGTTATTTTTACTCATATATGTATTTTTACAAAACGGTTTGAAAGGTATATGTTTTCATTTTCAAATAAAGTTCTTTGATAATTTTCTAGAAAAAAAATGGAATGAATGGTTTTAACATATATGGAATAAGTGGATTTTTCCATAATCATGGACCTTAAAAATTTTAAGCATAAATTAAAATTTTATAAATATATTTTAAAATAAATTAATTTTTTTATTATAAGTGCAGTTTTTAGATTTAAAACAAAAAAAATCAATGTAAAATTGGTATTTTCCTCAAGATGTATTTCAGTAATATCTTTAGAGTAATTTAATCTATGTAAACATTCTTTGTTGAATATTTTATTAAGTATTTACTATAATAATACAATTAATCATATTCCTTTATATAATTTTTGATTAGTTTTAATGGGTAATTATTGATATATTAAATGACTAGTTCTTCCAATAGGGATAGTTATTTATTTTGGTAAGGAATGTTTATTTAGTTATATTATTTATTCATGTGAGGAATAAATTGGACTTAGTATGTAATGGTTGGGGCCCCCTATATCCCCTTAATGCATTGATAGGTCTAATGTAACAAATCAGATTGGGTTTTGGTCGATGCCTTAACCATTTATTTACATATTTCTTGGTCGGGACATCAATAGTAAGATTCAAATGTCCATCATTATGGATTCCATAATTAGGAAACCAATTATTGGATTCCATGTGATTATTTAAATATTTAAAGTATCTGTGGATATTATTTGATCTCATAGGATTATTTTATATGGAATTATTTGATCATAATTTTCTCATGCCAAATTATTTCCCTTAATTCCCAAGTTATTCACTAAATGGAATGTTTTGTAGTTATTTACCATGACATGATTATTTATTCTTATTTATAATATCTTTCATTATATATATACCCTTAATGAGCATCTGAGATCACCCCTTAATTATGTTTTTTCCCCAAGATGCCAATAAGTTCATTACAATTGATGTGCAAGGTTAGGCTAGGAGAATAATAGTGTCCTTAAAGAATTATCTATATTATATTTTTTATTCTCAATTGTAATATAAGGTTAAATTATGTATATGGTGTTCCAAAAATACTAAACTATTTTATCCCTTGGGAATTTATTCCTTTTATATTTTTCCATTGTAAAATAGTAACCACATACTCTATGCTAATAGGGTAAGGGTCACTACACCTGTGTATGAAACATTTCATGTAAAAGTAAATTTTCTGTTGAGGAACAAAAATGGACTATGTTAGGGTATGAATATATGAACCCATGATGATTGCACCTTCTGAGTTTTAGGTACACCCCATGTACTAGGGAAGTACACATCAGCTTGGTCTAGGTACACATCCAAGGCTAGTCATCTGGGAGTACACCTCGTTTAATCCTAATATACACCTTCTAATTCCCTTTTATTCTGATCTTTTGGGAGGAAACTCATAATTTTTATATTTTATTGTTTTTGGGTTGGTTGTGTTTATTGAAAATGTCATTTGAATATGTAATGTATGAAGTACCTATGTAGTTGTTGTCAAAGTATTTCTAAATATCTTCAGGATAATAGATACCTATACAATCATGGGGTATCTGTACTGAGATATGGGTTAAAGTTATAAAACAAAAAGAATTTTTTAGGTTTTAATAGAAAAATAAGGTTTTTTTAACACATGAAAAAGTTTTATGAAATGATGTATAAGTTTAATGAATTTTCATGAAATTTCATATTTAAGGCCTCCCCATAGAAATATGACCAATTAATGTTTTTCACGAATGTTAAATGGTTTAGTGAAATTCATAGTTTCATGAATTAGAAATAGTTTCATGAATATAGTAAATTTAGAATGGAAATTTAATGATGATAGTGATTTGTGGGATAAATTTTATGTCGAATCATTGAAGTATGAAAAATTTGGAATATTAAATGTAAGTTCAATGGTGAGTGATAATGTTGAATGAATGCTGATAATGCCTATAAATACTCTCATACCCACTCATTTGAAGGGTCCAACCATTAAATAATATTAGGGATTTGATGTTTTGTAATATTTTCATGAATTCACATCTTGTGTGATGTAGTTACTTGAACATCAGTTAGGTGGACAAAAGGAACTCATATCTATATGAACAAGTGAGATTAACAAATTTTTGTAAAGTTTCATGAAATTTGGGTAGTTTCACAATAGAATGAAATGTTTTGATAGTGTTATTATGTTGAGATAACATTGTGAAAAGGTTGTGTGAAATTAAAAGTTTCAAAAATAAAAAGTAATTGCACTAAAATAATATGGTAAATTGATATTCATCCGTTGGATGAATATATAGATTCTTGACACAATAAATTTGGTGTAAAATAAATTGATTCAATAAATAAATAAAAGAATATTTTGTAGTAATGGTATGAACACTTCATTTGAGAGAGAAATGATCTTTCTAAGTGTGACTGGTAGTAAACCATGAGGGATAGTGATTCCTCTCCAAACATTTTAGTATAGGTGTACTATAGTAGATTTTTTATATTGAAATGCTACCTTTATAAACACCATAGACTATCCCAGTTAAGGGTGATACAAGTAAAAAAAAATTCTCTTGTTTATGTTTTAATTTTAACTGATAAATTTATATAATAAAGAGATAGTATAGAGTTTTTTTAATGATGAAAAAATACAAAAGAGTTAAGGGTTTTAATTCGCCATACCCTATTTCACCCCTCCCCCTCTTAGGGTATTTAACCTAGTGGGGTAGTAATTGGTATTTGAGATAATGGTTAAAGTAAGTGGATCTCTCTCAGTTGAATCCATGGAATCCATCGATCACAACGGGATTATAATCTTCAATGGAAACAATTTCTAACTATGGAAGAATAATATATAACGCTGCTAATGATATTTATGCATAAATGTGTCTACAATTATTATGAAGAGTTCCTAGTTAGTATGGATAGATATGACGTATCAGATTCTAAAAAAAGATAACTAGATATAGATTCTAGATGAATCAATGATTTATGTGGGTCTCTATCCTACACAATACATGTAAGAAAATAATTTCATATAAATCCTCACATTAATGGAGAAAAAGTTGTTAAAAAACTATGAAGGTGATTCAAATTTCATGTTTTTTATTTTAAAGATCGACAGAAAATGTATGGGGACCTAAGGATGAACCCTAATGAATCTATTGATTCATTATTTAATTTGGGTAACGTGACTATGGATGACATGTATGGTCTTGGAAAAATCCATGATTATGTGAATATCATCAAACACATCTTCAAAATATGTTCACCCTGGTTCAATCAAAAAATATCTATGCTCAAGGATAAAGATCCAAATTGGATAAAATGGATAGTTTTCATAGTAACCTTGTCATATATGATATGAAAAACAATTATAGTGAGGTTATAGAAAAGGGGAAGTCAAAAGATGTTTCATTAAAGGCCATGAAAAATCTCACAATATAAGATGGTTAGGAAGAAGATAAAGTGGATGAATTCCAGTCATTATTATCATCAAATCTACAAAGGGAAAAATAAATTTTAATGTTAAACTTACACTCATGTTTTTTGACATAGAATGGTTAGTCACCTTGTAGTAAATTTTTCCAAGAATGTGATGAGGATGATGAAATTCCCTTGAAAAAGTCTTCAACTAATGTCAAAAGTAGGAAAGGAACTAAACAAAAATACTTAAATAAGAACATGCTTTCATAAGAAAATTATAATTCTAGAGAGACTGATTTCAAATAAATTTATTACTATAAATACTGAAAAGAAAATGTTACAGTAATAGTTGTGGTAAATTTCAATATAAAGAAAGAGAATGACATTAATGAAGGAGAACTAGAAGGAAAAACGGATTTCTAGGTTTACTTATAAAAAATGTTTGAAAAGAAATATGATTGGAGATCCAAAATAAATAAATCAAAAAAATTGGTTCACAATTCCAAACTCTATATATAAAATAATAATAAGATAAGTCTAATATGAAGGAATAGTTGAAAATATAAAATTTGTAAATTCCAGAAACTAGGAGATGGTTATTGAGTATAAGCTAAAATTTGAAGAAATAGATAGGGTTATTGTTGTTTTTAGTAAGATAAAGAATTATTTGGTAAAAAATATTAAAGGTATTGAGGAGGAATTTTTTGGACCTGTGATAAAAAATTGAAGATCAAGTGATACATTTGAATCCCGATATGAAATCAATAAGGTAGATCACTTAGGTGAAAAAGATGAAATTTGGTAATGGAGGTCCAATAAATTTGTAAAAGGAATGTTACTAGGGGAAATCGATATATTTAAAATAAAAATTATGGAATGGGGCTTGATCATAAACATAAAACATAGGTGGATCAGGTCATACCATGAGAACTCACTCTGAAGTTGAAGGTTTATCAGGGTACAACTCAGAATCAAAAAACCCAATAGATATCCATTCTGATAGTAATGAAAATTATGAATACACATCGTATTATGATTTGTTTGGAAATATTGGAAATTGTCTAAATTTATACTCCATTTATAAGAGTTACCAAAAGGAACAAGAGCAACAAAGGTAGCTGAGAAGAGTTTAATATTCTAATGAATAAGTTTATGGTCACTATTTCTAGTGTAGAGGATTTGGAAATATGTCCAGATATTTCTCATAAATAATAAAAAGGAATTTTTTAAATTATAAAGAAAGAGTTTCTATGAAGAAGCTCAAGGAATCATCAAGTGAACTGAGAATAAAAAACCAATTTTCATTGTTTCAGGATAAATTTGTTCCTTCTTACGCTAAAGAAGATCAAGCATGTCAATCAACACTGAATGCGAAAACAAAGACATATATCAAGAAGGAAAGTGTTGATCATATAGTGGTTATAGATATTCCTCTGAAAACATAAGATCATACAATTGTATGGATCATTGAAACTGGATAAACCTCCCACATGGCTATAAATTAGGATCTAATCACAAGTATCAAGAATGACAAGAAAGGTGTTATCCAATTTGTTAATGATGAAGGCCTGAAGATTTTTGGTTTTGGAAAATCAAAATTTCTTGGAAAAGATATAATATGTGAATATGTCTTGGTTATTGAAGATCTCCATAATAAATTTATTAGTGTTATCCACCATTTTTACTTAGATCATGAAATAAGTTTTAACAATAAGTTTTATATCATCATGGGAAAATATTCTGTTGTTGGGATGTAGGAGATATGAAAAAGGGGAATTTATACCATGTGAGTAGAGGTAAAGATGTGTTCTTTCAATAAAAGGAATAAGAACATAGGATTTGGCATAAATATCTTGGTTATTTAATCCAAACATCCTTGGAATATCTATTGAAGAGTGGTAAATATTCATATTTCCAAAATCTATCATGTGACCATACACACATGTGTTATGTTTTCTAATAAGGGAATATTACACAAAATACTTATAACCAAAAAGTAAAAAAAATTATAAAGAGTATTGAAATTAGTTCATATTAATATGTAAAGACCTATATCACCAAAATCCATTTATGGGAAGAGATATTATGTTCTATTTATTAATTATTGTAGTAGAATGGCTTGGATATTTATCATAACCTATATGTTTGTGGTGTTTAGTTGTATAAAACAATACCAAAGGGAGGCTGAAATGATTCTTGGACAAAGAATTTGAATGTTATAAACCAATAATGGGATGGAGTTAACAACTCACCAAGTATGATATTATATAAAGAAGCACCGAATAAGGCACAAAGTATTATTAGTGAGAACTCCTCAACAAAATGTGGTGGTTGAGAGAAGGAACCAGATCATAAACAACATGGTTAAAATAATTCTTATTGAAAAATACCTTCTAGATAAGTTTTTTAAATAATAAATATTGATATAATTCTACATTTCTAATAGATATTTGTTGAGTTTTAGAGAAGAGAAGACTCCATACGAGATGTATTATGGAAATAAGTTTACATTAAAGTAATTTCAAGTCTTTTGAAGTAAATGTTTCATTCTCAATAAGAAGAAACATAGGAAGTTTGAATCACATGGAGATTAATATATATTCCATGGATACTCAAGAAATAATAATAATAATAATAATAATAAAATAAGAGGCTATCAAATGTTATGGAGATCAATGATTTTTTTATTATTTTTGAGAATCAGTATAATCTTTAGTAATTTAGTGAATAATTTTTGAAGGATGGTAATGAATAGGTGAATAACATAGGGGGTTAAATTTCATAAATAAATTTTTTAAAATGACCTCAATGATGAGTAGGATGAAGTAAGAGCATCTTCTACATAGGAGTCAAAGAGGTGAGATGAAATTGATAGAAAGAATATCATTGGTGATCAGACAGTTCCAGTGCACACGATAATAATGAAGTCTCAAAAGAAAACATATTTCCTATAATAGGAAGATAAAAAACTATTTTAATAATCTATAAGAGATGATATTTGGTTTTAGGCCATGAATGAATATCTTGACCTAATAGAGAATAATCAGACATGTGAGATTGTTTTGAGGTCAAAAAATAGTAATTTAATCAGGACCAAATGGGTCTTCCCTGACAAGATAAATGAATATATAATGGTAATTCAAAAAATGACTTATGTTCAAGGGGTACTCCAAGATTTAGAGAATTGATATTAATGGGACATTTTCACCCATGGAAGCTGGAGATATTTCAAATATTATTATCCATAATAGTGAAAATAAAACTCAATGTATTCTAGATGGAAATTAATTTAGAATTTTCAAATGGAGTTCTATAAGGAGAGTTATACATCGAACATACAAATAGTATTCTTGTTCATGATAACAATAATAATGTTTGTCTTCTAAAGAAGACATTTTACGGGCTAAAATGGGATCCAATATCATGGTATTCATGACTTGATCAGTACTTGAAGAATCTTGATTTCTAGCATGGTGGAGTTGATTACAATCTCTATGTAAAAAATTAGAGTAATCAAATAATGATATTTTTGGTGTATGTCAATGAAATTATATTCAGTGTATTGAATGAATCTTAGTGAAAACAGATTATAGATTTAGTAAATACTATGTTAAAAATGTAAATTATTGGAAAGATAATGTTTTCCATTGTTTATATATGATTAAATGGGGTAATAACACATGTATATCCCTATATAAATATACCATATAGGTTCTGAGATGATTTGGAATAGATAATTCAAAGGTGATGACAAATCTAGTCGCTAATAGAATTAAATTGTCAAGGGATGATAAAGGTAAAGTGGTGAATTCATAGAATATATGAAGATCATTATAATCTTGTTGTACTTAATAGTGACATGACCTGGTATTATTTTTTCCACATTTCAAGTGGCATGGTATCAAAGTAATACCAAGTAATTACACTTACTTATGGTTAAAATAAGACTTCCATATATCAAATGAATAATGGATTTTGGTTTTTTTACAATGTTAAATCTCAAAAAGACTTATTGAGTTATAAAAATATATATTTGGATGGTTCAGTAGATGATATAAATTCTACATTGGGTGATGAATTCTATCTAAGAATACTATGTATTTCTTGTATAAGAAATAAAAAATACGGAATTCTTAAAAAAAACATTAAAATATGGATATATTTCAGCCACTCAAGATTGTACATAGTTTCTATAGATGAAGTAATACCTTGATGATAAGGGAGTTAAAGTTAAATCTCATATTTAAATCAATTTTTATAATTCAAGTGCTATAAATATTAGAAAAAATATTTTCCACCACTCAAGGATGAAGAACATTGAAATAAAGTATCATTTTATCAAGGATAAGGTTTATAATTTGTCCTTGAAATTAGACTATATTTCAATTGATACTAAATTCATTAGCATTATAACAAATTCCCTACACAAGGAATCATTTCATATACATCGAATAGTTCCTGGAGTCCATCCAACTCCCCTCACTTGAATAGTGTGGATATGAAACCCCATATTCCCAAGGTATAGTTTGTTCTCACTATGTGCTAATATATGATATTTACTATGATGAAGACCGAAAGGGTGTTACATTTGTGTTCATTGAAAAAATAGTAGAATTTGTGTTCATGAAAGGGGGAGAATCTTATGGGGGAGTATACAAACAAGGGGAGTTTTATAAAATTTGATGATGTTGAAGAGGTTTGATCAATGTATATATATGAAAAAGTTTGACCTCTGGTTTCATGATTTAAGTAGTTACCATGTTAGCTTAAGAAGTGGTCTTATTGAGAACTATAATTTTTGTGATGATTTTCAAACCATTGGTATTTTAGTAATTATGAATGGCTAGTGTGTAGTTTTAAAACCATTGATATTGCAGAAATTATTGATTTTCAACTAAATTTACTATTATAAATGACGTGTTTTATAGATTAACTTTTCATGATAATATTTTTATCATATAAATAATGGATTTTATGAGCATAGAGTATTTTTTTGAGTAAATATTTTATCATTATCTGTAGTTTTAGGATGGGGATTGTGGTTAAAGAAGGAAGTACACAAAGAAATATCAACAAGATGGAAATGGAAGAGTTAAAGTGTTATAAAAGGGTGAAGAGTTTTCAAAAAAACCTAAAGGGGATATTTTTTCTTAAAACCCTTAAAGGAGGCATTTTTTTATTTTTTGGTTGGTTGTGTTTGTTGAAAAATCTAGTTAAAAAAGTCAATTATAAAGTATCGATAAGGTTTCTAACAAAGTATGTTGACAAAGATTGAGGATAATAGACACCAATATGATATTGAAGTATCTACACAAATATATGGGTTGAATATATATAAGAAATTTTATTTTTGAGTTTCTTAAAGAAAATTTAATCAATGTATGGATTTTTGTACAAGTGAAAAGTTGCACAAAATAGTGCAGAAGTTTCGTGAAGTTTTAAAAAAGTAATGATTCAAGGCCTCCTCATAAAAATATGAGAAAGTAATGTGTTTTTTGAAATTTTAGTGGTTTTTAACTCATATTTTCACAAATTATATAAATATTTTTGAATTAGGTAAATACAAATGGAAGTTTTGTAATGATGATGAATTTCCCACTAAAGGCGGTGTCAAATCATTGATGTCTAAAAAATTAGGAAAGTTGTGTGTAAGGATGGTAATGCCTATAAAGAAGACCATGCCCCTTCATTTCAAAGTTCCAAACCATTGACAATATGATGGCTTTGATATAATGTAAGATTTTTATGAAGGTACATCTTATTCCAAGAAGTTGTTTTGTCACGAACCAACCTGGGTAGACCCTGAACCGGTCACCCAAGCCGACCCGCGACATGGCCCGAAGGTCGTTCCCGATCCCCACGGGCTGGAAACCAGTGTCGGACATCAAAATTTAACTGTTGGGAATGATTTGGCCCAAGAGAAAAAGATAAAAAGATAAACAAATTGACGATAACCAAAAGAAACTAGCAGTGGAAAGAACATAAATTGTGCATACCTCCTTGTGACCCCTAGGTCACCACCCAACTCAAAACCATGATGCTCCAACATTGAACAACTGAACCAGAAACTTATATGAGAAACTGAACCTGCAACTGGAAAGATATAATAGGCGTGAGCACCGAGATGCTCAGTAGGGATGCCAAGAATATACCACTGAATCCAACAATTATCTTTTCCAAAGTAGTCCACTAAAAAAAGTTTGAGATATAGATATAAAATTAAATTTTTTACATTTTAAAATATGCAAAATGTTGTTCTCATGTAAAAAACCAACACATGCTACACACCATTTCCAAAACCATTTTCCATTTTTTTTAAATGAAAACCAAAACAGAAAATACCAAAGCAGGACTAGAGTAAAACAAGTAAAAGCGCAACTAAAAATAAACCAGGGAACTGAAAAGTAAACAAGAAATGTAAGTAATCCAGTAACCATGGGTGATCCTAAACATCCCTAGAAGACCCCCCGAACGTACTCGGTTTCGGAACCACCTGCCGACGTATGGTGAAGCCCCTAAGTCTATAACCAACTGGACGCCCTAATTGACCAATCCAGTGGAAAAGCCCACCTGGGCTAACAACGAATCCAGGGGGTACCAACCCGTATAATCGGGGTTGATCAGCAACTGTCACTCGATCATCTAAAAGACGTCTAGGAACCCATGGTGGTTATAATAATAATGTGTAAGTAGGAAGGCCCTTGCACGCATGACTCATCTCACCACACTTGCCTACCCCAAACACGGACACTTCCTATGCATTCTCCCATATAGGGTTACCCTAGATAGGAGCGCCCCATATATTTATATATAAGAGTACATGTCAAACATACAAAGTGCCAACCGAGCCGTCACATCACTCGTTTATCAAAACCATTTTATTAAACAATTGGAGTTGTAAATTGGGCATCTAGTTTTACATATTCAAAGCCTTTATGAAAACATTGAAAAAGCTCATCCAAAACAACTCTAAACACCACTTTTGTATTTAAAGAGCCAAACGGGCCTTTAGGTTCCAAGTTTCAAGGCATAGAAATGAAAGTCTTTAATGATACCACATTCAATTTGTAAAAAAAAACCCAAGTGTTGCCTTACTCCACACACTCAACAGAATATATACACCAAAAGCCAAATGGGCATATATACATGGATTTCTTTTCAAACCACATTAAAGGACCACACAAAGAGACCCACAACATTTAGAAAACAAGAACCGCTTATAAACCAAGGATTTGAGAAAAATACCAATTCAAAGAGACGCGAAATCATTTCTTCAAAAGCATTAAGTTCCACGAAATCAACCAATGCAGGAAAAACAAGTTTCATTAAATGTTTATACCAGAAAAAACCACTCAAAACGTCCAACAGTACCATTTGCAGATAAAGGCAGTTAGTTCCAACCAAGTTGGCAAGGCATAAACATGTGCGTAAATAGAGGATCATCCAAAAAAACCCATTTTTAAACAAATATTTCAACATTAAAATGCTACCATAAGTTAACTATAAACATACTAGAGGTGTGAAACATAATCTAAAATTTAATCAAGAAAACACATGCATTAAATTGTTTAAAATTGGGAGCAAAGGCATGAGAGCACCTAAACATCATCAAGGAACTATTTCAAAGCTGTTTTTAACACTTTTGACCATCAAAGAAACACTAAAATAAATAAACTATCAGGATTATAAGGGTGAAAATAAAATTTATAAACTAAATGAAACCATGCAAGTGCCTATGGAAATATTCGGAAAAAGAGAAGGGATGGAAACGCCTACCTCGAACAAAGGTCACGTCAAGATTTCTAACTGAAGTAGAAGCTCACTCGCACGCACGCACTTCCATATAATATATATTCTTAATTTGATGCACGTGTTCCCCGCGCCATGAGGGAACACGCACACAGAAGATATATATATCTATACACATTCACACCTAGGAATATGCGTGCGCACCTTCGAAACCAACCGCCACTCCCTACGATAAAACCTGAGGACTCAAAAACACCACAAATCCCATAAAATAAAATTAATCCAAACAAAGAAATCAAGATACAATTCAAAACCCAACAAAACAGAAATCACAAGGTTCACAAGTAAAACCCAAACCACACTTTAACCATTTTTTTATAAAACCAAACTAAGGGAAACACCCCCAAAATCATATCAATTTATTTTAAAAGATCATGTCACAATTTATCAACACCCAAAGTGCAAAAAAAACATAAACATAAATAATGAATCATGCTAATGATCAATTTTTAAACAATTTATCAATGTCTAAGCATCACAAAAATCAAGACGAGAAAATCATAGCGATGCGAATTACATTTTTAAAAAAATCGTCAAAATAATATTTGTCACTTAAACAAGCAAATCATCATAGACACAAGAAGACGTAAACCATGAACTAACTCAAAACATATTTTTAACAACTTCAAAAATACTCAAGAACACTATAGCAGACTAATTAAGGGCCTAACAAAGCTGCGAAACCAAACAACGGGCATAAAACTATACCCTGGATGTCGGCGGCAGACCGAAATGGAGTCAATCTTCTTCGCCTTCGGCGGTGGATGTTGGAACACGCAAGAACAAGACCTAAGGAGGTCTTCACATACCCTATTCAAGAAATAACACAACAATCTCCTGATATCCCAATCGTAGGGTTTCGATTAAATCCAAATCGAGTACCAAAATAGAAACAAATCATCAACGCGATGAAAGAGAATGGGTCTAAGGACCATACCTCACTGAATCGTTGGAGAAACACAAAGAAGTCAGAAGAAAGATCGAGGAATGAAGAAGATCTGAGGAAGGGGGTCGCACGCCACAGAAACTCAATCGAGGGATCGTGCGCGCCTTCTGCAGGTCACCATCAAGAAGAGGTTGTGACATTGATAACCTCCGGCCATGGGTGTTGTAGGGAGGCCAGGTCGTGGAGACCCATCACACCAAAGGGAGGAGGTCATGAGAGGGGGGGTGTGTGATGCTGCAAATAAGGGGGAAAAGGGATAGATTCATCTGATTAGAAATAGAGAGGAAGAAGATAGATGTGCGTGGAAGGGTAGAAAAAAAACGGCGCAGCGAGATTGGAATAAGAGGGGAGAGGATAGGTGCGTGGAAGATGAAAGAGAAAGTAAAAGGGGGCAGCGTGATTGAAATTAGGGGGGGGAGAGGAGAGATGTGTGTGAGGGAATTGAGGGAAAATAAAAAGAAACAAAATAAGAAAGAGGGGCGTGAGAGGGGAGGGGCGTGAGAGGATGAGGGAAATAAATAAAAAAACAAAATAAGAAAGAGTGGGGGAGGCGTGGAAAGGGAGAGGGGTGAGGGGAGAAGAGATAAAAAAAGAATGGAGATGGGGGGGTGTGCCAGACACATGGGCAGATTTAGGATTTCAATTTTTTTTGAATCTCCATATCTTAATAATAATAATAATAATAATAAACATTTTAATGGAAATGTTTGCTATAATATTAATACTTATATATTCACAATAACATCATTAATTTCCTTAATGATAATAATAATAATAATGACACTGAAAATAATAATAATTATAGTCATAATTTTATTCATTTTCATTTAAATAATAACAATATTAATAACAACTAAATAATTATATTTACAACAATTTCATTGATAATATTATTAAAAAAATTTAATAATGAAAATATTTTTATCTACACAATAATATTATTATTATTACAATTTAAAATTTTAACTTATTTTATTTTCAACAAATTTTATTTATTTTAAACATTACATACTTGTGCAACCACTTGGGCCGATCTCGCGGTCACCGCCAACCATGCGATGACCGTGCACCGGTCCGACACCCACCAAAACTAATAAACGATAAAAATTTTAGACCGGCGCTCAACTTGCGCCTTGACGAAGCTAACCGAAGTCAAGAAATAATAAAATAAAAGTATAATAAAAAGGGTCGGGGTGTGACATGTGTGGAAATAAGTTTCATGGATAATATAGTATTTATTTCTATATGAAAATTTTATATTTCTGTAATTATGTGAGGTTTATTGATGGTTTAAGAGTTTCATGATAAAATAAAATGTTTTATTAAATTTTGTAAGTTGTGAGATCATTTTGAAAAGGTTTCGTGAAAGTGAAACTTTCATGAACTAGAAGGAATTACCTAGAAATTATATTGTAAATTGATATTAATCATGTGGATAAAAGTAGAGCTTCATGAAAAAACAAATGAGGTGTAAAAAGTATTTATTCGGGAAATAAATGGAAGAATGATCTAGAGTATCAGTGTACACACTTCTGTTGAGACAGCAGTGATATTTTAATGTATTCCTTCTAATGAACTATGAGGGATAGTGAATCTAATATGAAAATTTTAACTCTAGTTTTCTATAGTGGACTTGGTAAATTGTCACATTTCCTTCGCATTCTACTTATACTAGTAAAGTTAAGTGTAAACCAAGTAATGTTTTTGTATCTCATATGTATTTTCATTTCAGTTTATACATTTCTATATAAATTAGAGAGAGGATGTTCTTTTAATATGAAGAAAGATAAAAAAAATAGGGAATAATTATAATCTATCATAAAGAAATTCACTCCCCCTCCTAGGTCATTTAACCTAGTGTGGCTAACAAGTTTTGAACTTATTCTCACCCTAGAACTGGATTTGATCAGGGAAGGTGTCCATTATGAGTATTTTTTACACATAGAATGTGAATCTAAGGGACTATTTATTATTAAAGCTATTGTAGATATGATTTGGGATTTTTTTTATATATTAATACCTTGGTTATGATAATAGGGTTCAAATGTTGGAATAGATCATGTTAAAAGTCTATAGACTTCCCATAGTTCCATCTAATGTTTTCCATGTGACCCTTATGTGTTTTAAAAGATCAATACCCTCTGAGAGATATTAGTGGATTTGGGTATCTCCAGGATAGTGGGTTGAAAAATAGATTGTTAATTTAGTCCTAATTGATACCCTCTTTGCATAAGAGTAGTAAGATGGGACTTATATAGCTGTGAGACTTGTGGATGAATCCCTCTTCTTCCTCGTTCATCCCAAAGTTTTTTTTGGTTCATGTGTCTTGGGTTTGGAGGAAGGAAGAGAATTACCTTTTCTCTTTAGCTGATATATCCTTTATGGCTTGTATTTATTAATAAATAATATACCTTCTCTCTCCCATGTTGGATATTAGGTTATGACTAAGGGTGATGAAGAAGCATAGGAAGAACATACTCAATGGACCCCTTTCCCTAAAGCATTGCAGTATGTTCCTATGATGGGTTATTAGTTCAAAACCTTATTTTGGATACTTTACTTGAGATTATGTGCTAATTCAATGAGTAAGAATTTCCTTTCATTTGGAGGGGTTGGCACCCCCTATATGGTGGGGTGGGGATATTCCATACTAGGATAAGGATTTTTTATTTCCCCCACTCTTGAGGTATAGTCTATTATTTTATGGAATATGATAATACTCTTTTTATATGATCCCACCCCTTTTCATGGTGTGAGATCTGCGATGTGGTTTGATGATAGGTTTGTGGTTGGTTGCGTTGTTATGTATAGATAAATAATTATCGGGGTCAGTGCCCCCTCAACTAGTTTGTATGTACCAAAAACTTGTGTGTCTCCCATGATGATTTAATTTCCTTATATCTTGGTAAGCATGTGGAAATTGGTTCCAGACATAGTGTAACCACCTATTAGGTTTGTGGGAAACTCATCTTTGGTCAGATTCAATGGATCATTCATAATGTACATGACATGAATGTCATGACCAAATAAATGTTTTCCAAAAAATATTGACAAATGATTTTTTTGGAACCAAGAGAGAGAATATTTTCAAAATAATTTATATTTAATTTAAAACATAATAAAAAAGATTACCTTGGTCTTATGATATTATTTCATTGATGGTGTTGATCATTTTAACATGATCGTTGGATCATTTTTTCATAGCAAGGACCCAATGTAGAGATCCACTATTAATGGTCCATGTGTGCTCTTTAAATGTTCAAAAAACATGGATGAAACACTGGGTTCTAGCATGGTTCATTGATTATATTTCATTTTTTACATTGATATCTTCTTGTTCATTTGGGATTGAAGGAATATCTCCTATTTGTTCGATATTTAGAGGAAATAGGAGGGAGATCTTGAGAGTAAATTATTCTACACAAAAATTTAACCTTTATATGAACAACATAGAAGTCTATAAATATACCTAGGGATAATGTTTTATTCTAATTAATTCCAAAAATTCCCTTAACTATGAATTTATCCCCAATAAACCCCATGGCATGTAAATATTATTATTATTATTATAATTCTAACGTGCACAAACCCACACAATAATAAATATATACTTAATAATCTAGAAAAAAAATATTTTTCATCGAATAAAATCTAGCCCACTCATCTTCTTTAAAATTTATTTAATTTTTAAATAAATATTTTATATATTATTATTAAATTAATTAATTAATTAATATTCAATTCACTATCTAGAGAATAAATATTTATTTAATATTCTCATAACTAAAAAAATTATTTAATAAATATTCATTTATTTACATGTGAATAATGAGAGTTAAATAAATATTATATATTCACTTAATTAAATAATTACCTTAAGAAATAAATATTTCTTTAATATTTATAATCAATTAATATAAAACTTCAGATAATATTTCTTTTTAGTCTAGATAATAATATATATTCCAACTATTAAATATAAATAATATTTAATTATGGTCAAAGGATTCACTTTTTATGTGACCCTATAGGCCTCTTCCTTAGTGGAATTAGGTGGAATTTCCTAAAGTCCAAGATTACTATCTAGAAATGGGTCAATGCACCAACATTGGAAGAAGATATGTCACAAAAATAACAAAAACTTTATTTATTGAGTGGAAAACAAACAAACCATTAAACCTAGTGGAAAAACTCTTTGATCTTATCTAGGCTTGAATTGTAGCATTCCACCTCTATCATGTGTATCTTTAAGGTTTGGATTCACCAAAACACAGTCTTGAACCAACTCCATGTTCCTAATATTACCATGCTTAGAAATTATTCACTTCACACATAGGTAAACAGAACTATAAGGGGGGTTTATATAAAAGAAACCACATGCATAAGGTCCTTTACATAATAAATAGGGATGGATGATTCACATACCATCAATTTGACTTAATAAAATAATTAAAAACATCCAAGAAACGATTAAAATAATGAAACCATGCACATACACACATGTTGGTCTACGATCATGATCATCCATCTGTATAATGAATATACATTTAAAATATCTAGTAGGAATTCATTTTTATTTGTTCCTTTTTTAAGATAAAACATAGGTGAATTAATTCGATTAATTATCTAATTAATCAATTTAATTGATTTATCTTATTCTCCGCCCACTTTTTCATAGAGAAACCCATCCACTATGATTTTAAATAAATTAAATTTTATTCAAATTTTAATATAATAAGTAAAAAACTTTTACTTGGAAGCAACTCAGTGAGTACCTATTCGAACTACTCTGAATGTATTAAGATCTTATATAGTCTACTCATGAAACCTTTAGCATACATGTTTTATCATGTAATTACATAGAATATACAATTAAATTAAATTAAATGTGGAACACATGTTAATTACCATTGTGTGTAATGCTTTTAATGCATGTGAATTGGTCAACGTACTGTGACTATACATGGTATGCAGTTTAGATTTTATGATGAAATTAATAAATCATTTAATATTGTATAAAAAATATAATATGGTGTTTTATGTGTTAATAAATGACATGTGGAACACATAATGATGAGGTTTATAAAGTAATAAATTAATTTTAATATTTCTTCATAGATAGGTTGGGTACACTGTGTGTATATAAAATTACACATCGTGTATCATTCACAATGTATGTCTATGATACATATATAAGGACAGGGTGTGTATTATAATGAAGATAGGTGTGGGGTACACAACATTTATAGATAGTACATTTCATGTTTTCTTCTTATTACACAACTATCAGCCCTTACACATCGTGAAATTAGTACTCGTCGTGTATTTAGCTACATGTTTTCACCACAAAAATGCATGTACAGCACTGTACGTAACCCAGTTTCATGGTTTTTATTCCCATATGACATGTTCTAGCCTATTTTGGTCAACATGTAGAGAATTCAATTCACTGGTTCTCCTTCATTGCATGACACGGTGAATTAATTCTCACAATGTCTCACTGCAATGAACAATGGTACACGATGTGTACTCTATCTACACATTAGGTAATCCCGTGTTGCCCAAAAAAACTTATCAGCACCTCTAAATGGGTTCTTTAGATGTTACTCATTAATATTTAATATAATATCAATTATATAAAAGATAAATCAATATATTAAAAAGATATCTTGATTATTATATTCAATAATGAATTGCATGAAACGAAAACTAATGTTAAATGCATATAATGATCGATAATAATTAAAGAAATATAAATATAATATGATTTCTCTGATACAAATTCTTAATTCCCGACATAGAGGAAGAACCTGTTTGGATTATGGCTAACATGGATTTTTTTATTCAATGGATCATTCACAATTTAGATGACATGAATACCATGACCAAAGAAATTTTTTCAAAAGTATATTGACAAATGATTTTCCAAGAACCAAGGGAGAGAATATTTTCAAATTAATTTTTAATAAACATAAAACATTAGAATAATGACTACCTAGGTCTAGAGATATTTAATCTTTGATGGTGTTGATCATTCAAACTAGATCAGTTTATCATTTTTGCGTTGTGAGGACCCAATGTATATCCCCTCTAGCGGTGATCCACATGTGCTCCTTTAATCTCTAAACAATTTCGATGAAACATCCAGTGTTAGTATGACCGGTTGATTATACTGCATTGTTCTATTTGATCACTTCATGTTCCTTCAGGCTTGAAGGAATATATATTGTTCTTCTCAGTCTTGATAGGAAATGGGCTTAGGGATATCTTGAGAGGAAATTGTTTTGAACATTGATTTGACCTTTACTTTATTGACATAGAAGTATATAAATAAACCTAGGGTTAGGGTTTATTTCGAATTAATTTACAAAAGGATCGTAACTATGAATTAATCCCTAGAAAACCTCATTCCATGTAAAAATTATTATTATTATTTTACTTTTGATGTGTGTAAATCCATGCAACAATAAATATTGATTTTACATTTTATAAAATAAATATTTATTACGAGTAAGAATCCGGGATTATCATCTTCTTCAACATTTATTGAATTCTCAATTAAATATTTTTATAAATATTATTCATTCGATAAATAAATAAATATTATATTCATAGGTAGGTGAATAAATATTTATTTAATATTTTTGTAGCTAATTATTTAATAAATGATTATTTATTACCGTGTGAATAAAATAAGATAAATAAATATTTTACATTCATGTAATTAAATAATTACCTTGGAAATTAAATATTTTTTTAATATTTGTGATCGATTAAAATAAAAACAGAATAAATATTACATCTTGGTCTAGAAAATAATTTTATTCCAATTATTAAATTAAAATAATATTTAACGAAGATCAAATGAAACACTTTGTGTGTGACACTCTAGGATTCTTCCGTAATGGAATTAAGTGGGCTTTCTCAACTTCCAAGATTAATATATATAAATGGGCTAATGTTCCTATGGAAAAATAATATATGTCACAATGGAAAAAACCACATATGAATTCTCACTATTAAATATAATCTCTTTTTCACGATATCTCATCCAGAAGGTTTCACACCCATGTCATCAACTTATATACATGATACATCTTTTTCAACAGCCTGAAATAAACTATTCAATACACCATGCCCATGGAATTTAATAAAACGGTTCCATTTCATTCAAAGGATTGAGATATCATCTTATAATTATATTTAAGTTATAAAAACATCCTTGACTTATTCATTAATAACATATCATTCATGATTCACTTAATGTACCTTACTTCCCATGAACTTATGGCCTCGTAGTTTTGGTCAATAAATAAAATTATGAAATTCATGTCATGTATTATGAATATTATTAAATTTTAAGGATCATCACACATTCTTAAAAAAATGAAAATCTAATGACATGAAAACATGTGAAATTCCTAATTGTGGTTCTTTTTTCAAAAACTCCCATCTTAGAGACTTCCAAGTTTGAAATTCATGAGATAAAGTCTCATCCTATTATGAGTACCCACACCTGATATTCAACATACTATGTGTCCCATTATATAATTTTATCTGAACATATAATAAAATTTAAGAATATCATCATAGAATCTCAAGGTTTTCATAACAACATGGAATTATTATGACATTTTCGATTTGATGGATACTCTATGAAATTATTTCATTAAATTTATAAAGAACTATGAATAATATATATTAAGATTTTTTTTCTAATATTCACTTCTTAAAACATATAAGTAATCTAAATTACAAACAGTTGGTTCTAGGACACCAACTCCAATAGAGGATTGACCTTCATGGAAGTTTCATGTGTGTAGAGGCTTATAGATCATGTGGTGATTAAATCCTTTTCCTATCAGCTCACCTCCCATTGGGGTGTGAGTTATGGTATTGTTTAATCATCCAATGGTTGTTTTACTTACTCATTTTATTTCATTTTTTATGATGGTTTTTTATCTTTTGCATCGATTTTCTATGGTGTGCATTTCCCACATTTTTTCTAAATCATGGATTTCTCATCAATGTGTATTACTTTCTAATAATTTTTTATTATGTGATTTTGTGAGTGTAGAGTGTTACAAGGCCTCATTTATGGATATATGGCATGAAAATAGCCCTAATTACTCACCTTGTAAGTTAGGGTTGGTTCTAGTGAGGGTATTCTAGCTCATGGTTTGGTGTACCTTGTTGAATGGAGACCATGTAGAATTTCTATAAGGTGTGTTGAGGGTGTTTTGAGGTGGTCCCCTTTCTCAAACTGATATATTTGGTATTTAGTGGTGAATATTGAGTAGTTATGTGCCTTACCATAGGGTTTCGGTCCTGTTCAAGGTTCCCCCTACATTACATATGAGTGATAAATTGGGTTGTCCATTGTTTCCCCTATAATATAGGGTGGAAATCATGTGTGGTAGTTGAGTGATGGATTATCTCTAAGTTTTAGTTACCTTAGTTTGTGTTATAAAGATATATAGTTGGACTTACTTTTTTGTTGATCTTTAGCACTACTACCCTTTATTTTCTAGGGAATCCTAATGGGTATTTTTATACACACATTTGTATGGTCCGTGTTCCCAACATTTAGTGTTTCTATGTAGATGATGTAAAGGAAAATTATATCTTTTGAGGATATGGAGATATAAGAGATAGTAGAGCTAGTGGAGTCACAATTATGTGTATATTAGATGGGGATTATTTTGTATGGTGATCAAAGAATAGGATGGGGTGGCATGGTGAGAACCCCTTCGCCTATAATTATTGGTAGTGTATACCTTTGTTTTTTGATTTGTACTCTTTCTCATATTTCTGGTATTTATTTATACATCATTGGATAGTTGGAATGTATATTCAAGCATGTTTTATTTTTTATCTAGTTATGTATATCCTACATTGTTTTTTTATTACTTTTTGGATTGGTGGTTTGTATCTCATGTGTTGTATTTAGTATAAGGCCTCCCAAATGATTGTTATGCCTTCTTAGTGCTTGTCACCATCTCCTATCTTATAGGAGGTGGGATCAGGGTGTCACTCTTAGCTTAATATGATCCAGGTGGGGCCTCAGTGGTTTGGGTCATGAAAAATTAGTATCAAAGTAGGTCCTTCCAAGGGACAAAGTTTAGAGATAGGTGTCTTTTGAGTTTTGTTTGGGATATATGAGGTGAAAATTCTTAAGGTTCTTAGGATGAGTTGTTAAAACAGGGAACCCAAATAGGGTATGGTGACTAATAAAGTCATATGTAAAGACTCTGATAATATAGGTTACTTACTTGAGTACTTATATTGTTGGTCAAAGGGTATAGTTATGTATTTCAATGCATCATATAACATTATGTTTATTTGTTTATTTCATGGAGAGACATCCTATCGAAATGTTATCACTATGAAATTAAGATGATGATTTCCCTCATGGAAGTAATTTCATTAGAGGTGAGAAATAGACCCTTTAAAGGTGAAGATATCCCTATGACTACTAATAGGTGTGTGGGATTTCTGAGAGAATAATTCACAATATTCTAATAATTGATATCTTATTCTAATGTGGTTGTTATTTTACCCATCCTAGTTTTACATGGGGGCATATAATCTTCTAACTATGGAGTCAGTATTCTGTTTTTCTAAAGAGATCGGATAGGGAATGGATACTTTATTGGGGTTCATATCCCCTAATCTATAATTTACTAGCAGATGAGTCATGGGTCCCCCATATGAGTTTTTTGATTTTGGCATGCACCCCACATAGATACATGGAAAAAAAATTAATATTTGTGGGGTGTGGATCCTCTATTTGGGCATTAGGTTAGTACCTCCTTGATTATCATGAGGTGTGGGTCCCAAATACTATAGATATGGGTGGTAACCCTCAACCGAGTATGGAATGGGTCCTTAATTTACCATGGTTTCTAATTTCAATGAGATGTCATGTGGTTATTTTGACGATGTGAGTCGGTACCTCCCCTATGAGATAGTGTGTGGGTCTTTCATGGTAGTAGTAGGTTTCCCCTCAGCTAATGCACATTATATTCAGATATGATATTAGTATCTCCTTGATCCTAATGAGGTGTGGTTCCCTCATACAAAAAAGGACTTAGTACCCCCTGTGAAATAGGGTGTGGGTCCTTTATCTGTAGAGGTTTGATTTCGATGTGATGTAGGGTATGATCATTCTACCCTTATAGTGTGATACTTCCCCTACAATTTTTTGCATGAGAACTACCACAATTGAGTTTTTTATCCCCTTTACTAGCATATAGACTCTCGGTGAGGTGTTATTATTTAACCATAGATCAATGATCAATTAAATTTTCAATCTGGACTATTTTGTGTGATCTCATGATTGTTAGTGTTGTCTAGGATGACCCTTAGTATAGGTTAGTTCTTCCTGATGTAATTTTTTTTATAGATTGATAGGTATGGTTATTTGGTTTCTAGTAATAGGAGCCCTATCTATATGGGTGATCCCCTCATGAATTTAGGCAATCCTTTATACTGATACCTTATCTCACAAATAGTTGGAAGATGTTGGATGATGACCACCATGATGATTGATTCATATTTTGAGATACAAATAGACAAACCAGATAGTTATTTATGAGGTTTAGGTGTGGTATGTGGCCTTTATTTTTTATGAGTGTGTTCATTAGTACACACACATTCTTTTATCTTAGGGTGGTGTTGCTGATTTAGGTGTCATATATTCCTTTAGTGCCACTGGAATATTGTAGTTTGGTTGGAAGATTATCTTGGAGGTTACCATTTATCCTCATTTCTACCAATGTTGATAGATTGTTTTGGTGGTGAGTTCCTTATGGATTTCATTTTGGTAAAGAGAGAGACTTGTTGGTATTGTCATTGCAATGGGAGTCCACCCTCATACTGGGTCCAAGTGTGTGACTGGTTTTGTGAGGAATATTGGGAATCGAGAGGATAGATCACAGTCTACTTCATTGGGAGTGGGACTTTGATAGTTTAAATTACCAACCCTTATAGGTTTTACCTAGTTCCTTTAAGGGTTTATGAGCATAGTTTTATGTGTTGTGGATTATAGAGGGTCATACCTATAGTTGTAGGATAAGGAATCACCCTTTTTCCTTAATGATGTTCCATATTTGAGTAAGGAACTAACCATTGAATCCTTGGAAATTCCCTATTGAGAATGTTCCAAAGGAGTTTAGGTATGGGTTAACTATGATTCTATTTCACATTTGATAGTGAACAAAGATATGTGTTTAGTTCTCTCTGATTCCCTTAGCACAAGGCCTTACTGTGCATTTGGAAAGAGACACATTGTACCATGAAAATTCATTAGATGAGATTATCAAGTTGAATAGAATCCAATTTCTTTGTTTACATTCCCTCTTTGGTAGTGTGTCATTCATTTTTGGTAGATTTTCTTATAGTCCTCTCTATGTATGTGAGTGTGGATAGCCATTTCATAGGATCATTGTGGGTGTTTTAAAGTAACTAGGTGTTGACCTTTATTTTTTGGGAGAATGTATCAGTTCAACTATGGTGGATGAGGACCTGTGTGGGGGCTAGTGATGAAGACATGGAATCCCTATAGTCATTCAGGATATAAGGATGAGAGGTTTGATTTTACCCTATTAACCTAGACCAGTCAGAGTTGATGTCTGTGATTAGGTTCAATTTGATAGGATTGTTGATGGTCCATCAAGATTTTGTATATCAATTCTGTTGAGATTCCTAAGTATGGATGTTAGGGAGGTTTTATTGTCTCTAAAAGATGGTCTTGGGGTTTAACACTTTTACGAAGGGGAGTGTGACACCACTGAGAAGTTCCTAGATGAAGTAATTATATCTAGTATATTCCATTGGTTTAGGACTTTTCTGTGTGATGGTATTTATTAGAGTCCCACTACATAATTATAAATGATTTTGGTGGGAATCCTTGGTGAGTTTGGGGAAGGTGGGTTTGACATGGATTGTAAGCTTCCATTATTATGGGTTGAGGTTCATTAGTGACATAGGAGAGAGAATCTTGTATTAGGGATCCCTGATAAGAGCTTTTGGATAATATTCATTCCTTAGTGTGATCTTTTTATGATCACTTCTTGTAATGGACCTTCAAATATGGACGAGCTCATGTAGTTGTGTGTTTATTTTTTGCATGAGGTTATAATGAGGGCTGCTTGGGGAAACATTATGGTTGTTCCATTTTCAAGGACAAATATCCTTAAGGTATGGATAATGTAATGATTCAGGTTGTTCTATGTGAAAAAATTAGTTAGTTTTGGAGTTTTAGGGGCTCATTCCTTATGAAGGATAAAACAGTCATTTCTGATTGTCAAATGACCATGAATTTTTTTCTGACAGTTCATTTGATTCCCAAATGGGATGTTTACCCTAGGATGGTAATTTGATAAGATTCCATGTTAAGATAATATTTCACGGGATTTAATGTTTATTAAATAAATATTAATTATTTTTTTCAAATATTGATATCTTCTTAATGATTCTCTAGATTGGAATTATGACTTCATGGTTGCTTATGGAATGAAGTATTTTACCTTAGTGAGGTATAATATCTATTCAAGTTATCGGCCCAGGTCGGTCTGATTTAATGGGTTTACCTTTTTAATCAATTAATGTTTTAGTTATATCAAAACCTCTCCTATATCTCCTTGTACACATACAAAGGTTGTTATTTCCTACCCTTTAACTATGTGGAGCTATGAGGAGGCAATCAAGAGAGAAACCTTCATCTAGGGATGATCCAAGCATAAATCAGGATGTAGTGATCATGGATCAGGAATCAAAGGAATGTAATTGAGAAACTATGATTATCATCCAAGTTTTAGGGATAATTATTTCAATTATTACTCATTTTGATTCTTAAATAAATCCATATTTACATATTGGAATATATTGTGCCTATTTTTTCATAAGAAATTCTCTTCATTGAATCTTGGGTATTTTAGGGGATTTTGGTAGATCACAAGCCATCTATGTCTAGAAATCCTGACTATATGTCAGGAATTATCAAGAACACACATCATGTAGTTAATAAATACATCATAGTTTGTAGATTATTTCCACATAGTATGTTGTCTAGAATGACATGTTTTACGAGATCCTAGGAAACATGACTTGGGTTCTGGCCATGTACATGACTAGACTCCCATGAGAATCACATTGTGTGTATAAGTACATGCCATATCGAGAAACACGACATGGGATGGGGTAGGGTACATGGATAGGAACCCATGTATCCCACATCAAATTTTTTTTAGGTACATACTTTTTACTGGGTAAATATATGTATAATTGGTCTGGGTAAATCCCCAAGGATGGGCATTCGGGAGTGCATGCCATGTACTTCCATTTTCTTCTAGATTTGAGCTTCTTATCACCCTAGAACCAAATTTGGACATATAAGGTATCCATTATTAGTATTTTTTCACATATAATTTTATAATAATTCCATATTTTACATTATATGTGTTGGTGAGACAATTTTAAATAGGTTGATAATCCTAATTCATTGGTGATGAAGATAGGGTTTCAATGTTAGAGCATAGCCAGTTTAAGGGCTATATATTTCATGTAGTTCTGTCAGATGTTAGGCATGGGAACCTCATATGTTTTCAAAGTTCAATACCCTCTAAGAGTTTTTTATTTCATTGTGTATCTCAAAGGATAGAGGGATTTGAACACCAGTATTCATCTAGGCATGAATGGTACCCTCTTTGTAAAATAGTAGCTCGGTGGTCCTTAGACAGGTGTGGCACTTTTGGAGGAATCCTTATTCCTCCCCCATGAACCCCAGAGTTGGTTTTGGTTCATGTGGATTGGGTGTTGAGGATAGAATATCTGGAACTTCTCTTCTAAGCTAATATTGCCTTAGTGGCCATTCTTCATTCAGACGGAAGATTCCTTCTCTCTACCATGTTTCATCTTAGGTTATGACCATGGGAGATGGATCAAATTAGAAGGAATGTTTTTTATGATCTTTTTTCAATATACAATAAATATTTTTTCCTATGAAGTGTTAGTAGTATGGAACATGGTTTTTTATTCTTTCCTTAATCTTACGTGTTAGGTCAAGGAGTGAGAAATTGTTTTCATTTTTTGGTGTTGGAACCTCCTGTAGGTCATGGTTTCAGTCATACATACTAGGATATGGATTTATTAGACTCCCTTCTCATGAATCGTGGGTAATTATTTCATGGAAGATTAAGGAATTCTTAAGATCTAATATTTCCCCTTGGATTGGTGTTGGATCCCTGATCCAGTTGCAATGTTGGTCCAGGGTTGAGAGTATTTGTTAGGCATTGTGGTGGATATTGGATGTTTAAAAGGAATAACACAGCAAATTTCTCATTATTTTGATGATGACATAAAAAAATTGGTCAAATTCCCTAAATATTTTGTCAAATTTTATTTGAATTTATGATATTATGTGTGTTTAACCATAGTGAGTTTTTACATAGTGGTGATAGGGGTAGTTAATCGACCATTCACACATTTTTTGTTGTGATATTGGTGTTTCTACGCTCCCATGTGAGAATTCATGGATTAGGCCTTTTGAATTAAATTTATAAATTAATTGTAGATTATTTTAATTAATTAAATAATCTTTTTGGTATGTGTTGGGATCTTGGGAGCTTAAGGATACTCAAAAATTTATTGGATAAGGATAGATGAATTTCTAAATGGGTTAACTATAAAATGAGGTAGGTGGTCCCTAAATTATTAATACATGTATATTGTGTAATTTTTTGTGAAATTTGATATGTAATTGATAAATACTCGAATAAAAGTTACTCGAGTAAGTAATGAGATGGATTGAATGCAATTAACAAATTGGTTGAGCCTATTAGGCATGAAATGGAATTTCCACTCAAAATATAATGGAATACAAGTGGTTTTGAAATGATGTTTTCATGTGATTCATAGGTTAGTATTTTGAAATGACACACATTGGGTGTTGAAGTAAGAGGCTATGTATGTAGAAACTCCGTTAGCCTCTAGATACCACTTAAGGGATTCTAATGAGAATGGGTTATGTGGTTTATGGTTAAAATATTGGATCTTTGGTATTTTTATGGTTCTTATAATAGTTGAGGAATGTTCTAGAGATTAGAAAATTATAGTGTTGGTCGTTAGTTGGCATAGCATGAGTTAAATAGATAGAGGATTTTGGGGTTAAGGTATTTTTTGGAAATAGTCTAAATATTGAAATAGTTGTCAGTGAATCAGATTAGGAAGGTCTACGAAGATTAAAACATGGATTCAAAATCCTATTTAATGGTTTCATGAAGAGAATGAGATATGTTATGTGCATAAGGTATGCCTGCAAGTTAATCATTCACCTTATGGTGAATGAGGTATTACATGGATATCTATTAGGTATAGAATGACCCAGTGTGATATCTTACTAAGAATAAGTGTGTTTAGTAGTGTGTTTAGAATATTTTGTCTATGGGAAATTTTTTTTATATCCTTCTGGTCAGTTGATCATCATAGTTATATTATTGAGTAGAATGAATAGTTCGTTGGGTGGTTAGGCTTAAGTAAGTAGTTTTTTCAAGGATGTTGTAAACTAACGGCTATGATTATCATGGGACATGAGATATGAGGGATTGATTGGGGTATAACTAAGCGATAGGAATGGGTGTTCATATGTTTAAGTTTTTATTTAATTACCAACATGTATCAGATGTTATAAGATGGTGGAGAGCTATTTTTCTCCATCTATTGTTGTTCCACTTAGGGGACTGGATATGTTAGTCCTCTCTAATGATTAATGTCTTCTTCCCAACTTATTCTAATTTGGAGGGAATGGTAGTGAGTTTTAGTACCTAATTTAATGTTCTTTCCTAACAATTTTCAGATGCATTTAGATAGGAAGTGACTCATGGTATTCTATTTAGTGTTCATTCCCAACATAATCATATGAAATATGACCAATAGTGAACTATGGTACCTAATTAAGTGTGATTTTTTGACAATTTTTAGATATACGATGGAAAGTAGTGATTCATGAAACCTCATTCAATTCTCCTTTTTCACTTGATCATATGTTTTAGGATTACTAAAGAGTCATGGTATCTCATTCCGTATTCCTTGATAGCATTTTTTATATGCAGGAGGTCAAGTTGTGATCTATGGTGTAATGAAATAGATTTTTTATTTTGAATCCTTTCCGAATTTTTATGTTGTAAAGTATCCTTATGGTGTGGATTTTAATTTTTTTATATGATTATTAACTCTTTGATGTGGTGATAGGGATTCAAATGTGAATATTTGGGTCATTTTTTATTAATAATACAAAAGAGGCATGAGATGTGTGGAGCCTATGTTTTTATATTTTTTAGGTTTTATTATGTTTAAATGGTGGGATTGTATCATGGAATTTATTTGGAATGGATGAATTTTGGGTTAATCTTACTTAAGAGATGATGTTTCTTAATGACATGTGCTTCAACATGATTAGGGATGATCTGTGAGAAGTTATTATAGATGATTGAGTTTTTTGAGGATTTATGAAGGGATTTTATCATCCCAAGGTTTCTAGGTCTTGATTTTATCAATTTCCTTTGTAGCATGATAGTGTCTATTATGTTACGGTTTTAGTTTGGATTTTAGAAATTTCATCACAACCATTTTCATTGCACCGTGATAGGTCCAATTCATGTTTTCATTATAAATAGTAGATGCATCCCTCCTCCCCAATCTCTATTAAAATTTCACTTTCTACCCTCAAAATATCAACTTATGGTTGTGTGTTTCTAGATCCCTATATGTCTTATAGGATACTTTAATTAGTGAAGATCGTGTGGTGGTCCCTTGGAATTTCTAGAGTATGCATTTGAGTAATAAAAACAAATGATATATAAGGAAAGACTCTTGGATCATCTCAGGGTCCATTATAACAAGATTTTGATTATGAATATATCTTCTACTGTTATTCATTGTTTTCTTTGTGATATCATTACTGAAAATCCCATTATTAGTTTAATTTATAATTCTATCCATTCATTAAAAAATAAATCCTTATTGACTAGTTCTCCCATATTTGATACTAAATTATTGAACATTTCACTCAAATACACTTATTCTTCTTATGGTTTGATTGAGTGGAGACTATTGGAACTTTTAATGGTGGATTTTGGAATTGGTGTACATCAATGGGGGAATGACATGGAAGTGATGGTACATGATGTAAATAATGATAAATAAAACTTATACTATGTCGGTTCATGTTGTTCCATGACAAGTGATGTAGTGATGTGAATAATACATCTCATGAATCTCCCATAGACCTCATTTAGAAGGATCAAATCACAAAACTCCCTATAACACCATTACCAAAATTTCATTAAATAGTGTTCATGATTCATATTGATCATAAGTACAGGACATGAGTCATTGAGTTAATCCTACATGAGGTGAGTCACAGGGTGGCAGTTCTGGATGTGTCATGAGAGAGATAGTTGTCTCATTAATGTTTGGATTGGAGAATATAGATTATGATAAAAACTAAAAGACGTGGTGTGTAGATCATTGATTTTGGTATGGAACCAGAATGTATAGAGCTTATGGAATAATAGTACAACTCACGTTGTGACTGTATTGAACCCTTGAGAGAATGACCTAGTGAGATCCATTTATGGTTATTTACATATATTTCCATATATACATTATATTACAATGAGTAGATAGCCTTTAATAATATTTTTTCACATAGAGAATGATTTTCAAATATTTTAGTCCACTTTAGAAAATTTATATCAGGTTTTGGGACGGTCGAAGATTTAGCTATGTAGGTTTAATGGCTGGGTTTGGGTGTGATGAATGAAAAAATCTATTGGGTTCATTACTCCCATGGTTACATGTTAATGATAGGTAATGGGTCCCCCATAGGGTCTTAATGTTTGAAAATACCCCATATTAAATGGGTGTAGGTCTTCAACAGTTGGTCTTGGATTCAGTACCCCTTTACACCTTAAAAGGTGTAGGTCCTCCACATTGTCAATAGAGTTTTGTACTCTCAAAATCAATGCTCTCAGAATAATTTGGGAATGGTTCCTCTGATTATGGATTTAGATACTCTCTTTTTTTATGAAATTGTTAGATGAGGAGGAGGTCCTACATTAGGGAACTCCCTAGGCCAACACTTACCTTGGTGAGGCACAGGTACCCCATCAAATTCAGTGAGATGACGTGGGTATGGTTAGTTTTATAACATAAATTCTTGGATTTATAAAGGTGAAGGACTTCCTTGTGAATATAGGATCTTGATGAGTGGTAATTTTCATCCCCATTACTCTAACATTAAATAATTTGTGGGTTTGGTTGCATATTTTTATTCTACTTCCAAGAGTGGGTTATACTTTACCTTTGTGGTTTTGATCTAACTGAACCTTACTATATTTGTTACTTTGTTTTTTTGGGGGTGTCCTATCAGTCATGTTTATACTCAACCCAATGTAAGGATTTCAATCACATGTGTCATGTATTATAAAGATGATGGGTAGTTCATTAGATAGTATAGTGGACTCTGTGTTGGTGGAGCAAGAGCTTAGTAGTTCCTAGAGGAGATAGTATAAGTCAACATATGTGAATGAATACTAGTTTGTTGTAGGGATCCCTTCACATTAATTGATCTATGTTGGTTTCAATAGGTTTTTGGGTATGTAATTTCCCTCTTTTTAGTTCATATAATATGTGTTGGTACTCTTTTATGTATTTTAGAATTTGTATCAGTTATTTTATATAGTAATAGGTATTATTTTCAAGATAGCATTATTATCTTCTATATATAGATATGTTCTTGTGTTCAGCTCTATTAGGTTAAGGACCCCCATCATGTTTGATACGCCTAATTGGTTTAATTCACCAACCCCAATCCTATCAGAGTAAGTCTTGGGTTAGCTCACATGGCTTACTTCCAGCCTGATTAAGGTTTTTGTGGTTTGGGTCATGTCAGGGTGGTATCAATGTGAATTTTTTCTTAGAGATGACATTTGGAGTTAAGGGACTATAAGGATTGGTCTGTGATCTTATAATAATAGAATAAAGGGGTTTCTAAGATTAAATTTAAGTCTATGGATCCCAATGTTTGTGCGATGATTGACATATCCATTCACCATGACTCTAATAACCTACTTTTGACTTAGATATCCGAAACACTGATTATAGGGAAATGGTAATGGGTGCATGCATCAAATAGATATCACTTGTTGATTTTCATTTCCTTCTTGAGTTTTCCCACAATATATGATTTAATGACCATGTTTAATCTTTTTAAACCTTAGGATACCACCATACAAACTGCCAAAAAGGATCTTGAGGCAGAATCATGACATGTTTATTCCATTGATCAAGCCTCTTATAACAAACCAGCAGAGTGATGTAGCTTATATCAAAATAAAAAACCTTGATATGTCACCACCTTATGAGAAGGGAGTAGTACCTCCACCCATAGTTCAACCAATAAACCTATAAAATACAGTCCAAGAAAAAATTCCGCCAACTTTTGAGAAGCGAATGATTATAGTGCGGAAAGATTAGAATTCAAATTGGATGAGTGAAATTTACTCATTTTAGAGACAGTAACCAATTAATTTTTAATGTTTGATTGGCCCTTAGACTATGGATGATTAGAGTAACATAGTGATTCAGTTGTTTTATCATGGTTGAACACCCTTAGATTTGATAGTATCACTAGTATCCAGTCTTCTCTATAATGAAATATTTCATGACTCGGCCCATGGGGGACCACTTGGATCAATGGTAAGTCGAGAGTGATATCCCAAGACCACCTCCAATAGGCCAGAGTCTAGAAACTAGCACCATGAAGGATAAATAATAATATGTTAATCCTTGTCCTAAACATCCTTAAAGAGATAAAAACCACCAATCCAATAAGAAAGAGCACAACCACACTGGATATACATAACTAGATAAAAATTAAAACATGCATGAATATTCCAACTAACTATCCAGATATGTAAACAAAAAGAATAAGGTATAAGAGAAATAGTACAAAGCCTAACAAATTCATTTACACACTTCCAAAAATTCTAGGTGAATAGGTGATCACAAGGCCATGTTATCCTTTTCTCCTAGAACCATCCACAATGAGATTTTTCAGACACACAAGTACTTCAGATCCACTAGCTCAACAAGCTCTATTAGCCCCACATCCTCAAAATACTTCATTGACATATACATATTATTTATAGGCATTCCAAGTGTGGGGAACAAGGCCCATCAATGGGTGATTATACAAATACATAGTAGAACTCATGTAGACACCTTCCAAATGAGTGTCATAAAATCCAAAATGGAAGAAAATACCTGAATAAATGTATTATTTTCCCCATAAAGTTAATTAATAAGGCAGTAAAGATCATTCTAACTACATGAACCCCTAAAATAAACATGATTTCATAACTAGAATAAGGTCAAAAATATGGCCACTCAAAATGTATACCCTACAGAAGGCCATGTGATGTATTTTCAACAAGTCCTTCTACTCTTGTGAAGGTGCCCCGAACAATCTATGATCATGCAGCGGTAGAAAAATAAGATCTCCTAAGTCACATAGCATGTCAATTGGGGTACTCCTGAAGAACCACCCAAAAACCCTTGGAAAATAGGGGCAATATAAAAAATTAGGGAGCCTTTTATGGTTGTAAAACTCTTATGATGCATCACTAACAGTGAGAATGATTATCCTTGACAATGTTCGATCAAACTCATGAAAACCCAATGTATTTTTAAAATAAATGATACAAATAAAATGTGAAGAATGAGGGAGCCTCTTAAAGTCATAAAAATCAAACAACATGACCTTGTAAATCTGCAAGACACCGCAAGCAACCAGTGACATTTCTACCTCAAATTGTGAAATCCTGATGGAATATCACCCTTGTCACATGAAGGGCCTCATATATGACAAGGTGACCTCACCCTCCCCCTTTGGATCCATAAGGAAAAATAGATCGAGTTTTCCATGAAATGCTCACACATATCCAAAAAACCCTTTATTGGTCACACGACGCTTCACCAAGAGGTATAGTGATTGTCTTCGACAACACTCATACAATCTTTCGATATCTGCAACCATTGTAATATAAATAAGGAAATAAAATAGGGACATGAAGGGAGCCTCTTATAGTTATAAAACTCACGCGATGTTCCTATGATTTATGTAGTACGTTCACTCTAGACCCTTCGACAAACTGATTTCATTTTGAGAAGGCCCCAGGAAAATCCATACTTGTATTGTGAAGGGTTACAGAAAAGTTTCCTAAGATCATGTGATGTCATTTCAATAGGCATCCCGATCTCATAGAGGCACCTGGACATGTCATCCGGACAATATTAAAGTCTCTAGGCTTGTCCATATTATTTGAAAAACCCCCATAATTGGAAATAATATAATAAAGGAGGCATGGATGGGATGATCTCACATCTTCTAAAAATCATGTGATTCCCCAAAAATTATTTATGACAAGAACTCGAAGAGTTCATGACATTGAATCCCACCACCAACTCCAACCTGAATTAATGCAATACATGCTGCCAAATTGAAAAATAATAGGGGTGGAAAGGCCTATAAATCCCTACATCAGCATGAAAAATGAACTCTTATGATCCTAAGAGAAGATTCAATTTTACTTGGAACCTCACACCGACACACCCAAGAACCAGACCAGATTTCTCAGAGTGGATGATCTCATGAGCATAAAATCTTCCCCATAGTAAATATCTGGGTAATAATCTAGGTGATCATGTAGAATGCATAAATAAATTCATGTGATCATCCATATATCATGTGGGGGACTTCTGGAGAATGACGCGAAGAACATCTTGCATGTCTATTAAATCACATGAGACTCAAACAGAGCTAAAATGAATAAATATAAGGAATTTTCAATAAAATTCTAGTATAAAGACAAAAATATGGAAGACTTATGTGAAGAACATACATGTGGATCCTATTTCTCTTCATGTGAACCATGAGGGACATGTGAAATCACCAGGAAATGTCACCCAGATCTCACTATTCTCCTTTGGTATACTATTTAGATCAAATGAAGTCCTCTAGACATGCCAAATCAAGTCACATATCGCCCCTAGTCTAGTGAATCCCTCCAGGATTTCCATCCAAACCTTTCAGTGTACTTAATATATGTATCCTAACTCATATGGTGGAACCGACACATGAAAACTAAGTCTCGTGATGGAACTAGGGCATGTAAACTGACTCTCACAACACCCTATAAAAATGAAAGTCGTATCTCATGATGTCCACTGACATGTAATCCTGGATCATGCATCACCCTCCAGACATGTTGCATTGAATCTCATGATTCCATTAAAGTATGTTATCCAAACTTTTTGATGACACCAGGGCCTATCAGATGGATCATGTGACTTCTTCTAAGAATTATAGCTAGGATCATGTGATGGATTCTAGGATCATACATCCAGGTATCGTAATGTACTCAAGATAAGTCATCCTTGATCATGTGATGACCCTCAAACATGACATCTAGGATATGAAACGTTCCTTAGAAAATCCAACTGGAACATTCAATTGACTTTGGGAATGTCTAAAATATAAACAAAAATGTCCAAACCTCCTATGACATATAAAAAAACAATCACAGAATGTCAAGTAGGCAGTTAAGCATGCCAGGCGAGCAAGCATACTAGGTCAAATGGGAATCCCATGGCTTGATAACTTTGTCCACCCTCAGTGTGTAAGACCCAATCAGAAGGGAAACCATTGTGTGTAATACCTAATCAACTTAACTATGGTGAATCCAATTCTTACTATAACTAGGATACGTAGGATTCCTTCCCAAGGCCTGATCTCTATATTAACCATTCAAAGGGTACACCCAATACATAATTCATGCATCCATAGGCAATGAGATTGATTATTTTATATACTTTATTTCTCACACCAATCGTCACTCATGTGATCTTAGGGAGTCTCAATTTTCATACCATTCAAGCCTCTATCATAGTAAAGGAAAACTTAGAGTGTAGTCCCCAATCAGAAGCATCAAATGATGTGTCCTGTATATAAGGGAAAAGTTAGTGTATAATCCCCAACCAATTGAACTATGAGGACTCTGATTCCTTCCATAACCAGGATGTGTAGGATGCCTTCTAGAGGCCCAAGACTAAACTCAAATGGTCACCCAGCTCAGTTTAAGACCCTCTATGTTTTCAACATTTCAACGATCGGGACCCAATCACTCCCATGGGTAGAACATTCAAACTCATCCATCAATGGATTGAGAAGCCAACTAAACAATGATGACTCTCATTCTTGTTATATTCAAGATACGTAGGGTGCCTTCTTATGTCCTAAGCTCCATATTAATGCATCCCAATGGTAGTCCCAAAAAAATAAGCCTTTCATCCATATATAGTGAGGTTGATTACTTGTTATCCCTTGTTTCTCACATCGATCATGGATCACTTGGGATTATGGAGTTATGATGGTCGCCTCATCTGCATCATGAATCTCCACTATCTAGGTAAATCTCATCATGTAATACCCAATGAGTGACATGATATAAATATCCCCCAAGTGAATATAACTTAGGATTAGTCCCAAGGGTGTGATCGAACTACAATAAGTCTAATTCCTTCTATAACCAAGATACACAGGAAGTATCCTCAAGAATCGAGCTCGAATATTTGGTTCCCAAGTGACTGAACATGTGTACTTTCCTTATGAAGTTAAATTGTATGAGTTTTATCAAAATATATGGGTTTTTATTCCTTATTAAATAGGATAACTATGACACATATTAATGGCTCAATTCCCTCCTCGAAATATCAATTGCCTCCCTACATGGTAGAAAATTATGAAGTGCCTGGTTATATGTCTTAGCATATAATTAGCTATTAAATACTAGGAAATGTATGAGGAACCTCGAATACATAAACATGAATTTGATAATAATATCCCCTTCTTATTATGTATATAAAAATAGTGAACCTATGATCATTTAGAGTTAACTTATGATCGTTTTTAGGGTAACCTATCTTGGATCGGGATTAGGAAGAGATTCTCAAACATTTATTAAATATGTAAGAGATTCTAAAAGTAGGTAAGAACATCCCCCAAAAGATTGTGATGAGCCCAACCTTACATCCCCTCGACCAATGTGATTCCCTAAGTGTCATTGTCTCTGAAAACCCAATTGACCACCTGCCATTGGAAAGCAGGTCTATACCTAGTTATGGATGAGGGAAATGTTGGAAGTTTCCATTAAGAATTACAATTTTAACCCTATTTTAAAGATTGTACAAGAAATAAACCCCTCACAATAAACCATCAGGCCAAACCAAATCCACCTCCACAAGGCTGTCTTGGTCATCTTCTTCTCCATTGAAAAAAAAGTGAAACCGGAATAAATCTCTGAAATAAAAAAAATGGGTTATTATCCATCATTACATTTTTTTTACACACTATATACAAAAAAATGGTGAACTCGACATCAATCTCTCAAATAAAAAAAATTTGGGTTATTATCCATCAGTCCATTTTGTTTTCAAACTATATGCAAACAAAAATGGTTAACCTGATGTGAATCTATCCAATAATATAATGACTGGTTAATCATATGTCAGGACACTTTGTTGGAACATTAGACTAATATGATAAGACTAGCATAAAAATTACAATTGATCTTCTATAACTGGGGTTCTCATGAAATAATTCCATCCTCACATTGTCAAGTCCATGATAGAAGAATGGATGGATTAGGAATAAAAGGACAATTGTGTAAAACATACATATCTAATTGAGCACATAATTCATATGATATTTCACTAATTAGGGACCTTATTCCTTGTTTTATGCATGAATGCAGATACTAATCTCATCAACAACATCTCAATTCAAGATAATGTTTTCATCGAGCACCCATTTCAGCAATTCATATTTGGCTGCAAACCCCATGGTTCGTACAATGATCCCACCTTCCTTACATCTTCAAAATTAGGTGGAGTGCACAATTGTCTAGGATTATCATAAAATTTGTACAATATTGACCCTTGAATCGTTCTACAAGGCTCTCTGAATATTAAAGCTAACAAGTCTTCATCACCCAGGGAAAAATGTAACCAAGAGAGTGGACCTCATTGCAACAGCATACCTCTTCATGAGCTTATCCTTGGAGCACAACAATCACCAGTTTTAGTATCTGATGAAGGTGTAATAGAGAGTCAAATATGGATCCTATCCAGTTCAAGTGCCACTAAGGAGGGATCCTTTCAACTGTTATTACCAACACCATCCCATTGATACCCAACAGTAGCCTGCTGAGGGAACCACCTGACACACTGCCACATTTGATACCCATGAACAAGCAACAAGGGGGACACATCGGGTGAGGCAGATACCAAATATCTAGAAGCGAGCTCATATCCCCACTCTCACTGATGATGTCTATCATCATATTATAGAAGTTACTAGAGATAAATATCATATCCTTTATCACTCTGAAAAAGTATTTGGGAATATCCCTGCAACAAGCATGGGGGAGTCTTATATCTCTACCCTCATGCATGAAGTCCATCAGCATATTCTGGTTTCACAAGGAGGATATAAGTGGGATCATATCCCCACTTCAATCAAAAATATCTTCAAATATATAGTGGAGATGATAAATGTGTATGATTATATCTATGTGAACAATTAGTTAAAATGAAAATACATCTTGAAAACAAATGAAGAACTCCACTGACATATTCTGACACTAGTACAGATACAGGGACAGGTGCATATTAATATCCCTATAATCCGGGCAGCTCAACACTCTGCTAATTATGAACAGGTGGTTAGTCCAAAGTAAGCACACATCCTTTCTTCCATCCATGAGAATTATTGTTATATTCCGGTAAAGGAAGAGGTATTAGATAAATCCCATATTCTCATTCCAATCGGGGATCATTGGGTGAGAGTGGAACATTCTTTGGGATAAGGACACATTCCTATCGAAAAAGTATAGAGGAATATTCTAAATTCCTAGGATCGGGCTCATATCTCCATACTGGATGGGGCTCACCAAGTTAGAGGTGAATATTCCTTAGGACGGGCTCATATTCATATCTAAGAAGACTATTGGAATACTCCAAAGGCCTAGGATCAGGCTCATATTCCCATTCTAGCTATGGATAAAAAGTGATAATGGAACAAGCCTTTGAACAGGCTCATATTCCTTTCATTGAATCTATCTAGTATATTCTAGCAGATAATGTAAGCCAATCTCATATTCCTACTTTCATCTAAAAATATATGCACCAACATCCTTCTAAGGCAATATTGGAGGAGTCTCAAATCCCTTCTCCCATTTCAGAGGTTTGTCAGAATATTCTAATGGGAAATTCATATTCGGTCCAGGATCATATTCCTATTCCAACCAGGGCTCACCAAGTGAGAGCGTAACATGCCTCAGGAAAGATCGTATTCCTTCCAAAAAAGACCAAAATCATATTCTAATGTCTTAGGATCAGTCTCATACTCTCGTTTTGAATGATGCTCACTAAGTGAAAATGACACATGCTTCGAGACAGGCTCATATCCCTATCAACAATGAGGAATCTCATTGCAATATTCTAGTAGCTTCTTAATAGTAGGCCCATACTCCCATAGCACCAGACAGGTATAAAAAAGTTCCAACAACCATCATACAAAAATCTCATATTCCAACACAATTTTAAAAGGCAGTTCATCATATTTCATCCATGATGTAGAATGAGACCCATATTCCTAATCTTCTCAATGCTAGTGTCCTTGAGGTTGTTCGAGATACATTCTCAACACCCCATGGGTCCATAAACTCTTCAAAAAAAGCATAAGATGATCATTACCATGATACTCCTCTTTGTGGTAGTGTAGATGTGGATCATAGGGACTCTACTATTGACCATGGTCAACCTCCCCATAGTGATATCTCCTATGGACAAGGAAATCATCCCCTTAACTAGGAACCTATTCATAGTGAGGTGTTTAAAACTCATATGAATTCATATAAAGAGGTTCTCAAAACATCGGGGTCAACCACATATAGTTCTCCATAGACTCCCAAAATCACTCCACTCGGGTGAGATGGAGACCCACAGAACCATGTTTTGTGGTCTGATCAAATGGAGGAATGTAATTCTGATGAAGAGGAAGACAACATTGACATATGGAGAGATCTATCTGAAAAAAAACTCCACATCATGTTTTGTCCCTTCACTACTTATGATTATGAGGTCTCATATGATCTAGAAAAGGAGTGCATGCCTTATCTATGCTAAAATATATGGGCTATTAGTCAACAACTGAATAATATAAATATCCCCTCTCCAAAATATGATTATCACCATTATCTCATCAATACACTCTATTGTCAGCTAGATATAGCCACCTTTCCTATAGCCCTGAACCCAAGAATGGAGGATCATTACAAACACCTACATAGTGTTTGTCACTACATTGTCATAACCCTCTGCTGACTGATTTTCAAATCATCACCAGACCTGTCTATCCAAGAATGGGTGAAATATAGAGCATTACACGTCACTATATCCCTAGAATAGTAGATACCTTCGTATAAGACATCATGTAATGTCGTAGCCTCCTGAAAAATCAGAGGACCGAGTAACACATGAGACAGTTGTTCACCAAAACAAAATCTCCCTGATTCAATGATAGCCTTACATCATAAACAGAAGGATAGGATAGTCATCAAAACATTGAATTGGGCCTCTTAAAGTAATGGGGATTCATTTTAGATATGGAATCTAATTTTTTGATCAACTGGAAAACTTCTCATAAATAATGATTCCTATCATGGTTTCCATCGCACCGAGTTCCTACATGATCGTAGTTACGCCACATCAAATATGACATAGTAGCAGCTACCATAGAATCCCTCCAGTAGTGAACTCAACCCTCCAGGTTGGTGGACTATCTACCACCACCTATACCCCTCAGATCATCAATTACTAAGAGGATTGAAAACATATCAGTAGCAACCACAAACAAACCCCAACCCACTAGGCAAGGGGAATCTATATCTCAATCACCATCAACAGGTTCATCATCCCCTGAGAGGGTAATAGAGAAATCAATGGTGAATCAAGATAAACCCCATCCCATTGGGATAGGGGAATTTATATCTCAATTTCTATCTTTGAAGTCATAAAATCCTCATATAAAATCACTAGATCCTCAACAATATGATTAATTAATGAAAATTGTAGCTTCAGATAACCCCCAACCCACAGGGATGGGGGAATTTTTATCATCATCATCACCATAGATAGAATCAGTCTTATCTAGGTTGTGAAGTAAAAAATCAATAGTTGGAATCCCATCTATTCTTCCCGCCACAAGAAAAACCTATGTAATTTGGGTCCTTTTCGGAAAACACAACCAGAAACTCCCTGAAAGTCACTGTTCATAGACCAAGATAGGAGGAATGTAAGGAAAATAAAACCAAACCTTTCTAGGTTCAATAGCCAAAATGGTCCAATATGGCCAAGTGTTCAAATAACAACCCTGATGAAGACGGTGTGGAATCATCCTATTTTGTTGAAAGTAATGGGACAATCATCATTTCCTAATATACCTCTATGAATTTCATCATTTTCATTACAATAGATGTGGTGGATCAATACGAAAATATAGAGGGTCACAACATGGAAAATATACAATGATAGGAGGGTGATTTGGATGTTCCAACTGAGGCTACATGTACCTGGAACAAAAGAAGGATCCAAAATCTAGGACCTTCAAATATCGAGTTCCCACCTCTACAGAGGAACAATGCTAAATAAAAATGGAATGATATGGCCACATCCAAATCACTGCCCAAAATATTTGATGTTCCACCCATGGATGAATAGTGGTTACAATATGAGAATGAGATATAAACTCTCTTACAACTCAATGAGGAGCTACTTAGGGAAATATTCATGTTGGGTATTATCTTCTAGTTGAAGTGAATATTCCTCATCTTTTAAGAGCTGATCCTCCATCAAGAGTGGCATCTGAGTATCAGACTGGCTCCAGATCCATGAATTCAGTCTATATAAATGAGGACGTTGAAAATGATCAGGACTAATCTAGGATATGGTGACAGACTATCCCTTTATAGGGTGATCATTAAAACTTAGAACGAATCAAAAATCCGATGGAGAAAAAGGTGGTTCCACATCATTAACCCCCACCTACTCCCTATATATGGGAGGTATCTTAAAAAATAGTGCCTCGGAGGTTCTTAATGTCATCGAGTCCCTGACTACTCGAATGGAATCCATGGAAGGGCACCGTGAACCTACACAACCTAAAAGGTATCCATATCCCAAGTGGGTGGATGACACTTTCCCACCATCCAATTTCATAAATCCTATATTATCTACCTTTTATATAGTATGAAACCTTGAACAGCATCTCACACACTTAGTATCATGATGTGTCATGGTGATGGGCCCTCGAGATGAATAATAGGTGACAAAGATGAGGTGTTTTGTATAGGCTCTGACAGGTTCATCCTTTGTTTGGTACAATAGTCTGCCAATAGTATCTGTTGCTGGGTGGGAAGACCTTCATCATCAAATACTTTATTACTTTAGCTTCATGTTGAGGAAAATGACGATATTCAACCTAATATACTGTAAGAAATGTTAAATTGAGAGAGTAATGGACTTCATAGCCAAATGGGAAGGTTTAACCTATTCACTAAGAATCCCTATCTCATAGGGGAAACTTCTAGAAATCTATGATCAAAATCAGTGGGATGAGTTGTATACACCAATGATCCCAATCAAGTATCTGGCTAGGTTCCAGGAGTTAGAATAAATGGAACAACATCTGGAGGATTCCATTCAGCATACCCAATATAATTCTCAACTCATTCCCTTAGAATAGGGAAAAGGTATAAGTAAAGTAGAAGATGTAGTTATCACTCTAAACCTAGAAATAGTACCCATCCAAGCACCTAGAAAATTCATGAACCACCCTACACCTCCTATCGAGCAGCGAAAACCACAAAACCACCCATGTCCATAAGAACATAGAAATCAGGGTGTCCCATGATTTGAGGAATGGATGAATAAATCATACTCCTAATAAAATGAAAATGTCCCAAATTATTTCTTGAAATCCATGGACAATAACTTCCTCAAGGTACCTCATCCCAGAAATCCTGATGAGGTCAACCTCACCAACTGTCACGATTGCTTCCATTTTCATAGAAGGTCAGGTCATAATATCTTGGACTACTTCCTCTTCAGAGACTTCCTTCAAGTCATGGTCAATTCTAGATAGGTGGTGTTAGATAACTACTCTTAAAAGGAATACTTCATAACCATTTCCCAATCAGAAGAAGAATTTGATTGGTAGAATGTTCCGGGTAGAAGTGAGAATAAGTTAAAAAAATTAGATGACTCAAAATATAGTTGACTAAACTCATGCCACCCTAAGATCACAACAACTCAAACCCACAATGGCTCCACCACCAAAAAAGGTAACATCAAACATGCCTCCCAAAATTGGGTGTGACCACTAGAAGTAAAAAATAAATAGAATAGCAGGAGACATATTCTTCTCCAATAGAAGATATGTCTCTTGCATATTTCTTCTACGTGACATCTAAACTATAGGCACCACCGCACCAAACAGAACCCTCATCAGAAGAAGATCTCATCTTTGGTTCTATCAGCATGATAAAATTGTAATACCCCTTCTAAAATAAAGAATATGCCTCCGAATATGAGTTTCATGCACATTACCAAGGAACAGGAGGGTGTATGTGTAGGAACTGAGGATACAGAGGATAGTGTGGGTGTGTTTAGACCTAATATTTGTTCACGCCCCCTCAAAAAAAATATGTATCTAAGACTCATGTAAAAGTGATCCAGAAGTCCAAAAATAGATATGGAGGCCTCCCATATCCCTCTAGATGTCTCCTCTACTGATTTATCCTACATGACCATCGAGCGGTGGTTCAATTATCCAATCATCCTAGGCAATGGGGAAGGATGGAGTGACCTATGCCATTGGAAAGAGAATTCTACCTTGACCTTGGTAAAATCACCAGTATTTTACATCATGAATGAATCATGTCTTGAGATACATGTCAAGGATAATCCCCACATTAGGAAGCACCAAACTCTAGAAAAAAATTACAACATTCTGAAACAGCTGGTGGTTGTCCCAGTAAAGGTCTCAATCCTGGATGCACTTCATATTTAAAAATAACTTAGGGAGGAACTCATTGAATTCCCACATATCCCACATGAGTTATAGATAGAAGTCATTTCCACCAAGGTTTATTGATTGGATATTATGCCATCATAATTACATGTCTCCATACTATTTCCCTAACCAGGATTAGTAAGAGGTAATCTAAGGGCACATCAAGCACCAATATGTTTCGGGCAGACTTGATAATATCGATGTATGAAGGGATCTTATTTATAATGGTTCCAAGATCAACCTCATCTCGGTTCAAACCCTCTAATGTTTGGGGTATAGAGTAGGGGACCTATATCATATAAAGCTAATCATTCATGGGTATGATAAATATGAGAAAAAACCTCTCAAGAAGATCAAACTCAAAGCTCAGTTTGGGGATCTCAAATCTTACATTAAGTTTATGGTTATCTAGTAAGAAAAATAAATCAATGTACCAATCAAAAGGCCCTATATCCATGCACATGTGGTGGTACCTTCAACATTCCATCAATGTCTGAAATACCCCATCGATGGAAAGGTTAGTATACTACAAGGTGATAGAACCCCCTTCAATACTTATGAATCCACATATGCTGAATAGGATTCTATAAAAAGGGATGAAAATAACCAATGGTGGATAATGATATATAGGTTTCATCCCCCAATGACCTAGGGACCACCCCTAAAAATCCTTGTATTATGATTTAAAGTGACTATGTGCTACCCATAAATCTATTTGAGGTGATAGTCATGGTCCCATAGGTCCAATCCCCTCTTGTACCCAGTGGTAGTGTAGGAGACAATCAGATTTGGTATCTCTCTGTAATGAATCAGGAAATAGGAGACAATAATGTTTCTTCTCACGGCCTCTCTCACCTCAATAGTGATAGAGATTCCCACAGATTTTCGTCTCCATCTAAAAATGACTCCACATACTCATAACTAGAAAAAGAAGAGGATGGTCTCAAGAACTCCCATCCCATATTCAAGGAAGGTGTATCCTCCACCATTTATGAGATTTTTCAGGTGAATCTGGGAATATAAGAAGACCCACAACCTACATTAATTAGTGTTGGAATACCCCTAAAAGAGAAAGATATTTATATTTCATTTTTAAAGTATCACCAATATGTGTTCTCTTGGAACTATACCAAAATTCATGGACTGAATCCAGATGTGGTTATGCACCATCTCATCCTACCCGATGACCATTGAGGCTTTAAGAAAGAAGCTAGAATAATTCACCCCTCACATGCCACCAACATAGATTTGGAAGTTGAAAAATTAATCAGATACAACTATGCTTGAGATGTGAAATTAACAATATGGATTTATAATATCATACATGTCAAGAAAAATAATGGGATGATTAGGGTCTGTATTGAATTCAAAGAATTTAATCAGTGTTTCCCAAAGGATGATTTCCCATTACTGATCACAAAACTATTGATCGATGAAACTGCTAGCTTCTAAGACCTTTCCTTTATGGATGGGTATTCAGGGTACAATAAAATAAATATGGCCCCAAAATATGAAGAATTAACTACCTTCATAGTTCCTTAGGGTATATTTTTCTATCAGGTTATTCCCTTTGGGTTAATGAATGCTGGAACTACATATCAACATTTCGTACATCATATATTTAAGCCATTTTTTGGAATAATAGTCGAATGTTAGGTCAAATACCTGGTGGTAAAATATTGATAACGTTGTGATCAATTCCCGAATCTTAAAACAATCTTCCATAATCTATGATAGAATAGTCTGAATATGAATCCACTAAAATGAACCTTTGGGGTAACATCAAGTAAGTTCCTTGGATTTTTGGTGTTTCACCATGGAACCCAGGTTGAACCAAATAATACTAGTTCTATTTTAGTGAATTCACCCCCTATAAATCTCAAATAACTGAAGAGACTCCATTTTCACATCACCTACATTCAACATTTCATAGCCAACATGGCCAAAAAATCTCTCCCCTTCAACAAGATAATGAAAAAGGGATTCACATATCAAATAGGATGATGACTACCAAGAATACTTCGAAATTGTCAAGAATTATTTACTATACATATTTGTTCGGATGCCTCTGGTGGAAGGTATGACACTCATCTTATATGTGGACACTATAGAGTGCTCATTGGGTTCCCTCCTAGAACAGAAAAATTATATGGGGAGTGAGAACAGTCTCTACTTCCTCATCCAAACAATACTAGGTATTGATACTTGATACTATGATATCAAGAAGAACTACCTTTAACTTTTCTTCATAGTTAAAAGGATGAGGCATTACTTATATCACCATGAAGTACACCTGGTCTCTCGTATGGATCCACTTAAGTACATACTTAGTTTTCCTATGTTGACTGGGTGCCTAGACTGATGGGTGGTCATTCTATGGCAATAAAAAATTCAGTTTGTATCATAGAAATTAGTGAAAGGGAAATCCATTACTAATTTCTTAATAGCACATCATTCCCTAGATAATACACTAGTTTACACTAATCTTCCATATAGGGAGGTCTTATTTGACCATGACACTCCATGTACATGGGAAATGTATTTTGATAGAACCTTCAAAAGTCATGTTAGAAAAAGGATGGAAAATACTAGACTCAATCAGGTTACCTTAGGGATTGTGTTTATCTATATAGACAAAGTATTTTTCCCTACTCTTTATCACTATTCAAAGGATGCATGAATAATGAGGCAGAATACCAAGCCCTCGTTACTGGGTTGGAACTATCCCTACAACTTCAAATAGACTACCTAAATATTAAAGGGGAATCATAACTAGTGATAAAGTAGACCAATGGAGAATATTCCATCAAAAAGGAAGAACTGGTCCCTCTCACTAGCTACATTAGGAGAATGATGGTATATTTCCCTTTTTATCCCACATTACATCATGTTCCCCCATCACATAATGCTCACAATGACGCATCGGCTAATGCAACCACAGTCTTGGCTGACCCTGATAAAGAGCAAGAAATATTCTATATGACGCACCAAATAATGGTATCATCAGTCTTTGTCTATGATATGGAATAAATTAATAATGTAAACACCACCCCCAATGTGTGATGAACCAATATCCTCCCTTATATGGATGGATCCCATAATTGGTTACCTTTAAAACATGACTCTCCAAAAAGACCGAGTTGAAAGGGAATAGATTCAGAGTCGTGTAGTGAATTTAACCCTATAGAGTGGTCTAAATGGACATAGAGCCCTCTACAATAATGGATTCGATAGAATCCTCCTTAGATGCATAGTAGAAGGATATATTCTTGTCGACATGGAAGAAGTCCATGCAGGCTCCTATGGAGCCCATCAGTCTGGAATTAGGCTCTCCCACCAAATTAGGAAGATAGTTTATTATTGGAAAAACATGATACAGTACTATGTGGAATTCACTAAAAAAAATCATCTATTATAGATCCATGAAAACTTTATCGATCGGCCCCTAGAATTACTACATATAGATAAACATTCATTTCCATTTGCAATATGGGGAGTGGATGTTGTGGGGACATATCCCCCAACCAGAGCTAAGCTATTAAAGTACATATTTTCTACTATAAAATTCATTTAAAAATTGATGAGGAAATAACCCTCAAATAATTCAGCATGAATAATAACATCAACATTTTAAATTTCTACATCATCACCAGGTTTGAAGTCCCTCACACAATATTGATGGGCAAAGACACCAACTTATATTCTATGGAGTTGAAGAAACTATACCAGGAGTACAATATCGATTCCAATCACTCATCCCACCATCATGCAGTGGAAATGGATAGATGGAGGAATTTAATAAGACTCTATCAATTATACTCTATAAGATGGTGAAAAAGGATAAAAAGTCCCAGACGGACAAGATCCTCTATGCTTTATGGGCCTACTGTACCACCATGCATACTGCTACACAAGAAACCTCATACTCATTTGTGTATGGGGATGAGGTAGTGCTACCCATATAATTACATATTCCTTCAATCCTAATAACCATTTTTGAGTAGCTCTCAAATGATTAGAAATTGCAAAAGTGTATGGATGAATAGGGGTGTCTCGATGAGAACAGGTTGTGTACATTTTACAAATTTGAAGTCCATCATAATCGAATCGCATGAGACTTCAATAAGAAGTTTCACTTTTATTCATTCCTCCAAGGAAAAATAGAGTTGGGTCTTAGGGCCCCAATGATACCAGGCAAGAAGCCTCCAAATATGAAACCCAAATGGTAATGTCCTTACATCATACATAATTTCTTTCACAATAGCACTTACTCATTGGTCACAATTGATGGGGAGCATGTCACACACCCCCCCCCCCACAAATGTGAGGTTTCACAAGAAATCCATTAAATAGATTTCATCAAGCACCCATCATCCTGACCAAATGATGTTAAACTATATTAAGTCTTCCTGGTTTTATTACATTAAACTACACATGTTCTTCCTAACGACATGAAATTAAACTGTACAAACACGTCCTGGTTTTATGATGTTAAACTACACAATTTTGTTCTAATCATGCGATGTTAAACTATACTCAACTCATCCTGGTAGAAATATGTTAAATTACATAGAATATTATGTACTGACCACATGAAATTAAAAAATACAGAGATTTCCTGGTTATATGACGTTAAACTACACAAGTTCATCCTGGCGACATGAAGTTAAACTATATGGTGACGTCCTTTTATATGGTGTTAAACTACACAATTCCATTATAATCACACAATGTTAAACTTCATTGAAGTCATCCTACTAGAAATACATTAAACTAAATATCATCTTATGTCCTAACCACATGATGTTAAACTTTACAGAGACATTCTAGTTGTATGATGTTAAACTACACAAGTTCTTCCTAACCACATGATGTTAAATTGTATGGAGATGTCCAAGTTGTATGACATTAAACTATGAATGTTCTTCCTAACCACATTATGTTAATTTTTATGGAGTCATACTTGTTTTATGATGTTAAAATACACAATTCCTTCCAAATCACATGATGTTAAATTGTATGAAACTCATCCTCGAAGTAATATGTTAAACTGCATAGCATCTTACGTCCTGACTACATGATGTTAAACTATAAAAAGATGTCATGTTTTTATGATGTTAACAAAAAAAGTTCCTCCTTGAAACGTCACATTAAACTATACAAAGACGTCCTGTTTGTATGACGTTAAACTACACAATTCTTTCATGACCAAATGATGTTCAACTATATAGAGATGTCTTGGTTGTATGATGTTAAAGCACACAAGTTAGTCCTAACCACATGACATTAATCTATATGGAGACATCCTAGTTGTAGGACATTAAACTACACAAGTCCATACTAATCAAATGAAATTAAATTGTATAAAACTCATCCTGGAAGAAAGATGTTAAATTGCATAACATCTATCATCCTAACCACATTATGTTAAACTATACAAATATGTCCTAGTTGTATGATGTTAAACTACACAAGTTCTTCCTGACCATATGATGTTAAAATGTATTGAGACATCCTGGTTTTACGACATTAAACTAATCATGTTCATTCTAACCACATTATGTTAAACTATATGAATATTTCCTAGTTGTATGATGCTAAACTACACAAGTTTATCCCAATCACATGATGTAAAACTATGAAGAAACCATCCTAACAGCATGACATTAAATTCAATTTCATATTACATTCTGACCACATGATGTTAAACTATATGGAGACATCCTAACCACATGAAACTAAACTTTATAGAGAATTTCCTCACCACATGACATTAAAATGCATGGGAAACACTATCTCACTGATGACTCACTGCATAAGAGCCACATCTGTGTGAAGTAAGGATGAGATTCCCCCTTCCACGTGTGAGAGTTTGTTGCATATAGGGAATATCTTCATACAATTACTACGTGTGTCTTGATTCCATCCATCACAGGATATGTAGTGACACCCAAAACACAAGTATTGGTTCCAGCCACAATCTTCCAATTTCTTTCACATCAGGTGATCCTCATCCTCACTGTATGACATTAAACTAGACAACTGATGTCCTTTCTGCACGAAATTAAACTTCATGGGTTTTATAGAACTACATGTGGATTCATTCTCATTACAAATGAGATATATAGGGATTCCTAAATCCTATATCTTGGTCCATCTACCACATGATACAAAATTTCCATATCCTATCCTTAATTTCCTCTTCATGGTGAGAGGAACCCTTTCCATTCCTTGTTTCTCACACCGATCATAGCTCACATGAGCTTAGGAATTTTGATGTGGAATCCCTATCATGAACAAGGAATATCATCTCACAATATTTTTATCATAGTCCTAGATGAAAGAACTTAAAATGTACACAATGATTCCTCATCACATTATGTTAAATTTCATGGTTGATGTCTCTTTCCTAAAATAAATCCGCATATTCCCATGGACGTCACCATAGAGTACCAATATCATTGGTTTTGATCTCCCATCACACATATATTCAAGAAATATGTGTGAAATTAATCCTACAATCATAGGATATGTAGTTATTCCTGAACATCCAACCCTAGGTCCAGTCGCAACAAATGAAAAACATATCCCCTCCCTGCATATAGATCAGAACTTCACGAGGATATTTCTCAAGAACTACGTGTGAATTGATTAATTTCATCATAGAATACATAGTGACACCCAGGTCTCATGTCTCAGGCTCAGCTGTAACATTCCCTTTTCATGTTAGGAACTCATTATCCTTGCCACATGACGTTAAATTGCACGGTTTCTCAAGAACTAGTGTGGCTTGATTCCTATCATCATGGGATATGTAGTGACACCTAGATCTCCAATCCTTGGCCTAGATATGACAATAAACAGAAACAATACCCACATCTATGTGCGGATCAAACCTATGTAGAGTTTTTCTAGTTTAAGAACTATGTGTGGCTTGATTCTTTCCATCAAAGGATATGTAGTGACACCCGAATCTCAAATCATGTGTCCATCTACAAAAATCGATAAAGGAAATTCACCCCAACTGTATAGAGGTTGAACCATACAAGACCACTTTTCCGGTATATGATTCAAATCTACATATGGCCTTCTTGTGCATGTAATATCTATTGCACAATTTTTCACATCGATTCCCATGTCCTTACCACATAACATTAAACTAAAAGGAAAACTTCATGGTTGTGTGACATTAAAACTGCACAAAACAATGTCCTTATTTCTTGATGATAAACTGTAAGGAAACTTCCTTACCGCATGATGTTGAACTTCAATGAAAAAATATTAGTCATGTGAAATTAAAACTACACAACAAAAAATGTATTTAATGCATTTCATTAAATTTCAAAATAACATACTTACCTAAAGACAATAAACTTCACGGAAAAATTCATTACCTCATGATGTTAAACAACATGGAGAAAAATAAATCTCCACTATATGAAGATAAACTATGTAGGCCATCACCCATTTTTAATCCCTTGCCAAAGGACAATGAAATCCTTACCCTTTTCAGAAAAATTAAGGGGTGATTTCATCATCTTTTAAGAACCTCAATCCATAAATCATAGTTCATGTCTCAAGTGTGTCAGGTTTCAAAAAACCTTCCATGGTCCTTGGAAAAGATACCCCACTTCAAAGGACACTTTGTTTGACTATTCATGTATTCTTATGGATCTGTCATATGCATCTATGGTTTTCAACCAAATGTGTCACTATACAAAAAGGTATTTTCAATCTTTGTGAGCCCTGACATCATTGTTGAAGAACTCAACTCCCTAGTGTTCTCTGAACTACTCCCAATATGATTGTACCATATCATTACTCATGTCCTGATAACCTTGATCCATGAATTGAAATATTTTCATCTCCTGCTCAGAATGATGATGGAGTACTCTTTACCCTAGTTATCCTAATGAGGATCTTTTATACCATCCCCCGTATTAGGTCTTGTGCATCATAACCTTAAACTACCTACACTTTGGTCAAATCTGTATGACCTTAAACTATAGCTTATCATGGACCAAATTTCAAGACCTTAAACTGCTAGTAAAGGAGACACAAATCTTGTCAGGTTGAAAACCTACAAAGGTCAACCTGATAAAAATTCAAGTATTTACTCACAAAACTCTTCATATATAGAGTTTAGGAAAAAAATATGGTGCAAATAAATAAGGCATAAAGCTCATAGGACCAACTCTATATCCCTATTAAAATCCAATCAATTATCTTTTACCTAAAAGGTTGATGAAAAAGTTATATTATTGATTTTTTGCATCACATCACCATGAGAATATTTTTGCTTGGTGGTGACACAACTTTTAAACTTCTTAAAACCTTATTGAATATTACACTTTACACAAATCACACTTCATGATTTCAGCACCTCAGATCACTATAAATCTTCCATGGCCCTTGGAAAAGGATACCCATATTCAATGGACCCTTTTCTTAATTATTCATGAATTCTTATGGATCCTACATATGCACCTATGTTCATCAACCAAATGTGTCACTCTGCAAATTGGGTTTTCCAATCCTTTTGATCCCAAACATCACCATGGAATAACTCAGCACCCTAGTGTGTTATGATTCATTCCCAATATGACTATCCCTAACCATCCTCATGAAATGATCACTTTAGACCATTATTTACAATCTCCATACCAAACTATTCAAGAAAATTCAACATCCTTAAAATTACATAACCATGTTTTGTACCCTTTATCAAGGTCAGGATGTGAAAATCTATTCCCAAACCTTTTATGTACCACACTTTGTTATTAGAACCACAAAGTGTAGGGCTTGAGCTTCATAATTTGAGATCTGAACTTCCCTATGGTGCCATAATCCTTCCTTGATAGCTTTCTTCCCACACCCAACCTCATCATAAATACATTTGAGTCTTCATAAATCATTCATGGTCATCAGAAGTTAGTGGAGATCATCTTTTCTTGGCTATTATATTGATGCATAAGGGCCTTGACCTACCAACTAAAGAAATATCCTCCTTGTAAGAAAGAAACATAAATCATTGTGGGCCCTAGAAACACCGCGGTGGAACCTGTCACCTTAGGGTGTTATGGGTCTTCCCTAGAAGGTCTTCCCAATACCATATTCATGAACTAAATATTTTGGGTTATGACTTATATCACCCATAATTATACTATCCAAGTGGAAATACCATACATAGTATTCCACCTGCAACCGATATTACCCCCATAAACCTTCCATGGAGCATGGAAAAGAGTGGAGAAACCTATGTTTGGTAATTTTATCGATGCATAAGGACATTGACCAACCAACCAGAGGAATATCCTCCTTACAGAAATAGATCTCTGATCCTCATGATCCTTGGAAACATAACAGTATAAATCAATACCCTAAAGTGTTTTGGGTCATTCCTAGCATGTATGCACCATATCCTAAGATCATCAATCAGGTTCAAGCTAAAATACTCTAAACTATAGCAATAGAAGGTTCAAGGTTAAAGACCCTAAACTAAAACAATATAAGGTTCAAGATAAAAGACCCTAAAGTAAAAAAAATTAATGTCTGAGATAAAAGACCCTAAATTAAATAAATACAATGTATGAGATAAAATACCCTAAACTAAAACAATATAAGTTATGAGCTAAAAGACCCTAAACTAAAGAGATAGAAGGTATGAGATAAAAGACCCTAAACTAAAACGATATAAGTTCTGAGATAAAATATCCTAAAATAAAGTGATAAAAGGTCCTAGATGAAAGACCCTAAACTATAGTGATATAAGGTTTGAGATAAAATTCCCTAAACTACACTATATAAGGGATTTATTTTGAAAAAATTGACAAGCTTGTAAGGCCCTCTATATATCCTTGGAAAAAATCAAGCTACTCTCACGAATCCTATTAGATTTAGAAAAAGATAAAGCACTCTCCCTCTGGGATGTGAATTCTACCCAAACTACCCTTCATGAATCATGAAATATAAAGATAGATGGAGTATATATATTAGTAAGGAATCTCATGGTGGTGGGAATTTATGTGAACTTCTCAAGAAGAATTTGTTAGAATTATAATATTCATATCCAGATATTCAGGTTTACATGATATTATCTAAAGGATGGGTATATTTGGTGGTTCAAATAGAATCAGATCAATGAAAATTCATTCACATCATGAATGAAAGAAAGAAAAACTATACAATAAAATATATATTTCAAAAGATCCATTCATTAATAGCATGCTAGAGGGGGAATCTCCACATTTTGGAGCCTCTCTATGAATCTCATCAAAAATGGAGTGTATATCAATGGAATAACTACAATAAGATTTGATTGGCTTCACTATCCAAGTAGGAAAGAGTCTAGAAAGAAGATTTAACTGAATACTAAAGTGTCGCTTGACCATCCTCTTCTTTTTCTTCCCTAGGACGGAGAGTCTGGAAAAATTTAGTGAGCTCCTCAAATCTCTTTCGATCAGTTACCAATGAGGATGATGATGTTGAAATATAAAACCTTAGGCATGAAATGATTTCATCATATATATATATATATATATATATTCATGGTCTAGGAATCCATCCTAGGGTTTAAATTTAGATATAAAATGGAAACTCTACTCTAGTTCCTCCAACGCATCATTCATCCTCTTAGTATAGGGAGCTTCATCTATAAAATTATGTAATCCTCCATCATTTGTGGGAAAATATTTATGATTCAGGATAATTTTATTCATAATTTGGTATAGTGGTTGTCAATCAAAACGACCCACCCCAATTCATTAAATAGATAATTAAGACATTCTGCTTAGTAATGAAATGTTTCCAAATGAATCTTGGTAATCACAGTGTGGATATTCTTTCAAATCATCCTAAGTCGTATCTGAGCTCATGTGACTAATGGGATGGGTGCACCAAGATAAGGATTGTCTAGATGAGTAGGCAAGGAAGCAGGAGAGGAGGCTCCATATATCCTCCCCTCAACAGATGCATCACCCATTTCTTGTATCGAAGGGTTGATTTCCTCAAAAAATTCACTCCCATTATCCAGATAGTCATCACCAAGATAAGGGAGATTCCTCAAAGTCTATCCCAAGTCTTAAATAAACTCCATTGTTTCCATAGATAGAGGGGTTGGTGAGAAAATGGATTTTTTAAATGAAGGATTAATTGTCCTAGCACACCACATGGATAGGATGCTACCCAAGATTGGGAATAATCCTAATTAGAAATGGTGGGAGAATCAACAGATAGAAGAATGATCTCATTATCACTGTCTTCATCTTCCAACATCATCCAAAACTATTGAATGATCCCAAGGTGTCACCATCCTCAAACACCAGCTGAATGATGATGAGAGAACCTTTGGGTGTAGCCCAACTAATGATAAAACTGATAAAGTTTATATGGATCACAAAAAACCAATTCATCCATCCTAGCTGCAAGAATCCCATCTTTAAGGGAGAACTTGTACGACATTCCTTCAAGATAGTCGCAACCATTGTCAATGATCAGCCTATTTGGTGTGGTAAAAGGGGATATCAGATCAAATTAACACATATTTAACCTTATGAGAGCATAATGAAGTATCCCCAACCCTATATATATTCAATAATTGGGGACAAGATAAGGCATTGAGGATCTTGGTGTCATTTTAGTATGTGTAGAAATAGAAAATATCCCCTATCCATCCAAATAAAAACTATAAAGGACCACTTATCCTATAGGGAGTGTTTCCTTATTGAATGTGGCCAAAGATTTAGTACAGGAGTGAAAGGGTTGGAAGCTCTAGATTAAGGAAATTTCATTCCTCTAGGTGCATCACCATTACTAGAATACTAACCTGGATCCCAAAATGTACATCCCTAGCTGGGAAAATCGATTTGTTCTTGAACATGGACATAAAGACCTCTATCCTAAGGCTCAGAGAGATATCTAAATTCACTTGATATCCCCATTAATTATGATCCTTAGATTCCAAATTGGCCCAATATGAGCTAAAAATATCGTGAAATTGTTTGGAAGGCCACCCATGGGGGCATATAGCAGTTCGACTAACCCCACTAAGACAAAGAAAAATGTTGATCCAATATTTGAAGGAGATAAGTGATTACATAGCCAAATACTTAATCAGCTTCTCCTTCACAATTATGATTGTGTCCCTTTCCAAGACTAGAGTCTAAAAAGGGTCATCCTAGGCATCTTTTTTAGTGATTAACTCATCATACATCTCTTTGAGAGGGGGGATCCCACCCAGTTGGTAGATATTCCATAGGCTGATTCCCACCTCACCATGGGATATATGGAATGATTTGGTTCTAGAGAACCAATATCTAACCAATTATCGAATAAGATCAGGTTGGAAATAGATAATAAATTGGTAATTCCAAACTAATTCATAAATATAGATCATATAAAACTGGCCAGCAAACTTGAAGTAGCTTTTCCTGGCCCAGAATGGTCACGACCATTCATCACAGAAATTACTACCAGGATGAATATCCAATTTCAAACTTTATCCACTACTCAGATGTTTCATAGAAGAGATTAATATAATTGAGTAGATCTGATAGATGAGATGATGAGTGAAATAACAACCATCCGGACCCATGGGATAGTTTTCCAACATATAAGACAACCCTTGGGATCAAACTATAACCAATCGGTCATCCTTGGAAATTCTCATCAGAATACATTCAATAGAGCTGGAACCCAGAAATACAGAATATTGAATTCTGAAGGAGGAATAATAACATCATCTAGTAAGCCAAACCTATATAGGGGAAGCTGGTGTGATAAATGATAATTTTGAAGCTCAAATAGAAGAATTCATTTTGGTATATTTTCATTAGAATCCACATGGTGTCGAGGGTTAGAATTGTGATTCATAGGAATCATGGCCCTTTGATTAGTGAATTAGAGGAACATTGTTAAGATATAAAATTCATCATAATAGAAGTAAGTGGTATATGTATGATAGATGAAATAAAATCATACCAAAAGAAAGACATAAAATTCCATTAAAATTATGGGCATCTCATGAATTGGTGGGTCTTTCGTAAATCACATGAAGGACATAAAGATCACATGGTCCCTAAAGATATCACAAATTTCATAAACCCGCAAAGAATCATGTATCCTCATGACCAATCAATGACTCATGAACACATGACTCTATCATGGTCATGTGATCTGTATAATAGTCAAAGGATCATGCGATCAATATAGAAGATCCCAAAAAAAACCCATAAGATGATCGCATCCCCACAACCAAAGTTCAAACAACTACTAAAATTTGGTTCATGACTATTTCAATTAGGAACCTGGGAAAAGGGTGTCTTATGAAGAAATTCTCACAAAAAGGACTCACAGTGAGGTCTCTCCATGGGTTCTTGAGGGAGGGTCTTATAACAAGGACACATGATGGAAGTAGGGAATAGGATATTTGTAGAATCAAGTAGAATAGTGAATGAATCCACCCTCTACTCCCCTATATATAGGTAATACCTTGGAATATAAAATGTCACCCAAAAGACCAAGCATTACCTAGGACACCGACTTGCGATATCACCAAATATATAAGTAGGAATTTACTTTCCTCAGAACCGAGCCCTTGTCCCCATGGATGTCATTCCTAGGGGGCATTTATTGAAATCTTCTAAATGAGCATCATAAATTTTACAAAGGAATAAAATACCTGAATATGGGTATTATTTTCCCCACAAAGAAAATTAAGAAGAAGGTGGTCGAGATCATGTGAATTGTGTGATCCCCCAAGAGACACATGATCGCATGACCAACAAAAGGTCACACGGATGGTCAAGCGCATCGCATAGCCTAAGGAAGGTCCCATAAATTCCCTTAGAAAATTTCTTATCCTCTTTAAATGGTTCCTCATACAATCATTGATCATGCGACAGTAGCCAGATAAGCTCCCCCAAGTCAAGTGGCTTGTCAACCGTTGAATTCCTGATGAACCATATAAATCCCCTTTGAAAATAGGGGGAAAATATCCAAAATACGAGATCCCCTTGCAATCATAAAACTCATGTGATGAATCACTGATAGGGAGAATTATTTTCCTTGAAAACACTTTAGAAACCCATGAAACCCCTAGGTCTTTGAAAAATAAATGAAGGAAATAAAATCTAGAGAATTAGGGAGTTTATTGTGATCATAAAAATCACACAACATGCCCCTAAGATCTAAAAGAAACTACAATCACCTAGAGACAAAAATTCCTCATCTCATGAAAGACCGATTGAATATCACCCTCATCACTTGAAGGGATTTGGACATGTCCAGATGACCTCACGCACACCCTTTGTCTCTATAAGGGAAAACATGTGGATTTTCCAATGAAATGATCATGAATCTCTACAAAACCCTTTGTTGGTCACATGACATGTCACCAAGAGGTAGAATGATTGTCTTAGAAAACACTCATACAACCTCGTGAGATCCCTAAACTTTTTAAAATAAAATAATGAAATAAAATAGAGACATTACATGAGCCTCTCACGGTCATAAAACTCTTCCAACACAACTAAGTCGTCTATATCATGGTCTCTCTAGACCCTTCAGCAAGCTAGTTTGATTTCACGAAGGCCCCTAGGTAATCCATCCTTGTCTCATAAAATATAATCTAAAATTCACCTAAGATCATGCGATGTCCTTTTAATAGGCATCATAATCTCATGGAGGCACATGAACATGTCATTTACAAAATATAAAACCCCCTTGGAATATCCATATGATTCAAAAATACCCCCTTAATGGGAAATATTTCAATAAAGGATTCATTTAAGGGATGATATCACAGTCGTTGAATATCATGCAATGCCCCTAGAATGATTTATGTTAGGAACATGAGGAGTGCATGATGCTGAATCCCTCCACCAACTATATCCTAGATTTATGTGATACACACCACACAAAGCGTATAATAGCCAGCATGGTGAGGCATATAAATCCCCCACCCCAGCATTAAAAATGTACTCTTCTGAGCCTAGGCACATATAAACTTTTCCAAGGAACCTCATACTGGCACACCCATGAACTAGAGTGAATTTTTCAGAGTGGATGATCTCATGATTGGAAAATATTTCCATTAGGAAAGATTTTGGAAACAACCAGAGCGATCATGAAGCATGCATAAACTACTTTGCATGATCATTCATAGATCATGTAAAGGACTTCAAGTGGATTATGTGAAGAACATCCTGCATATCTGCTAAATCATGAAAGACTCAAAAAAATATAACACTAGATAAATATAAGTAATTAGAAATGAAAGGATGTAACAAAGACTAAAATATGGGAAACTTATGTGAAGAAAATACATGTTGATCCTTGTGTGCTTCTTGTGAACTGCCCAGGACATGCAACAACATAAGGAAATTTCACCCATATCTCAAAACACTCACTTGGTATACTATTTAGATTGTAAAAAGTCCTATTAACATGTCAAAAAACCACATGGAGCCCCCTAGTCTCATGAATCCCTCTGATCTCACCACCCAAACCTTATAGTGTGCTTCAGACATGTCACCTAACTCATATGGAGGCAGTATCACATGTTAGCTAAGTATCTTGATAGCACCAATTCATGTCAACTTACTCTCACGATGACCTCTGGGAATGCAATTAAAATATTGTGATGTCCCTAGACATGTCATCCTGGATCATGTGTCACCCTCTAGACATGTCGCATTTACTCTCATGATTCCCTTCAAGCGTGTCATCCAAACTTTCACGGTGACAATAGGGCATGTCACCCAGATCATGTGACGCCCTCTAAGAATGTTGACCAAGATCATGTGATCGCTTCTAGGATTATCCATATAGGTATCATGATGTCCTTTGTACAAGTCATCCTTGATCATGTGATGAACCTCAAACATTCCATCCAAGATATGTAATGTCCCTTGGACAAACCAACTAGATCATGTGACTAAATTTGGACTTGTCTGAAATATAACCCGATGTGTCCACACATCCTATGACATGTCAAACTAAAAATTAAATCATATCAAGAAAGAAATTAAGCATGTCATGTAGGCAAATAGGCCAGATCAAATGGGAATCCTGAAGCTTGATAACTTTTTACACCCTAAATGTGTAACCCCTAATCAGAATGGAAACCATAGTATGTATGTCCCAATAAACCGAACTATTGTAACTCTGATTCCTAATATAATCAGGAAATGTAGGATTCCATTCCATAGTCCAACCACTGTATTAATAATTCAAAAGGAAGCCCCGGTACAAAACTTTTGCATCCACAAATACTATGACTGGTTATTTTCTGTCCTTTGTTTCTCACACCAAGAATAGCTTATATGGTCTTAGGGAGTCAAAATGATCATATCATTCTGGCCTCTATCAGAGTAAGGGTTACCTTAGAGTGTGATCCTCAATCAGTGGAAGAATACAATGTGTCCCACATATAAGGTAAATTTCATTGTGTTCTCCCCCGACCAATTGAACTACAAGGAATATTATTCTTACTATAACTAGGATATGTAGGACACATTACTAATGCTTGATCCTGAACTCAAATGGGAACCCACCATCGTGAAATCCCCTCCATGCCTCTTATATTTAAACTATTGGGATGCAATCATTCCCATGGTTTGACCATTCTACCTCATCCATCAGTAGACTAAGATGGCAACTGAACTATGATGACTCTGATTCTTACTATAACTAGGATACGTAGGATAACTTCTTAAGGCCCATGCTCCATTTTAAAACAACCCAAGAAAAATCCCAACACATAATTTCTACATCCATATGTAGTGAGGCTGATTTCTTATTATCCATTATTTATTACATTGAGCATGGATCATGTGGGATTAGGGAGTTATGATGGTCACCTCATTCACATCATGAATTTCCAATAGGTGGGGAAATATCAGCATGTAATCCTCAATGAATGGAATGATATAAATATTTCTTATATAAGGGAATCTACCTTGGGGCCAGTACCAAGGGTGTGAATGAACTATGATGACTTTTAGTCCTCTTATAACCAAGATGCGTAGGTTGTCTCATTGAGACTCATGCTCAAATATTCAATGTTCAATTTCTCACACATATTTTCTTTCTGTGTGACATTAAAATACATGGTTTTTAACAAATTAAGTGGGTTTTTATTCTGGTAATAAATATGATACATAGGATGCCTAATAATGTCTCAATCCTCTCCTTATATTTTAATCGTCTACCTGCATGGCAGAAAATTCCGAAGTGCCTAGTTATAAAGATTTAGAATAAAATTATATATTCATTACTGGGAAATGGATGAAGAACCTTGGATACATATATATAGATTCAATAATGATATCACATTCTTCTTATAGACATAAAAGGAGTGAACCTGTGATCATTTTGAGTTAACCTACAATCATTTTGAGTGAACCTACAATCATTTTGAGTGAACCTACAATCATTTTGAGTGAACCTATTATCATTTTATTTGGGTAACCTATCCCATATATGGAATAGAAAGAGATTATAAAACATTTCATAAATCTATAATAGATTTCTGGAGTATGTAAAAAAAATATACCCAAAAGGATGTGATGATCTCGAACTCTCATCCTATTGACCAATGCAATTTCCTAAGAATTATTGGGTCTGAACCCATAAGTGACCACCTTCCCTTGGAAATCAGTTCTGTACCTGGTTATGGATTAGGGAACCATTGATATTTTCCATTAAGAATGAAAATGGTAACCTGATGATAATGATTTTTCAATAAAAAAACCCTCACAATCAATCATAAGTCTTAACCGAATCCACATCAGGGAGGGTTTTCCAATCATCTTCTTCTCCGTAAAAACAACGCACCAAAAACAAAGGGAAACAGGTCTAAAGATTAGTACACAAGTAAGGCCGACCCATATGACTACCCAATGTAACCCAAGGGAACACCAACTCAGATAGAAACCATCACTCGACTCCCACGCATGACCACAACCCTATTTAATAGGGGAAATAAGGTACAACCCAATTTCTCACTCATTCACACTAAGGGTACTCCACGAATAGTTCCACACCCCAGGAAAAGACACCTACCACCTAAAACATCCACCAAAGAAGACCAAATAGATTAGTTCGGGAAAGGGGAACACCTCACAACACACTTAAAACATGTTAGGTAAATAAAACAAGGTCTACCGTCAATAAGGTACACCAAAACATGAGATACACTTACCTCATAGAAACTAATACTAACATACAAGGTGATTTACTGGGGATACCTTCATGTGATCATTCCATAAGAAAGGTCTCATGACACTCTAAGATCATCATAACACATAGCTAGAAATTCACAATTCTCATGAAACATTTAGGAGTAATCAAAAATTCATAAAAGTTATTGGAAATGATTTCCAAAGCTAACTAGAACACAAGATAGGAATCCAACATCCCAAACACAATCAAAGGAGGCAGGAAAACAACCACTATAATTGTAACTATTATCAAAACTCACCCCCACTAGGAGGTGAACTAATAGGAAAATGACTGAATCACCCCATGCTCTACAAGCCTCTAGATGCATGAAACTTTCATAAAGTTCAAACCTCATCATCACTAATATAATAAAATATTAAATCATCATGGGAGAGCCACAGCTTACTAGTACCTGCTACCTGTACAAGGGAGTACCAAACCTAGACATGATCCAATAAATCCCATCCTTAAAAATTTATTTTGAAATTATTTAATGGAATATATCATCAATACCTAATTAAATTTTCTCTAAATTTTAGAGGAAAACATAAATTAGAAAACCCATGAAAAGGGATGAGGTATTAAATTTCTTTGGGATGGTGAAATAATTAATATCCACCATGGATAGATAGGGAAGTTTTGGGTAAAAGTAAAGGGAATATAGGAATCCTCCTCAATTTTAGACCAACAATAGTAGAATACACTAAAGGGATATAGTTTATTATATTTTTAGATAAAACCCAAAATTTACCAATAAAAACTGGCTTTAGAATCTATTGAGTAACTAGTGGAATTACACTAGGTAACCGGTGGCTGACTATACACCCAAATATGATCCACTAGTAAGCCACTATCTTATCCCACTTTTCTTTCACCCCTAAAATGGAATTGGGTACCTGGTTCCTCACAATAGAGTACCTTGTGGAGTATGCTACCATATGACAACAACACCACCTTATGAAAACCTAATAATTCTATCAATTAGCTCTAATATCTATAATCCCTTTAAAAATAAACATTAAATTAACCTTAAACACTAAATATTTGAAAAAAATCCAAAAAATCAAACCATCCACAGCTCTTGTTCTAGTGGAGACCAGTTTCACCTAGCTTCATGGACCCATAATGGAATGGGTAATTATAAACTCCCAATGATGAGACTTTATATCCCTCAGATAAATCCTTATATGTATCTAGTTTACCACTCCTATCACCAATATCTAAGGTCCACCCCTCACCTCTAAACTTTAACTAGATACATGTTTATAATCATCTTATCCAATCAAAAGAAATGTGTCTTTATCTAAAATCCTCTCAATCACATTCAACAAATACAACATTCATATTTCAAATTGAAGTTCAAAGATAAGTGTAAGATCACCGATAGGGGGAGGTTTTGAATTAGTGATCCATTTATTTTATGAATTATTATCTTAAAATTCAACCTCTGGAACTTATTATAGTTTATTATCCACTCAAAGATATAGTATAACCTCACCCCATATGCATAAAATATAAACAGAGATAAACACATGATATTTACAAGGTTAGGTCAATGTGAGATACTCCTTTACAAGTTGGTTATACACCCCAACATGGATTCTACACTAAATTAATAGTATTACAAAGTCACATATAGTAGATATTAATACCCCCTTGAAATAATTCCTCTAATTGACCCTGGTTTTACCTCCCCCCAACAAAAAACACTTATGACATATTTGGATATACCACCCATTTTTTCTTCTTTTCTCCTATTTATTCCCAACTTGTTATACCCCCAATCCCTAAGACTCTTTAGAAACTGGTAATATCCCCCACCTACAAGCTCTTCCTTCTTCTTTTTTAATCCGGTGTAGAAAGGTCATATTCTTTATATAGTCTTCCCTCACAAAAAAATTGGATATCCTTTTACTATATAAAACTTCTTAGATATATTAAACATCTCTCTAAAATACTTCTGGACTCAAAACAACCTCCTGATCTTTGAAATACTTCGATATACCCAAACCACAACAATCTAGAACATTATTTGTAAATACTTATTATCATAAAAGTTTGTCTGGTAAAACATTATCTTGTATTATTTTTCAAATTCCCCTTGGTCTTGTGTGCTATGTCTGATACACATCCTAATAATGAACCTTGGTCTGATGCTCCTATGTCTGAATCACCTTTTTTAGATGGTCCTTCTTCATCTGGTACTCAGTCTATATAGTTATTATCTATTTAGTGGATCCCTTTCTGAAGCTCTTCCATCTAGTTCTCCTCTTATTCAACCAAGTATAATATTTTTTGGAAACTCTCATTGTTCTCTCTAAAAAAATTATTAATTTATTTCTAAATTAATTGAAACACCTCTCAAAGATCTAAGAAAACTTTATATGGTAATACTTATTCAAAAAATCAAGGAGTATGTGTGGGATCCAATATTGAATTTACCACTAAAATCAATTTTCATTTGACCACCTTCTAATTATCTAAAAGTTTGGAGTAAAAAGTATTCATTATAACTTTCTCAAATATCATTATCACCAATATTCTTCAAAAAATACTTATATATCAGATAGATTTATGAATGTTGAAATAATTACTCAACATCAACATAATTATTGACTGTTAAAGGGTATGTAAACTTCCTCAAGTATCTTTCTAATGTAAAAACTATCATGTTTCTTTCTATAGTAGAATTAAAAATATTTCCTTCATATATAACATCTAAAATATTTCTATTTTGATTATTTAAATTTGATAAACTTGGTTTGGTAAACTCAAGTTTTATCTATATAGTGTTATTTACATGTTTCCTCCATCTGATAGAATCATATAATTTCATCTGGTATGATATATCAGGAAGCCTCTATCTGGTACAACATTATACTTTTCTCCATCTGAAAAACTTTTCATTTTCCCCAATCTAGAGACCACATAGAAATTCTCCATATGGTTCTCATTTATCTTATAATCTCTTAAAAGTTTTTATAGTCTTCTCTATATGAGGAAATTTTGAAGTTTTTTCTGGTGAAACTTATACAAAAGTTTATCTGATAAAAAAATTCTATATCCAGTACATTCTCAGACTTTCCTTCATCTGATAATATCCTTCAGATCATTCCACAGTTGTTCATATAATAATAACTGTAGAGATCGAACTTAGTTTATTACCATCCTTATGAACTTAATCTGGTAAACTTTTTTTGTTTATATTAGTATTTCTCTTCATAAACTCTTCATAAATGAAAATTTTTACAGTTTGAAACTTCTTCATTTTATAACATTAACTTTGTACAAACTATCAATGTTAAGAAAATTTATGAGTGGAATTCAACTTTAACCATGAGAACCTTTTAGTAATCATTATGATAGAAACATTTTGGATCATCGAAGAATTTTGTAGATTAATTATATTTCCATAATCTTAGCAACAAATATTTTATCAAATATCTTCATGTAACTTCTTCTACAAACACATATTGACATATTGAAAAAAAATGAAACTAACACACTTTGGACTAAAAATCTACCCCTTTGAGTTTGTTTTCAATATCCCTACACATATTTGAAGTTAATATGTGTGCTTAATTATTTCTCCCCCATATGTGTGTGCATTTTATTTCACCCCTTTATTGACAATCAAATTAAAAGGGAAACATAGGGTTCATGTCAACTTTATTTCATCTCAAAATCCTAAAAACTTTACTCAAGAGATGAATATTATCACATGATTCTCTAAAAAATATCATTTAATTAGAAAACTCTAATTCTAAATGGGTGAACCTGGTATAGAAAACAATAATGTATAATCAAGGTGATCAATGTTGCCTAAAATAATTATTTTACGTAATACTTTCCTCAAGCTCATTCCATCATCTTTATATATAGGGATATCTGAGTAGGTTTGTTAATATAAAACCTACACCCATCTCAACGAACATGTCAAAACAATTCAATTTTATAAACAAAACTCCCCATGTATCTCATCTTTCTCAACAATCATCAATCCTCCTTGAATATCAGTTTGATACAACCAAGGAATGTGTGACAATTAAACCTCATATTCAACTTAACTTCCCCTAAAGGGTCTCACTACATCCTTCATCATGGTTATTGGAATTTTATGAGATATATTTCACTTATATCTTTAAAACCAATATATCACTCAGCTAGATCTTCCACTTATTATACTTTAAATCCCTACAAGTTAGTTCAAATAAAAAATAATAGTAATTAGGGGAAACCAAAATGTTCCTTTTGATAACAAAAGTATTATCTTAGAATATAATTATTCTTCTTCTTATAATTATAATGGGATATTATTTATTCCTTTTGATCATCTTTCAAAAAAATTATAATGTATTTCTTCTCATTTATTGATTATTCATATGAATCTACCATATTCTTTCCAATTTTTTAAATATCTTTATTCCATGCAGTTTGCAACAACCTTATCATGATTTATTCTTAGGATTGTAGGATTATAATAAAATATTTAGTACCATGTCTTTATTATTCACACCTCTTACATTTATTCTATATCATAAAACCACTAGTTTTAGATATCTTATCATCCAAATTATTCTCATTTTATATGACCAGTATTATTCCTTTTTTTAGCAGGATTTTTCGGTTCCTTCATATTTATAGCCTTAGTTATTTTATTAGGATAAATAACTATGAACTATTTCTTTACTTTTCAACTTATTTAGGATTCTAACATGACTAACTCGAATCATTAGAATTTTTCTCCCTTTGATGTTTCTTTTCCTCTGCATCTTTTTTTCTTGAAAATTTCATTCTTACCTACTTATCATAGCTCCCCCTTGATTCATACCTATTTACTATTAACAATATATTATACAATTGTGATTAGGATTTATACCCAAATACTCTACAACAGTATAAGTGACCTATGAATCTTTATCTTTCATTATGATAGTATTTATACTCTGAAGTTTGTTATTTTTTCTCTTTATAAACAGTGGGTGTCTTTGTCTAGGGTAAATCATCTTGAAGTATTCTTCTTTTTCTTTATAGAAGATGATTTATCACTAATAATATTTTCCATATTTGATTCAAAATTTTATTTTGAACCTATATTTTTATTAAATTAATATTAATATTGAGATTTATTGAGTATAGAATCAGTCTTCCTCTATGGACCCTTCTTTCCACCAGCTTCAGAAGATTCACCTTCAACTTCAACTACTTTGGTGAATTTTTCTCCAATATTATTTAACTCACATTGTTTTGACACATTTATTATGTCAAGAATAAATATTATTCATTATTATATAATATTCCCTCAAGATATTTTTTCATCTTCTCAAACTCGGATAAGTTTAAATTGTTTTTCTCACTTTCCTCAAAATGTTTTGTTTATGCCCTGTTGAGCTCCTCTTATCTAGTTAGTTTTTCTTTTTTATCTTTTAGATTCATTACTATCCCAACCAATTCCACATTATATTATCTAATATCATTTAGGTGTGTCATATATTTTTTGATATTATCATCATTATCAGAAGTTATCTCCATAGTTTTGTTCTCTAACTTTCTTTTATCCTTCTTGATCTGTGTAATTTTATCAAGAGTTACCTCCATATTTTCTTTTAGAATCAACTCTATTTATATTTTATTTTCTCCATCATCAACACTTATTGATGAATAATTTTTTTTAAATTATATAAAAATTTGACTTCACCATTGGATTCATTACTAGATAATGAATCATACCTCTCTATTATACTAAAAAATCTTATTATTTTTAGAAAACCTTTTATTATATTTCTTCGGATTCTACTTCTAAGACTTTTTATATTATCTCTTTAACTTATAATAATCATTATTATTATTTGGATAGTTACCTACAAAATAGAAAATGTCATTAAAATTAGAACACTTGAAATATTTCTTACCTTTTACTTTCAAAATTCCATTTTTGTATCTATTTTATAGAAGAGAAATAGTTTTGTGGAAATTATCTTCATCCTCATTATTATCTAAATAACTTTATTATTCTTCTATTTCTTGATATATTAAATTCTATTTTAATATATATTTAAAATATATTTCTTCCTTATCCTTATTTTTAAAGAATATTTTTTCTGCATTTCAAATTTTATGCGAAAATTATGAAGTTCATCTAAGGATAACTCTTCTTGGTATTCTAGAGCTGAAAATTTGAGAGAAAAATTATCTAGAAATTTTCTTATCAGTTACTTAACAATGGTATAATCTTATAGATTATCACCAAAACCTATGATATTTTTGAAAATTTCATTCAACCTTATAAATTATTACTAAATACTTTCATCATCATCTATCTTGATGTCTTCAAACTTGCTCCTCCAAACTTTTCACTTAGCCTCCATGACTTTTATATTTCATTTATAAAAAAATCTCAACATAACTATAATTTATTTATTAGTTGGAAACCCCATAATTTTTTATAAACCTAATTATAGAGATCTATAAAAAATATATTTTGAGATTTTATATCAACATACAAATTTATTTTATGGGAAGCTACCTTAGAAACATCATTAATGGGTATAAATACCACTGTATAAATGTATATGATTTATAGTCCAAGATATATAAGGTAAGATAACATCTTATTCCTATAACTATGATAGTTATTTCCATCAAATATAGGAACAATCCCATTTTTCACTAAATTTATATTCTTTAACCTCAGTGGATAGTTTGATATTTCAGAGGAAACATTTTCTATGATACTAATTTAAGTTCCCAGTATGAATTATTATCTTAAAATTAAACCTCTAGAACTTATTATACTTATTTATACACACAAAGATAACTCAAACCCATGCCTTATATGTAGAAACTATAATGAGATATCAGCACATGTGGTTTACTAGGTTAAGTTATCATGAAATACTCATTTTCAAGTTCGTTATACCACCCCCCCCCCAACATGGATTCTCCAAAATCTTCAATTGGATTACAAAGGCATAGGAAGAAACTAGTTATAGAACCAATAATTTTTCCTCCAGTTGACCTTGGTTTTACACCCCAATGACTAAATATTCTTCCATGGTTGGTTATACCCCACAAATTTCCTTATTATATCCTCTTCCTTCTTAGCTAGGTATAACCTCTTTCCATGAGCTTCTTCAATTACTAGTAATACCTCCCAGTTACAAGATCTTTCTAATTATTTTTTGATCCAATATAGATAGATCATCATATTCAGATAGTATTCCTCTATAATCAAGTTGGATATTATTTTCATGTGTAAAACTTTTTTAATATACTCAATTGCTCTCTAAAAATCATGTTGTTCTTCAAAATTACTCTTGAAATTTGAAATATCAATATATAATCAAACCTTAACTTTCCTGAACTTTTTCTAGAAGTATTTCTTACAAAAATGTCAATTATGTAATACTCCATCTGGTGTGTTGTGTTTGATTCTCCACAATACGGTGTAATTTATCTGATGCACCTATAAAAAATTAACCTTAGTATAATTAACCTATATCCAATGAACCATGGTTTTATTCTCTTTATTAGTCCAGTAATCCATCTATCTGGTGCTTCTCTACCGAGTAGATCCTTGTCTAGAGATCTTCTATCTAATTCTTCTCTTATTTAACTAATTAGAATCTTAGACAGTAACTCACATTGTGCTCTCTAAAAAACATTCATAGTTTTTCTCTATAGTAATCACAACACCTCTCAAAGAGCTTTCACCCCTTTATATAGGTATAATTTCTCTAAAAATCAAGAAAAAATCATCAACTCCAATTTTGAATTTCCCACTTAACTCAATTTTTTTACTTCATTCAAAGTATCTAAAAGTTCAGAGTAAAATATATTTATAAAAAATTCCTAAAATATCAGTTGAAATTTTCTTCTTAAAAACATCCTTAAATCTCAACTAAATATATGAAAATTGAAAGAATGGATGAGAATCATCATAATTATTGACTTTACAATGTTTATGTAATGTTTATAAACACTATGTATGGTGTATAAACACTCATTTTCCTTTATCCAGTAGTGTTGAAATGTTTTCCTACATTAGTAACTATTGAAAAAGTTATCTATATGATCTTTTATATTTAATAAAATTAGTTTAGTAAACTCATGATTTTTCTATCTGGTTTTCTTTACATGTTTCCTCTATCAGATATACCCACATAATTTAATTTGGTATGATCTATTAGGAAATCTCTTTTCAATACAACTTTATAATTTTCCATATTTGATATAACATTTCATTTTCTTCCTTTAGATGAAGTAATAATATTTCTCAATATATTTCTCATTTTTCTAATAATCTATCGAAATTCTATTTGGTCTTCTCTATTTTATAAACATATGAAGGTTCTCCTAGTGGAATTCTGTAAAAGTTAGTTTAATAAAAAAGGGGTTTCCATTTTATGATAAATCCTTATAATTTCCTCTATCTGATCATATATTTCTGTTCATTCTACATTTTATCATATCATCATAACTTCAGTGATCATAATCATTATTTTACCATTCCAAAGAACTTCATATAGTAGACTTGTTCCATTAATCTCAGTCCTATCGCATCATAAATACTTAATAAATAAATCTTTTTATAGTTTTAAACTTCATTATTTTATAACTTGAACATCCTAAAAATTTTCTCTATACATAATCTTCATAAGATAGCTTCAACTTGAACCCTGAGAACCTTTTATTAATTATAATGTTAGAAACATTGAGGGTTAGTAAAGCATCATCTGATTTTATTTTGTTACTCTAAACATAGAAATAGATCTTTTCTCAAACTTCTCCATGTAACTTCTTCTACAAAAAATTATATTTACATATTGACAAAAAATGAAACCAATACACTTTATAATAACATACAAAATTCATTCTTCTCCAAATCCATATCACCATACCTAATATCATGTGAAAAGTACACATTGTTATTTCAATGAACAGAATTCCCCAAAAAATCATCCTTAGATACTAAGTAAGAACCCAATCAATGATGACCCCAACACATTTGGTTAGTTTAATATACACCCATGAGTCATCCAGATCCACATAAAGGTTCCTTGATAGTTACTTGGACTATTATATGTAAACATAAATTCAATAGACTGGCATTATACACTCCATGTGAGTAATGTCTAGGTTGAGTCTTACGTGGCATATTCGAAAAATATTACATTTCATATATCCATGATCAATACTAGAAGGTAAATTATTTAAATATTCATTTTCACTATAACTAAATAAAATTGACGTACTTTCCTTATACTATTATGAGTGACACATCAGTCACCCAACCAAATCATCTATATTGATCCATAAAAGTTGTAACTTCTTTAAATGTCTTGATAAGGATTGTACCCCGAGTAACTGATTGGGAACCCCACCCATAGTATTTCCTATATTTTTATCTTACTGAAACTATTTAGCCCTAATTTTAAATACTACAATGACTGCTACTCATGATCCATTCTAAAAAACCATCACTCCCCTTATAAGATGCTTTGAAAATATTAGTTTATTTACTAACACACCATAGTGTACACATATATTCATTTATCCTTTACTATATGATGGTCCACTACCACCTAAATGTCTTTATTTTCTAGTATTATAATCTCTATAGGTTTAATTTTCATTATGGAATGAATTCTTTCAACTGTTGTTTAGATAATTTTATTCCCTTTTTGAGAATCCTATATTCCTCTAAGGATTTTGTAGAATTACCCTTAAAATTACAACCATATCAAATCACAATAAATCTCATTTTAAAAACCCATTATGATGAGTTTAAAATATTCACAATATACTCACTCCAAGTATAGTTTCATTAGGTAACTACCAACTAGAGACATTTCAAACCCTAATCAATGTTCTAAAAAACTAACCCTCATAGCTCACTCATTAACACCAAGGAACTTGAAAATTATATTTTCAAAATAACCTAGTTTTCATACATCAATCCAATATATATCCAAACTCAACCCCATTCCAAACATGATTAAACAACACGCCCATTAGTATCCACTTTTAAAACTCACATTAAAACCTATTCTTTGATTCAATAATGATTTAAAATATTTTTTTTACTAAACCATTCAATCCAAATAATATCACATGGGTTTATCCCCTTGAAATAGTAAAAAGGGTTTCAAGTCATGTAAATCCCAACTCTTCTCCATGATCCATAACCATATTTATGTATACATGGACTATCCACTTTCTGCATTATCCATATACGATGAAAAACATCGAGTAGACCACAATGTGTTCAATATCATTCTATATCACCATAAAAATAATAATTATATAGTCTCCCACTCTCTTACTTCTATGAAAAAAAAACATAAGATTTATTCCCCTTAGTGGACTATAGTCAGTTTTTAATTCCTTTGGTCTTTCCAAACTAACCTCAGTTACCTTTATGAAAAGTGATAACTATTATACCATACCAATCCCAAGGTATCATGTATCACATGAAATGAGCACATGATTCCCATACCACCAAGTTATATTGTATGAAAAATGGAACCATGAGTCCTATCGCACCACTACTAGGATGACCCACCTAAATAAGAAAACTATAATCCATCCATTCCAACCTTTTAACACCTAATCCATATCAAACAAATAATATTCCATTTTATTGTTTCCTAAACATAACCAAGGAATCCCAAAAAACATTATAAACCAACTCCAATGTTTTAAATCCTTCCAAGTATCTAATTATTGTATCATAACTTCTCTATAAGTACATCACACACATTTATCCATATATGAGATATCTCATACCTCTAATCAAACAAACCCTATGAGTGTAATATCTTTTCCACTAATTGATGGGATTTCATCATAAATCATGTGTGTACTAAAATGAATCATCAAGCAACATAATATAAGAAATATACCCATAGGATTTAGTTAACTATAATTACACTAATAGGATATTAATGAAAAAACCAAATGATCTATTAATGACATTTAATTAACTAACCCCTCTTCCCAAAACCATTTTCTATAACATGTTATTTTTAAAATAATTACTCAAAAAACACTTTATAAAATTCACTTTACCAATCAAAAAAAAGAATAGACATTACTGTGTGAACTTATGTTCCATGTATGATGCATAAACACATACCCTCTTACCACCCCAATATATGAGTAAAACTAAATCAATATATAAATATTATACTTTTATAAAAACCTAACTGTAATAATGTAATGGAAAATTTGCAATACCACTAACTCGTTAAAATAGGATTACACGAAGTAGTTATTTATATTGCATAAGGTTTATGTACATATCATGTTCTAACCAGTCCTATCTCCATTTACCTCTTATAAAATAGTAACAAAAACAATGGCTCCATACCATTTGTAATAGCCCATAAAATCTCACATAAATAGTAACAAGTCAATTTTTACCACTAGACCACAAGCACACCTCCTCATATGCCAAAGCCTTCCACCCAGTGCATAGTGACTTATCTATAAAATGGGGAGACTATACCCTCAGTATAATAAAATAATTATAATAATATATAACTATATCATAAAATATATTAAAAAAATGTGGAATTATAGTACAAAATAAAATCAAAATTGTAATACAATACATTTCATGTCAAAAATAGAACCACGTATATACAAACATCAATTATAATGTCCAAGATTTACCAAAATACTCAATAATATACTTGGAAATGAAAAATGAAATAAATAAATAAGATTGGAAACATTTTTTCCAATATATTCCTTTCTATGTATAGAAAATAACTCTATATCTATAATGATACCCCAACTCTAACCCAATCTAAAGACTACTATATCAACCCATGCAACTAAAAAATAAGGGATACACATACACCACTATTCCCTCATTAGGTTTCAGTAAAAAAGACAGTAATCCACTACTAAAGAGTCCCATAAAATGTATGAAAATTTATATATATGGTTATTTGTACAAAGTAATAAATGAACCCTTAACAATCAGTATGAAATACACAATTTGATATATCATGTGCTAACCATTCCACCAAAACACTAAAACTAGCCTATTTTATCCAAATTCAAGAGAGTAATGTGTTGTTTAATATTACTACATGATTTACCAAGGATCATTATTGATACCATTGTATCTGAAAAAGTTAGGAAAACACAAACAATGTACCAAAAATCACTGATGGTCCTCCTATATCTAAATTAAGTATGAAATAAAATAATGAATGATGCAACATGACTCATTAACAGTCCTCTTTTATCTAATCATGTTAATAGAGAACATTGAACAAGGTAAAAAAACTTAGTTTTATTCCTCTCACATATAAAAAAAGTTGGTATATAACACTAAATAAGATATAACTAATGTGGTTATGTATAAAAAAATGAATTATATTCTTTTCATGTTTGATTTTATGTCAATATCAAAAAAAATCAATAATAAATTTTTTGGATTTTATTACATTGAGGTGATTAATGTGATTAAAAATATTTATACATCTATAAATGTCATAAGGAAATACATGTTATGTTGAATTTTTTATTGTGAATGTAACATGAAAGAGGTCATAATGAAACAAAATTAGTTCATTATGAAGAAGATGTGAAAGACATAAATATACCATTGAAATAAGATAATTTGAAATCTAGGATAATATGTGAGAAGTCTATAAAAAGCCCAAAGTTATCTATAGAGGTTAAAAATATGTGTAAGAATCTATTATATGTATTTGTTGAATTATGGATGATACTCATGAAGAAAGGTGTATATAAATTTTTTTTGGAAAAATTCATTGACTATCATATTCCATGACCATATAATGTTATCTCATATAGATAAAGATTTATTGGATGGAGTTTTAATTGGATTATAATGTATGATAAGGATTTTATGACTCTTTATGGTGTTCATATGAGTTTTCATGATTACTTATGGAGGGATGGATATCTCTTATAAACATAATCCACACAAATGGTATGGTGTAATAAACCATAAAAGAGTGTTGAATTTTAATTCATCCATTAATTATAATTTTATGAAACACTAATATATATAATTTACATATTTTTTATATTTTTTTAATGTCATTAATATTGACAATACGTCCTTGTGATTGACATGGAAATCTAAAAAATATCAATCATATCAGTTATATGATATTGAAGCAGAGTGGATGTTTGAGTATAAATATTGAAACTATATTTTTAATCTATTCAAAGGAATAATGATAAATAATGGAATATTTTATAGATTTAAATGATTTAGAGTCTTATACATAAAGGAATTTAGTGGAATACCATATCATAGTGAAATGATTTGTGTTGGGTTGTGGTGTTTTTCTGTAGGATGTAGTTGAATACTTATAATCATGTATCACATTGTGATGTGGTTAAATTGTGTTTTAATGATCCAAATAATATGGGCATGAGAATAAATCCACAAAACACATGCATTACACTATGATTTTTTGTAAGTAATTAAGGGGTCAATCTTACTTGAGGGTGATTCCATAATTTTAAGGGATACACTTTAACAGTGTTCTTCATGATATAAGATGTAGGTCATAGAAATTTGAGTTTATTTCTAATTATATGATCATTCCATGGTATAATTATACCATATTATATTATATATTTTTGATTTCATAGAAATTTGAATTCATGATTATTACAATAGTGATAATATTTTTCACACCACAATCTTTGTGAGATCATAGTAAATTATGTGGAGTAAAGAAAAATATTTGGTCTAGGATTTTTATATCTACTTTTGACCATATATTTTTTCATAATAGATTATTAAAAACTATATTTGTTATATTAAATTTTGATACAAATAATTAAATTGTAATTGGACTATTTCAAGGAATTGTAGAAATTTAAATATCATGTATTTTATGATATATGTTAGGATTTTGAGATGGATCATTTGGAAACTTATTGAATAACCTTGAATTGTAATTTAATGATATTAACAAATGGAGGAAGATGAGTCAATTTTGGGAATTATAGATGATTATGACTATTGATGAAGATGTAGATATATGAATAATAATTATAATTAAATAGTATAATTTATTGTGCAATTTGTACATGGAAACTCTGAGAGTGAATACTCAATGGATAGAAAGGAAGGGAATAATCAGCCAACTACGTATTTCTTGAGACAAGAATGGTGAAAAAAACATCTGTGAACAAAGTGACACTAGAGAATGGTGGAGGAAGATAAAATATGCCAATGATATTATTATTTCTAATTTACTTCCAATTTATTGTTATTTCATATAGTTAAGAGTTCAAGAAAATATTCCTACACTGTACTTTTTTTAATAATTGATAATACAACATTGATGTATACAATAGGATAATAACCATCAAAAACCAAGGAAATATCCACTCGATAATAAGAGTTTGTATACCTTTTAATATATTATATCATGAGATTTACTTTCCTACACTCTCTATATCTCATTTTATTCATTAAAATTATTCTATTGAACAATTTCCATGATATAAAAACATCAACATCATGGTATTTTGAAAACTGGAGAAGTGAGAAGATGTTTTAAAATTATATTATGACCACCAATTTTGGACCACTATTAGTGGTAGACTATTTATCATCTTAGGACCTCAACCATGTCTCTCTAATTTCCCTCTTGTATTCAATAAAGTCAAGAAATAACAATGGATGAGGAACCATGGCTTAATGATAATCCTCCACATATCAAATGAAGTTATGAATGAAAACTTATAAGACCCCAAACCTATGTAAAGGTGTGGGGGAATTAAATTTTTTTTATACCTGTTGAAGAATTTTAAGGCATATATTCTATAGATTTAGAAGAGTTTTAGGGGTTTTGAGGGATCTAAATAGCTTTTAGGTGGTTTGAAATATTTTGGGGTCTACAGTAAGGTTATTAAAATTCCCCCAGCTAGTTGGTGGAAAACCAGTATCCCTACAAGAGTCCTGGGCTCATCAACCATCCATTATCCTCCTAGGATATTTTATTAATAGTAATTTTGTTACTTTGGTCCCTTTCACATTTAAAAACCCACTCAATGTTTTCCCCTTTCGGTATAGTGATAGCCCCATACAAACCCCTCTCCCTCTCCTTAGATCTTGAAGGATCTCCTTTGATCTGCAGTTGTTTCAGTTGTCATTGCTTCTGATCAAGATCTAGAGGTAATTTTATGATCCATATTCTTTATTTTTTAATTTATTTAACTATCTAGAGATATCTTGCTGATTTTATCTAATATGTTCTATTTTTAGGTCTTTTGTCTGCTTCTTCGTTTTCTTCTATTTTAGATCAAACTAATGGCTAGTATTGGGTGAGTAGATTCCTATAAGGATAAGGTGGATGGTCCCTTATTTTATCCCATATTCTCTCTTTATCTTTTAAAATTAGTACATTATTTGGTCATGTTGAATTTATTTGTGTTGAACTATTTTAAATCAATTTAATTGATTTATGTTTTTCCTTAGTTAGAATGCCATATTCAATGTGTTAAAGAACCAACTTGAAGGGGTGATCCCAATAGGATTACTTAGATTAGATTTTTTCCAATTCACTGGTTAATGTGATTGAAAGAGAAACCTTGAAATTTTTTAAATATTGTGGAACAATGAATATTGAATTGTAAAGTGATGAAATGTGATTTAATATGGTATTAGTGAATTGAAATAATAAGTCTTGATGTATAATTTGGAATTGAAATTTCTAGATAGAAAATGATGTTAATGATAAATCATGAAACGGTAAGAGGTGATCAATTGTAAAACCATGACTTATAAATGGTAAATGAAATTTTTTTGATGTTAAGATTCTAATAGGAAATAATGGGATTTGAATGGATAGTGAATGAGATATTTCAAATTTGTGTTTTTTAATTAAAATGGTGATTGAAAGTTGATGTGGGGGTGATGATGTGTGGTATGGTTTGATAAATCATTAAGTGGTAAATTTGATAATTGGTAAACTGATGGTTTCTACAAAATGGTTAAAGGTTGGACTTGAAACTATATAAAGAAAATGGTCATTTTGGAATTCATTTTATGCATATAGAAAACACCCTACGGGGAGGTTATGAAAAATATTATTGTGGGAGGTTTTTAAAACACCATATGAGGTGGTTGTGATAATTGTATAGAAAACTACCTATGGGGAGGTCATGAAAACTCTTTTTGTGTAAGGTTGTGAAAATTACCTATGGTTTGGTTGATATAATCATACGAAAAACTCTCTATAGGGAGTTCATGAAAACACTCATTGTTGTTCGTTATGAAAACACTCTATGGGGTGGTCATGATACTTATGTGGAAAACACCCATAAGGGAGGTCATGATATTAGGGTTTCCATGGTCAATGTGATATGCTCGGAGACACCTTGGCACTGGTTAAATCAGGTGATTTGAGATGGAATTTTCAAAAAAAATCCTTATTTTAAATGAAAATACCCCAAATTGTAATTCAATTTGGGGATGATAGTAGTTTCAATTTACTTTGGGAAATTGGAACTTAATTAAGAATAGGATTTGAATATGGTGTTTATTGATGTGTATAACTTTTGATATAATTTTGAAGCCATGCTTGAGAAAATTATTTATTTTTAAATTAGAAGTGTGGACATTAATACTACCCTAATAAAGAATATTAAATTTTTTAGGTTGGAAAATTACAAAGTCTAGGAGTGACCTTGACATCCACGATCACTATGCTTACCATGGGTGTTGACCATGTGTTTCCCCTATATGAACCTGCTGTCACATATTAGGCATGGTGACCATGCCTTCATCCAACCATGAGCACTACTCATGGTCACCTTCCAACCATACCACACCACAGTCTCATGGTAAGTCTACCTAAATTGAGTTCCATAAATTGACCATGTACTCAAAAATTCCAAAAAGGAAAAAATATAGGACTGTACAAACAAAATTCATTTGATGTGACATTATCCTCATAGTAGTAATACATACTTTAATCCCTTCCTTTTTATCCACCATCTAATGGTAAGAACACTGACCGCAACCTTCACAGTAAGAACACTGACCATGGCCTTTATGACAATCATGCTTACTGCAATCTTTATTGACCTACCCTATCATGCCTCTACCTTCAAAATTATTGTAACGCCCCGACCCTAGTTACCCAGAGTCGGTGCATTATTACATAACATTGTCATGATCACAAGAAAGATCAAATCTCGAAAGACCGATTGGTTTAGTAGCCTTGGAAATACTAGATATATTCATAAGTTTTACATTACATCATAAAATGAAAAACTACTACAACAACATAATGTTTCCACAGTCCACACTATAATCCCCTCATAATATCCCTGCAGGTCATTCATAACTTACATCTTCACATCCTGGGAAAAATAAAACATAGAAAAGGGGTGATCTCAAATGCCCAGTAAGGATAACAATATAGCGGAACATTCAAAAATAAGCATAAACATTTAAGGCAATGAATTACTAAAACAAAAGCCTTTTAAACTTGAACTTCAACATAGTATGGCAAAAGTAAAATGAAATAATTCCATTTACTTGTTCACAAGGATATTCTACTAATCGAATAATCACATGCAATATCAATAACCACTTTCATAATGTTGGAATGCATAATGTCAGACTATCATAACCACATAGTCAAGGCCTCGTGCCAAGACTACAAATAAGATTTTGCCAAGGCCTTGTGCCAAGACACTAGTTTCTCTCATGAGACCTACCGATGCATCGAGGAGCTATAGCGGGCTCCACCCGTCACATATTAAGTCCCATGCATTCCCATATGAAAAGGTTTAAACATAACATAAACATTCATATTAAAACTAGCATACGAAATGTCAATAATTTCACCATAAACTATGAATGGTATAAAAATAGAACATTCACAGTCAAACATATCACAAAACCTTCAATACAATATAGAAGTTTTGTATCATAATAAATCAACTTCAAATAAGCGTAAAATCCGTCAAAGGATGTTGACATAGATGAAATCAAAACACTTTTTAGAGAAATATCTCTTTCTATTTTTGAAATCATTTAAGAGCCATATAAAATAAAACATTTTCTTGAAAATATTATTATAATCTTTTAAGGGAAGCTTTGATGATTTTATAACGGCGGAAAATAACCGCACCCGCCGTATAAGTTAAAAAAAACATTCTTATCTTAATTCTGTCGAAAAGGTTAAAAAGCACCTTGTTTGGAAAACGATGGAAAGATTCCCTTATAAACCTCTTATAAAAAGTAAAACAAGGGTATAAATGACTTTAACCCATATTCTTTTAAATATTAAAAATGTTTTGAAATACATTTTGAAGAAACATGGATGTGTATGATAACGAGGTCCCAGTAGATTATTACGTATAAACAACTTCGGATAATGAAGAGATTGTGAAATAACCCTTACCTTATACTTTTCCTTGGTTGGGGTAGGTTAACCTCCTGTATAATGGTGAAATAATTGTTACTAAATTATACAAGAATCATATACATTAATATGATATCATATGTGATCTTTTAATATCGATTTATAATAATATCTTAGTATTATCGTTGTTTCGGGTGTTAACTTACTTGTTTTCCTTTATATGTTTTGTTACGTAAGACATTTTTGTAAAGTATAGGTTGTATATTATTCATATCCAGAATGATATCAAGTCCTTAACATCATTTTTAAATCATAAAATGATAATTATACTTGAATGGATACGATGGAGAATGAATCTCATCGCGTTCGTGGAGACGGTAGTCCGTACGTACGCACGAGCGACAATATCATTCTTTTGATATTAAAATAATATATAAATGGATGGTATATCATATATACAGAATCATTAACATGTTATATTTATTATTTACATGATTTACACATCATTATTATACCCATCCAAATAATATTATATTGAATAACAATTACACCACGACGTGGAGATGGTAAGCCGTACGTACACACGTATGGTGACATGTTATTCAAAGGGTGGATAGAATACTGAATATGGTTGTACCATATTTATAATAACATCACAGTATATATGAGATACTGGAGTTATTATTTTAGAATGGTAAGAACAAAGGAAGAAGAAGTGGAAGAAGAAATGAACTTAGAAAAGGGTGGTGAAATCATTACCTCTTCTTCGGGTTCTTCCTTTTGATTTGATCAAAAGGGCTCCTTAGGTTGGCTTTCTGATCAAACTAATGCCCCTAGGTTGTAGTGATGGAATTTGTGAGAGTATTTGGGAAGATTTTGGCCGAACCAAAAGGCTTTGAAGGTGTGAAGAAATGAGAAGGAGGAGTGCCCTTTTATAAGAGGGGTGAGGGGCACCTTTGGAAAAGCTAGAAATATTAATTTATAATAAATTAATAATCGGTTTAAAATGGCTACAAAGTTGACTATTCAAAGGTTAAGGTGGGGATGGGTCGAAAAAAACTCAACCAATAGAATTTAGACAGGTTTGGGTACTTATATTAACCTTATCTTTAAGTATTAACTCTAAGTTAATTAGTTTCACTTTTACAATGTCTCTTTGCATTTTTATATTATATGGTTAATAAACTTACCATATACATACAAGAGACCCCCAAGTGGTCCATTAATGATACCCCTATCATGATATAAGTCTTTTGGCCGAACCTTAGATTTTTAGGAATTTAATATCAATTAATAATATAATATTTGTTTTAAAAACCCTTTTATGTCAATTTTGACACTATTCAATAGTTGATTTTTGTGAAACTCATAACAGATTGATTACTTCGAACAAAGTCAATTAAATAAATACTAATATAGCATATTATCCTATAAAATTATTTTAATTCATTAAAAGTTTCATATTATATTTATTTGGGTATTTTTAATATCAATTATTTTGATTTTTCACTATTATAGTAATTATTGCATCATCATTATGTCATAAATAAATTAAATTATATAATGTCTAAAAATTATAAATAAAATATAATTATGTAGGAAATATTTTTATCTTTCTAATGAATATTTATAATCTAAAATCCAACATATATAACCCTATGTAACAATTGTTTTTCTAAAAGATATATGCTTGTGTCATTTTTGTATTCATTTTAACTTAATTAAAATAAAGTGTCATTATCACTTACAAGTGGATCCATGGGGTCCTAAAATCGACCCAAAGATGCCCATGGTCGACCATGTATCAACCAATAGGGTTAAGACACGTTTTAGGGTAATTTAGTATTATTATAATATTATTTTTTAACCCTTATTTACCGGATTTACCCTTAACCATGGTAAATAAAATATTTACCGCAGTAATTATTCAAAATGTATAAAAATAAAAGTTACCTATTTACACAATTTGAACATCCTGATTCCAAATATGGAATCCATTTTCCTAAATTCAAAACACAGAAGTGGCAGAAATTAATTTAAAATTAATTCCCGCTGTCAAAACAAAAAGCGTGTTTTAAAGAGATAATAACTATCAAAAGATTGACACTTGTTTATGTTCGGTTTAATTGTAAAATTATGTCCAATGACCAACATTATATTAAATGGTAAAAATATATTCTAAATATACTTTAAAACTACTAAAATTCATAATTTATCACTATTAATTATTTTGATTAAAAAAGTTGTTTTTAATTAAAATTTAGTAATTTTCACTATTCATCAAAATATGAAAGTTATCCGAAAAGTACCAAAATTTCACCTTAGGCTAAATTAGATATTACGAATCCAAAAATGAATTCCATATTGAAATATAAAATATATATGATTTCAAAAAGTAGGTATTACTATTCACAACGGCTAGTTTAATTAGTTGTGGTGTGTGTTAGAACTCGAGGTTGCGTACAACACACGCTATCGCATTATTCGAAGGGAAACGTACCGTGGAAGCTTGGGGTGTTACATTCTCCCCTCCTTCAAATAATTGCGTCCTCGCAATTTCTAGGGTATTACTGCATAAAAAGACTCGGGTGGTTCTTCATCATAAGTTCCTCGGGTTCCCACGTTGCCTCTTCCATCTTATGATTTCTCCACAAAACTTTTACCAGACGCGTCGTCCGGTTTCTTAGTACTTGTTCTCTTGTATCAAGAATCCTGATAGGCTCTTCACAATAAGATAGATCGGGTTCCAGTTCTAATTCCTCATAGGTGAGTACATGCGTTGGGTCAGGCATGTATTTTCTCAACAGAGATACGTGGAACACATCGTGAACTTTGGAGAGACTTGGCGGCATTGCCAATCGGTAAGCTACAACCCCAATTCGTTCTAGAATTTCGAAGGGTCCGATGTACCTGGGACTCAATTTACCTTTCTTACCAAAACGTATGACTCCCTTCCATGGATATACCTTCAAAAAAACATGATCACCGACTTGAAATTCCAAATCCTTCCTTCGATTATCGGCATAGCTCTTTTGCCTACTTTGAGCTGCTTTGATGTGATTTTGGATTACTTTCACCTTTTCCACCGTTTCCTCCACCAGTTCTGGGCCTACAAGTTTTCTTTCACCAACTTCATCCCAACAGGTTGGTGTACGACATCTCTTTCCGTATAACGCTTCATATGGTGCCATCTGAATACTCGAATGGAAGCTATTGTTATAGGAAAATTCTACCAGTGGTAAATATTGATCCCACATACCCTGAAAGTCAAGTGAGAAAGATCTCAACATGTCTTCTAGGGTTTGAATAGTCCGTTCTGATTGTACATCTGTCTGAGGGTGGTAAGAAGTGCTCAAATGAAGTTCAGTATCCAGGGATTTCTGAAGACTTTTCCAAAATCTTGAAGTAAAACGGGGATCACGATCAGAAACAATTGATAAGGGTACTCCATGAAGTCTCACAACTTCATTAATATATAGTCTTGCTAGACGTTCCAGGGGTAGATCTTCTCTTATAGCAAGAAAATGTGCTGACTTGGTAAGACGATCAACAATAACCCATATTGCATCATTCCTTCTAGGAGTTTTTGGTAGCCCCATGACAAAGTCCATCGTAATATTGTCTCATTTCCACTCCGGTATGGGAAGAGGTTGCATTACTCCTCCAGGCTGTTGCCTTCCAGCTTTCACTTGTTGAAAAACCATACATCTTGACACAAAATCAGCAATCTCCCTCTTCATGTTGTCCCACCAAAAATGTTCCTTCAAATCTCTATACATTTTTGTGCTCCCAGGGTGTATAGAGAAATTGGAACTATGAGCATCATCCAGCAATTCCCTTTTTAGATCAGGTAAATCGGGAACACAAAGTCTCTTCCCGGATTTCAAAATTCCATCTTCATACACAAAGTCTCTCAATCTCCCATCATTCACAGCTTTAATCTTCTTTTGGAATTCTTCATCATCGGTCTGAGAACTCTTAATCCGTTCTAGTAAAGATGGTTTGGAAACCATTTGAAAAAGCATTGATGTTCCACCTTCCCTGGTTATTCCCATGTCCATCTTCAATAGATCCATGAAAATTGGATCCCTTTCAATTCTCATATTGTTCAAAACTCCATGGTCTTTTCTACTCAAAGCATCTGCCACCTTGTTTGCCTTCCCCGGGTGGTAGTGTATCATACAATCATAATCCTTGATTAATTCAAGCCATCTCCTTTGCCTCATGTTGAGTTCTTTTTGTGAGAAAATATATTTCAAACTCTTTTGATCAGTATAAATCTCACATTTTTCACCATAGAGGTAGTGCCTCCATATCTTCAAAGCAAAGATCACAGCTGATAACTCGAGATCATGAGTAGGATATTTTTTTTCATGAATTTTCAACTGTCATGATGCATAGGCAATAACTCTATCATTCTGCATAAGGACACAACCAATTCCTTTCTTCGATGCATCACTATAAATAACAAACCCATAATTCCCCGATGGTAGAGTCAATATAGGAGCATTGACTAATATTCTCTTCAGTTCTTCGAAACATTCTTCACACTCTTTTGTCCAAACAAATTTAACCCCTTTACGTGTGAGCTTCGTTAATGGGTTAGCCAATCGGGAAAAATTCTGGACGAAACGTCGATAATAACCTGCCAAACCAATAAAACTGCGTACCTCAGTTATACTCGTAGGTGCTGGCCATTATTGGATTGCCTTGGTCTTAGAAGGATCAACAGAGATTCCATCTTTAGAGACAATATGGCCAAGAAAAGAAATCTCATGAAGCCAGAATTCACACTTGCTAAACTTCCCATATAATTCATGCCTTCTCAGAGTCTTCAAGATAATGCACAAGTGATTTTCATGATCTTCGTAGGTTTTGGAGTATACCAAGATATCATCAATAAATACCACCACAAATTCATCGAGATACTCCTTGAAAACTCTATTCATCAGATCCATGAATACAGAGGGTGCATTAGTCAATCCAAACGGCATTATAGTAAACTCGTAATGCCCGTACCTGGTTCGAAATGCTGTCTTCGGAATGTCTTCCTTCTTCACACACAACTGATGGTATCCAGATCTAAGGTCAATCTTTGAAAAGTATTGAGCTCCATGCAGTTGGTCAAATAAATCATCAATACGAGGTAGGGGATACTTGTTCTTTATCGTTATAGCATTGATCTCCCTGTAGTCGATACATAACCTCATAGATCCATCTTTCTTTTTAACAAAAAGAACAGGGGCTCCCCATGGAGAAACACTAGGGCGAATAAATCCCTTATTACTCAATTCCTCTAGTTGTTTCTTTAGTTCGACTAACTCTACAGTGGCCATTCTATAAGGGGTATTCGATATAGTCCTTGATCCAGGTATCAAATCAATGGAAAACTCAACTTCTCATTCTGGAGGATGTCCAGGTAAATCTTCCGGAAATACATCTACAAATTCTTTCACAACAGGTACATCCTCTATTTGAACATTCCTTTCCTCACCGACAGTTATTTCATTCTCTTCCTCCCCAATAATTGAATTATGTTGAGCTACTGGGGGTGGATCTAAATAAGAATTAGGTGGTGACGATTCTGCTCTAAAGATAAGGTGTTCCTTATCATTATCATCAAGAATCGTAACCTCTTTCTTCTTACAATAAATCTTCGCATCATAGTCTGAAAGCCAATCCATACCGAGGATTATATCAAACTCAATCATAGGTATGACGATGAGATCAGCAGATAAAGAAAATTTATGTGCTCTAATGGGGACTGATTCACAAAACTTTGTTGCAATGATACTTCCCTTAGGAGTTTTAACTGACAACTCCCTTATTAAATCAAATTGGAAATATCTAATTTTCTTAGCAAACTGGGAAGATATGAAACAATGCGACGATCCGGAGTCAAATAATGCATTTTCTAAACTTGAGGAAACCATTAAATTACCTGCCACCACGTCTTTTGGAGCTTCTACCTCTGCAGTAGTGATAGCATAAGCCTAGCCTTGATCCCTTGGCCTTTTCTGAGGTAAGTTCTCCTGACGCTTAGGACATGCATTTGCATAATGCCCCATCTCCCTGCAATTGTAGCACTGAACGTTGGTAGCTTCCTTCTTCCCCTTGCAATCACGAGCTTGGTGGCCTTTTTCACCACACTTGTAACAGACTCCCATTCCCTTCAAGCAAGTACCAGGATGTTTCTTCCCGAATTTACCACAAGATGGATATTCACCCTTTCCCTTCTTCCCCTTATTTCCATTCCCAGATTGATCAGCAGGTCTCTTCTTCTCTTGCTTTGCTTTAAAGTCATAAGACTTAGAGAATTCCTTTTCGGTCTTGATAGCACATGAGACAATGTCTTCGTACGATGAAAAGGATTGTGAGACTAATGCTCGACGGAGAAATGGTTTTAACCCATCAAATAAACGATCAATATTACTTCTTGGGTTGCGAATATAATCTCCAGCATACCTCACTAACCTTGTAAAGTTAGCCTCATACTTTGTGACATTCTCATCCTCCTTTTGTCTCAGACCCAGAAATTGCCTTTCCATATCTTCTCGATGGTCGCGAGGAAAGTATTTTTCTAAAAACAGATCTTTGAACTCCCTCCATTCCATATTTGATACTTCATCATCTTCCTTCATGTTTTGAATCAATGACCACCATTGATCAGCATCTCCAGTGAGGCGGTAAATTGCCATGATAACTTTTTCCCTTTCACTGCTCCCCAAAGCCTGAAATATTTTCTCTAGGGAATTTATCCAATGCTCGGCTACTAAGGGATTTGTACTCCCATTGAACATTGGTGGTTGTTGCCTCATGAATCGATCTAACATTGATCCTCCACGCTGCGGATCAGGGTGCTCCATACGGGTAAGGTTATTATTCATAACCTGAGTAAGTTGTCCCAGTATGGTGATTAGCTGATCGGCACCAGTTGCATCACCAGCCCCACTATAATTATCTTGAGCAGGAGGGAAATCCCTACATGGAGTGCGTGGATTGATACGGTTTCCATTTCTTCCACTAGGCGCCATTTCTAAACAATGGCATAAACTAGATCAGTTTATGAATCAAAATACATAATCTCATACTTATAAAACACTTAACATAAATTGAACTATTTATGGATATAATCCATAATCATAAGAATGTTTTATTTGAGGAAGTATATACTCATAATCCCTTCAAAATTATTTGTAAAGAAAAATGAGAGTTATCCTAAGCATATCCCCCGGGAGTGTCGTAACCAAGAGTGCAGCAAGGCCCGTTGTCGTGCACCAGTTCCCATTCGAGTCTAGCTCAAAGCGGTGTTTTCGGGTTTTACCCCTAGGTACATCTGTGCCAGAGCCGCCTCTACCTGCTCGTATCCAGACAAGGATGTATTGCTCGGAAAACTCACAAAATCTCTACAATACCAAAATTCTAGGAAGTTTATCTATACTAATCCTCAAAGTTCATCTTAGGTCTACGTGCTCTAATCAGAGTTTATCTAAATCTAGCTTCCAAGGTTTGTACTAAACTTCCTCTGATACCAACTGTAACGCCCCGACCCTAGTTACCCAGAGTCGGGGCATTATTACATAACATTGGCATGATCACAAAAAAGATCAAATCTCGAAAGACCGATTGGTTTAGTAGCCTTGGAAATACTAGATATATTCATAAGTTTTACATTACATCATAAAATGAAAAACTACTACAACAACATAATGTTTCCACAGTCCACACTATAATCCCCTCATAATATCCCTGCAGGTCATTCATAACTTACATCTTCACATCCTGGGAAAAATAAAACATAGAAAAGGGGTGAGCTCAAATGCCCAGTAAGGATAACAATATAGCGGAACATTCAAAAATAAGCATAAACATTTAAGGCAATGAATTACTAAAACAAAAGCCTTTTAAACTTGAACTTCAACATAGTATGGAAAAAGTAAAATGAAATAATTCCATTTACTTGTTCACATGGATATTCTACTAATCGAATAATCACATGCAATATCAACAACCACTTTCATAATGTTGGAATGCATAATTCCAGACTATCATAACCACATAGCCAAGGCCTCGTGCCAAGACTACAAATAAGATTTTGCCAAGGCCTTGTGCCAAGACACTAGTTTGTCTCATGAGACCTACCGATGCATCGAGGAGCTATAGCGGGCTCCACCCGTCACATATTAAGTCCAATGCATTCCCATATGAAAAGGTTTAAACATAACATAAACATTCGTATTAAAACTAGCATACGAAATGTCAATAATTTCACCATAAACTATGAATGGTATAAAAATAGCACATCCACAGTCAAACATATCACAAAAACCTTCAATAAAATATAGAAGTTTTGTATCATAATAAATCAAATTCAAATAATCATAAAATCCGTCAAAGGATGTTGACATAGATGAAATCAAAACACTTTTTAGAGAAATATCTCTTTCTATTTTTGAAATCATTTAAGAGCCATATAAAATAAAACATTTTCTTGAAAATATTCTTATAAGCTTGTAAGGGAAGCTTTGACGATTTTATAACGGCGGAAAATAACCGCACCAGCCGTATAAGTTAAAAAAAACATTCTTATCTTAATTCTGTCGAAAAGGTTAAAAAGCACCTTGTTTGGAAAACGACGGAAAGATTCCCTTATAAACCTCTTATAAAAAGTAAAACAAGGGTATAAATGACTTTAACCCATATTCTTTTAAATATTAAAAATTTTTTGAAATACATTTTGAAGAAACATGGATGTGGATGATAACGAGGTCCCAGTAGATTATTACGTATAAACAACCTCGGGTAATGAAGAGATTGTGAAATAACCCTTACCTTGTACTTTTCCTTGGTTGGGGTAGGTTAACCTCCTGTATAATGGTGAAATAATTGTTACTAAATTATACAAGAATCATATACATTAATATGATATCATATGTGATCTTTTAATATCGATTTATAATAATATCTTAGTATTATCGTTGTTTCGGGTGTTAACTTACTTGTTTTCCTTTATATGTTTTGTTACGTAAGACATTTTTGTAAAGGATAGGTTGTATATTATTCATATCCATAATGATATCAAGTCCTTAACATCATTTTTAAATCATAAAATGATAATTATACTTGAATGGATACGATGGAGAATGAATCTCATCGCGTTCGTGGAGACGGTAGTCCGTACGTACGCACGAGCGACAATATCATTCTTTTGATATTAAAATAATATATAAATGGATGGTATATCATATATACAGAATCATTAACATGTTATATTTATTATTTACATGAGTTACACATCATTATTATACCCATCCAAATAATATTATATTGAATAACAATTACACCACGACGTGGAGATGGTAAGCCGTACGTACGCACGTATGGTGACATGTTATTCAAAGGGTGGATAGAATACTGAATATGGTTGTACCATATTTATAATAACATCACATTATATGTGAGATACTGGAGTTATTATTTTATAATGGTAAGAACAAAGGAAGAAGAAGTGGAAGAAGAAATGAACTTAGAAAAGGGTGGTGAAATCATTACCTCTTCTTCGGGTTCTTCCTTTTGATTTGATCAAAAGGGCTCCTTAGGTTGGCTTTCTGATCAAACTAAAGCCCATAGGTTTTAGTGAGGGAAGTTGGGAGAGTATTTGGGTAGAGTTTGGCCGAACCAAAAGGCTTTGAAGGTGTGAAGAAATGAGAAGGAGGAGTGCCCTTTTATAAGAGGGGTGAGGGGCACCTTTGGAAAAGCTAGAAATATTAATTTATAATAAATTCATAATCGGTTTCCAATGGCTACAAAGTTGACTATTAAAAGTTTAAGGTGGGGATGGGTCGAAAAAAACTCAACCAATAGAATTTAGACAGGTTTGGGCACTTATATTAACCTTATCTTTAAGTATTAACTCTAAGTTAATTAGTTTCACTTTTACAATGTCTCTTTGTATTTTTATATTATATGGTTAATAAACTTACCACATACATACAAGAGACCCCCAAGTGGTCCATTAATGATACACCTATCATGATATAAGTCTTTTGGCCGAACCTTAGATTTTTAAAAATTTAATATCAATTAATAATATAATATTTGTTTTAAAAACCCTTTTATGTCAATTTTGACACTATTCAATAGTTGATTTTTGTGAAACTCATAACAGATTGATTACTTCGAAAAAAGTCAATTAAATCAATACTAATATATCATATTATCCTAGAAAATTATTTTAATTCATTAAAAGTTTCATATTATATTTATTTGGGTATTTTTAATATCAATTATTTTGATTTTTCACTATTATAGTAATTACTGCATCATCATTGTGTCATAAATAAATTAAATTGTTTAATGTCTAAAAATTATAAATAAAATATCATTATGTAGGAAATCTTTTTATCTTTCTATGGAATATTTATAATCTAAAATCAAACATATATAACCTTATGTAACAATTGTTTTTCTAAAAGATATATGCTTGTGTCATTTTTGTATTCATTTTAACTTAATTAAAATAAAGTGTCATTATCACTTACAAGTGGATCCATGGGGTCCCAAAATCGATCCAAAGATGCCCATGGTCGACCATGTATCAACCAATATGGTTAAGACACGTTTTAGGGTAATTTAGTATTATTATAATATTATTTTTTAACCCTTATTTACCGGATTTACCCTTAACCATGGTAAATAAAATATTTACCGCAGTAATAATTCAAAATGTCTAAAAATAAAAGTTACCTATTTACACAATTTGAACATCCTGATTCCAAATATGGAATCCATTTTCCTAAATTCAAAACACAGAAGTGGCAGAAATTAATTTAAAATTAATTCCCGCTGTCAAAACAAAAAGCGTGTTTTAAAGAGATAATAACTATCAAAAGATTGACACTTGTTTATGTTCGGTTTAATTGTAAAATTATGTCCAATGACCAACATTATATTAAATGGTAAAAATATATTCTAAATATACTTTAAAACTACTAAAATTCATAATTTATCACTATTAATTATATTGATTAAAAAAGTTGTTTTTAATTAAAATTTAGTAATTTTCACTATTCATCAAAATATGAAAGTTATCCGAAAAGTACCAAAATTTCACCTTAGGCTAAATTAGATATTACGAATCCAAAAATGAAGTCCATATTGAAATATAAAATATATATGATTTCAAAAAGTAGGTATTACTATTCACAACGGCTAGTTTAATTAGTTGTGGTGTGTGTTAGAACTCGAGGTTGCGTACAACACACGCTATCGCATTATTCGAAGGGAAACGTACCGTGGAATCTTGGGGTGTTACAATTATCATTAAAAACCCCAAAGATACACTTCCCCCAAATATAAATAACCCTCTTGACTAATTATTTAAAGAAATCAAGAGTATGGGTTCTGCTCCAAAATTCACCACCATCATTTAGTGTCCACTACCACTAGTATAAACAGGGTGCCACCTACCCTTCCAACACCACCTTCTACTACCACCTCGGGATCTGAGAAGACTATAGAGTGAATCCAATCTACCAAAATAATCATGGAATTACTCTAATATAATTTTAGATTTTCACTAACTTAGGTTGAGATCTATCCAAGCACTCTATGTGTGAATTCACCCTGCCTATACAGCCTATGATGGAGTTCTGGTATTCCACTCTGTTGTAAAGGTGAATGTTTCTTGTCAGCACCAAAGCTGTGTGAAAAAGGACCAGGCTCTCATATGTGTTAAATTACAGAAGTAGAACTGATTTTAGTTTTTTCAAATATACTCTCACCATTAAATAGAGAATATTTTATGATCCAATTTAGAGAGTGAGGTAAGAAAGGAGGTCCATTTTGTAAAGAATCTATAATACTACTAATAAAGAAATGGTTAGACTCCTCCAAAAAATTATGGTATAATACAGGTGTAGATTCTAGAAAAAATGATATCTCGTGAGTAAAATAATTCATCCCAGATTCTATTTAAAATAAAAAGTACCACGATTAAGGGCTCTGGCCCACATTCATTTACCCACTATTATGAAGCACTAGATCAGTCAAACTTTATAAGAATATTGTTCTAGATCATATAAGAGTACTGATGCTTTACAAAATTCATCTGGACCCTTCCTTATGGACACATGTGAACCATCGATCTGAAAGTAAACCTACTCCCTATATATATTCCATAATTAAATGAAGAATCATGTTCCCTTTACATGAAAAAAACTTGGCCAGTCGAGCACAATATAAGAAGAAGAACTTACTCTATAAGGGGGGTCACAAGGACCACCAACTCTAAATATTGTTATTTTATTAATATTTTTGTAATACTCTAGTGATGGCACACTATACCCTCTATGTTTTATCCAAGGAGACTCCTCTCACCTTGCTTGTTAATTAATTATGATCTTTTAATAATATTAATAAATACTCTGCATAATGTATTGGATTTATGAGTAGAGTCTTCTTATTATTTAGCTTTTAATTTCTTCTAATTGTTCTCATCATTGCACACATAGCCACTTGGATTAAGTCCACATCATGTGAAAATAGAAAGTGGGGGTAATTCAAGAGTAAATGGATATATATAAAAACTATGCTAGGAAATGATGGGAAATATAGTGATCATTGTGATTCTTTATCTAAACCTAAATTATCTAATGAAAGTAATCAGTTGGATTCAATTGATGAGAGGAATATTAGAAACCAAATGAATAATGATTCAATAAGTGAAAGAGGGAATAATCTACGTTTATTCAATTTCTTTAATAGTTGATTTTAAAACCAAAAATTTTACATACTATATCATTAAAAAGATAACCCAAAAAACAATATCTTAACACATGCAAAATTGTCTTATCTAGATGCAATCAAAGTCCCAATATTACTACATTTTCTCAGGTTCTAAATATTTTTTCTAAGGGTCTTACAAAAAATGTGCATCAATCTCAGAACTGTTGTTGGGGAATACTAGTATTTGTTTAATTTTATTAAAAATTATTTTAAAATTACCAGATCGAGTTCTTCCAACATCACTGGAAGTGATCCATAGGTTGAAAGAACTATATTGGAAGGACTCCAATCATTAAGAAACATGGATCGAGAGTAAAGATAGTTTTTCACCATTCAATTGGATGATTCTCCCTCCACAGCTTCATCCTCCTCAAAATATATAATAGAAAGTGAATATATAGAGGGTAATATAGATCAAGATAATAGGAAATTGAGTGAAATATATGCACCCAATTTCAATATTAACAATCGACAATTACAATTAAATGATCAACAAAATTGTGAACCTAATACTGAAATGATTGGGATATTTCCTATGTTTAATGGGATATATGGTGAAGACTACAATAAGAAATTACAATCATTTAAATAGTTTTGAAATGTATTTATAACTAGAGGAGTCACAGATTCTCAAATCAGCTAGAAGTATTTCCCCTTCTCACTTGAAGGAGAATCCAAGGAGTGGATCTACAAACTACATATTGGAGAAGTCAACTCATGGGAGGTGTTATAGAAGATGTTCCTTCAAAAATTATTTCATACTTTAAGAAGTTACCAAATTAAAAAGGAAATTTATAGAATCAAATATGAAACAGTCTATGAATTCTGGGAGAGGTTCAAGAAACTTACCACATCCTTCCCACATCATCCATATGAAGAACATCATTTCTTTATATTTTCTACTAAGTATTGATGGATAACGATTGGACCTAATTAATTCTCCTTCACGTGGAGCACTAATTGATAAGTCACCAACTGAGGTGAGAGGACTTATTGAATGGATATCACAAAATTCTCAACAATTTGGTACTAGAACTAAAATCATAGGAGTACATGATGTAAAAAACTCTAACTCGACCTTGTTAGAAAATAAAATTGAATAATTAACTTCCCGTGTTAGATAATTAGCTATGAATAAGTATAATAATAATTATAAATCACCACACCCCCAAGGTTCAATAAACTATGATATTATCAGGATCATTTTACAAATGGATTCCCTCAATATCAAGGAAGAGAAATTTGTTATGAAATGTTTCAGAGGAAATTCTAGAACCAACCAACAGTCAACCCAGGATTTATATAATTCCCCACTAAACAATTTGGTGATGGGAACTATAAGACTAAAATACCACTATTTTGATAGGATTCTTAACAAACTTTTCAAACCACTCTATTCCAGAGATAATATTTCCAACCATATACAAGCTACCAACAAGGATAACTACTATAACCATCCAAGAAAGACATGATAAGGCTGGTAATAGAATCTCAAAATAATCAACATACCTCCCCCACCACTCAGGGGTTAGAATTAAAAGAATTAAAAGGAAAATTTATCCGGATCATGAACACCCTAAATAATATGATAAAACAAGGTTCAGGTAAACATTTCCTTATAAAACAATTCCAAACCCCCAAGGGATATTTCAGTTCCATTACAATGAGGAGTGGGAAATAACTAGAAGTTGGTAAATAATTAACCATGTACATTGAAAATGGAATTAAAAAGTAGTAAGACTCTACCTCAAGGAAAGAAATTTTTGAGGATATAGGGAAAGTAACACCAAAGGAGAAAATAAAAACCATGTAAGACCCACAACAACCCCCACCTCCTTCCCAATATGAATGCAAGAACCAAGAATAAATAAGGGGTAATCCCTAAAGTAAGATATTCTAGAAGTTTTCAAAAAAGTAAAAATCAATATCCCCCTACTGGAAGCCATTCACAAGATTCCAAGGTATGAAAAGTTAATTTAGGAAATATAAACCAATAGATGGATATTAAAAGTGAATGAAGAAATATGACTTATTGAGAATGTTTCTTCTCTTTTCACTCCTCAAATTCTCCAAAAATTCCAAGATCTCGGTACTATTTCTATTCCCTTCACAATTGGTGAGATCTCTTTTTCTTATACACTAAATGACTTGGGTGATTCAGATTATATAATTCATTATTCCATTTTTTTATTATTTACATATAGAATAACTTAAACCCACCTGTGTGGTTGTGTATATTTCTAGAAGAGCAATTTCCTATCTATTAGGTGTTCTTGAGGATGTCCTGGTGAGTGTATAAGGTTACCCATTGCCTACTAAATTCTACATTCTTAACATGGAAGAAGAAAAAGGTAAATATCACTCTCCCATTATTCTAGGTAATCCCTTCTTAAAAAATTCTAAAAACACCATAAATTTTAATTATGGAACCCATTCCATGACATTGGGTGAGGAGACAATAGAATTAAACATTCATTATTCAATAAAACATACACATGGAGAAAATTATGTTTTTACCTTAATAAATTTTGAACTTTATTATTTCTATAGGGAGGAAATTGATATGTTTGATAACATAATTAGGCTAGGAGAAGCATTGTAAAAACCCAACTATTGGACAGATCATTTTTTAAAAATGAACATGATCTAGAAAACATTTCAACTAATTATAATTTTCAAGAAATTGATGAAATTTATTTTTCTGAATTATTAAAATATAACACTAACATTTCTTCCTTACATAAATAGGTGTCCATCATGGAGAATATTGAAATTGCAACATCTATAGAAAACCTCCTTTATTTATAATTAAATCTTCTAACCTCATATTTAAAATATAATTTCCTAAAAGAGAATAAGAAATTATTAGTCATAATTTTTAACAACATAAAACCTAGCCATGAAAATAAACTACTACAAATACTAAGAAATAATGTTAAATATATTGGATGGAAATTGTGAGATATTCCAAGAATAATATCTACCACCTTCATGCATAGAATTTTGTTGGAAGAAAGATCCAAGTTATTAAGGAAACCCCAAATAAGACTCAACCCTACCCTACTGGAGGTAGAAAAAAAAATAAGTAGAGTGACTCTAAAAAGATGAAATATTTTATCACATATTTGACTCCCAATGGGTGATCCCCATTCAAATTGTTCCCAAGAAAACCACTTACACAATTATGAAGAATTAAAACAATGAATTGGTATCCACAAAACATTTAAATAATTGTAGTGTTGTATTGACTATAGGAGATTAAATTATGTTACCAAGAAAGACCATTTATCCATACTGTTTGTAGACCAAATTCTAGAAAAACTAGCTAGGAAAGGACATTATTGTTTCCCTGATGGTTTTTCTAGATACTTTCATGTTCCCATGGCTCCCATTAACCAAGAAAAGATCACATTAATATGTCCATTTAGTATATTTTCCTAGTAAATGATTCCATTTGGTCTCTTTAATTCCTTGGGTACCTTTTAACACTGCATGATAATCATCTTCTCAGACCTGATTGAGAATTTTTTAGAGGTATTCCTTGATGATTTCACCATGTATGGGGATTGATTTCAAAATAGTCTGGAGATTTTGGAATATGTTTTACAAATATTTATTGAATAATAACTTTTTTGAATTTTGAAAAATACCATTTTATATTAGAAAAGGGAAATTTTTCTGGGCTATAAAATTTCTAAATATGGAATTAATATTGATAAAGAAAAATTGGATTTCATTTTCACACTACCCTATCCCACCATTTTCAGAAACATTGGATCATTTTTGGGGCATGCTGGATTTTATAAAAGGTTTATTAGGGAAATTAGAAAAAAAATTCCCTAACTAACTTACTCAAGAAAATGATTTTGTGTTTGATAATTCATGCAAAATAGCCTTTGTCAAATTTAAATAATGTTTAACCACTGACCAAATCATCTACCCACAAAACTAGAGTCACCCCTTTGAGATAATATATGATGCCTCTAATAGAGGTGTATGAGTCATGCTCTCTCAAAATATTAACAATATTCTAAGAGTGATAGATTACATTTCACAAACTGTGGACACTTCCCAAATCCACTACATAACAACAGAGAAGGGGTGTTTGTCTATTTTTGTAGCTTTAGAAAAATTCCATTATTATATATTATTAAGTAAGTTAATTTTTTATTATAATCATACAACTATAAGATATTTTATCAAGAATACTGATGCCAAACACAAACTGGTAAGATGGATTTTATTGCTTTTAGAGTTTGAACTCAAAATTTAAGATAAAAAGGGCTATGAAAATACAGTAGTTGATAACATGAAAAGGTTTCCTCAAATTGAGTATCCAAGGTTTGGAATACCTCAATCTATAATTATTGACTAAGGAAACCATTTATATAATAATAAATAGGGAACCTCACGATAAAATATAGATTACATCATAACATATCCATTTACTACCACTTGCAAACAAATGGTTTGGAAAAGGTATCTAGTAGAGAAGTAAAAAGGATCTTGGAGAAGTCAGTACATATCAACTACATGAACTATAGATATAATATATAATATTAACTATGGTAATACATAACATCCTATAAGACCCCATTAGGTATGTCCCATTACCATATTTTTTACAGTAAACATTTCTATTTTCCTGTTGAGCTTCATCATAAGGAAAACTGGGTTGTCAAATGAGTAAACCTGAAGTTTATCAAGGCTAGAGAACAAAGGTATCTTCAATTAATGTCAATTGATTAATTGAGGATAGAGGCATTGAGAACTCACTACATTATAAAGATAAAATTAGATCTTCTCATGAAAATTTGATCCATAAAAGATAATTTCAATATAGAGACAGAGTACTCCTATTTTCTTCAAGGATGAAACTTTTTCTAGGTAAGATTCATTCCAAATGGACTGGACCATACACAGTAACTAATTATTTTCCTTTTTGTGTTGTTGAGATTAATGTATAAAGTTCAAAGAAACCCTTTAAGGTGAACGACCAAAAATGAAAGAAGTATTAAGAGTAATTTTGGAAAGAACCTATGGAGGAGTCCAGACTCCTTCCTGATGCTGAAAAATAAGTACTTATAGGTTGTATGTTTCCTTTATTTGGGTAAAAATATTTGTTTTTAACTATCATTTTAAACAAATTCATACTGAAATTCAACTGAGACAATGTTAGAACCAAGCGTGGGGGAGGAAAGTGACCAAAAATTTTAAATAATTAAAAAACTATTTTCTATAAATATTGTTTTGTACATTATTCTTCTATATAGTTTTTAGTTTTTATTTTTCACCCTTTTCTTGAACTTCATTTATTCCCTACCTATTGTAAAAATACCACTCTATAATTGAATTAATTAAAGGGTTCTAAAGATGTAATACTTTAAGTTGTTACTAAGTGATTTTTTTACTACTTTTATGGAAGTCTATTCTTTGAACTATAAGATGGAGTTTGAGTGAAAATATTTGTGTGGAATCAATATTATAAATTCATGTCACTAGACATTTTGAACTTGATCTGATAAAACTTGACCATTGTTAGACAAACACATTATGGATCCGACTTAAATGAAAATGATATAATTACTTTGAAAATGGAATAATAATGGTATGTTGGGAACCCACAATGGATCTTTGATATAAGGGCATTGGGTGTGTTTCTGTAATTAAATAAATCAATCACAACAAGTTCTATAAATAGTTCTTTGCACATAATTATGGCTATGAAAAATAAATTCCAAAGATCATTATCAAAAAAATTTCCATTTAGGTGAGGTGAATATTGAACCCATATAAATAGGGGAACTTGACTTATAGAACATTCATTTTATTCGTTTCAATAACATAGAAAATCAATATTTGTTTAGAGAAACTTAAGAAAGAGGGATAAATAGAAGTTTTTTGTTATAATTTTGATTCCACATAAACCTAATTCGATCCAATCCTGAATTAAAACATTGATTTAATTGTAATAAGGTAGTGAATTGATTTAAATTTTAGGAATGATATTTCTAACTTTTTAAGACAATGTGTATCCTATTTTATCTAGCTGTTAAATAAAATTAGGTAGGATGAACATTCTTTTTCTTTTTGAATAAATTGGAATAGAATGATAATATTACCCGAGAGTGAAATAGTCTACGTGTGGGGGAGTGATGTGAGATGGATTTTTCAAAATATTCTTATATTCATTGAAAATGCCCTATATTGTAGTTCAATTCCTAGGTTGATAATAGTTTCTATTAAATTTCTAAAATTGGAACCTAATTAGAAATTGTATTTAAATAAGGTGTTTATTGATGTGTATAGCTTTTTATATAAATTATTAATATATGCTTGAGTAAATTATTTCTTTTTTACTTATTAGGGTGTAATTTAATACTACACTAATCAAGAATAAGAATTTTGTAGGTTGTAAAATTAAAAATTCCATGAGTGACCTTGACATCAACGATCACTATGCTTACCATGGGTGATGACCATATGCTACCCAAATATGAACCTTCTATCACGTGGTAGGAATGGTGATCATGCATTCATCCAACCATGATCACTACTCAGGGTCACCTAGCCACCTTACCGCACTACATTCTCTGAGTAAGCCTACCTACCGTGAGATCCATTAGCTGACTATATACACAAAAAAATCAAAGGAAAAAAAAGTTGACAATAGAAAAAAATTAATTTACTATGACACTATTATCATAGTAGGAATACCTATCATGATCCCTTTCTTTTCAAACACCATATCATGGTAATAACACTAATAATGACCTTTACAGTAATCATGATTAACACAATATTTACACACCTACCCTACCATGTCTCTACCTTCAAAGCTACCATTATAGATCCTAATCCTCTACTTTCTCTAAAGAGAAATATCCCTCTTGACTAATTCTTAAAGGTGATTCAGAGGATGGGTACTACTCAAAAATTCACCAAAACTACTTAGCTACCACTATATTAAGAAAAAATAGAGCACAACTTACCCTTTTGATGCCACCTTCTGTAACCACCCCAATATCTAAGCTAACGATAGAGTGAAGCCACTCTACTAGAAGAATAATTATAGTAATCTTCCCCAATTTGAGATCTGAACTGACTTAGGATTAGATCCAACTAAGCACTCCATGAGAAATGTCACCCTACCTTCACATCATGTGAGTGATCTCTGAAATTTCACTCTATAGTGAAGGATAATACTACATGTCGACACTAATGATGTGTGAAAAAAGACCAAGATCGCATCTATAGGAAATTAAGTAATCAGTGTTGAGTTTAGTTTTTTCAAATCTCCTCTAACTGTTAAATAGAGAAATTATCATGAACCAGTTTCGAGCATGAGGTAAGAAGGAAGATCCATTATGTAGATAAGCTACATTGCAACAATAAAAGAATCATTTGTCCTTTTTCAGCCAATGATAGGAGAATTTAAGTGCATATTCTAGTATAAATGATGTCTCGTAATTAAAATAATTTATATCAGGTGCTATTTAAAATAATTAGGCCTATAATTAAAATATTAGGCCTAATTTCCTTTAACGCACACATAACATTGTCTTATTCGGAGACAATCGGAGTCCCACTCTTACTATGTTTTCTTAGGTTCTAAAATTGTTTTTTAGATCCCCATGACAAGCGTGCATTAGTAGGTATGATAGATTAGGGTCATGGACTTGAGGATCAGATATGGTATATTCTAATCTCAGGTGTCACCATGAAGCCTTGGAATTAGTGGTTAATTAATTATTTTATTTAAATTGTCTAAACTATTAATTTTTAGCATCTCATGTACATTATTGTTATCTGACTAGTTATATCTAAAGATGTCATTGGTGTTGGGCTAATGATATATAATAAAATCCTACCTAGGAATATATATCACTAGGCTACCTAATAATATGCTACTTGAGTTTAGGTATGGATAACAGCACATCTTGATGCTTGATGGTTGACTTGCTAGGAATGATCATGGGAGTTGGGATTGGGGTAGAACTCCAGGGATTTTATATAATTTTTTAATTTAGTCTTTTGGGTTCTGATATATATGAATTTTTTTTGTGTATTCATTTTCTGACATGTATTATACAAATCATTTGATATAGAATGGTTTATTTTTATGGTTTTTTAGAACTTTCTTAGATGTATATTTATCACTTTATGTAGATGATGTATATGGTTTATTTTTTTCATTGTTATTTTACCCTAATATGAAGGTATAGTCTCCCCACTATACCATCATTAACCCGTAATACTAGTCATCATCCTATAGAATATGGGAAGTCAAGCCTAACATCATATGGTGAACACTAGTATAGGAATAGATTAGTTTTATGGGGTATCGATACATTAAAAAGTTGTATTAGTGGGGTCTTTATCTTTTGATTAACTATTTGGGAATGGTAGACAGGAGATAGTATTTTTTTTCTGTACATGGTATGAAACATATGTCTCAGACTGTCCACCCTACATATGAGTGAAGTCCATATTTACAAGGATAGAATTATTATTAATTTAGTCCACTTTTACTGCTAGTCTGATTTCACCTAAATTGATACACATGTTTATAAGGTTATTGATTTATGGAATATAATATCTTAGATGGTATGTTAATAGTACATGTGTATATGAATCATACCTAGAACATATAATTCACATTCAATTTTCATGATTTTCAATGATTGATTATTTGATTACCTGGACTATGACATGGGTTGGTTGGTTATAGTTTTTACAGCAATTTATATAGAGTTTTCATGTATAAGTGTATGGTTTCATCTTAATAAACTGGTATTATAAATGGATAAAAAAAATTATGTTGTATTTTTTCATGATTATTATACTCTCTTGTATATATAAAATTCCAATTGAAAATTATAGAGGATTTCCTTATATAAATTGTAATTGACATTTCATTTTACTGGGCCTTAGCTATTAAAGTTTTGGTTAAATTATATGTTTAAAAAGTAAATTATATCATCACTTACCTTGATTATTATGTTTTGTTGGATAAATTAAATTACAATTAAAACTTATAAAGTGTTTTCCACTATAACTTGTAATATATATTTCATTTAACTCAGTCCTGTTAATGATAATTTTGGGTAATTAAAAAAGAAAAGTGTAAAAAATTTAATCCAATATATATATATATATATATGGGTGTGTGTGTGTGTGTGATTTGTAACTATTGGGTAATTGGTGTTTGGAATTATGTATGGTTATTTTTGGATGTGAAAGTTTTAGAGTTATGTGATATCCATGTGATACGATATTTAGGGAATAGTAGGGCATGTGACTATTATCACCTTTGATGATTTGTGACCTTGGGACTCAGGTTTTTTTGGGGTTTTTAGTGACCTTTGTGGGTTGTTCCTAACCTGAGAGTGGGCAGAGTAGACTTGGATCGAACTAATGTGTGAGACCCTTATTTTGTATAATGTGATCAAAGTGGCTAACGTAATGTATTCTACTAGAGTGGGTATTAGGTCTATGGATGAGGTGATTAGTGTATGTGTGTGGGATAAGGGGCCTCAGGGGTAGTCTCATATATAGATTCCTAATAATGAATATTTCCTTTAGTGGGTTAATGTTTTAGCATGTGATGTTGGTTGGGCATGCTTATGTATGGGGCCCTTGAATGGGTGGTCGGTCTTGGAACGTTAGATATTGTGTGTCTCAAGATGGGAGCATGGGAGATACCTATGAGTATTATATTATGTGATATTTGGCTAGTAGGACTGGGTTAGAGAGCCTAGTGGCCTTATATGTGTGACTTAGGATAGTATAGAGTCAATGGGTTTTGAGGGTAATCCATGAGAATGGCTTTCCAAGAAATGTGAGTGTTTTTTGAATGAGGGGATAATGGTGAATGCTCATGTATTGGACCGATTCTCAAGAAGTATTGTTATTGTGTGGTAGAGGATGGTTATATGATTTGGTTCTGAAAATTTTCAAGGGTTCTTTTGTTTAATGGGACTAGAATGTGGTGGATGCATGGCCAATGGCTTAATCATGTGACCCTGGTTTTGATGAGTCATGATTCAATGGAGTTTGAGCCAGGGTTTTCATGATCATGTTTCACAAGAGCATGAAACCATTAAAATTTGATGGGATCATGGATGCAAGATCATTTTTGAGATGTGATGTGTCATTTGTCTTGTATTTTGTGTGGTGTTATAGCATACAAATATCATGTTTAATCAATTTTGGAGCAGTGCACACTTGGTATGTGTTGTGTCATTGGATTTTGAATCAACGAGAAGGCATGTGTGGGATAAGTACCGACATGTGTTCAATGAGAGTATTATGATCATGATGACCTTGGGTATTGGTTGATAATATAGTATTCCCCTATGGTGAGGGTATATATCATGGATGGTTCAGTGTGCAGCAGCACAGTTGATCTAAGATCCACCCTTATTATGAGCTAACTTGCTGAACGAGCATGGATCAGAAGTAGTGACGCATGTGTTTTGAGGATAGAACCCATTGAGGTTACACTTGAGGAGTAGTGTAAGTTAGACTATATGGTGAGGAGTAAACCATTACCTATTTAATGGTGTGACCCTTATTTTTAATGGAATTCCATCTGTTGTTGTGTATGATGTTCCTGGGGATTTGGGAGATGGTGGTGGTTAGTGTTTCGTGTTGTCTCTCAGGTATGAGTGGGGTGGTCACATCCAAAAATTGTATATGGTAATGGAAAGAGGATATACCATGTATATTAGAGTTTTTATTTTTATGGAGCTATGATGAGGGTACTTATTTTTTGGGGAGTCTCAAATCAATCACAAATTTATGATACTATGTGGGTAGGATCGTGGATGTAGTGAGAACGGTGAGTTGATAGTCGAAATGACTATGGGATTATAGTGTGCAGGTGAGTCTATACTTGACCAGGTTTAGGGGAAATATTGTATTTGATATATCATCTATAGTTTCAGTTAAAGTCTATCTATTAGTTATGAGCTCGATATAGACTTTAGTGATTTGAGTGGGAATTGTAATGAGGGCATGTCAGTGTTCAAAATGAAACACGGTTATAGTTTTTTTTAGTTGAGGATTTAATCATGTAATGACACCAGAAGTTGAGTCTAGAATATATTGTGCATGATTAAATGGTCATGAAATACCTTTAGGTCTAGGCATCTTGATTGTGAAGTGTGTTAGCACGTCGGTGGGTGTAGCTGAGTGATCTTATGGAGAGTCGATTACGAGGGGTCTGGATAGGAATGGTGTGTGTGGTTAATTCAGTGAGGTGGAAACCAAATTGGGCCCTTAATTGGAATATAGGGTTTGAGTTTGATGAATCAATTAATAATTTTGGGTGGAGTTTTTGTGTTTCATGTAACACCTGGAAATTTTAATATATGATAACATTTAAATAAGGCAATGTGTTCGATAGATTTCTCCACATGTAACATCAAACTTAAATGGAACTGCAATATATTTATTTAAATATTATATATAACCTTTAAAACCTATGCATTTAATTGGAGGGAATAAATAGGAGTAACCACGTTATGAAATATTTATAGAATGAAAATAATGGATGTTTTTAATATAAATGAAATTCAATTAGTATAGTTAAAATAACTAAGAAAATAACTTTATGATAAAAAATATGTTTTACTAAAATTGTTGCATTATTTAAAGAAACTCTGTATATTATGATCATATAATAATAAAATATATTACTAATATGAATAATATATAAAAAATAAACTAATTATTAATTAATTTTAAATAAAAATAAGTAATAGTTAACAATTTAAAAGGTCGTTTTCCAATATGTAAAATTTTCCACTATATTTTATGGTTGTATTTAAATATTTAATTAAATAATTTATAAATTTAATTTTAAAAATTAAATATCATTTTTTGTATTAATTATAATAATATAATCTTAATATTAATTTTTTATATTTTTCTAAAAATAATTATTTTTAGGTGAATAGTGAAAAATATCATTTTTACAAAAAACATGACTTTTATAAAATTATTAATATATTAGTATGAATTTGAAATTCATGAAAAAAATTTATACAACCAAAAAAGTTTTTTATATAAAAATTTATAGTTTTAAAATTGTTTTTTCTAATTTACAAACTCATATTTTATATTTTAGAACATACTAAATATTTTCTCAAAAATTATTTTTATTATATTATATACTTTTACATTAAAATTAGTTTTTATCACTTTTATAAATTTAATAAAAATAAATTTATTTCAACATTAGAATCAGTTATTCCAAATTATTTAATAAGGGCCACTTTATTTTTTTGCATTAATATTAATTTATCTTATGTAAATACAAGTTATCACGATGAAAGCAAAAGGGTAAAAGAAATAATTCAATGGGTAAATGGCATAAAACGTGTTAAAAACATGTATATAATTGAGTTTATGAGGTTTTTAACAACATTATATCTTCCCCACTCAATTATTTATTAATTTTTGATCCACTTGACATGTTTAACATGTGCTAGATTTATAAAAAGGTGAAATATTTACAAAAATGTCATTCTCACAACTTATAAAATGGGAATCTCACCACCCCATAAAGTAAATATTAAAAATTTTGTTTCATCGTGAAAACCTATAATTTTTTCTTCCCATGTTATAATATTTCAATGTCTTGATATTATTATCACAATAGATTATCCCATGCCATCCGTTTCTAATGGATTTTCTAAGGAAATATCAAAGCACTCAACATGAGTTTTATTTTTACATAAGTTATTTATTTTATATTCTAATTTTACAAATATAATTTTAAAATATCTATTTAATGAAATAATTATTGGTTTTATAATAAATTTTATTACTCTATGGTAATAATTATTAATCACCTTTTCCCTTTTCAATTAAGAAAAATAAAACTGTAATTCGTGTGTTGTGCAAACTACCACCTCAACGGCGCAACATATTTTTTTCCTTCACAACATTAAAAGGATATTATTAAAGGATAATTTCATAAATAATTATTATATTTATATCATTTTATTATTATTATTTATTAAACCATATTACTCTTTTCTCACGTTCTATGGAAAAAATCATTTACTATGAGTATATGTGGACTACTGCCCCCATGGAATGATTGATTTTAATTTTTATTTTCATAAATTCTTTACATTTATTTCCATGATTTAAATTATAAATACGATTTATATTGTAACATTATGGTTCTCATATGAAAAAATTTATAACCTATTAATGATACGATCAAAAAAACGATTATCGTTAATTCAATTATTTAAACTGAGCGAACTAAGAGGAAAATGATCTCTTCTTTATAAGTAATGACATAATATAAATTATATTACCTTTATAATTATTCATAATTATGATTTATCACACTAATAGGAACCAAATAAGATCATTATTCTTCTATTATAATGATATTACAACTAAACCACCTTATAATCACCCATTAATCATGGTAGGTTCATGTTTGGGTTTGTTTAACCAACTACTTGAAAAATACCATAAATTTATATAATTTATGACTATGAGAACTTATATAATAATATAATATGATATAAATATATACAAAAAAATCTGGTATGGTTATATTATTATTTAACTCATTAATTAAGAAATCACCATTCGTTCATTAAGAAACACCAAAACATTCTTTTAACTGATTTCAACTGCATATATCATAACAAAAACTACCATGAAATAAAATTATAGATGTATAAACTATATTAAATAATTAATTATAGTGACTTTAATTATATTTTAATTATGAACATTATATCAAAAATGAATCACAACACTTTTTTTCAAAACTAGTTCAAATCGATAAATATTATTTACAAGCGGTGTTGAAAATAGGTGAAAACTAACTAATACAATTACATAAATATATATAATGTCCATAAATTCGGATTATAAATGGTTATAGATATGAATAAGGTTGTTTATAATGTTTTTCATGAACTTAATTTAACTATTCATGTTGTTCGGTAAAAGTGAAAAATGAATCTGTACCGAGGGAATGGTTTTCGTCTCAAATTACTCTCTTTGAGACATGTTTGGTATTATGCACCTAATTTTATTTATGTTGTGTATAAATTTACTATTTAAGATATAATATCATGTGTTATCCTTTAATCATGTTATTTTAAGTTCAATTACAAACCCTCTCTTTCAGTGGGTTTTTATTAAAATGTTACTCAAGCCGCAAGGGTTTTCTTGGTCTGAATTTTTATTCTTTGAGACGTGTTATATGTTATGATCCATTATTACTTATTATGTTATTATATTGATTATAATATCCCAAAAATGTTCTTTTATAGCCTATATGGATCATGTGAGGTCATTTATAGGGGTGAATTAGTGTACACAACTTTTTATCATGTTTAGAATTTCTTTTCAATTAGTCCCTTTTACTCTCAAACCTATTCCTAGATTAAGAAGAATGAATCTGTTGTGTGCCCTCAAAAATAAAATGCAACTGAAATGAATATAATAAAATAAACCGTACAACACAAATATTTTTACAAGTTTTATTACAAATACCAACTCCTTGTCGTGATCAACATGAGGTTTTATCACAAATTCTATTATCATTATAAATTTATAGAGATTAAAAATGCCTAGAATTGAAACATAATATTCATATAAGAAATTATAAATATTATTGATTCAATGGAATTATTTATACTTTCACCACCAATATTCAATGGAGTTGTTTATACTAGAACCCCCAGTTATTCAATGATATTCGACGAAAACAATGAACAAGATCCCTATACTGCATTGGATGTCTTTGTATCAACTGGAAAATATTTTTCCTCAACTGAAGGTCTTCTACTTCTATTGTATCAATAATATTATAAAAACATCATCCTGGTACTCTTTAATACGTATAAGATTCAACTTCCGTATCAACTCACTAATTTCTCAGAATGATCAACTGAATAATCCTTCAACACACTACAAGTTGTCTTCTTCCTCACTTTATAAAATTCTTAGGTTGATACTCCTTTTATGATGATGTTCCCAGGCTCAATCAATGCACGAAATAGGTCCAAAAAAATTATTCAATGATAATATATGAAATAAAAATATTTTCACAATTTATCTCATTGTATTCCTTTCTGAATTCTCAATTTAATTCATGTATGCATGTGATAATTCATGGTGCATAAACATTTCACACAACAAATGATAGTACACAATATTTTATTTTCCTTATTAATTCATTTATTTAATATAAAAATATCTCAAACTATTTCAATAACCCTTTTAATCATCTTCTTTGACTTTTCCTTCAAATCACTTGATGTTTATCAAATTTGGTATCTAGGTTGAATTAAATGCATGGGTCTCATGCAATGATTTTCACCTACTTACTTCATGTGACCATATTGGGTTCATGCAATCTATATTCCTTTAATAACACTATTGTCAAAAATTCTAGGCAAGTCTCATGGGTGATTCTCCTCATTCACATGAAGAGTTCATGTGATGTATCACTGCATTCGTGTAAGTGATTTTCATGAACAGGGAACTATCAATTGGTTCCTTCAATTTATAAGATATTTTTATATAGGTGCTACTTCACAAGATAAAGGTTGGTCTTTGGGTTGTCTCAAATCCTTTGCATAATTCATTGTATGTCAGGATGAAAAAAATGTGCATGAGATCTCCTTCACATATGGGATTTTCATGAATGATTGTATGAACCCTTATATCCTTCGCTTGACTCTGGTGGCCTACGAGTTCCTCTTCTTTCCTTCACATGAACATGTATGTGAGTTATTTGGAAAAAAATGGTTTGTGCAACCTGTCTTTATGATCCAGACTTATCTTCAATAAAATCCTTTGCATGATTAAATCACGTGAGCAACATGTATCCTTTACATTAATGGTTCAAATGAGTGTACTATTTAAAGAGATCTCATGGTATATCAAAGTGAAGCATCAAATTCTTCCTTCTCCCCTTGATATATTTATATAGGAAAGGATCCACCGCCTACCTCTGATAAAAGTGATGTTCCATATAAAACCATAGATCCTAGGACGATTACATACTCCCAAAGATTTTGGAATATAAATGAATGATAAATCTTTATGCTTCTCCATGCATCTATAGAATGATCACATGATCATGTGATCACTTCTCATGATCACTTTGTTGATCATGTGATGCCTGAGTTGACTTCTTATAATGCAACAGTGACTGTCGATATACCTTCATGCGACGCCTCTTGATAGCTTGGTAGAAATCCTCCAAAATAATCTATTCAATAATATCTATAAAAGATGTAATTTTTAGTCAATCAAAGATATCTTCTTATTCATAGGATGGATTCATGGTTGTATCCCAAATGTCATGTGATCCATAGAACATTTCCCAGTGGCATCATGTGATGTTACTATTTCTTACGATGGCTTAATGTGCAACTCGATTATCTTTGGAAAAATCATGTTCTTAAAATTATCTCATGTACACAAGATTTTGATGGCATGCATGGATTTGGTTCGGTCAAGTGGTCTCATTACCATGAGGTGGACACAAGATATGGATGGTTGTCTTGATCTCTCACCATTGAACTAATGGTGTTAGGAAGGCCAAAGGTGAAATGGATATTGAAGGTGATTTTATTATTTGAATTCATGTTTTTCAAGATCCAAAAGATGTAATATATCACTCAGATTTTGTGGTGCATGTTATTTCCATATCATTAAAGGGTGGATGAACAGTAATGTAACATCCTGACCCGGAATCCTCTGGATAGTGCCCCAAGCCGGTTGGCCACATGCCATCAAGAGTGCCTCCTCGTACGCCAGAGGGTGCCGACTAGCAACGAGGGTCTGGTAAGTTAGTCTTAGGGAGACTATACCCTAAATTATTAGAATAAAATACCAATTGAAGTAACCAAGAAATAGTGGAAGCACATACAATTATAACAGAACAAATGTTACTAGTAAAACCAAAACGGGAAATAAAATACTCAACTGAAAGGTAAAACATGCTATGACAATGAAAGTTCCAAGTGTCCACAATGAAACTGAAATTAAAGACACAATGACTCCCAACAGGTCCCAAACCATGTTTGGATCCCTCAACCAAGCTCTATCCCCAACTCAGCAATCTTACTAGGGCTCTTTCCCTTGTTCTGTACTACAAAAACAAATTCTATTCAGGTATAGATCAGGCAGCCTGAGTAGGGTGTGAGTACAACTCAGTAGGTCACCACCAAGAGTGTCAAAACAAATCCAGTCAAAGTAGTGTATGCAGTTTCATTAATAATAAAGTTAATTGAGGAGACAATTTTCATTAATCCAATTAACCTTTATTTAATAACTTAAACACCCGGTTTTCTGAGAACCCCCAAAACACAAAACCTACTTCGGCCCGTGTCAGATTCTAAACCATTTTCCCTGCTAAATTCATAATCATTAAGTCTCAATATCAAGTTACATAATAACTAAAAGGAACCATAGTACAAAATAAAAGAAGGATTGTAGAACATCATGTCTTGCACACATGTGAGTATTTTGAGCATCAGTACCTATCTCACAACCCTATGGGTATTTGGAGCGTCAGTCCTTGTCCTATAAAATAATAACTTCATGCATGTCCTTGGTTCTAGAACGCCATGTCTAGAACCCATGTGGGTATTGGGAGCGTCAGTCCGTGTCCCACAACCCTTTATTAAATCAAATATCCATTTCACATATACAACATCAATAAATGTTTAATAAACCTTATCCTTCCATCACCCCTCTTACTCAAAATATTTACTAATGAATTCAATCATTAGCCATAAAAATCATTCCATTATTTAATAAAAAAATTTAACCAATTCCACATTCACAAAATCTGCATAACCAAACCACCAATTGATTACTTAAAACAACTAACGAATTGACCCCATCAAGGCCATCAATTAATTCTGAAGATCCATCATAAAAAAAGTTATCCTTTTATTTATTAATTAATTATCTATGCCACAATTTTTGCACAACTGCATATGCATAATAAAATGAGACTATGGGATTGGATTTTTAACCACCTACCTCGATTTATTGACAGAATTTAGCCCAACTAGGAACCCCAAAATCCGAGTGGTACAACGGCGTCGATCAAGTTTTGGATCTAAATCCTTAAAACCAAAATTAATATCAAAGTCATCAAGATCTTGCAAAACTATATCTAGATCCGCAATCCTAGATCTATACCTAAACTCATTGGTTTATATCCATTTAAACGATGGAAATATCCCATGAAATGATCAAGGAAAGATAGAGGAATAACATAAAATGAAACATGATGAAATCCACTTACCGGGAGGAGAGAAGATCTTCAATATGAGCCTTTAATCTCGAATAAAGATGTTCAGATTTCCTTGGAATATCTCTGAGAGGCTTTAGAAACACCTAGAATGAGTCAAGCCCAATCCAAGGTCAGAAATATGGAATTCCCGGGGGTTCGGGTGGTTTTAAAAATGGATTTTCAGAATTAGAAACCGCTCACACAGTTTTCTTGGACAGAGGCTCATAGTTAGGAAAACCGTACGTAAACCGTGCGGAACCTTCTGTCCAGGTCTGCATGGTTGTCATGGTTTGGTCACATGGTTTTTCAAACCGTGTGAAAACCATGAACAACCCACTGTCCTTTAGTTTTACTTAAAATTTTACCCAAATGCACCCCAAGTCACTACACCAACTCAAAGGTACTTAAAGACATCAAAAATTACCTAAAAATTTGCCTGATATTGACTCCAAAAAAGGCTAGGATCTTACAAGTAAGTAACATCCCACATGCCAAATCAAAAATCGGTTTCTCTAGGCTAAAATTTATTAGTGTGGGCCTTCCTCTACCATAGTGTTCCATGAGTGTGAGGGATCAGAACCCAGTTAAATAACTCTCACACACATGCCTTGGAGCAGTGGGCCTCTCTAGAACATCCATGCCTCTATTCATGCTCTCTTGTAGGCCTTATACATGGTCACACTTCTCCAACCCGAATTGAGGCCTCCTTGTGTAGGCTCTCCCACAACAAAGACCCTCATGTCCCTCAAGTGTGGTTGAGGGATGTCCCTTGGAGGATTTTTTTAGTTTGACCTATTTTTTATATAATTCCCATTCATATATTACTTAGAAATTATAAGTATTAAGTAAAATTCCAACAACTCTCAAATTCCTTCAACCTGAAAGTAAAAAAGAATATATATTTTTTTTTCCAGGACTACATTAACTCCCGCATGAAAATAACCATTTCATGTTCTTCTTAAAATTATTCATATTCTCCAACATTTAAAAAAATCCTTCTATAAACATGTATTTTACATTAATTTTATTTCAAAAATAATCAAAATTAAACATGGATAATTATTCAATCATGAAATCAAATTCCATTAAATTAATCCATAATAATTATCCTAGAATCATCACCAATCATGAAGAATTATCTTAGTAAATGATATCTATGGAATCCATAACAATTATGTAAGCATCATCATATTAGACATGGATAATTGTATTAGTAAATAAGATCCAAGAAATCTATAACAATTCTCTTAGAATCATAATCATCCTTATTCAATATTTCTCAAACTCTTTCAATAATTCTCTTTCCATGATTAATAACTAATCATAGTGGAATTAATCATACATTAACTATTGATTAATTAATCACTAATCACAAAGGACTTCAACATACATTGTCTTTTTATTACATACTATATATTGACAAAAAATAAAAAAATATTCACCAATCATTCATATGTATTTTAAATCTACCTCTTTGGATTTTTTTTTAATACCATTTACTTATATAAATTCAATGTATCTTATCCCCCTTATTGAAAATAAACACAAAGGATTAATGTTGGGGTTTTCTTTTACCTTTCAAGGTATTTGGAAGTCACCTCTCCTTTTTAAGAAATAAGGATGTTACCACATGATTCTCTTAGATTCATATTTCTATAATTCTCTAGAATCGTGCAATTTATCATGAAAAATAATTAAGAATTACTTTTTAACATATTCAATTTTAGAGTTTCCACCGGGATTCTTCAATGTTTTTGGGTCACCTTTCCTAGGTAACTTATCAAAATATTGTTGGGAAATGTATTCAATTAACCCAATTTTTTGGTTTCTCTACTAGATTGATTCTCTTCATTATTTTAGCTTGCTACCATTTAATTACATTTTATATTTATAGTATTCCATGTAATGAACTATCCTTCCATAGTAAAATCATATTTTCTGGGTTGATATGAAATTATTGGAATCCATATTCTTAATCATCTTAAGAGATATTTGTTTAAGTATTTTTATTTATTAAACATATTTCATCACCTATTTATCTCCCAAGGAAACTAGTTCTCTTTTATTTATAAAATAATTCTACCTAGGTTATGGTCATCTATTTAAATTAGAATAGGAGTTGTACTTATCTAGTTGATACCAAAATTATTCTTTTATTCTACCACATATTTTGCAGTATTCATAGAAATATTAAAGGCATTTGAATCTATGTTTAGTGTACAGATTCATTTTCATCTTTTCAATATACTTATGTTTAGTATATTTCTTTATTTTTTCACCTTAACTTCCCCTTAATTTTTTCCTTCTATAGTCATAATTAATTCTCATTTTGTTACAATAATAAGTGTCCTAATTTCCAAATTACAATTTCACCAACTTTATCCAAATAATCTTTTTCTTTTACTTATAGTACTAGTTTGACTATATTTTATGCCTTGTTGTTTTTGGATTTGAATTTATTACTTTATAGGATCATTTCAAGAGTTATTTTTCTTAATATTTATTGTATATATATAGCTTTGGTATTTTGTTGGGTTTATCATCTTTTTTATCAACCCACATTTTCCCATATTTTACCTTTGAACCTGCACTAGTAGATAAAACTATATTAGTATAAATAGAATTAACTGGGTTATAGGTTACCTTATTCCATGTGCATGTAGAATTTTGGTCAAGATATGATTTTGAATTATTCTTTCCACCAATATTATTATATTTAGAGACGTAATCATCATCAAACTTTTGTATAGAAAAATCCAGTTTTTAGTCTTGGCTTTCTTTATATTTTTGAGTGGAAGTGTTCTTATTCTCACAAACTTGAGAAGTTCCATCATGTGTCTCCATCAAATTTTAAAATTTTATATCAAATTCGAGACATTTCCTGCTAAGGGAAAGATTCTCATTATCTTATGATGAAATTATTCCTTCACATTCACTTTTTATTTTATTAATTTGATCTTTATGCGGACTATTACCTTCAATTGGAGAGTTTTGAAGGTATTTAATTATTCTAGATTTAAATTACAATTGATAATTCTTGAAAATAATAGTATCTTTATGTGATTATGATAGAGAATGGATCTTCTGAATATACTATTCATGAAACTTGGTCTTTTCTTCCACTAATATTTCAAACTCTTTGACCTTAGAGGTTTTTTCTTCAAGATAGGCATCTATGAAATTCATGGAAACGTTGAAAAATGTTTTAATCACATAGATTACTTTACAAAAACATGTTTACTCATAGTGATATCATAATTATTCCATAGTAATTATTCTTAAATGAGGTATTTGAGAACATTTTACCTTTTGAATTTCTTACCAAGTGCATCCTTCTGTTTATTGACTTCCTCTTCAAGTTATGATCTTTCATAAAAATATTCTTTAAGGAAAAAAGTATATATGAAATCACTTATTCATTAATATTATTTATATATCCTTTATATTGAGAGTAATAATATTCAATAGTTTTGATAGAATCATCTTCCTTATACTCTCCATAGCTTGAGAAAAATTCATCAAAATGATCATTGTCGCCTGATTTGATAAGAGATCATTGATCCTTATCTTCAGTCTTGTAGATTTTCCTTAATCTCTTTACTTCCCTCTTCATCCTATTTTTCAGAGTCTTGGTATATAATTTAATGTCTCATTCAAAATTAATATAAACTAAGTCTTCCACCTAAGGTACTTCAGAATCAACCTCAAATATGAACTTCATATACACCTTGTACAAAATTTTATCCATTTATAGGTATACCTATTCTCTGGTACCACTTGTAGAAACTATATGGATTGTACAGTGAACTTGGGAGGGGGGATGAATCAGTGTACCCAAATTTTTACTAATTTTATACTTTATTCTCAATTATTCCCTCTTACTCTCAAACCCCTTACTCAATTAAGAGGAATGGATCTATTATGTTTTCTCAATAATAATATACATATGTAATGTAGATAACAAATGAAACATTAGCACACAAATATTTTTAAAGGGTTCAGTATAAATACCTACTCTTTTTCATGATTAACCTGAGGTTTTTCATGGATTATCTTATCATTATAACTTCATTGATATTAAAAATTCTTAGAATTGGCACAAAATATTCATGTAGTAAATTATCAATCTTTCTAAGTTAGTGAATTGTTTTATACTAGTACCACCAATATCCAATGGAATATTTTATACTGGAACCACTAATTCTTCAAAGATATTCAACAAACACTCTGAATAAAATCTCTGTATTGAACTAGATGCTTTTGCATTAACTGGATAATATTGTTCCTCAATTTAAGGTCTTCAACTACTACTGTATTAAAAATATTATAATAGAATCATCCTCGTACTCTTTAATAAGTGGAAGATGCAACTTTTACTTCAACTCAGTGGTTTCTCAAAATGATCAACTAAAGAATCCTTCAAAAAATTGCAAGATGTATTCTTCCTCACTTTATAAAATACTCAGTAAGATGCTACTTCTGTGATAAATTTCCCAGCCACAATCAATGTGTTCAAAAGGTGCAAAAAATCATCAATGATATTCTAAGAAAGAATAATATTTCATAATGAATCTCATTTTCATATTTTTTTAATTATCAGATTAATTCATTCAAGAATGTGATAATGCATGGTGAATGAACATTGAAAACAACCAATGATTATACTCAATATTTTTTGTTCCTTATTAATTCAATTCTTTAGTATCAAAATATCTCAAACTATTTCAAGAACCCTTATAATATCCTTTAATGACTTTTCATTCCAATCACTTGATATTTATCGAATGTGGTATGTAGGGTGAATTAAAAAAAAAATCAAGAAAGTCTTGTCACTTGCTTCCTTTGTGTGACCATCTTGGGTTCTTGTGATCTATCATCCTTCAAACACATTGTTCTCATAAAATCCAGGAAAGGATCATGGGTGCTTCTCCCCCTTCAAGTGAATATTTCACATGATGTCTCATTGCCTTCACATAAGTGCTTTTCATGACCAGTACACTATGGGTTCATTCACATGATAAGATGTTTGTTTGTCAGTGATACTTCAAGACACAATGTTTTATCTCCATGTTGTCTCAAATAATTAATGTAATACATTGTATGTTAGGATGAAAAATAGTGTGAGATATATTACCTTCACATATGGGATTCTCATAAATGATCATGAAAACCCTTTTATAATTCACATGTGATTGGTGTCCCATGGGTTCCTCTTCTTTCCTTCGCATGAACAAGAAACAGAGTTCTTAATCAAACTGAATGGTTCATGAAACCTAATTTTTCAGGAATGATAGAGCTTCATGGATATCCTTTACAAGATTGAATCATGTAGGAAATATCTATCCTTCTCATGAATGGTTAACATGAGGAATCTATTTCGATATATCTCATGATATATCAAAGGGAAGTAGAAACTTATTCCCTCGTCCATTTCTCTATTTATATAGGAAAGGATCCACTGAATGCCTCTAATAAAAGTGCCATGTCCTATAAAACCAGTGATCCAAGGATGATGTCAAACTCCCAAAGATCTCAGGATCTTAATGAAGGTTGAAGAATTTGGATTTTGCATGCATCAATGGAATGATCACATGATCGCATGATTTCTTTCTATGATCACTTAATTGATAATGTGATGCCTTATTGGATTTGTTTCGATGTGGCGATGAGTGTCAACATTCCTTCATATGACACCTCTTGATATCTCGGTAGACATCCTCATGAATAATTTATTCAATAATATTTTTAAAAGATGGGAGGATCACATGATCGAAGATAAATTATTCTTCATGTTATGGATTATCTAAAATATCATTTGATCCATATAATATCATGCGATGTAATAATGAGATATCATTGGTTCTTGTGAAGAATTCACACACAACTCAATTATCTTTTTTTAATAAAGTTATTCGAATCATATCATACATGCAAGACATTGATTGCATGCATGACTTTGATTTGGTCGATCAGTCTCATTATCCTGAGGTGAACACTAGAGATGTCCAGTTGTCTCAGTCTCACGCAATCAAACCATTGTTGTCAATAAGGATGAAGGTGTAGTGGAGATTAAAGACAATTTTCTTATTTAAATACACACTTCTTAGTATTCAATGGACAATAGAGATCACTTAGATTGTGTAGATCATGTTATTTCCATATCATTAAAGGGAGGGTGAAAAGTGTATGGTGTCCCAAGTCCCACATTGAAAAACTAGTTTTTCTAGTCCTCGCATTATTATCATGGTCATTTCTCCACCATAAGGTTCCATAGTTGTGGGGGGTCGGCAGCTGCTTACACGACTCACACACATGAGCCTCTCTGGACCATCCACACCTTTGTTCATGCACTTTTATAGGCCTACTCTTCTAAGACTCCATGCATCCAATAATGACCCTAGACCTTTACACATATTATTACCTAATTTTAAGAATAATTAAAAATCATATACAAACCAAGGATTATAAATTCTAGTGTATTTTGGGATATTAGTTACATAATTAGAAAGCATGAATAAAAAATTAAAAAAACATATTTTAATTAATATCCATAATGACCTCCTAACATCCTTTGAGATCTTACATATTCATAGGATAACCTGGGTATTATATGAACAAAGTGATGAGATAAAAAACCTAGTAAGGAAATAAACATAGTAATAAAGCATATAACATGGGTTAGAAGGCATAACATGATGACATAAAAAGTAATAGAACATGAATAAACATATGGAATCATAACATGTAGATCATTGGATCATGGAATCATGGAGTCATAGAAGTGTTTATGAAACATACAACATGAAATAAACAAGATTCAAGGTTAAATTCCAATACTATATCACAAGGTAGACAATGTCCCATAAAGGATTCATGTTTACTCAATGTCCCAACATGACATATCATGAGACTAAAACATTAACCAATGTGTTGTATAACTATCTAGGTTCACCCATCATAAAATCTTTATTCATATGTGTTCTAAATGAATAATCAAGCATAAGGAATAAACATAAGGGATACCCATGGAAAGAAATGGGTATCATTATCATGTCATAAGGCATAACCAAATGGAATGTCATAATGATGTACATGAAATAATGTATTTAAATCATACATGTAAATCATAAGGTAAAATATATATAATGAAAAACTATGTCCAACTTAAGTGAAAACATGTATAAATAGTGTTTAAGAAACTTTATAAATGAGCCACTTTGATGATGTTTAAGGGAAAATATAAGAGTCTTTAAAGAGGAAAAAAGCATAATTGTTTGCATAAAACCAGAAATGAAAAAATATAGTTTTTAATGATAAAAATATTGATTTTAGAAAAAATATTGGTGTATTAAAATAGATTATTTATGGTACTTTAAAATGGGTAAGAAATTGGGATGTTCCATTTAATTAGGCTTGCTTATTAGGGAGATTGAAAAGGGAACCTTATAAAGCATGTATTTACCCATCAAAGAAAGAATAATTGAGCTAGTTAAATATGTTTGGAACATAAAAACAATATTACATATGAGTAAATAATAAAAAATAATATTTAAAATGGGGTAAATAAGAGAAAGTGTAACCTAAATGAGAAAATAGAGGTTCAGAGAGAATCTCTTACCTTATGTTTGAAATTGTTCTACACTTGTACTTAACATCTTGGATAATAAAATTAAATATATTAATTAATTAATTAAGAACCTCTTATAAATGTATCTAATTTATTATAATTTCATTAGATTCAATTATTGCCTTTTTTATGAGTTATAAGATTCAATTTCGTCATTCCATGAGCATTCATTTTAGGATTTTAGGATTGGTTTCCTTGAGTTTAATTATGGGAGTTCATGTCAAATGGAAGAAAAAATGAAGCAGTGGAATTATATGATATTGACGCAACTAAATAATTTTAAATGGTCTCATATATTATTTAATTTTCAGAAATTATAATGATTAATTAGATAAAATGTTAATGATGAACATTATTTTATTTTGGTGAATTTTCGGTTATCCCAAACTATTTTTGTTTTATTATTTAATATTATGTATATATATTAGTTATAGAACATAAAAAATAGTTTTAATATATATATTATAATCTATTTTAACCATAAAATGGTATTATTACCATCCTTGAAGCCCTTAATAGAAAACGAAAAATTTCCATCTTCGAAGGTGGTGAATCGACACATCACGGACAATGTTTTTGTTTTTAAGATAAAAAAGAAAATATGATAGATTAAATGATGGATATCCCATTAACATAATAAAATTATAGTATATTTTTTATATTGTAATTATCATGTTACTTTTTATAGGTTAGATTATGTAATGATAAGAAAATAAAGGAAATTTAAAGAGAAAGAGGGAGGGGTTTACCTCTTGAGTTTCATCAACCTCACAACCTCCTTAAAAACTTGGAATTGAACTTTTTGTGAGACCAGTAAGACCATAACATGGGGAAGAGGTTTTGGAGAGTAATTTGGTAGAATATAAGAAATATTCAAAGTATATATGTTGTGAGGAGAAGAGGTGGCGAGGGGTAGTATTTATAGTAGGAGGTGGGGGATGATTTTGATTATTTTATTAATTTGTTTATTATTTTGGATCAAGACTACATATAGTGTTGATTATTGTGACAAATTACAATAAATAGTGCATTTGATTTATAAATAATGGGTTCTTATATCATCCATGACTCAAAAATTCATATATTTGGATTATAATTTTAAATACTGTAAATTATTGTATTCCACTATTCACAAAAAAACAACTACTTTAGAAAAACCCAAAAAATACATTAAAACTATTTTTTATGTGTAGATTTAATAAATTGACTCCATTTTTAAAAAAAATCTAAATTTAATTTATTTATTTTTTATGTAAAAACATCATTTATTCAAAAAAATGCTGATTTTAAAATTATAACAGCTTTTATGACACATTGAAAATTTAATTATGGGCTCATAAAATTATCTTATAATCATAAGACCAAAAATATTAATTTATTAATCAATTTTATGAAAATAAATTTTCTTTTTAATCATTATATTAATTATAAAATTGTAAATAAACACATATGTTTTACAAAAATACGGACATTTAATTCATCATTTTTAAAACATTTATTTAATTATACAATGATATAAATATATAGTATTTTTATTTATAAGATACCTAAATTTTATTTATAATTTAATAGGTGACGTTACTATTCTATTAGCCAGATTACTATTCCTAATGGTCATATTACTATTCCAATGGTCAAGTTACTATTCCATCAGTATAGCTTCCTTAATTTCATGAAATACCTCTTATTTCATTCATTATTCATTTATAATGTTTTTATTGTGTTATCTATGTGATTTTATGTGATTTACACTATATTATATAATTATAATAAGGTAATTTCCATTGGTAAAATTCTAGATCATTTCATTCTTCACCCCTTATAAAATTTCACCCTTGAAATTTCGTTTTACGTACTAATGTGAAAACAGGTGAGGGTACATATCCTATCCCCCCCCCCTCCATTAACTATAAAAAAGAAATCACAATTAGGGGGGATTAAATACTTTGCTAATAAGAATATAAGAAAGGAAACTTTTAACATAAAAGGATAAATGTATTAACTGGAATGTATATCAAAACATGTGATTCCCTAAGTTTTAATCTTTATTATACATGGTAATGGATTATCCCTAGTGTTCTTACTAAATATTTCTAATCATAATCCCAAAAAATAACTAGACTATCCTATGATACCAGCTATAATGACCTTAGACTATTATACATATTATTACCTGATTTTAAGAATTATTAACCATCAAATACAAGCCAAGGATCATACAATCTAGTGTCTTTGGTATATTAGGTACATAATTAGAAAGCATGAAACCAAAATAAAAACATATTTTATTTAATCTCCATAATGATCCTGTAACTTCCGTTGAGATTTTACATATTCATAGGATAAGCTTGGGATTACATGAACAAAAGGATGAGCTAAAAAGCTCAGTAAAGGAATAAATATAGTATTAAAGCATATCACATGTATTAGAAGGCATAACATGATGACAAAAAAATGAATAGAACATAAATAAACATATGGAATCATAACATGTAGATCATGGGATCATGTAATCATGGAATCATAGGAATGTGTATGCAACATACAACATAACATAAACATGAGTCTAGGATAACTGCCAAGACTATATCACATGGTGGACAAAGCCCCATAAAGGAATCGGGTTTAATCCATGCCCTAACACGAAGTCTCATGAGACTAAAGCATTACCCAATCCATTTAAGCTCTATCCAGGTGAACCCATGATAAAATGTTCATGCATATGTGTGCCACATTAAGAATCAAGCATAAGGAATGAACATAAGGGTTACCCATGGAAATAAATGGGTATCATAATCATGTCCTAAGGAATAACCAAAGGGAATATCACAATGGTTTCCATGAAATAATGGATTTAAATAATATAGGTAAATTATTATGGGAAACTGGCATAATGAAAAATGATGTCAAACTTAAGGAAAAACATGTAAAATGAGTTTTTAATAAACTTTATAAATGATCCACTTTAGCACGATTTAAGGGAAAATATGGGAGAGTATTTAAATAGGAAAAAAGAAATTTTTTTATATAAAACTATAAATAAAAAAATATAGTTTTTCATGATAAAAAGGAGTTATTTTAGGAAAATATTGGAGGCTTAAAATAGATTATGGATGGTACTTAAAAATGGGTAATAAATTGGGAAGGTCCCTTTAATATAGATTTCATGTCAAGGGGAATTGAAAAGGGAACCATATAAAACAAGTACTTACCTATCAATAAGAACAATTGAGAATTAAAATGGGGTAAAGAGAGAGAAAGCGTAACCTGAAGAAAAATAGAGGTTCAGATTGAATCTCTTACTTTATGTCCAAAATTCTTCTGCACTTGCACTTAATGTCATGGATAATAAAATTAAATGCATTAATTAATTAATTAAGAACCAACTATACATGTATTTAATTTATTATAACTTAATTAGTTTTTTATGGACTTTTTGATTACTTATAAGATTCTATTGTGTTGTTTCAGGAGCGTTTGTTACATGAATTTATGAATAGTTCCCTTGAGTTTAATTATGGGAGTTCTCATCAAATGTAAGAAAAACTCTAGAAGTGTAATTATATGATATTGATTCACCTCCATAATTTTAAATGGTCTCATATATCATTTTTTATATATGATAAGGATTCTTTAGATAAAATGTTAATGATGAATGCTAGTTTATTTTGGTGAATTTTGGATTATTGAAAACTTGTTTGGTTTTATTATTTAATATTATGTATATATATATATTAGTTCCAAAAAATAAAAAAAATTAATAAATATATTATTTTATGTTTTAACCATAAAAACAGTTTTATGATTATACTTAAAGGAAATAATAGAAAATGAAAAAAATTCTTCTATGAAGGTGGTGAATCGACACATCACGGATGATGTTCTCATTTTTAAGATAAAAATGAGAAGAGAAGATATTAGATAATGGATATACCATTAACGTAATAAAATTATAATATATATATGATATTATATTTATCATGTTACTTTGGATAGGTTGGATAATGGAAGGATAATAAAAGAAAGTAAATTAAAAGAGAAAGTGGGAGGGTCTACCTCTTGAGTGTTGTCTCCTTGAGAACCTCATTAAGGCACATGGAAATGGTCTTTTGGTGAGACCAGAAAGACCATATTGTGTGGGATAGGTTTGGGAGAGGAATTTTTCATGTTATAATCAATATCCAAATCTTATAAGGTGTTAGGAGAAGAGATGGTGAGGGGCAGTATATATAGTTGGAGGATAGGGGTGTTTTTTATTATTTTATTTATTTTTTATTATTTTAGATCAAGACAATCAATAGTGTTTATTGTTATGACTAAAAATAGTAACTAGGGAATGTGAGTTTGAAATAATGGGTTCTTACATCATCTATGACTCTAAAATTCATGTATTTGGATTATAATGTTAAATATTGTAAATTACCGTATTTCACTATTCACTAAAAATTAAAATATTTTAGAAAAATCTCAAAAAAAACACCCCATCTATTTTTCAATGTGTAAATTTAAAAATGGACTCCATTTTTTGAAAATAATTTTCTAAATCTTATAAACTTAATTTTTAATTAAAATCATCATTTATTCAAAAAAATATTAATTTTAAAATTATAACCGCTTTTATTACACTTTGAAAATTTAATTATGGTCTCATAAAATTATATTATAATCATAAGAAAAAAAAATATAAATTTATTAATCTATTTCATAGAAATATATTTTCTTTTAAATCATTATATTAATTATAAAAGTTTAAATAAAAAATTTACGTATTATAAAAAATTTCAAAACATAATTCATCATTTTTAAAATATTTATTTACTTATACCATGACATAAATATGTCATTTTTTATTTATAATATACCTAAATTCTATTTATACTTTAATAGGTTAGGTTACTATTCTATTGGTCAGATTGCAATTTCTAATGGTTGTATTATTATTCTAGCAGTTAAGTTACAATTTCATTAGTATAGGTTCCTTAATTTCTAGAAATATATCATAATTCATTCATTCTTCATTTATAATGTTTTTGTTTTGTTATCTATGTTGTTTTATGTGATTTATACTATATGAAATGATTATAATAAGTTAATTTCCATTGATAAAATTATGAGTCATTATATTCTTCCCCCCTTATGAAATTTCACCATCGAAATTTCATTTTACATACTAAAGTGAAAATAGGTGAGGGTACTTCTCATATTTTCCACCATTAACTAATAAAAATAAATAATAGTTAGGGGGATTAAATACTTATCTAATAAGAATATAAGAAATGTAAATTTGAACATCTAAGGATAAACTTATAAATAGAATGTATATCATAACATGTGATTCCCTAAGTTTCAATTTAGGTTATCCACAATGATAGAATTATCCATAGGGTTCTTAATAAAGTTTTATAATTATAATCCCAAAAAATAACTAGACCATCCACTGATACAAACTATAATGACCCTAGACCTTTACACATATTATTACTTTATTTTAAGTATAATTAACGATCAAATGAAAACCAAGGATCACAATGTCTAGTGTCTACAGAAGATTAGGTATATAATTAAAAAGCATGAAACCAACATAAAAACCTATTTTATTTAATCTCCATAATTATCTAATAAATTCCTTTGTGATCTTACATCTTTGTAGGATAATCTCGGGATTACATGAACAAAGGGATGAGCTAAAAAGCCTATAAAGGGAATAAACATAGGAATAAAGCATAGCACATGGGTTAGAAGGCATAACATGATAACATAAAAAGGCATGAAACATGAATAATCATATGGAATCGTAACATGTAGATAATGGTATCATGTAATCATGTAATCATAGGAATATGGTAGCAACATACAACATGATATAAACATGAGTCAAGCTAACTTCCAAGATTGTATCACATAGTGGAAAAATTTCCATAAAGAAATTAGGTTTACTCTTTGTCCCAACATGATGTATCATGAGAATAAAAAATTACCCAATTAATTTGATAACTATGTGGACACACCCATCATAACAGTTTCATTCATATGTGTTTCACAAGAATAATCAAGCATAAGAAATAAACATAAGGGTTACTAATGGAAAGAAATGTGTATCATAATCATGTCATAAGTCATAACAAAAGGGAATATAAAAATTGTGTCCATAAAAGAATGGATTTAAATCATACATGGACATTAATAATGGAAAATATGTATAATTATAAATTATTTCCAACTTAAGTGAAAACATGTAAAAAGAGTGTTTAATAAACTTTTTAAATGAGCCACTTCAGCATAGTTTAAGGAAAATATAAGAGTCCTTAAATTGGACAATAACATAATTGTTTCCATAAAACAAGAAATGAAAAAATATAGTTTTTCAAGATAAAAAGAGTTATTTTATAAAAATATTCATGGATTAAAACATATTATGGATGGTACTATAAAATGAGTAATAAATTGGGAAGTTCCCTTTAATCGGGTTTTCATAACGAGGGGAATTAAAAAGGGAACCTTATAAAACATGTATTTACCGATCAAATAAATAATAATTGAGCTAGGTAAATATTTTTGGAACATACAAACAAGATTTATGAGGATTAAATAAGAATAATTAATAATTAAAATGAGTTAAATAGAGATAAAATATAACCCGAAGGAAAAAATGGAGGTTCGAAGAGAATCCATTACCTTATGTCTGAAACTGTTCTAAACATGTACTTAATATTCTGGATAATAAAATTAAATTCATTAATTATTAATTCAGAACATATTATACATATATGTATTTTATTATAATTGTATTAGGTTCATTTTTGACCTTTTTATGAGTTATAAGATTCAATTTCATCATTATGGGAGCGTTCATATCATGATTTTTTTATTGGCTCCCCTGCGTTTAATTATGGGAGTTCTTGTCAAATGGATGAAAAAATATAGAAGTGTAATTATATGATATTTATTTGCATCCATAATTTTAAATGGCCCCATATATCATTTTTTTCATATATGATAATAATTCATTAGATAAAATGATAATTATGAACGCTAGTTTATTTTAGTGAATTTTTTATTATCACAAGCTAGTTTTGTTTTATTATTTAATATTATGTGTATATATATATTAGTTACATAACATAAAAAAATTTAAGACGTGTATTATAATATTTTTTTAATCATAAAAATGGTTTTATGACCAGCCTTTAATGTGGTAATAGAAAATGAAAAATTATCGTCCATGAAGGTGGTGGATCGACACATCAGAGATGGTGTTTTTGTTTTTAAGATTGAAAAGAGAAGAGAAGAGATTAGATGATGGATATCCCATTAACATAATAAAATTATGGTATATTTATGATTCTTTATTTATCATTTTACTTTGTATGGGGGAGGTGATGGATGAATAAGAAAATATAAGAGATTAAAAGAAAAAGAGGGAGGGTTTTACCTCTTGAGCATAGTCTCCTTGAGAACCTCCTTAAGGAACCTAGAAATGGTCATTTATTGAGACCAACAAGACAAAAACGTGGGTAATAGTCTTGGGAGAGTAATTTGTCATAATATAAGTAAGCTCTATATTTTAGAAGGTGTGAGGAGAAGAGGTGGTGTGGGGTGGTATATATAGTGGGAGGTGAGGGGTGTTTTTGATTATTTTATTCATTTGTTTAATATTGTAGCTCACGACTATAAATAGTGTTGATTCTTGTGACTAATTATATTAAATAGTGAATTTTAGTTCGAAATAATGGGTTCTTACATCATCCTTGACTCAAAAATTCATTTATTATGGCTTATAACGTTAAATACCATAAATTATCGTATTTCACTATTCACCAAAAATTATACTATTTTAGAAAAATACCAAAATATTATCCCAAATTTTTTTTGATTTGTAGATTTCAAAAATAGACTCAGTTTTTTTAAAATAATTTTAAAAATATGTTAAATTTAATTTTTAATTAAAATCATCATTTATTTGAAAAATACCGATTTTAAAATTATAACCGCTTTTATGACACTTTGAAAATTTAATTGTGCTATCATAAAATTATATTATAATCATAGAAAGAAATATTTATTTATTAATATATTTTATTAAAATAAATTTTATTTTAAATCATTATATTAATTACTAAATTGAAAATAAACATTTACATTCTACAAAAATACCAACACTTAATTCATCATTTAAAAAAAATGAATTTACTTATACCATGATATAAATATATTATATTTTCATTTATAAGATACATAAATTTTATTTATACTTTAATAGGTAAGGTTACTATTTTATTTTCCAGATTACTACTCTTAATAATCGTATTATTTTTCCAATTGTCAAGTTACTATTTCATTAGTATAGGTTCCTTAATTTCAAGAAAAACCTCTTATTTCATTCATTATTCATTTATAAAGTTTATGCTGTGTTATATATTTATTTTATATCATTTATACTATATGGACTAATTATAATAAGTGAATTTCCATTGATAAAATTCTGGGTCGTTACATAGCCTCCATGGGATGGCTCTCCCACAAGGTTAAACCTTGGGTCCCTCAAGTATTTTTTAGGGATATCCCTCGGGGGATTGTGTGGTTGGAAAAATATTTTATATGAGGATCAATCATATATTACCTAGAAATTATAATTATTAAATAAAATTCCAACCACTCTCCAATCCCTTCATGATGCATGAATAAATGAATATATTTTTTTCATAACTATTTTAATTCCCTCATGAAAATAATCATTTTCATGGCCCTATTCAAATTATTCATCTTCTAAAACAATATAATAAACAATGTGTCCTTATTGACACATGTATTTGACATTAAAATCAGTCAACAATCCTAAAAATTAAACATATATAATTGTTCAAGCATGAAATCCAATGCCATTAAACGAATCCATAAAAATTATCCAAGCATTATCACATCAAACATATAGAATTGTCTTAGTAAATGAGGTCTAAGGAATCCAAAACAATTATCCACGAATCATCACATGCCTTATTTAATATTTTTCAAACTCTTTCCATATTTCTCTTTCCATGATTAATCACTAATTAAATAGGACTTTTTCATACATTGACTCTTGATTCCTAACTCATTAATTGCATAGGACTTCAGAATACATTGAATTCTGATTCATTACTATATTTTGACAATAAATACAACCATATTAATTGAGTTATGATCAAACTTATTTCATATAATTTTGTTACATTCATCCCTTTGATTATATTATGTTTTATTCTATCATTGTTTAAATTTTTACCACATGAACCCCTTTTCAATTGTTTCATTCTTTATGAAGTAAGTTTCTCGTAAGGGAAATTGATCACTCGAATCTCCTTTCTTTGAGTTATAATGTTTCATCATGAACTTTTATTTTACATGATTGGGTTATCACACCCTACTATTTTATATGGTATTTTATACTCCTCTTTGGGAAAAATTAATTTTTAATATAAATAATTTTTTTTTACTCTTCTCACAATGTGATTTTTAATCAAAGGTATTTTGAAAATAATAAAAAGTTTTTTCCTTTCACCTTAACATGTTTTTTTCCTCCCCTCATCTCTCCAAGATAAAAGTTATTTCATTTAAAGATTCCTTTATTGAAGATTATGTTTGAAAATAAAGGTTTAAAAATGATTTCACATCAACTTTTCAAAAGTTACCTTTTAAAGTGACATGAAAATTTTTATTTTACATCAATGATAAAAAAAATTCTAAAATATCTTTTAAGTTTTTGTATATATTTACCTTATCATTTTAAAAATGGTTTACCCTAATGGGTTTTGTGTTTCATGATATATATATATATATATGTGTGTGTGTGTGTGTGTGTGTGTTATTATTTATGGGATTGGACTCATGGTATGAAACAATTTTATTCTTTTGATACTATTAAATGAATTCTTTTACGAGGGTTTTTATCAGTTATTTCAACACCCTTTTATGTTTACTTATTACAATAGGGTTATTTTCTCTTGAAATATTCCATATTCTTTCTCTATATGGATTATGATCATGTTATTCCAGTATTTTCTTACATTTATATTTATTTCTCTATACGGTGTGAACATCACATTTACATAATTTAGATTGGATTATGTTCACCTAGAAATTATAATATTCTATTGACATGTGGAAATGTATTTTCATTCCATATGTTGTTATTTCAATACAGATTATTAATGGAAAGTTTACTATGTATTTTTTAACCATACGCCTTCTTCCTCTGGATGGGTTATGAACATGTTATCCCTTTTATTAAACTATGGAAAAGTATTGATGTTCTGTATATTTTTATTCCAATATGGTTGATTATTAGAAAATTGAATGTGTATTGTTTGATTATTCAAAATTATTATTTGGATGGGTTATGGGCATGTTATCCCTTTTATTGAAAATTTTAAAAGGATTGACATTCTTGATGATTATTGACAACTAATGAAGGTTTATTATGTATCTAATTTTCGTATTTCTTATTATACGAATCACCATGTTTTATTTCAATAAGAGGTTCCTCAAGAAATGATATGAAATGTATTGTTGAATCTTATGGTGAATTCATTGGTCATAATAAGGTGATAGGTGGGGCCTTAAATTATATATCATCTCGATACATTGATATTTCTAATGAGACAAAATAGGTCAGGTTTTAGTGTATGTATCTTCCCATAACATGATAGTTTCTTGGCATAAGGCCCCAATAGTGGGTTTTAAATGTTTGGAATTATTCATTACGTCAGTATGAGATATGTATTATTGATATCCATATTTTTAATTATTTCCATGGATATAGAATTCTTACATTTTCAAATATATTATAGATTCATGTTATTTACAAATTCATTCCATAATATATATTCCATGTTTATGCCATGATTTCTTCAGTTGTATGTTTTCTCTTAATGAGTTTTTGTTCTCAACCATTGTTAAGTTTCAATTTCAATAGGTTATAAAGAAAAGTAGTACACATTTTTTTTAGAAGAATAGAATGTGTGGGAAAATTAATGGGAGATTTTGAAGACACGTTATGGGTTAATTAGTTTTATATATAATGATTAAAAATTTCTGATTTATACACATAGAATGGGCTTTATTATTTTATGATGTGTCATAATTATTATAATATTTAAACCTAAAAAGATCCTTGAGTTGTAAGAGATGTAAATAATCATTATTAAATTTATAATTATGGATGGTTTTGTATAATGTGTTACGGTTGACATCAAAGTGAGTATGAAAAGTTTGTATCAATGAGCACTGGATTCGGGAGTATGGGTAGCATCTCACCTCTCCTCATAGGACTAAGATGAGGTGGAAATACTATTTGGCCTTTGGTGACATCCCCAAGACACCAAAGGCTGGAAATAAATTCTAAGGGATTCAAGTAAATTGGGGGACAATTTTTCTTTTAAAAGTTAAACAAACATAAACAAGTATTTCATAACAAAAAAACCACTATATGATCCATAATAAAAATGTATAAAACTCAAGAATACCAACTTATAACAAAACCAAACCATAATAGACCATGCCAGAGTACAATGCAGAAACCAAAACCAATATCATAGTATCAAGTGGAATACAAAACCAAAAAAAACTCAAATACTCCAAGATATAACTCCACATCTCTCCACATGCTCCAAGATCCAACACCACAATCCATTACCAAGATAACATGATTCATCACAAAAGAAACAAGATACCTTGCCTCTACCTATGTCTTAATAAACAATATCTACAAATGCACCAAAGTTCCCAAGCATGGGGTGAGTAATGAAACTTATTAGGTTTTCCCAAAATGACTTTCCTACTCACAAAACTAGTATAGAATAAGTCAGAACATTTATATAAAATATTTTATATAAAATATTTTAAAATATTTTAATAGTTTATATCAAATCCAAGAAGTTTCACACCAAAACAATTTTCCTTACTAAAACAATTTCCAAGGAAAGAAACAAAAAATTTCATTAAAACCATTTCTCAAATACCATTTTAGTATAACCAATTCCATTCATAATTTATACACCTCCATCCTTGCATGAAAACATGGAACTCTCTATACTCATGAGTGGTGAGTCATCGTTTCACCAAGACATCACTTGGTGAACCATTTTTACAGTGTAAAGTTCATACCTTTATCCATCCCAAATGCACATAAACACATACCAAAAACTATGCAAAAAACCAATTCAAAATCAAGAATTTCAATCAATTTTAATAAAACACATATTTTATTGAAAAAATTACCATAAATTCATTTCCATGATTCAAAAAAAGTTCACATTTGAAAATCATCATTTTAAAATCCATAATCCAATCACTTTTCACAAAAACCAATTTTTAAAATTCCACAAACCATCACTAAAGAGGGTTTCAACCAAGATTTTCATATCAATTTCATAATTCAAAATAATAATTAAATAAATTTTAAATAATTTCTTTTAGTTCTAAAAATAGGATTCAAGAGTGAATCCACCTACTATAAAGTCCAATGTTTTTGGACCAACCTAAAATAAAAACGTTTTGGAATTTTTTCATTTAATGCCAGGTTTAGTATTAAAAACTAGTTTCAGAAAGAATTTTCATGATTTGGGTTCTTTTAAAGTGTTGATACCAGGCTTGGGTAAAGGATTAAGGATTTTCTTAGATGGCAGGATGGGTTTTGATAGAATCGAACCAGGCAGTGATGTTCACATAGGTTGCACACGTTTAGTCAAAACTATGTGGGTCACCCATGCATAATAAAGAAGATGTATTGTAGTGGATGCACGTTCTATGCATAGTATGTCATACCATGTAATTAAAACCATACGGTCTACCCATTTTTGATTTTTGGGTTAAATTAACTTAATTAAATTCATAGTGGAAAGGAATTTAATTAAATGAGTTGTTCGGGGTTTCTTTTAATTAAATTAAATTTGAGAGAATTAAATTAAATTAATGTTGAGATAATTTAATAAAATTATGTTGATATGTAATAATTTTATAATTATAATTATATGAAAATAATTAAATTTATTTTAAATGATGATGATATGGAGTCTTTATTTATTTAAATTGAGATGAGAGGAATTTTGTCACACCTAGTTTTTCATGTCTTGGTTTTGATCTGGTGTGTTGGAAATCCCGATCCTTTCATTGGGATTTGTGTGAGATGAATGTTGATTTTTGAATTATGGTATATGTATAATCATACTACCATGGTTTCCTCCTAGCTTTATTTGGAGTTTTTGGAGAAAGGGGTGGTTATTTCAAGGTTTGGGCCAACCGTGAGCCCATTTCTAGATTTAAAAACACTATTTGTTTCTTTTATAAATCCTTATTTTTTTAATATGTATCACTAATTACACATCCCACTTGGCCTCCCATGACCTATTCAAACCACCATAGATATTTTAACCCCTTAGGAATACATAATCATGGTGGATTTGAGTTATTTATTTAGGTATTGGGCCAACCTGTGAGCCCATTTCAAGTTTTAAAAAATATTTTTTTTATTTTATATTTTATTAATTTTTTAAAAAATTTCTATGATTACATCTCCCAAACGGATCCCTAACTGTTGGATATTGACCAAATCCACCTCCCCCTTCATTATTTTTCATTTTGGGCCTATTTGTGGGTGATTTCTCACCAAAGGTTTGTGGTTCTTCTTAATTTCTTCATCAAATGTTTATCCTTTCTCTTCCCTCTTCCTTTTTCTTTAAATTTTTCTTAGATTTATATTCTCCCATGGTCATGATATTCCTAGGGTTCTATTTTCCCATCATTTTTATGGGGTTTTTTTGTTTAGTTCTGTTCTTCATAGATCTAGGGTTTTGGAACCCATGGTGGGTGTTTTCGGGTGTGCGTCTCCCTTCTGCCATGGTTTTGAGGTAGGTCATCCCAACCACTTTCCTTTATTATTTAAGTTTCATCTTTTTATTTCTTTTCTCACATTATATAAATATTTAGTATTTATTTTGAACCTTTGGCATATTTATTTGGTGTGCAAAATGGTTATTTATGCCTTGTTTTGTGTAAAATGAAGGTATTTCTTGATAAAAGGGCACACTGCTTGTTCAAAAAAATGTTCTACTGGTTTTCGCCTTTGTATTGTGATGTTCATAAAATTTTTTAACTAATGTAATAAATTTTTGGCATGAAAATTTTGGTTTTTACCCCTTTTGGTGTTAAATATAAGTTGTTTTTCTAAATGTTGCATGACAAGTCTCCGAAAAAGTGATCGGTTGGCCTTTGTGTGCTAAATGTGATATAAAATAACATGTTTGAATTTATTAAAGTATGGTAAACATTAAATAGGATATTTTGGTGTCCTTTTATGACTATACAAAGTGTTTTTTGTTTTATAAAGAGATGGTTTTTGGTTTTTGACACATTTTGGCACGAGTTGCGGGTAAGTGGCTCGTTCGGCATTCTTATGAAAATGGTTGAGATAAAATGTGTAACCTATATGTTTTAAAGGGTTTATTTAAATTTTTTATCATAATAATGGTGTGTTTACACCTTTTTATGAAAATTAAAAAATTTACCTTTGTTATACGGTGGTTTGGTAAAATTCATAATGGTCTGTTTGGCATTTCTCTTTAAAAAAAGGGGGGTTTTCATGTGTATTCCATGTTGTACCTTTTGGGATCATTTTAAGATTCATGAAATTGATTTTGTAAATGGTTTTTGGGGTTCCAAATATAGTTTTTAATGTAATTAGTGGGTTTTTGGCCTAAAATTTTCATTTTAAAGTGGAATTCATGTGAAAATCATTGTTAAACTTCTTGAAATTGTTTTATGAACATTTTATATGGTTTATTGTGTTACACAATGGGTGAAAAACATGTTTAGAAATATTTTGGAGTTTGTGCGACCAGAACTGGTATTTTCATGAGTAAATGTAATTTTATAGCATGTGAAACTTTTTTGAGCACAAAGATAGAAACCCAAGTATCTAGGTGGGTGGATGTGTACTAGAATGATAGTGATTTGGAGTGGTTTCGTCCCTGTTTCATGTAGAACGTTTGATGATGATAACACTAACTAAACTATTATGATGATATTGGGGGCCATTAGGTTATGGGTATGTTCCCTACTAGTGGATCATGCATGAGAATATATATTTTTTATTATTACTTTTCACTGATATATGAAGTACCTCGAACCCACAGCTAGCTAGCATATAGGGGTGTTCCTGTGACTTGTGATCATTGGATATATTGTATTCACCATCAGAATATGGTGAGTTTGGTTGGAAAATTTAGTAGAATATGTGTTTTATTTAAAGGTTTTCATTCTTTAAAGAAGCTATCTTGAAAACCATTTTCACTTTGATGTTGCATCTCTTTGAAATTGGTTACTAGCATTTCCTGTTTATGATAATTTATAAGCATTTTTATTTTGTAATGTTTGTAGCATGGAACCTTGTTTGGAGAAAATATTTTTATATATTTTATTTCAAACATTAAATTGATGTTTCTTTTAATTTAAAGTAATTTCACTGTGAATAGAATACCGGGATAAACTTCTGAGTTTTAATACTCATGCCTATAGTATTCTTATGTTTTTATCCCTCATGCAGGTTTCAAATTAAGTCTAATCGCCTTGTGTGATGTCTGATCATTGTATTAGAGAGTGACCAGTGAGGTCACATGGAGTTAGTTGGATTTAATGTTTGTTTGGTTGAGTTTTTGGATCATTTGTACTTTCACTTTCATGTGTGAATAATGTTAATTTCAACTTTTATATAATTGTATATTGGGTTGTCCATTTCTTTCTGCTATTTATTTAATTGTTTATATTTGGGTGAAATCATTTCTTTATCACTCTATTAATGACCTTAGTTCTTGTTTCCATCCCAGTAGGATTTGGAATTCCTCTTGGGACTTGTTTTGGAGTGGCCTAGGTGATTGGTTCAGGGTCAACCTGGGTTGGTTCGTGAAAAAATGGTAAAAGAGTAGGTCAACTCTTAGTAGACCTTTCTTTTTAGAGCACCCTTATTATTTGGGGGATGTCAAGGTAGATGTATTAGGATTTTTGGAACATTATGGGTAGGTTAGGAAATATAATCGCTAAATCTTGCTCGTTCCAATCCTTAGGTGTCCATGGGAAGTCCATTTTTATTAGTTTCTTTGGTTCTTAAGGATAATTTAGTGATTGGGATACAACAAGGGGAGTTGGACTAATGGCCTCTATGAGCTCACTGGACCTAGAAAGCTATTTGTAGCCAAGGAATGGTCCTAATAAGGCTCTCCATGTTGATAGTGTGTTTAACATATGGCCTCCAACCATATGGTCAAATCACCCATTGACACTAGTTCCCCATTTTGGGTCTCCTATACCTTTCTTGAATTCAGAATTTTGTTCTAAAAAACCTTTTTTGGTAATTGTGGAAGTGGGTTTTCAATGCTTAATATAAGAAAGTTTTTTATAAAGTTGGGTTTTTTTTAAACAAATTTTTTGGGAGAATGTGGAATGATTTAACAGGATCAAATTTACTTAATCTAAACTTATGGTTTATTGAAATAAAATGGTTGGAAGGAATGAATTATTTTAAGAGGATTCTGAAAATTTGTTTAAAAAGGGATGTTTTAGGCTGTTGAAGAGTGTTTGAATCTGATGAATTGGTTTGGGGAATTGGTTTTGATTAGTTTGTGTTTTTATAAAAAGGGTTTCAGACTTTGTGGCTATCGGATTAATAAAAGATACCTTGTTGAATTTTTGAAAATGGGAAAGGGGTGTTTGAATGTCATGCTTTTTTTTGTAGTTGTTTTAAAATAAATTAAATGGGTTCTAAATCAAACAATTCTTGAAAATGTGTGTTTTATTGAGATGCTAAAAAATATTTTGAATAAAGGGAGAGGATTTTGATGGAGACCTATGGGATTTATTTTTCATGCTTGGTAAAATGGTTTGTTGTGTGGAAATATGAAAATATTTTTGGACTTGGTGGTTATTGTGCCTATGGAAGGTACATGATTTATAAAATGGGTTGAATTTTTTGGCTTCTAAAATGAGGATGTTTTTTTTATCCTTTGGTGTTTTCATGGGTTCTCAAATGCATGGTTTTTTATAGATATGTTGATGGATGCCCGGTATGGCATAGTGGTTGGGTTCCTAGAGTGGTGCAGGAATGTGCATGTGAGTGATACTTGATGAAACACCATTAGTGAATGTGAAAATCAATCAATTTAGTTTTTTTGTTCAAAGATGTTTTAAGCTGAAATTTTTTTGAGTTTTTGTAAACTGGTGTTTATGTGGGTTTCTTTTTCATGTTTTAGAAGTGTGGTTTGTTTGTTATGCTTCTTCATGAGCTGGAAGTGATACTCTTGGTGTGTCTTGAGATGGGATCTTATTGATGAATCAGTTTTGGAGCATTGTTTAGTGGGTTTATAAGGATATGTTGGATGTTTTGGTGTGGCCATGGATGGTTTTCCATTGGAAATAATTCTAGTTTATCAGCCTACATATTCATTTTAATCATTAAATCCACCTCTTTGGATGGTTCTTCAACTCATTTGATGGAATAGATAGATACTTGGGATTGATTTAAAGTTTTTCCTTATTGTTATGATTTATTTGGATATAGAAGTTGTGTTTGGTGATGTTGATGTGTTTAGATATATTCCTTGTCTATTATGCTCCACATTTAGAGTGAGAGAGAATGGTGTTATGTATCTATGAGTCCATATTTAGATGAAGGTGTGTTGTTTAGAAAGTGAGTTTTGTGGGGTTTTGTGATCCTTAGCTCCTGGATGCAACACAACATATGCTTCAAACATTAGGGATCTAGCCATAGGCCACATAGTGAATCTTTTCACATAGTCAAGAAATCGCTAAAGTTCTATGGAGCTTGACTAAGCTACTGCATTCACTGATGTGGTAAGCTAGCTTCTATGTTTTTATTGTGGTTTCTCATCACTATAATTTTCCTTTATTCGCAAAGAGAATGGTGGACTTACCCCTCATGCAGTTTCTATGGTTATACCATATTGGATGTGAGATTTCGGTCAGTGTTCTTGTGTGTACCACCCATGTGAATCAGTTTTGGTATTAGATTTTATCCATCCATAGGTGAAGAGTGTTGGGTGGTTTTCAGCATTAGTTTCAGCGGTCCAATCATTGGTCCCCTTCCCTCCCCTCCTAGTGTGGTGGTGGTTTTTTGTTTGTGTGAGAATTTTTGGGTATGTTATTGTCTCCTACATTTGGGAGAGATCAATTTAAATGATCATGTTATGTTTTCTTGGCCTGGGTTCTTAGGCCATTATAAGGGAGTTTTGGGTTGGCCTCTTTAGGAGATGCCTAATTCGAGATCACGTGGAAATATTTTTTGGTCACTATTGGTTAGTTCTTAAAGGTGGAGAGTATATTCTAGACTCCCATTAAATAATTATCTTTCATGATGTTATTTTTTTTGGGGTTTTCATTGGGATATTTGGGAGAAGGACCAACAATATAGTCTTGGATTGGTTGTGGATTAGTGGCTTGATCCTTCCATTGATTCTTGGGAAGTGGCTGTGAGTTTTTGTTTCTTTTCGAGAAAGAGGGTTAAGATCCATTTTGGTGGGTTAAATTTCATTGTATTAAGAGGTTGTATTATGTTGATGAGGAATCATTAGGCATTGATCAATCACCTGTAAGGTGTTATGGATTTCCGAGGGTGGAAAGCTTTAATGGTAGGGAGAATTGTCACACCTGGTTTTTCATGTCTTGGTTTTGATCTGGTGTGTTGGAAATACCAATCCTTTCATTGGGTTCTAAGTGAGATTAATGTTGAGTTTTGAACTTAAATCTATGTATAATCATCTTACTGTGGTTTCCCCATAGCTTGTTTTGGAGTTTTTGTAGAAAAGTGTGGTTACTTCATGTTTTGGGCCAACCATGAGCCCATTTCCAGATTTAAAAACAATAATTATTTATTTTATAACTCCTTTTATTTTAAAATTTTTCACTAATTACACTTCCCAAGTGGCCTCCCCTGACCTATTAAAACTGCCATATCCATTTTAACTCCTTATGAATTAATAATCATGGTGGATTTGAGTTATTTATTCAAGTATTGGGCCAACCTGTGAGCTCATTTCCAGGTTTAAAAAAATATTTTTTTATTTTATATTTTATTCATTTTTAACATTTTTTGGTGATTCCACATCCCAAACAGAGCCCTAAAAGTTGTATATCGACCAGAGGCACCTCCCCCTTATTTCGCCTTCATTTTGGGCCTCTTTGTGGGAAATTTTGCACCAAATTTTAGTGGTTATTCTTAATTTCTTTATCAAATCTTTAACTTTTCTCTTCTCTCTTCCTTATTCTTTAATTTTTTTATTGGATTTATATTCTCCATTGTAAATTATCGTCCCAGGTTTCAATTTTCCCTTAATTTTTATTGGGTGTTTTGTTTTTTTTGGTCTGGTCTTCATAGATCTGGGGTTTTGGAACCCGCGGTGGGTGTTTTCGGGTGTGTGTATCCCTTCCGCCATGGTTTTTGAGGTAGGTTCTCCCAAGAAAAATCCTTTATTATTTAAGTTTAATATTTTTCTTGATTTTATCATATTATATACATATTTATTAATTATTTTAAACCTTTTGATGATTTATTTTGTGTGAAAAATGGTTATTTATGCCTTGTTTTGTGTAAAATGGAGTTGTTTTGATATAAAAGTGCACACCGCTTGTTCAAATAAATGTTCTGATGCTTTTCACATATGTATTGTGATTTTCATGACCTATTTTAACTACTGTAATAAATGTTTCTCATGCACATTTGGGGTTTTACCCCATTGGGTGTTAAATAAAAGTTTTTTTCGCTAAATTTTTCACTCCTAGTCTTCAAAAAATTTCATGGTTGGCTTTTGTGCGCTAAATGTGATATAAAATAACATTTTTGAATTTATTAAATAATGGGTAGAATTAAATGAGATATTTTGGTATCCTTTTATGACTATACAAAGTGTTTTTGTTTTTATAAAGAGATGGGTTATGGTTTTTGACATGTTTTGGCACAAGTTACCGGTAAGTGGCTTGTTCAACATTCTTATCAATATGGTTGAGGTTAAATGTGTAACGTAAATTTTTTAGAGGGTTTATGTCAATTTTTTTCTACTACTAATGGTGTGTGTACACTTATTTATGATAATTGAAATTTGTACCTTTTTTATATGTTGGTTTGGTAAAATTATTAAAAGCCCGTTTGGCATTTCTCTTTTAAAAAGGGGGGGTTTCATGTGTATTACATGTTGTACCATTTGGGGTCATTTTAAGATTCATGAAATTGATTTAGTAAATGGTTTTGGGGCTTCCAAATATATTTTAGTATGGAATTAGTGGCTTTTTGGCCTAAAAGTTGTATTTTAAAATGGAATTCATGTGGCAAGGTTTGTTCAACTTCTTGAAATTGTTTTATAAAAATTTTAGATGGTTTATTGAGTTACACAAAGGGTGAAAACACGTTTATCTACTATTTTGAGTGTGTGTTCTCAGAACTGGTGTTTTTATGTTTAAATAGAATTTTATATCATGTGGAACTTTTTTTATCACAAAGAGGGAAACCAGGGTATCTAGGTAGGCAGATGTGTACTAGTATGCTAGTGATCCGGAGTGGTTTCGTCCCTATTTTACATAGCAAGTTTGACGATGAAAATACTAACTAAATTATTATGATTATGTTGGGGACCACTAGATTATGGGTATGTTCCCTACCAGTGGCTCATGCATGAGAACAGATATTTGTTATGGTTTCTTTTCACCGAGATACAAGGTACCTGGGGCCCACAGCTTGCTAGTGCATATGGGTGTTCTTGTGACTTGTTATCATTGGATATATTGTATTCACCATTGAAAAATTATTATTTTGTATGGAAAATTCAGTATCATGTGTGTTTTATTTAAAGTTGTACATTCTTTAAATCATCCCTCTTGAAAACCATTTTCACTTTGAAGTTGCATCTCTTTGAAATTGGTTACTAACATTTAATGTTTATGATAACATGCAAGAATTTTTATTTTGTAATGTTTATAGCATGGAACCTTGTTTGGAAATCATATTTTTATATATTGTATTTCAAACATGAAATTGATGTTTCTTTTATTTTAAAGGAAGTTCATTGGGAATAGAATATCGAGCTAACCTACTAAGTTTTAATACTAACGCATATAGTCTCCTTCTGTTTTTAGCCCTTGTGTAGGTTTTAGATTGAGTCTAATCACCTTGGGAAACATGTGATCGTTGTGTTAGAGGGTGACCAGTGGGGTCACATGGAGTAAGTTGTTTGTCATGTTTGGTCGGTTGAGTTGTTGGTTCAGTTTTACTTTCACTTTCATGTGTGAATAATGTTCAGTTCAACTATTATATAATTGTATATTAGGTTGCCCATTTCTTTTTGCTATTTATTTTATTATTTATATTTGGGAGAAATCGTTACCTTGTCACTCTACTGATTCCCTTGGTGCTTGTCACTATCTTGAGAGGATTGGGAATGGCTCTTGGGACATGTCACGGAGCGGCTAGGGTGACCGGTTTAGGGTTGACTCGGGCTAGTTTGTGACAAATTTAGTTAAATGATTGGTAAATGAGGAGTTTGGGTTATCAAAGAATGGAAATATTAAATGGTAAAATTTAAATTATGTGTAAATGATGATTTGGGGTTTCATTTAATTAAATTCAAGGCAAAGGGTAATTTAATTAATTAATGCAAAATGGAGGTTTTATTTAAATAAATTTAAAGTTTGTAATAATTTAATTAGTCGTTTCAAAATGGGGGATTATTATTTAATTAAATTGATGTTGAGAAAATATAATTAAATAATATTTATGAGTTGGAGGTTTTAATTTAATTAAGTTGTGTTCAGAAAATTTAATTAAATAACATGAATTGGAGAAATTATTTAATTAAATTAAGTTGGAACAAATTTAATTAAATTATTATTAATGAGTTGTTTGGGTTTTTTTATTAAATTGTGTTGAGAGAATTTAATTAAATAATAATGATTTGGAAATTTTATTTAATTAAATTTGGTTGATAAGTAATTTAATTAAATGATGTGTTAAATATGGATTTTGGGTTTTATCTAATTAAATTCAAAGTTAAGATTAATTTAATTATTTGATGAAAAATGTGGATTTTATTTAATTAAATTATGTTGAGATAATTTAATTAAATAATGATGTGTTGAAGAATTTATTTAATTAAATTAGTTGTAGAATAATTTAATTAAATGATGTTTAATTGGGGAGTTTTGGGTTTTATCAAAGAAGTGTTTTATTAAATCATAATAATATCAAGGTTTATTATTATGGAGTTTTTATTTAATTAAATTGAAGTTGAGGAATTTAATTAAATAAGGTGAGATGGAAAATTTTATTTAATTAAATTAATTTAAACATAATTTAATTAAATGATGTGAAGTGGGGGTTTTATTTAACTAAAATTGTTGAGAATAATTTAATTAAATGATGTTTAAATGAGGATTTTTGGGTTTTATCAAATAAGCGTTTAAATAAATGATAATAATATTGATTCTTATTATTATGGTGGTTTTATTTAATTAAATTTAGGTTGAGGAATTTAATTAAATGAGGTGTGATGGAGAGTTTTAGTTAATTAAATTTAGTTAAATGGAATTTAATTAAATGATGTGAAATGTGGTTTTATTTAATTAAGTTCAAGGTTAAGAAAAATTTAATTAATTGATGCGAAACGGGGGTTTTAATTTAATTAAATTGAATGTTGAGAGAATTTAATTGAATATCATTAGTTGGAGGATTGATTTAATTAAATTTGGTTGAGGAGAATTTAAATAAATAACGTGTAAATGGAAGTTTAGAGTCTATTAATGGGGTATAATATTAAAGGGTAATAATAATAATATGATGGTTATTATTATTATTATATTAATCCTTATATTTTAATTTATAATTTTAATTTATTTAAGGGGGAAAATAAGATGGAGTTTCACCTCTCCTTCCTCCTACAGGGAGTGCGACGCACACATAGTGCATCACCTATGGGTGGTGCACCACCCTCCTCTCCATCTCCCTATTCACGTGGCTATCTTCTCCAATATTTTTCATAGAAGTTGTCTATATCGTCAAGTTTAGTCATTCTCTGCATGCTTCATTCTTTGCATTGGTCGTCTCATCTCTACTTCACCTAGGTTCCATTGGGTCGAAACCCTAAGTTTGAGATTAACCCAGATTTTATATTTGTTTTGATCATAGGTGGTGCGGAAGATGACTCGAGACCCGTTGGATTGTATTTCTACAACCACCATCAAAGGCATGATGGTTTTTCTTGACTTGATTCCCTGCCGTAATATTTGGGTAAGGTTATAAACCCGATAATTGGTTTTTCACCATTTAAATTGGATGATTATGGTGTATTTGAGTTGCGGTGAATTAATTTGAGTTGAATTGGTCCTTTTCAGACTAATTTTGGGTTCCAATTATCGTTGTAGTGTGATGAGACTAATTAATAGTATGCACGCACAATATTGTGGAAGTGCGTGCGCGCGAGCATGTTGTGGTTTGAGTTAGAAAGCATTGGCCCGACCAATTCCTTGAGTTAAGGTCCTAAACATTGACTTTATTTATAAAAATGTAGATTTTGTTAGTCTACTACTTTTGGTAAAGATGACTGAAATATTGGAGAAAATTTCTTATTGGTGTAAAATGATTTGTTAGACTAAAAAATCACATTTTTGTAAAAAAAACCACTCCAACAGAGGAGCTCTACTTTCAAGCTAAAAACATAATGCATATATTGATATATTTATTTAGCTTGCTAAAATCTGTTTTTATATTTTCACCATAACATGTTTACCCACTTGGGTTAAGTGGTAATTATGAGTATTAGGTCGTATAAGTTGTGATAATTAATCGTGAATTAATTATGTGCTTTGAAATTATAATTGAGATAATAATAATCAGAAGATTAATTATGAGATATTAAATTTTTTAAGTTGATATAATTAATTGGAAATTAATTAAGTTCTTTGAGAGGATAATTAATTGAAAGATTAATTATGAGATATTAAATTGGTTAAGAGAAGATAATTAATTATTAATTAATTATGTTCAATGAGATAATAATTATCAGTGGATTAATTATGAGATATTAAATTGATTAAGTTTAGATAATTAATTATGGATTAATTTTGTTCTTTGAGATGATAATTAATCAGAAGATTATTTATGAGATATTAAATTGTTTAAGTTGAGATAATTTATTGTGAATTAATTATGTTCTTTGATATGATAATTAATCAGAAGATTAATTATGAGATATTTGATTGGTTAAGATGAGATAATTAATTATGAATTAATTATGTGATTTGAGATAATAATTATTGGGTGATTAATTATGATATATTAAATTTTTTAAGTTGAGATAATTAATTTTAAATTAATTATATGTTTTGGGATGCTAGTTAATCATAATCTTATTTATGGTATATTAAATTGGTTAAGTCAAGATAAATAATTTTGAATTAATTATGTGATTTGAGATGATAATTAATCGGAAGATTAATTATGAGATATTTAATTGGATAGGTTGAGATAATAAATTATGAATCAATTATGTGTTATGAGATTGTAATATAGAAAATTAATCAGGGGATTAATTATGAGATTTTGATTTGGGGCTAAGCTTAGATAATTAATGTGGGAATTAATTATGTGATATATAGATGGTTTACTAGAGATAATTAATATATGGATTATTGTTTCCTTTTGACTAGTTAATTATTGAATTAATAAGATTAATTGTTGTGTTATGTTAATTGTTGAGTTAGCTAAATGACTTGTTGTGTTTAATTAATTGTTGAATTAGTAATGATATTTATGGTAATAATTAATTGATTAATTAATTATATTCTGATGTGGAATGGTAACATGGTCATTCATGGTGTGTGGGTATGGAATGGTAACATAGACATTCATGGGTGCGTGAGAATGGAATGGAAGCATGGACATTCATGGGTGTGTGAGTATGGAATGGTAATATGGAAATTCATAGTGCATGATTATGGAATGGTAACATGGGCATTCATGGTGCGTGAGTATGGAATAGTAACATAGACATTCATGGGTGCCTGAGTATGGAATGGTAACATAGACATTTATGGGTTCGTGAGTATGGAATGGTAACATGGGCATTCATGGTGCATGAGTATGGAATGGTAACATGGACATTCATGGGTGCGTGAGTATGGAATGGTAACATGGACATCCATGGTGCATGAGTATGGAATGGTAACATGGAAATTCATGGGTACCAGAGTATGGAATGGTAACATGGACATCCGTGGGTGTATGAGCATGGATTGATAACTTGGATATTCAAGTGTGTGTGAGTATGGAATGATAATTTCATTCAAACATGTAAAATATAAGAATGGTAACATGATAATTCTTTTGTGTGGTTAAACAAATAATATCAAATAATTTCATAATTAGTTCTTTATACATTATTTATATAAATATTGTTCCTTTTTAGACTCTTATTCTAGCTACAAGCCAAAGCAGGTATCGTCGCTAGGTGTCCCTTTGGATCCTGGACGGGTTGTTGGTTATTTATTCAGTTCCATTATTACTTCGATATACTTGCAAACTATTTAATTTTATTTCATTGTCTATATTGAGAAAGAAACTGGTGATCCCGAACATTTGAGATTTATATCTCACACCCTATCTGGGCCACCATTTCACTAGGTTACCCGAGTAGAATTTCTTGTTTGTAGGACTGTGGACTCTTGCTTGTGGCTATTTACTTGCACTTGAAAGTTAGGATAAAAGGACAAAGGTGGAGCTCAAGATACTCACGTAGATCTCCCTTTTGGCTTTGAGTCTTTTCATTATTTATTTATTGAACTGTAAATAATTTTTTTACCACTTTCAAATATGTATCACTATGACATGCATGCATTGTATAAACTGGAGTTGGCTACTTTCTTTGTTCAGTTGACTATTTCTTTACTCCTGTTATTGTCTGGGTTTATTATTGTTATTGTTGTGCACTCATAATATGAGGGTATAGTCTCCTTAATGATTATCCATATACCATTGCTACTAGTCGGTAGCCTCTGGCATATGGGGAGATGCACTTGAGGTCATGTGATGACTGGTCCAGCTACTAGTTTGAGGGTAAGTTGGGTCGGGACGTTACAAAGTGGTATAATAGGTTTAGGTTTTCTTTATTTTTTCATTTTTCTTTCTGTTTTGAGTTGGTAGATGGGAGACAAGGAAAGTGTTGGTGCTTAGTTAATAGTCATGTATGGGACTGATCACCCCACATATGGGAAATGACCAAGTGGTCAAGGATGGGAATTGATGTTTATATTGTTTGTTGTTATAGTTGATATGATTTCACCTTGAGTGACTAGTGTATTTTCTATTACTTATTGATTTGATAATTTTAAGAATTTTCCTTGGCCTGATATAGTAAGTAAATTTCATTACATGAATCATATTAGGCACTTAAAGATTAACATGTCATGCATATAGCATGCCATGCAGTTGAATATTAGTATGATTTCTGCTAATTTTGATTGTGTTCCTTCGATGAAATTCCATGTTTCATTTTCTTTAGCATGCCCCTTTTGATAGCATGTTTCGGTGATAGATATAACGTGCTTGGGTGTTTATATTCCATGGTGCCTATTTATTAGCATGTTTTTTTGTTGTTCAAGGATTCTGTGTTATAATATGTTGTTGTGTTACTGCTTATGAAAACATTCTAGAGATTTTTGGATATGTAAATGGTGACATGAGTGGAACATTGTTTTGTGGCATTTATAACAGGACCCAATTTTAGTTGTAAGGTGTATGGACACCTTATAACTGGGAAATGGGTAACCCGTGTTTTCAAATAATTGAAAAATGAATACTAAAGTTAAAAGTTTAAATGGAAATTTTATGTCCTAAATGAGATCCAAATTCTAGCGGTAAGGTGTATGGGCAACGTAAAGGTGTGTTGGGCGTTTGGGAATGAAACACAATCGTTCAAACAAGACTTATTAACTTTGGTGGGTTGGTTCATATTGTAGTAGATTTAAATGGCTTCTTGGGGATGAGAAGTTTTTAAGGTGGGTAAATTTTAATGTACTATGTTTTTGGAACGAGCTAAAATAAGAATGTTTTTGAACTTTTTGTTTATGGAATGGTTCTGTTTTAAAACCAAGATTCGAAAAGAATTTTTGTGGTTTGGGTTCTTTTAAAGTGTTGGTAAAGGGATTTAGTAAAGTATTGAGGAGTTTCTCTAATGGTGGGATGGGCTTTGGGAGAACCGGACCAAGCAGTGACATTCGCACAGGCTTCCCACGATTATTCAAAACCATGCGGTTAAGTCATGCATAATAAAGCAGGTGTCCAATAATGCATGCACTGTTTGCGCACAATCTTTCAGACCGTGAAAGTCAAACCATATGGTCTACCCAGTTTTGAGTTTCGCGTTAAATTAATTTAATTAAATTCATGGTGGAAATAAATTTAATAAAATGAGTTGTTGGGGGTTTCTTTTAATTAAATTAAAGTTGAGAGAATTGAATTAAATGATGTTGAGATATAGGATTTATTTAAATAAATTGATATAAAAATAATTAAATTTATTTTAAATGATAATGAGCTGGATTCTTTATTTAATTAAATTGATATGAGGGAATTCAATTAAATGACTATTAAATAAGGAGTTTGGTGTTATCAAAGAAGGGAAATATTAAATGGTAAAATTTAAATGATTTGTAAATGAGGAGTTAGGCTGCTATTGAATTAAATTAAATTCAAAGGATAATTTAATTAATTAATAAAAATGGAGGTTTTATTTAATTAAATTCAAGGTTAAGAAAAATTTAATTAGTCATTGCAAAATAGGGGATTATTATTTAATTTAATTGAGGTTGAGAGAATATAACTAAATAATGTTGATGATTTGTAGTTTTTAATTTAATTAAATTATGTTCAGATATTTTAATTAAATAACATGGATTGTATAAATTATTTAATTAAATTCAGTTGGAACAAATTTAATTAAATGATTATTAATGAGGGGTCAGGGTTTTTTTATTCAATTATGTTGAGAGAATTTAATTAAATAATAATGTGTTAGCAAATTTATTTAATTAAATTTGGTTAGGAAGGAATTTAATTAAATGATGTTCTATATGTGGAGTTGGTGTTTTATCTAATTAAATTCAAGGTTAAGATGAATTTAATTATTTGATGAAAAATGGGGGTTTTATTTAATTAAATTGTATTGAGAGAATTTAATGAAGTAATTATGTGTTGTAGAATTTGTTTAATTAAATTAATTGGAGAATAATTTAATTAAATGATGTGTATTGGGAAGTTTTTGGTTTTATCATAGAATCGTATTATTAAATGATAACAATATTAATGGTTGTTATTATGATGGTTTTATTTAATTAAATTGAGGTTGAGGAATTTAATTAAATGGGGTCAGAGGGATAATTTTATTTAATTAAATTAAGTTAAATGAAATCTAATTAAATTATGTGCAGTGGGGGTTTTATTTATTTAAAATTATTGAGAATAATTTAATTAAATGATGTTTAAATGGGGAATTTTTAGTTTTATAAAAAAATCATTTTATTATATGATAATAATATTAATGGTTTTTTTATTGTGGTTTTATTTAATTAAATTGAGGTGAAGTATTTTAATTAAATGAGGTGATATTGAGTGTTTTATTTAATTAAATTGAGTTAAATTTAATTTAATTTAATAGTGTGAAGTGGGGGTTTTATTTAATTAAGATCAAGGTTAAGAAAAATTTAATTAATTGATGAAAAAATAGGGGTTTTAATTTAATTAAATAGAATGTTGAGAGAATTTAATTAAATATAATTAGTTGTAGAATTCGTTAAATAAAATTTGGTTGAGGATAATTTAATTAAATAATGTGTAAATTAGTGTTTGGAGTTTATTAAAGGGGTATAATTTTAAAGGTTAATAATAATAATATAATGGTTATTATTATTATTATTATTATTATTATTATGTTAATTCTTATATTTTAAATTGGAATTTTATTTAATTTAAGGGAGAAAAGAAGAGGGAGGTTCACCTCTCCCTCCCATTGGGGGCATGACGCACCCATGGTGCAGCACCCATGGGTGGCGCACCTCCCTCCTCTCTGGCTCCCTCTTCGCATAGTTATTTCCTCCCAAAGTCTTCCAAAAATTTTCTTTCTCATTATGCTAAGTATTTCTCCACATGTTTCATTCTTCGCATCGGCCATCTCATCTCTCCTTCACCCAGGTTCTGTTGTGCTGAAACCCTAAGTTCGGTATTAACCCTAATTTCTTGTTTCTTCTGAACCCAAGTGGTGTAGAAGATGTCTTGGGACCCGTTGGATTGTATTTTAACAACTAACACCAAATCCATGGTGGTTCATCTTGATTTTTTTCACCTCCATCATTTTTAGGTAAGTATATAAACCTGATAATTGGTTTTTCAGCCATTAAATTAGATTCTTATGGTGTATTTGACTTGCGGTGAATTAATTGAAGGTTCTTTGGTGTTAACCACACTAATTTTGGGTTTTAGTTATCATTTCAAGGTGATGCGACCAATTTGTAGTACACACATGCAATATTGTGGAAGTTTGTGTATGCGAGCGTGTTACGGTTTGAGTTATAAAGCATTATGTTATCCAATTCCTTGAGGTAGGGTCCTTAACTTTTATTTTATTTGGAAAAATGAAATTTTTGTTAATCTGCTTCATTTGGTAAATTTTATTGTAATATTGGAGTAAATTGATTATTGGTGTAAAATCATTTTCCAGATTACAAAATCACGTTTTTTAATAAAGCCACTCCAATGGATGTGAGATGCCTTCATGCTAAAAACATAATGTTTAGATTGATATGTTCTTTTTTCTTGTTGATATGTGTTTTACTATTTCTTCCCTTACATGTTGATGCACTTGGGTTATGTGGTAATTATGAGTATTATGTGGGATAATTTGTGATAATTAATTGTGAATTAATTATGTGCTTTGAAATTATAATTGTGATAATAATAATAGACATATTAATTATGATATATTAAATTGTTTCAGTTGAGATAATTAATTTTGAATTAATGAAGATCTTTGAGATGACAATTAATCAGAAGATTAATTAGGAGATATTAAATTGGTTAAGATGAGATAATTAATTATAAATTAATTGTGTTCTTTGAGATAATAATTATCAAGGGATTAATTATGAGATACTAAATTTTTTAAGTTGAGATAATTAATTATGAATTAATTATGTGCTTTGAGATTATAATTAATTAGAAGATTATTTATGTGATATTAAATTGGTTAAGTTGAGATAATTAATTTTGAATTAATTATGTTCTTTGAGATTATAATTAGTCGGACGATTAATTATGAGATATTTAATTGGTTAAGATGGGATAATTAATTATGAATTAAATATGTTCTTTAAGATAATAATTATTGGGGGATTAATTATGAGATATTAAATTGATTATGTTGAGATAATTAATTATGAATTAATTATGTTCCTTGAGATGATAATTAATCAGAAGATTATTTATGAGATATTAAATTGGTTATATTGAGATAATTAATTTTGAATTAATTATGGGTTTTGATATGATAATTAATCAGAACATTAATTGTGAGAAATTTAATTGGTTAAATTGAGATAATTAATTATGTGTTATGATATTTTAATATGGAAAATTAATCAGCGGATTAATTATGGGATTTTATTTATGGTTAAGCTGAGATAATTAATTTTTGAATTAATTACTTGATATAGATATGGTTACCTAGATATGTTTAATTTATGAATCAATTATGTGGTATTGACATGGTTTCCTTGTGAGTAGTTAATTTTTGAATTAACTAGACTAATTGTTGTGATAAGTTAATTGTTGAGTTAACTAAATGAAATATTGTGTTTAAATAATTGTTGAATTACTAATGAGATTGATGATGATAATTAATTGATGAATTAATTATATTATGATATGGAATGGTAACATGGACATTCGTGGTGTGTTAGTATGGAATGGTAACATGGACATTCGTGGGTACATGAGTATGGAATGGTAACATGGACATTCATTGGTCCATGAGTATGGAATGGTAATATGGATATTCATGGTGGGTGAGTATGGAATGGTAACATGGAAATTCATGGTGTGTGATAATGGAATGGTAACATGGACATTCATGGGTGTGTGAGTATGTAATGGTAACATGGACATTCATGGGTGTGTGAGTATGGAATGGTAACATAGACATTCATGGTGTGTGAGTATGGAATGGTAACATGGACATTCATGGGTATGTGAGTATGGAATGGTAACATGGACATTCATGGTGCATGAGTATGGAATGGTAACATGGAAATTCATGGATATGTGAGTATGAAATGGTAACATGGACATTTGTGGGTGTGTGAGCATGGATTAATAACTTGGAAATTCTAGTGTGTGTGAGTATGGGATTATAACATCCTTCAAATGAGTGAAATATAAGAATGGTAACATGCTAATTATTTTGTGTGGTTAAACAAGGAATATCAAATAATTTGATAAATAGTTCTTTATACATTATTTATATATATATTGTTCCTTTTTAGACTCTTATTCCGGCTATGAGCCGAAGGGGGTATCGCTGCTAGGTTTACCTTTGGAACATGGACAGGTTGTTGGTTATTTATTCAATTTTGTTATTACTTCGATATACTTGCATGCTGTTTAATTTTATTGCATTGTCTAGATTGAGATAGACATCGGTGGTCCCAGCCTACTAATATTTATATATCACACCCTATTTAGGCTACCATTGCACTAGGTTACCCGAGAAGACTTTCTTGTTTATATGACTGTGGACTCTTGGTTGTGTCTATTTACTTGTACTTGGGTGTTAGAAGCCAAGGACCGAGTAGGAGCTCAGGATACTCACAGAGATCGCCCATGCGACTTTGAGTCTTTTCCTTATTTATGTATTGAAATTTAAAGAATTTTTTTTTATTTACCACTTTCAGATATGTATCACCATGACATGCATGCATAGTATAAACTGGCATTGGACACTTTCTTTATTCAGTTGACTATTTATTTATATCGGCTTCCACTATTGTATGAGTTTATTATTTGTTTCTATTGTGCACTCTGAATATGAAGGTATAGTCTCCAAAATTACTATCTATAGACCCTTGCTACTAGTCAACAGCCTCTGGCGTACAGGGAGACACGCTTGAGGTCATGTGATGACTGATCTGGCTATCGGTTCGAGGGTAATCTAGGTCGGGACATTACACCTACCTTGCAAATAGAACAAATTATTCAACAAAATGGGTTGAAACTCCAAAACTCTACCTTAGATCTTGATCCTTATCATCAACATAGACAAATTCCATCATTATTGGAATCAACCAACATATATCTATCCCCATCAAACTAGATCTATCATTATAATAGAGGGAAGAAGAAGAAATTTAAGGAAAATGACCAAGAACAGAGACTTAATAAGGAATTTGGGATTCAACGCACTAAAATTTACCAAAAGATCACTCTCAGATCAAGAGGAATGGTCTCTATAACATTTGAGAAGGTATAAATTTGAGTTAGGGTCATATTAGGGTGAAATCCATTATGGATCAAAACCGAGTTAGATCTACAACTTTAATATATAACTTTTTGTCGTTCATGTTTAGGGCATATGGTTAGGAATACTATGCACTAACTATGTGGATTCCCTCTATCCCCAAATGCACGATTACGCCTTGGTGGCTACATGGTTTGGCCAAAATGTGATCCTAATAGTGCACCTACCCAGAGCCCACTGCCAAAATTTTCACTATTTTTTGTAGTATTTTCATCGTTTCTACTAACTGTTCTCAAACCAAGCACCTCTAGAAAAGCCCCAAAAATTTGAAATATCCTATAAACCCTCCAAAACATCACCCAAACACTTTAAATTCTTAAAATAAATAAATAATGGGATGCTTACTTGAAACTAGTGGTGATAAATTCTCCCCAACATTGGTCATTTTGTCCCAAAAAAGGGGGAAACCACCATTTCTTGAAAGAGATCGGGCCATTTCTTAACCATTTCCTTTTCCCATTCCCATATTTCTTCATAAATATGACCATATTTCCACAAAATATGCACTAGAACGATTCTTTTCCCATGAAATACTTTATTTTTATTATCCACAATCCACACTTTCTCATGAACTAATGAATCATCTAGCACTAGGTCAATGTGATCTCATCGAATCACGTGGTCAGGATCAGGATTATACTTTTTCAACTGAGATAAATAAAACAAATTATTCATATAAATAAAATTGGGTGGAAAATCCAACTGATATTCCACCTCACCAGCCCATTTAGGTATCTCAAAAAGGCATGTGTTTCTAGGAGATAACATTTCATGCTTCCAAAAATGATGATTCCCAAGCCTTGGAGAGATTCTCAAGAACACATGATCAATCACCTCGAATTAAAATTGAAATCGATGATTATCTGAATATGATTTCTAATGAATCTAATATATCTCCATCCTTTTTTGATTAAATGAATCTTCTACATTGTATCTTGGACAAGACTCAGCCCAACTAGTGAAGTCTCACATGATTTCACCCAAAAAAGTGGAGAACATAAAGGAAGCCCGTGAAAAGCTTAAAAATGAGTCATGTGTACCAAGGCCTGATAAATGTTTCTATAATATAACTCCAATAATAGTACGTGATCCTCCCATGAGCCACCGAAATCCATTACACAATCCTGAATCATGTATTCCAAAATTTGTATTATCCTTTTATATTTTCCATCTATCTAAAGATGATACACAATACTCATAGTCAACTATGTACCAAGGTCTTCCTATAAGGATTTCTATAAATGATATGTAAACCTTGGATATTGATCTGATACCACTACAAAAAAACAGTACATTAGAGGGGGTTATTTAGAGTGGGTTATGCACAACCCCCTCTAAATTCATTTTCTGTAACATTAGAGGGGGTTCTGCACAACCCCCTCTAATCATAGAATTTAGAGGGGGTTCACAACCCCCTATAATATTTTTAGCATTTTTTTAATATGTAGTTATATTTTAGAGACGGTTGTGTTAAAATTGTATCTACTTTAATAATTAATAGCGCTATATATTTAGTTTCAGGCACTATATATATTCGGTTAGAGGCGCTACAAACACACACACAAACATATATTTAGTTGGATTTTAGAGGTGTTATGTGTATGTGTGTGATATCGAATTTGTTTTTTTAAGAAAATAGCGGGGGTTCAAAACCCCCTCTAATGTAAGACATTAGTGGGGTTTCAAAACCCCCTCTTAAACCCCCACTAATGTCTTACATTAGAGGAGGTTCACAACCCCCTCTAATTTAAGATCAGAGGGGTTGTGAACCCCTACTATTTTCTTAAAAAATCATAATATATATAGTATATATTGTATACATATATGAATGTATTTTTAAAATGTATAATATATTATATTCACATAAATATGTAATTTATATATATATATTTTTTTTATTTGTGTACGTATAAATATAATATGTTTATATATTTGCATAATATATTTGGGTAAATATAAATATATATATATAATATACATGTATTAAAATAAATATAAACAATTACAAATAAATATATAAATATACATTTACGTTTTTGTGTGTTGGATATAAATGTAGTTATAAATATATGCATACATAATTTTATTTAAATATATGTAAATATATAATTTATAGAGGTGTGCAGAAAATATATATATACATATATATTTATATCCATATAAATATAGATACATGTTATTTATTAAATTTATTTAAATAATTTATGAAAATAATTTTTATCTTAATAAACTTATTAATATATATAAATACAATAATATATAAATTATGTGTAAATTTGTTAATATATATATGTTTATTAATATATATGCATATTTTAGTAAACTTATTATATGCATTTAAATATATTGTTTTAATTATGTTTATTTTAATAAACTTATTAATATATATAAATACAATAATATGTAAATTATATGTACATTTGTTAATATATATGTTTATTAATATATATGAATATTTTAATAAACATATTATATGTATTTAAATATATTATGAAAACAATTTATATTTTAATGAACTTAAAAATATATATAAATAGATTAATATATATATAATATATCAATGAAAGAAATTCAGTGTAGTGGTTTAAGCGTAGGCGGCCAGTAGTGCAGGTTTGTAGTTCGAATCTCGTCGGCTCCAATATTTTGTAAAATATGCGGACCGCGAGGGTAGACATGTGGCTGGACCGGGACACATGCACGGGGCGACTGGGGGACAATACACGTGACCAGGGGGACACCGAGACACCAGACCAGGGGCAGACATGCACGGAGACACCAGACCGGGGACAGACACTGTGGGACATGTACAGAGACACGAGATAGACACAAGGGGACACCGGGGGGACACACCAGACAGACACGGGACACCAGGGACAGACCCGGGGGGACACAGGGACAACCAGGGGACATAGGGACAACCAGACAACTGGGACACTGAGACACCAGACAGACACAGGGGGACACCAGACAGACACAGGGGGGACACCAGGGGGACACCAAACAGACACGGGGGGACACCAGGGGGACACCAAGTACACCGGGGGTGGCACCAGGGATAAGAGGGTTTTTTGGTTAAAAAAAGCATTAGGGGTGGTTCTATAAAACCGCCCCTAATGCAATCAACAATTATGGGTGGTTTTAACCGCCCCTAATTCCTCTATTAGTGGTGGTTAAGGGTATAACCACCGCAAAAATGGTGAATTTTGGACAACATTAGTAGGGGTTCAAACCCCCTCTATTGTAATCGCCACTAAATTCATCACGCATGTACCAGCGCTTAATCAAAATTGCCTCTACTAACAGTAGGCGGGCACATTAGTGGCGGCTCCTCATAACCGCCGCTAATGTATTTAGAAGGGGTTATAACCCCTTCTAAAGTCAAAAATAACCCCTTCTATAGTGGTCATTTTTTTTAGTGTACTATCAAAAATTGTATGACATTCCTATTTACCACTACTCGAATATATATTTTAGAAAAGTCATCCACCATATGAGATTCCCGAATAGGGATGAAATTGGATGACTTTGGGAGTTGATCCATGATCACCCATATGGCATCATGTTTTCAAACCATCCTTTGGATACCTTTCACAGAATCCATGGATATCTGCTCCCATTTCCAAATAGAAATTGGTAAAGACTACAACATACCTACTGGTTGCTAGTTCTCTTCCTTAACCTACTGATAGGTGAGGAATCTCATCACAAACTCATCCACTTTTAATTTTATGCCAACCCACTAATACTTTTCTTTCATTTCCTTATACATATTCTATATTTTAGGATGAAAACCCCATCTAGATTGATGGTTAGCATGAAGAAATTGTTACTGACAAGACAATGGTATAACCATCTGACCTCAAAACCACAAATATGAAATCTCATCCATCTTCTTCCCCTCAATTGTATCCCCACCATTGAGTCTTGACCTCATAGAAACACATTATTAATTGGATGTTGGTGCCTCATTAACCATATTCACCAGATCAGGAACAATAGAAACTGGTAAGGAAACTGCAACAGTACATCATTTATCATATTCCAAGTGCATGTTAGCTATCACTAACATCAACTATCATTGATTTAAAGCCTCCTTTAACAACTGGACATATTACTTTCTGTTTAATACATATTCCACTGAATATCCTTTACCCAGTGTATACATCAATTCAAAGTAAAAACCTTAGAGATACTCCATCCAACTTCTTTTTTTTAGATTCAAATCTCTTTGTAAGAAAGTGTGTTTCAAGCTATTATGACCCATAAATACTATGAATTTTTTACCAAAGAGGTAATGACATAAAGTCTTAAAATCATGGACTATATCAGATAACTACAAATTGTTTTTTGGGTAGTTATTCTCATGAACCAGTAATAACCAGGATCCATAAGCAACAATATGATCTCCCTTCATGAGAACACATCTCAACCTAGATCCCAAAGAATCATAATACACCACAGACCCTTGTCCTAATTTTGGAAAACTAGTGATTGGTGTTGATGTAAAGAGAACTTTAAGATCTTTAAAAGACTTCTTAAATTCATCATTCCATTGGAATGGAACATGTTTCCTTATAAAATATTTCATTGGTGAATCTAGTCATGAAAACTTATGAACAAAACTCTGGTAATAACCAGCTAATCCAAAAAAATAGTGTATTTAAAAGAAATTATTTGGTGCTGGTCAAGAGATAACAGCTTATATCTATTCTAGATCCAAAGAAACACATTTTTTAGAGATAACATGGCTAAGTAAATGCATTTCTTATATCCAAAATTCACACTTTGATAAGTTTTCATACAAACAATGATTCTACAAAACTCCCAACAATGTCTCCTTGTGTTGCACATGCTCAGTCTATGTCATTGAATACACCAATATGTCATCTACAAACACCACCAAAAAATAATCCATATATATTTGAAATATCCAATTCATCAATTCCATAAAGATTGTTGGTTCATTTGTATAGCCAAAAATCATGATCACATACTTGTAATGGCCATATCTACTCCGGAAAACTGTTTTTGTAATATCCTCCTTCTGAACATGCAATTGGTGATACCCTAAACATAGGTCAATTTTATAGAACCACTAATCTCCCATTAATTGATTGAATAGTTCATCAATGCATAGAAGTGGATGCTGATTTTTTATTGTAACTTGGTTAAGATTATGATAATATACACATAGCCTTAGAGTTCTATTTTCCTTTTTCACAAACAAGATTGGTGCTTCCCACGGAGACGTGCTCAGCAGAATGAACCCTTTGGTTTCCAACTCTTACAACTATAATTTAAATTCCCTTATTTCTTTTAATTTTGTCTGGTAATATGGATGTGAGATAGAACTGGTCCCCAGTAGTAGATCAATTTTAAGCTCCGCCTATCTTTAGGGTGGAAACCCTAAGAAGTTTTCAGGAAAACCATTTGGAAACTAGTTGAAAACGGCTATAAAACCATCAAACCTGATCTCATCCACTGATGCCAATGTAAAAGCTACCAACTGGTATGAGATGGTTCTAACTGCTTGTGCCAAAAAACCAATTTCACCTACCTTTACATTCATGTCTCCTCTAAAAAGATGTTTGACGTCATTATCACTTGTAAAACTAACCCTTTGGGTATAGCAATCGAATTGTGATTGTATTATGTCATATACATCCATCTAAAGAATAGAGAAATACCATATCAAATCAACTCCATAAATCATTATAGAACAGTATTTACACATATAGGCTCAAAATTATCTTTGACCAAGAGAAATATGAGGTTTCAAAACATCATGAATCATCTCAATATGAAAACCCATAAGCTCAATAGCATGAGAAGAGATAAACAAATGGGACACAACTGTATCAAACAAAGCATTCATAAGTGTAGAATTCAAAATAATTGTACCTATCATTATTGATGGTTCATAATGATCATCCATATTCACTTTCTTAACTCTATACAACTGCCTACTTACTGCACTTTATTCTTTATTTCCCTATTGATATTTCCCTTGATGAGGAGTCATGGACTTCCTATAATCACCAAGGATAGATTGGATCTACTGAGAAGAGTTATGTCGTTTCCCTTGTCCCGTTGAACCATATGATGTCTACGAAACATGAGATGTTTCCCTAGCATCTGACCTTGGATAATTGTGATAATAGCACTAGATATTACCCATCTAGCTATAATTGTGGCATTATCTAGGTGGTTTTAGACAATATCACTTCATGAGATAAAAATATCATCACTGAAAAGATCCAGGAAATATCATTGGTTTTAAAGGAAGATTCACTAATCCAGCTATCTTATTATGAGTCATAAAAACTTCCTTGGAAATAGGTGTCCCTCTTCTGCTTATTCCCAACATTAGGGTTCCCAGTATTTCTCATATGTATCAACATACTTCCTATACACATAGTTCTTGATATGTTTCTTTCTTCCACCATCACTATATTGACCATATCTATACAATATGTTATAAAAAATCACATAAACCTTTAATAAAATATATGGCCTCATCCCTAATTCAAAAATGTGTGCATTCAAGGATGCACTAGAAGAAAATTTAGGTGAAAAGAGGATTTAATTCATGAATTTAGTCTTATACTCTGTCACTGAGTGATTATCCTTCTTCAAGATGAAATAGGATATCATTCTAGAAATCCTAGATGTGTGAGGATAGAATTTTTTGTTCAACAAATCTTCAAAATCCTACTATGTAATAATTTGGTCTAATTTATCCTGAACTGCTAAAACCCACCACTGGAAAGAAAGATCATTTAGTATATACATTGCTAACTTGAATTTCAACTCTGCTGGTGTGCATAGGAAATTGAATATTTGATTCATCCTATTCAACAAAACCTCTACCTTCTCTAGTTCCTAATCACCCCAAATTATGGTTGGATTCTTGTTCTGGAACTAAACGTAATGATCCAATTTTTTTAGTTCATCCCTTCCATTCTCTCTATTCCCAGATTAAAAATCATGGAAAATACTCTGAACCTATTACTGGTTCACCTGTGGCTCGGGTGTAACCACATTCTCAATAACTTCTTATGGTTGGTTTCTATGAATCCTATTCGGTTCTATTTCTATAGAAAACAAGACTCCATAAGTCTCACTCTCTAGAAACTAAAGGCTTAACAATTTAAAATTCTAACACATCATATATATCACAACATTGGTTTCTAAAATTAAATATTTTTCATGTTCATCCACTTTTGAAAATTCCACCATGATTTTGAAAATCAAAAAATTTTGAAAAATCCACTTCCATGACTTTTCAAAATATTAAATTTGAAAACAATTTCAACACTTTCAAAAAAAAATCTTTTGATCCAAATCATAATTCATCACTCGAAATGAAATATTCACTCCTAGTGGTAAGTCATTTATAAAATTCATGTCATGCTCTTCTCATTAGATAAACCCATGATAATGATATTACAACTCCTATAAGCGTCCCAAAATACCCATGTACCAAAATTCCCTGCTAAGTTGAGGTTTAGTATAAATAGGTTAACTATGCCTTTTATTCTCTACATTTCAAATTCTAATAATTCAACTCCTTTATATCATCCTAAATCAAAGAATAAACTAGACAGTTTTTCCAACTCCAAGACCAACAAAAAAATTCCATTTATCTCAAAATGAAATACATACTATCCAAGACTGATACCATTGGTAACATTTCACCCCTCCTCATTGGCTTGAGATGGGGAGGGCTAATACTACTTGTTCTTAGGTGACATCCCCAAGACACCAAAGGCTAACAATAAATTAAAATGGATTTAAGACAATTGTGGGATGATTTTACCTTTGAAAGTGAAAAAAAACACAACCAAGTATACCATAAAAAACAACCACTATATGATGCATTAGAATAATGTATAAAACTCCAGAATACCAACTAAAAAAACAAGACCAAACCACAACATACCATACTAGAGTACAATGTAGAAACCAAAACCAATATCAGAGTATCAAGTGGAATACAAAACCATAAAAACTCAAAGACTCCAATATATAACTCCATAGTTCCACATATTCTACAATCCCCAACTCAAAAATACATTCCCAAGGTTTAAAAATTCATCACTAAAGAAATTATATATGTTTCCTTTACTTATTTCTCAATAAAAAATATCTGCAAACACACTAAAGTTCCCCATACTGGGGTGAGTAATGAAACTCATTAGGTTTTCCCAAATGACTTCCCTACTCACATATTAGGATAGAACAAGTTAGAATATATATATATATATATATATATATAACCATTTAAAACATTTTAAAAACTTATATAAAATCCAATAATTTTCACACTAAAACAGTTTTCCAAACTAAAATAGTTTCCATGGAAAGAAACCAAACAATTCTTTAAAACCATTTCTCAAATCCCATTTTGGAATAACCCATTACATTCCACATATAAACACCTATAACCATTCATGAAACCATTTATCTCACTATACTCATGAGTGGTGAGTAATCCCTTCACTATGTCATCACTTGGTGAACCATTTTGATGGGGGAATGTTCATACCCTTATCTATCCCACTTTTGAATGGGGAAACTTCATACCCATATCTATATCAAATGCACATGAATACATACCAACCATTATTCCAAAAACCAATGCCAAATAAATCATTTAAATACATTTAAATAAAACATTTCCTTTATTGAAAAAATTTCCATCAAACTGTTTCCATGAATCAAAACAAGTTCACGTTTTAAAATCATCATTTTAAAATCAATAAACAAATCACTTTTCACAACAACCAATTTTCACAATTCCAAAAATATTCACTAAAGAGGGTTTTTACCAAGATTTTCAAATAAATTTCAAAATTAAAAACAACAATTAAACCAATTTGAAATCAATCCTTCTAGTTTTAATAATAGCATTTGATATTGAAACCACCTACCTCACAAACGTAGGTGAAAATTAAGAACGACGCAAATTCTTCAACAAAACGGGTTGAAACTCCAAAACCCCACCTTATATATTGATCCATATCATCAAAAAGGACAAATACCATCTATATTTGCATCAAACAACATAGATATATCCCATAAAGACTATATATATTATTCCAATGGATAGAAGAAGAATATATCTAAGTAAAATAACCTAGAACGGAGACTTACCAAGGAATCTAGGATTCAACGCACTAATATTTACCAAAATATTGCTCTCAAATCTAGAGGAATGGCCTCCAAAGCCTTTGGGAAGAGAGGAATTTGAGTTTGGGTCATATTAGGTGAAAAAAATCCATTAAGGAGAAAAATAAAGTTAGATCCACATTTTTTGGATCAAGCTTTTTGTTGTACATGGTCAGGGTGCACGGTTTGGAAAATTTTGCACTAACCATGCACAATCCATCAATCCACAAATGAATGATTACTACTGGGTGGCCTCTTTGTTTGGAAAGATGGGGCACCTAATTGTGTGCTTCCCCATATCCCACTACCTCACTTTTCATGGTTTTTTGTAGGGTTTTATTGGTTTCTACTAACCGTTCACCTCTAGAAAATCCCCAAAAACATTACAAAATTCTTCCAAACCCTCCTAAAATTTACCCAAAAAAATTTACATACATAAAATACATAAATAAAGGGGTACTTAATTAAAAATAAAGGTGGTAATTTATGGGTTTTATGTGTCATAGTTGGTATTAAATAAAAAGTTTAGATAACTTTGGAGATTAAGATGTTTTTTGAGGATAATTTAAGGGTTGATAAGTTAATGTTAATCATAATTTAAATGGTGTAGATAACCCTTTGTGATAAATATATGATTTAATATTAAGTAAATAATAAAAAAATTATTTGGGTATTAGGATAATATAACATTAGTGAAAACCCTAGGGATAAGTCTAAGAGAGATTTCTTAGTATATGATAACATATTGATGTTTTTCTAAAGTAGAGATTGTATGATTATCCTGGATATTATATCTCTATTTGGATACTAGAAGTGGGTTAAGGCTCTAGAATAGATATACCTAGGTGTAATAACACTGAAAAGGGTTAATTTGTTAATAACATGATAATTTCCTGGTGCGCAAAAAAGAGGCTCAACTGTAAACTTGGCTTGATACACTCGAGGTATATGATTTGGTTAATTCACATTCTCTTTATGAACCATTATTAGGTATGTAACATCCCCATACCAATCTAATAAATACATCTTTAACCATGTCATGGTTTTCCCTTTTCATTGACTAGGTAGGGTTGAGAATGAATTTAGAGGATACCTATAATGGTGAAGTCACATATTTTTTGGACTCTCAGCTTTAACCATACATTTAAACAAGTTGTAGTAGCGTTATAAACCGTGTAACTAGGTTACACACTGTGTAATAGTCACTAGGTTCATACCGTGATAAGGTTTATGTCGTGAGAATATTCACACCATGAAAGGTTTCATAATGTGATGAGACTTTAAATGTCAGGAGTCATTTAATGAATGGTATTTTATTTAAAGTGACACATTTTTCACTGATTATGAAACATAACTATTTTACAACATTTAATGGTATTACACGTCATGTAATACCCCATAAACGGGTTTTAAATAGGTAGAACAGAAAATATATATCTTTTGGTTCCTCTCTAAATTCATCTCCCTCAACCCAAAGCCTTCCCCAGGAAATCTTGGAGCTCTCCAAACCCTTCTAAATCCTTTCGTTCGATGTTTGATCATTGTTGCGCTTGTGGTGTGATTCCCATGTAAGAATTAGTCCTTGTTATTCATCTAATCTATTTCTATTCCTTTGGGATTTTAATATATCATTATGAAATTTATGGATCTATTCTCTATGATTTTGGATCTCATTCCAAGGTTGAGTTTTGAGGTCTTTTACACCTTCGTTCTCATTGATGGGTTATGTTGAGAGTGTTTAATTTTTGGAAAAAGGTAGGTGATTCTGTCATGTTTTCCAAATTGATTAACCTTGAATTTCATGATTTATTTCAATTGATGATTTAAATTAAATTTCTCAAACTTTATTTCAATTGATTTGATAAAACCCAATTCCAATGAATTGGTATATTTTAAATGATTTTTGAATGAAAATTTGGAAGAAATAAACCCAATTACATTGAATTGGGGAGTGTCTGTGCAAATTTTTGGATTTAAATTTTTTAATTTAAATATTATATTTTATGGAAGCTATTTCAATTAAACTATTGAATTTAATTATGAAAATTCATTTTGAAATTTATGTAATTGGTTTTGAATTGATTTCAAAGTTATGAAAATGGATAAAAATGTTTTCATAGAAACCTAGTGGTTTTATCTTTTTGAAAATGAATGTTTTTTATTAAAACCTATTTTGTTTTTAAAAATGGAAAATTGTCATATGAAATAGGGGGATGAGTTTAATTATATTTTGAATGGTCTTAAAATAAATTTCCTATAATTGATTTTGTAAGAGCACATGCAATCCTTAGGTATCTTGTGAGTTATTTGGACACACTCTACACTTATACAATGTTCTAAAACATAAATGTATTAGGTCACATTCCTGATGGGATGGTGATGAGTACCCTTTATCCAATGTTATAGGGATGTTTGTATACACATATTTCCATGATCAATTAGATATTGTGGAGTCCTATATCGTGGAACTTTCATACCTATTTGGAAGATGACCATGTTACTCTCTTGTTTTATATTTGAGATATAAATATATGTAAATGTTGTTAAACATTTTTACATGCCTTATGAATTTATATAAACTATTTTATATAAATTTTTTATTTAATACAGTGTTTTATAAATATTTTATCACTTGTAAAACCTTTTCTTAAAGTATTTTCCATCATTTTAACTGTATAGCGTGATTTGTTTCAATATGATTTTAAATGCTAAACCTATTTATTTTATAAATTGAAATCATTCTGTTAGTTAATTTACTATTGGAATCTGAAATGAAATCATTGGTGAGACCCTACTGTTTTTTAATCTCACACCCTACTTATGCCTTTGGGTGTCTGTATATTATCTCCTTCCATGTTCGATCAAGTGGAAAGGATATCTTGGAGGTGGATCTAGCTGTTGAACCTTGGTTTTGGTGAGTTGTGTCTTTAGGGACTTGAGATGTTTTTCCATATTTTGGTACTTTATTTGTAATACTTTGGGATTAAATTCATGTTTGAATTCCGGTACATTACTCCCAGTAGAGATTCTTTTGATATTTATACTTTCTTGTTTCTTTTACTTCCGCTTTGTTAGTGGAAAATGGTTCCCACTTTCAGTTTTTATGATGACTAGTTCTTCTTGTCAACCCATGGGGATTGGGAACACCCGTCAAGCTATGTTAAGTTTAACTCGATTATTGGGTTACCAGGGTAATCATGTTGGTTCGTGAAAAATTGGTGTCAATTTTGGGTTGTTCTTTTGTCTTAAAGTCAGTATGCAGTTGAGTAATCTTGTCAAGACATAGGAGGTAGTAACGATTGGGTGATTGTCTAGCTCTTTCTACGATGAATCTTAAGTCTACAATGTGGTTAGGAAAAGATGTATTGTTCATTAGATCTAGTATGTTCCCTATTTTTATTTCGATAGAGTGAAATCCAAATATTTTTGTTTTATCAGTAAGGATCTTATTTCCCATGTTTCTCTATTTGAGAATTATCTATTGTCTTCTTTGTTGCTTGGTGATGTTGTGTAGCATCATACCTCTAAGAAATGTGTGAATAGGATTCAGTAGGATGTTTCTATTGAACCGAAGTGAGTGAATCAACAAGTAAACCCAAATCTAGTTGAGGTGATTGTGCTCATTGCCCAAGATTTTGGATAGGCACCACCTCCATTCATCATTTAGGCTCCAGTTGTGGATCCTTTGGGGGATGTTCTTCAAAATCATTTTCAAGAGTTCTTTCACCAAAAGCCACTAGTTTTCAAAGGCTCCACTAATCCTAAACATACTGAGGAATGGTTTGGTAGGATAGAATGTCTATTTGTGTTCTTAGAGACACTGGATGAAATCAATGTGAATTCTTCCACCTTTTTTCTGGAAGGACTGAGCAGGATATGGTGGGACGAGATGGTGATGGAAAAAAAATATGAGGTCTTAGCGTGGAAATAATTAAAGGTTATTTTCACTATCCAATTCTATCTATATTCAATGGTTTTGGTCAAGGATGTGGAGTTTTTTAATCTTGATCGGGCTGACATAACCATGATTGGGTATTCAAATCTCTTTTATGAACTCACATAGTTTTCACCTGATATTATATTTAATGAACATATGAATCCTCAATGGTTTGACTTGGTAATTTGATCAGATATCCATTATTAGGTTTTCTTACTAATTTCTCCCACTTATGCTAATGTGGTGGATAGGGGAATGATGGTTGAGATGGACTTGGCTGGAAAGTTAGGATTGATGGAATTTCCTTTTTCTCCCAGTGGTAGTTTGATTTCCTTTAAGGGAAAGCAGAAGTGTGATGATTCTCCTAGATGTTCTAGATGGAAGGGTCATTCCAGACCTCCTATAGTTCCATGAGGAAATCCTTTGGTTTTCTATCAGTTTGTAAATCCATGAAATTCTAAGAAGTTTTTCACTAAGGCACCCAAGAACTATAGCTTCTACAGACATTCAAGACACTTACAGAGATTATTCCATATCTTTTCTACTCCACGTAGTGGAACCGGGTCATCAGCTCCTACTAAAACTATGGGGAAATAAGATTCTTCATGTATAAAAGGGTTTCATCCATAGGCATCTAGAATTAATCTTATTCACATAGTGTAAGAGAATCTAGAGGAAGTGGATACAGGTCCAGTGACTATGAGAGGTACCATTACTATAGCTTCGTCATTAGTGGTTGCTCTATTTGATATTGGTGCATCTCATTCATTTATTTAGAGCTGTATTATTAATCTACTAAATCTTCTTACAGAGATTTTATCTTGTGAAATGGATATTACTACACTCCTTAGTACAAAGAGATATAAGGGTTTATGTAGTCCCGCTTGTGTATTTTCCCTATCAGATGTATATTCGGATTGGAGTTTTTTGGTCCTTGGCATGAAACCTATTGACATCATTTTCAGAATGTATTGGCTCATTTATAATAAATAATAGATTGTTTTTTATCTTCAGCAGGTCTAACTAACTACCCCCAGTGGTGTGTCTCTTGTCTTTCAAGGAGAATGGGACCTAAGGTCGAGCAGATCTGGATCTTCTTGTCTAGAGATGGGGAAAGTAATATTAGTGTTTTCTTTTCATCTAGAGTGTAAATTTTTTAGTAGTGATCTCCCTACAGTTGTCATCGAGTTTTCTGATGTGTTTCCTTATAATTTATCTAGGTTGCCACTGGTAAGGTAGGAGATTATTATATTTACATAATGTCTATTACTCAACCAGTTTATATTCCCTCTTTTCTCATCAAACCAGCTAAAATGAAAGAGCTGAATTCCTGGTTGGCTGATCTTCTTGATAAAGTCTTTATATGCTCGAGTGTGTCACCATGAGCGGTTTATCTTCTCTTCACTAAGAACGATGATGGTTTACTTAGCTTATGTGTGTATTAATGAAATATATATCGAGTTATTGTGAAGAACAATTATCTTTTTCCATGGATTAATGATCTATTTGATCAATTGAAAGGGGTGAAGTGGTTTTCCCAGATTGAACTTCAATCTGGTTACCATCAGTTGAGGATTAAAGAATCTAACATTCATAAAAATTCCTTTTGGAGAAGGTATGGCCATTATGAGTTCCTTTTAATTCCCTTTGGTATAACAAATGTTCCTTAATCTTTCATGGCTTTGATGAATAGGATTTTCTAGGAGTAAATGGATACCTTTATGGTAGTCTTTGTGGAAGACATCCATGTATACTCTATATCCGATGAGGATCATGTGCATCATCTGAGAGCAGTTCTGAGTCTATTGAGAAATAACCAACTTTATGAAAAGCTTTAAAAGTGTGATTTTTGGATTTGGGGAGTGAGATTATTAGGACATGTAGTGTATGAATAGGTTATATCATTTTATCATAAAAATGTGAAGCCTATTATAAATTGAGAGAAACTACATAATGTCTTTGGGATTTGTAGATTTCTGGGATTATCCATATATTATCTAAAGTTAGTAAAGGAATTATTGAAGATAGATTACTTGATGACTTCTCTAACTAGGAAGGGGTGAATTTTTCTTTCAATGATAAATGTTATAGTTCTTTTGTTGAGTGGAAATTTCTTTTAACAACTGTGTCGGTGTTGACTCTTCTAGAGGTTGGGCAAGGCTATGTTGTCTTTTTTGATGCATCGGGTTCAGGCATGGGTTTCATTCTTATGTAGGGAGATCATATAGTTTCTTATGGATCTTTTTACCTTAGGCCACACAAGAATAATTATCCTACCCATGACCTTGAACTTGCAACTATGATGCACACACTTAAGAGTTGGTGACACTAACTTTTTGGAGAAAAGTTTACTATGTATTCATATCACAAAATATTGAGTGATATATTCTCTCAAAAATATTTTAATATTCACTATAGGTGTTGGGTTGAGTAACTATAATCATTCAACTTTGAAATCACTTATACCCCGGGGAAAGGGAATGTCATTGTAGACGCATTGAGTTAGAAACTTCCAACCCAGATAGTGAAATAATATTTGGAAGAGTAGAATTGTATGGATATATTTTCACAGTTGCATATTAGAGTTTAGGAGAAAGGGTATGAACTTTATTTAGCCATCATTCAGTTGGATTCCTCTCTTCTCGAGATTATTCTCCAAGATTAAGAGCTTGATGATGAATTCTGTATCATTAGAGACTATTTATGGTGGGAAGATAGTTTCCCAGTGGTCATTCTCTAAATAGGGTTTTCTATGCTATTGGGATCAATTCATTGTTTCATTAGTAGGATGAAAGTATTTTATAGGGTGTTTTAATAATTACCAATGGGTGGTTCACCAAAAAACCACTAAGATGTTCTATGACATGCGGAGGTATTTCTGGTGGCCAGGTATGAGACAAGGCATTACTGAGTTTTTTTATCATGGTTATACATGCCAACAAGTTAAGTTTGAGTACCAGAAACCTTTAAGTATACTTCATCCACTCCCAGTCCGTACTTGGGAGTGGGATGAGATCTTTATGTACTTTTTTGGTTGGGTTTCTTCATACACATAGAAGAAACAATGCGATATGGGTGGTGATCGATAGGATAACCAAGGCGGCTCACTTATCTCTTTTATAGAGAGAATTGAACCAAGGATACCCATATTCTATAGTTTCTTATAGTAATCCTTATTTCACTTCTCTCTTTTGAAGAGGCATTTAGGATGCACTGGGATCTCAGGTCTATTTGAGCGCAGCCTATCATCCACAGTCGAATGGCCAGACAGAAAAGGCTACACAGATTCCTGAGGATATGTTTCGTGCTTATGTTCTTGACTTTTGTGGGGATTGTGATGATCTCTTAGGACTGTTTTAGTTATCTCAAAATAATATATACCAGTTCATGATCATAATGAAACCTTTTGAGGTCTTGTATGGTCGGCCTTGTAAATCTATGTTGTGTTGGTCAGAGATTGGTGAAATTTCCTTGGTTGGACCAAGATTGGTACAAGATGCGACATCAAAGATTCAGTTAATTCATCAAATAATGTTGATGGGATAGAGATTATATAAGTCTTATGTTGATCATCGTCAAAGATCTTTGTAGATTTCAGTTGGTGAGCAGGTATTCTTGAAAGTCTCACCCCGGTTGGGTCATCGTCAGCTAGGGAAGTAAGGGAAACTTGCTCCTCATTTTGTGGGATCTTTCGAGGTGATTGAGTGGGCGGGGAAAGTTTCATACCATTTAGCACTTCTATTGCAGCTAACATCAATACATAACATATTAAATGTATACCATTTGAGAAAGTATTTATCTGATCCATATCATGTTTTTAACTGGAGTGTTCTTAAGATTGAACCTGATTTATCTTTGACTGACCGGATAGTCAAGATAGTTGATTCTGAGACCAAGGTACTTTATGGGAGGATGATACCTTTGGTTAGAGTGATATAGAAGCATGTTTAGAATATTCATGAGGTGTGGGAACATGAGGTACTTATGAGAGATTAGTGAACTCATCTTTTTTTCATGGAATCTTCTTCATAGGTTTTTTAGGGATATAATGTTTTATGGTGGGGATATTTTAACATCTCGTTACTGATATGACAAGTACATCTTTAAAATTGTCATAGTTTTTCCTTTTCATTGGACAGGTAGGGTTGAGAATGAATTGGAAGGATACTTATAATGGTGAATTCAGAGATTTTTTGGACTCTCAGCTTTAACCAGCCATTTTTGTAATCTGTTGTAGCATTACATGTCGTGTAACTAGATTACATGCCATGAAATAGTCGCTAGGTGCATATTGTGAGAAGGTTCATGTCATGCGAAGATTCACGCCATAAAAGGTTACAAAATGTAATGATACTTTACACATTGTGAGTTATTTAATTAATGGTTTTTTATATAAAGTGACACATTTTTTTAGTTATTATGAAACATAACTATTTCACAATGTGTAATGGTATTACACATCATGTAAAAGTTGGGGATTGGCTTAGTGGTAAGCACCCCGTAATACTACATGAAAAATGGGGGTTCAAAACTCATTAGGCGTAGGTACTGTAGCAGTACTGTAGTGGTACTATAGCAGCGGTGATACTATAGCGGCGGTAGGACACTGTAGCAGCGGAAGGGCACTGTAGCGGCGGCATGAACTGTGAGGGGACTGTAGTAGTACGAGGTACTGTAGTAGTACTATTCACATAATGGTCTTTGAGCCAAAAAATTGGGCCTACGGGATTTGTAATGGGCTACATGCCCACTGGGCCTTCGGGCTATGTAATGGGTCTCCCTCCACCCAGTTAAAAGAGGTCTTTGGTTTGCTTTAATAATAAAATGAGGCTTCGACCCCAACATTTAAAAAAAATTACACATCGTGTAATACCCCAAAGAAAAGTTTTTAAATAGGCATCATGACCAATATACCTCTTTTGGATCCTCTACAAATTCATCTCCCTCAACCCAAAGCCTTCCCTAGGAAATATGTTATCTCTCAAACCCTTACATATACTTTCTTTCAGCATTCCATTATTTTTTCACTTGTAGTGTGATTCTTGGGTAACAGTTATTCCTTACTCTTCATATTATCTCTTTATCTTCCTTTGGGGTTTCAATAGATCATCATGTAGTTAATGGATCTATGCTCTCGAATGTCGTATCTCATTCCTATGTTGAGTTTTGAGGTCTTATACACCTTCATTATCGTTGAAAGGTTTCGTTGTGAGTGTTGAATTTTGGGAAAAAGGTAGGTGATTTTGTCTTGTTTGTTCAAATTGATTACCTTGAATTGGTTGATTTATTTCAATAGTTGATTTAAATTAAATTTCTCAAAATTTATTTTAATTGATATAATAAAACCCAATTCCAGTGAATTGGAATATTTGGAATGATTTTGGCATAAAGATTGGGAAAAAAACCCAATTCCATTGAATTAGGGAGTGTTTATGGAAATTTTTTGATTTAAATTGATTAATTTAATTTTTAGATTTTATGGAAGCTATTTAAATTAAATTTTTCAATTCAATTATTACAATGGATTTTCAGATTTATGGAATTAGATTTGAATTGATTTTAAACTTTTGAAAATGGATTAAAATGTTTTGATAGAAAACTAGTGGTTTTATATTGTTAAAAATGCATGTTTTTTTTTAAACTTTTTTTTGGTTTCAAAATTATAAAAATAATAATTTTAAATGGGGGATTATATTTAATTATATTTTAATTAGTCTTAAAATAAATTTCCCATAAATTATTTTGTAGGATCACATGAAATCCTTAGGTAGTTTGTGAGTTATTTAGACATACTCTATGATTATACAACATTCTAAAACATTAATGCAGCGGGTAAAATTATTGATGGGATGGTGATAAGTATTATTTGTATAGTGTTCGAGGGATGTGTGTATAAACATATTTCTGTGATCACTTAGATAGTGCAGAGTCCTATAGCTTGAAACTTTCAAACCTATTTGGCAGATGACCATGTTGCTCTCTTGTTTTATATTTTAGATATAAGTATATGTCAGTGTTGTTCAACTGCATTGCATGCCTTCTAAATTTATATAAATTGTATTATATAAATCATAAATTTAATAAATTGTTTTATAAATTTTCCATCACTTATAAAGTTTTTTCTTAAAGTAATTTACATCATTTGAAATATATAGCATGATTTGTTTAAAAATGATTTGAAATGCTAAACCTATTTATTTTAAAAATTGAAAGAATTTATTTGGTTAATTAATTATTGGAATCTGATATGGAATCCTTGGTGAGACCCTATTGGAATTTTTACCTCACACCCTACTTGTTTCTTTGGGTGTTTTTAGATTATCTCCTTCTAGGTTCGAGTAAGGGGAAAGGATCTCTTAGAGGTGAATCCAGCTGTTGAACCTTGGTTTTTGTGAGTTGTGTACTTAGGGAATTGGTTTTTTCCCCTATTTTCGTACTTGGGTTGTAAAACTTTATGCTTAAATTCCTATTTCACTTCTAGTACATTACTCCCAGTATAGTTTATTTTGATATTCATACTGTCTTGTTTCTTTTACTTCTGCATTTTTAGTGGAAATATTGTTCCCACTTTCTGTTTGTATGATGCTAGATACTAGTCACTAACCCATGGGGATCAATAATTACCTTTGGGCTGTTTTAGGGCTGACTCAGTTATTAGGTTACCAGGGTACCCGGGTTGGTTCATAACAAGGTATTTGAATACGTTTAGGTTATATGACCTTATAGTAAAGTGACCATGGAGAATATATATTAAAATTTTTAGATTTTTAATTAAAGGAACATATTAATTTATATGTTATTTCCTAGATAAAGGATAAGTTTTAGTTTAAGAGAATAAATTTCAATGATTATTGTGTTTCAAATATTTTAATAAAGTTCTTTGTAATTTGGGATATCTATTTTGATTATTAGGTTAATAATTATGAGAGAACCCAACTCAAAGTAACCTTGGTTAAAATAAGAATGATATATGTTAAACTAAGAGTTATATTGGTTGAATTGAGTCTGATGAAATGTGTAGGTCATAGATTTTACATTATCTTTTCATTTTATTTAAATCCTTTATTAATGAGGTAATCGCTACATCATTATGATGTCATACATACATTTATTTATTTAATGTAAAAAAATTATAAAAAAACTACTATGATGTAGGAAATCTTTTTATCTTTCCAATGAATATTTATAATCAAAAATCTGACTTGTATAACCCCATTTAAAAATTGTTTTCGTAAAACATATTATGTTTGTGTCATTTTTACTTTTACATTAAATAAAAAGTTATTTATGTCATTTCCCAACCAAAGTGGTTCCATGGGGTCCCCAAGTTTACCCATGGCTTTTATTGGTCGTCCATGACATATCCAATAAGGTTAGGACATGTGTATAGGTCATTTAATATTATTAAAGCATTATTTTTACCTTAAACTACACTAATTACCACTAATCGCGATTAAAAACTTAATAAGTTACTATTCACCAAAAAATTATTTTAATCTCATTGAACCACATTTTACTTATTAATGACAACCATGTATGTCGGATTTTTTGAAATTCAAAACACAAAGGTGTAAAATTTTCATTTAAATGAAAAATCAGTTTCTTTAACTACCACTTAGTGATTTCACTATTCATCAAAAATTGAAGTTTTTTAGAAAAATACCAAAACTTCACCCTAAGCTATATTTGATATTCTGAATTCAAAAATGAAGTCTATTTTAAAAAATTCAAAACATATAAGTCACATTAATTAATTTAATAATTAATTCCCGCTGTCAGAGCAAATAGCGTGTTTTTATGAAACAATAAGTATCAAAAGATTGACACCAGTTTAAGTCCAATTTCAAAGTGAAATTGATTCCAATGACTACCATTGAATTAAATGGTAAAAATATATTCTAATTTCACTTCAAAACCAATTAAAAACATAATCTAATCATATAAATAAATTAGATTAAAAAGCAGTTTTGATGTAAAATGCAGTATTTTTCACTATTCGTTAGAAAATGAACATTGTCCGAAAAATACCAAAAATTCACACGAAGTAAATTTTGATGTCCCAATCATAAAGAATAAGTTTATTTTGACAAAAATAGTTTATAAAATTTTCAAAAGATAGATTCAAAAATGGTTTGCCATCAAAAGGCAGTAAAACAATCTTTTAAAAATATTAGTGTATTTCATGCTTAAGATTGGATTTATTTTCATTTTAAGCCTCTAAAACACTATCTAATTAATTAATAGGCATAGATAAAATATCTATTATTCATTACTTACTTGGGATGTTACATCCTTCCCCCCTTTAGAAAATTGTGTCCCCGCAATTTATTTACTTATCAAATAAATGGGGGTACTTATCCCTCATTGCATTTTCAGATTCCCATGTTGCCTCTTCAATCATGTGGGTTTTCCACAAAACCTTTACCTGGTGAATCACCTTATTCCGTAACACTTTATCCCTGTGGTCAAGAATCTGGACCGGTTGTTCCTCATAAGATAGGTTCTCTTCCAACTGAACTACCTCTGGACTCAAAACATGAGATGGATCTGGCATGTACTTTCTCAACATCGAAACGTGGAAAACATTGTGTACGTAAGATAAACTCGGAGGTAAAGCCACTCGGTAAGAAACTGATCCAACTCTCTCCATAATTTCATATGGTCCAATAAACCTTGGACTCAGCTTTCCTTTCTTACCAAATCGCATCACACTTTTCCATGGTGATACTTTGAGAAAAACATGATCACCTACCTCGAAAGATAGATCCTTCCTCCGGTTATCTGCATAACTCTTCTACCTACTCTGAGTTGTTCTCATGTGCTTCTGAATCAGCTGAACTTTTTCTGCCATCTCTTCTACCAATTCTGGTCCCATCAACTTCCTTTCACCCACTTCATCCTAGAAAGCTGGAGTTCGACACCGCTTCCCATATAACGCCTCAAATGGTGCCATCTGTATACTAGAATAAAAAGTTTTATTATATGAAAATTCAACCAAAGAAAGATGTTGGTCCCAACTTCCCTGATAATCCATAGATCAAGAACGTAGCATATCCTCCAATGTCTGAATTATTCGTTCTGACTGCCCATCTGATTGAGGATGAAAAGCTGTACTAAAATTTAATTCAGTACCCAACGACTTCTGAAGGCCTTTCCAAAAGTTATAAGTGAACCTGGGATCACGGTCAGATACAATGGAGAGAGGAACTCCATGTAACCTGACTACCTCTTTAAGATACAAATGGGCAAGTTGATCAAGAGAGAAAGTATCTCGTATAGCAAGGAAATGAGCAGACTTGGTCAAGCGATCAACAATAACCCAGATTGCATTATTACCTCGAGATGTCTTTGGTAATCCCACAACAAAGTCCATGGATATATTCTCCCATTTCCACTCTGGCACTGGTAAAGGCTGAAGCATCCCTTTCGGTAACTGCCGCTCTGCTTTAACCTGTTGACAAGTTAAACACTTCACAGTAAAATCAGCAATATCTCTTTTCATTCCATCCCACCAGTAATACTCCCGAAGATCTCTATACATCTTAGTACTTCCTGGATGAACTGAAAACGGAGAACTATGAGCTTCACATAACAACTCTCTCTTCAACTGTGAATCACAAGGCACACACAATCTCTTCCCAAATCTAAAAACGCAATCATTATCAATGTTGAATTCAGGCAACTTACCTTTCTGAACCAGCTCTACCTTTTTTTGCAACTCATTATCTTGCTTCTGTGCTTGCTTGATTCTATCTGATAGAGATGATCTCACTGATACCTGAAACAAAACAGAAGAACTTCCTGCACCAACAACTTATATGCCAAAGTTCATCAAATCCTTAACTAAAGTATCATGTTCCAAACTAAAGAAGCATTACTTTTTCGACTCAAAGCATCAGCCACTTTATTTGCTTTTCCTGGATGGTAATGAATTGTACAATCATAATCCTTGATTAATTCTAGCCATCTCCTTTGTCTCATGTTCAATTCTTTCTGAGTGAATATATACTTTAAACTTTTGTGATCGGTATATATTTTACACTTTACTCCATAAAAATGATGCCTCCAAATTTTTAAATCGAAAACAACAGCAGCTAATTCCAGATCATGTGTAGGGTAATTTACCTCATGAGTTTTCAACTGACTTGAAGCATAAGTAATTACCTGATCATTCTGCATTAGGATGCAACCAAGTCCTTTAAATGAAGCATCATTGTATATAACAAACTCACCATTCCTGGAAGGTAGTGCCAAAACTGGAGCATTCACCAATCTTCTTTTCAATTCCTGAAAACAATCATCACATTCTTTAGTCCAGATAAACTTAACACCCTTCCGAGTTAGCTTAGTCATTGGACTAGATAACCGTGAAAAATTTCTAACAAACCTTCGGTAATAGCCTTCCAAACCAAGGAAGCTACGAATCTCGGTTACATTTGTGGGCCTTGGCCATTCTTCAATAACCTTTGTTTTTGCAGGATAAACGGTTATCCCATCTTTAGAAACAATGTGACCAAGGAAAGAAATTTGTTGCAACCAAAACTCACACTTGATGAATTTTCCATACAGTTTCTTTTCTTTTAAGGTTTGCAATATAACCCTTAAATGTCTTTCATGCTCCTCTTTACTTTTAGAAAACACCAAAATATCATCAATGAAAACCACCACAAACTTATCCAAGAACTCATGGAAAATTCTATTCATTAAGTCCATGAATACAGCAGGTGCATTGGTTAGCCCAAAAGGAATTACTACAAATTCATAATGGTCATATCTCATACGAAACGCGGTTTTTGGAATATCTGCCTCCTTTACCTTCAGTTGATGGTACCCCGATCTCAAGTCAATCTTTGAAAAAAAACTGAGCTCCCTGGAGCTGATCAAACAAATCATTGATATGAGGTAAAGGATATTTGTTCTTAACAGTGATATTATTCAAGGCCCTATAATCAATGAAAAGTCTCATACAACCATCTTTCTTTTTAACAAATAAAACAGGAGCACCCCAAGGTGATGTGCTAGGTCGAATGAAACCTTTCTCTAATAAATCTTGTAATTGCTCCTTCAACTCTAAAAGTTCAATTTGAGCCATTCGATAAGAGGGTTTTGAAATTGGCTTAGCATCAGGAACTAAGTCAACAGTAAACTCAACTTCCCGGTCTGGTATTATTCCAGGCAACTCATCAGGAAAAACATCAGGATACTCATTTACCACTAGCACATCATTAATCTGAACAATTCCTTTCTTTTCAACGATGTGTGCAAGGTAACATTCATTTCCATATTTTACAAGTTTCTTGGCCTCTTGATAAGTTATCAACAGTAAGGGTTCATTCTTGTACAAAAACTGAAAGTCTTTCTGGAAAGAAACTTCTTTAGCTCTACAGTCAATCTTAGCATGGTAAATAGAGAGCCAATCCATACCCAGGATAACATCAAACTCTACTAGAGGTAGAACAATAAGGTTTGCAAGTAGGTTCTTTCCAAAGATAAGGATAGGAAGATTCTTATAAATTCTTTTTGCCTCGACATTCCCCCAGGTGTCTTTACCACAAGTTCAGGAGTCATTTCTTGAGATGGTATTCCCATTTTACTAGAAAAGTTTTCAGAGATGAAAGAATGTGTAGACCCCGAATCAAACAACACACTGGCATAATCTGAAAAAACAAACAAAGTACCTGATACAACTTCATTTGACGGCCCGACATCTACTGAAGTAGTTTCAAAGGATTTCACTACCCCTTTCTGCTTGTAGTCTAACTGCTTCCCATCACTCAAGATCTTTGTCGGACACTCATTTGCATAGTGACTCATCTCATTGCACTTATAACATTTCACTAACTGTAAATCAAATTTGGTCTTACCTTCACCTTGATCCTTTTCAGTGCAATCACGAGCCTTATGTCTCATCTTACCATATCGGTAGCACTTTCCAGAATTCATAAGACATTCCCCCGCATGCCTTTTTCCACATTTATCGCAAACTGGAAACTTAGTTTTCTTACCATCAGACTTTTTTGAAGAATTCTTACCTTTCTCCTGCCACCTCGGTCTCTTCTTCTGTTGGTTGTTATAGAACACTTGGTCATCGGTAAACTCCATTTCCACCTTCTCAGCACATCAAACAAGCTTTTCATAACTTTTAAACTCATGAGAAGCTAATTCCCTTCGATATTTTGGATTTAATCCTGAGTAAAAACGATTGATTTTACTATCAAGGTCTCGGATAAAATTTGGAGCATACCTTGCCAATCGAGTGAACCTTTCTTCATAAGCAGCCACTGAGTCTTCCTCTTGCCTCAATTCCAAGAATTACTTTTCCATCCTAAGTCAAACAGCCTTAGGAAAATACTTCTCAAGAAACATACCTTTGAATTCATCCTAGTAGAGAGAATCAATCTCATCAGCGTCCATGATATTTTTAACCATCGACCACCACTGATCTTCCTCACCCTCCAAACGGTAAATAGCAAGACTAACCTTTTGATTGTCTGAACACCCCATGACATCGAAAATCTTCTCCAGTGCTTTAATCCACCCTTCAGCTAGCACAGGGTCAGATGATCCTCTGAATGATGGGGGATGTTGCCTCATGAAATGTTCCACCACTGACATGTTCCTATGCGGTTGATCTGGCTGATCTCGTGCATGGATACCACCACCATTTATAGCCTGAGTTAACTGTTCCATCACTGCAACAAACTGTTCAGTTTCAATTCTGACCATCTCGGGATACTGATTTGGAAGGTTATTTCCTTCTGTATGCCTTCCTAGCACTGCTTCCCTGTTTCCTCTGCGGAAAACCATTCTGAACAAACATGTCTTAGATGAAGCAACATGGTAATCTTCAAATACTATATCACTTCAATTTGACCATAAAAAATATTTTTGGATAATCATTTAATAGAATTATAACTCCTAAAGTTATCTAAAATGACCTATGATACCAACTATAAGGCCCCAGCCTTAAACCTTACTTAATCTTGAGTTATTACAAGATTACACATTGAGGATCTTTTTGGGTTTAGAGTTTTAGAGAATTAGATCATAAAACTTGCATTACATTCCACATATAAACAAAGTGGTTACATAAAGATAGTATTCTTCATTCCCATCAATGGAAACATATTTAAAATAAAACATGGATTCTTTCTTGACACTTCCTTGACACTATTATCATATCATGTACCTTTCCCTTGACCTGTGAAAAAAATTTCAAAAAAACTTGGGATGAGCATAAAAAGCTCAGTAAGGGATATAAAAATATGGAAAGGAAACATGGGTACATATATACATAAGAATGAAATCATACTTTACCCATAAAACATAAGCACTTCAACATACCTCATCAAATCGTGAATAAATCATAAAAATCATAAGACATAAAGGTAACTTGAGGCATTCATAACATTCTTACGTAGGGAGTAACCCTCTTGGTTACGTTTGGAATACCCATCACAGTATATTCCCTAAATCTCTTCGGAGAAACCTTAAAGTTTCACTCCTTTCCGTTACCCAATGCATTGGAGAGCTATATCGGGCTCACCCGCCCTTAGTCTATCACGGAACCACCCGTCTTCATAATAATGCCCAAGAACCTCAACATAATCGTGTCACATAAAACATGCATAAAGGAAACATAACATTTCCACCTTTCAATCACAAGATATCAATACAACACATTGATATAAAAACATTATGAAAACAATTTTCAATTCCAAAATAAAAGAAAAGTAAAACATGGTATTTATTTTTCTTTTTAAAAAAAGGTATGGCTTGTAGAGGAAGCCGAAACTCAAATAATGGTCACGGCGGCGGAGAAGTCATTGTCGCCGCATACGTACGACAAAAACATTACCTTTTGTTGTTTAGTAAACGCTTTGTATAAAAAATATTCCTTTTGAATAAACATAAAAGTCAAAGGGGTTTATACACCGTATAAAAGAAGGATGTGTATAAAACAAAATATGCCTCAATGAAAGGAGATTGAGACGAAGTCCCATACCTCAGGTCCGAATTGACTCGATCATTCTTTAATGTCCTGAATAATAAACTTGAGTTAATTTCTACTTGTTTAATAACCTTTTTCAAGTTCATTATTCCTTTTATATCACTTATTTCCATGTCATGAACACTATGTAATTATTTAAGTTAATAACTGTTGTTTTAACGATCATTGGTACTTGAGTCAAAAATAATCCCTATATAATTTCAAGTTGTTCATGTATCCATTATATCCAGAATGGTATTTTTGATGTAGATATCATATATGTCCAGTATATACATGCATTTATAATATTACATAATCATTTAGAGGTAAGAAATGAAATGCACCATTCATTGAGACGGTAAGCCGTACGTACGCATGAATGCTACTTTCATTTCTATTTCGTATTTTATAGAATGGAATCATAATTATATAAAGGTATATTATAATTCCAGTATAATATAATATATAATATCATAGTTCAATCTTTTATACGTCCCACATATGGTATTTAACGAATCAACTCACTTTGAGGGGGCGGTAGTCCGCACTTCCTTAAATGAAGATATCGCGTTTACCCATAATGGAAACCATAAAGGTATACCCAAAATGAAAAATACAGAAGCTTAAGTAAAACATAAAAATATTATATATCATATATAAATATAGTGACATCTTAATGGACACCTTTGAAGGTGTTAAAATAATGTTGAACAATCATCGTTTCGGGAGGCATAAATTCGCCATCCACGGAAACAGTATGTTCGTTAATCATTAGATGTAGGTGTGTGTAAGTGTAGCTTGAAACCTTCTTAAAACAACATTATAGTATATTGAATATACTGGAGTTGTTACAAAAGAAATAAATAAAAAGAGTTTAGGGGGTTGGAGAAGCAAAATAAAACAAAAGGACTCAAGAGAAGACATTACCTTAAAATCGGGTAACTCCCTTTGGTTTGAGCTCAAAGGATTCCTTGGGAAGACTTCTGCCCAAAGTGAGTCTTCAAGTAGTAAGAGAGGGAAGTGGAGAGACAAAATGGGCAGGGGTTGTCCGAGCCAAAGGCTTTGGGAGTGTGGGTAAGGAGGTAGAGGTGGGGTCCTTTTATAAGAGGAGAGGAGGGGAACTCTTGGAAAGTAAAGAAATATTACTTTATTTGAAAATGAGTTTCGGATTTAAATGGTCCCACATTGATATAATTAGAGGATAAGGTGATAAGGGTTAGAAATACGCCCATCCAATAGGTTTTGGACATGTGTAGGTCATAGATTTTACATTATCTTTTCATTTTATTTAAATCCTTTATTAATGAGGTAATCGCTACATCATTATGATGTCATAAATACATTTATTTATTTAATTTCAAAAAATTATAAAAAAATACTATGATGTAGAAAATCTTTTTATCTTTCCAATTAATATTTATAATCAAAAATCTGACTTGTATAACAACATTTAAAAATTGTTTTTGTAAAACTTATTATGTTTGTGTCATTTTTACTTTTACATTAAATAAAAAGTTATTTATGTCATTTCCCAACCAAAGTGGTTCCATGGGGTCCCCAAGTTGACCCATGGCTTTTCTTGGTCTTCCATGACACATCCAATAAGGTTAGGACATGTGTCTAGGTCATTTCATATTATTAAAGCATTATTTTTACCTTAAACTACACTAATTACAACTAATCGCGATTAAAAACATAATAAGTTACTATTCACCAAAAAATTATTTTAATCTCATTGAACTATATTTTACTTCTTAATGACAACCATGTATGTCGGATTTTTGAAATTCAAAACACAAAGGTGGAAAAATTTCATTTAAACGAAAAATCAGTTTCTTTAACTACCACTTAGTGATTCCACTATTCATCAAAAATTGAAGTTTTTCAGAAAAATACCAAAACTTCACCCTAAGATATATTTGATATTCTGAATTCAAAAATGAAGTCTATTTTACAAAATTAAAAACATATAAGTCACATTAATTAATTTAATAATTAATTCCCTTTGTCATAGCAAATAGCGTGTTTTTATGAAACAATAAGTATCAAAAGATTGACACCAGTTTAAGTCCAATTTCAAAGTGAAATTGATTCCAATGACTACCATTGGATTAAATGGTAAAAATATATTATAATTTCACTTCAAAACCAATTAAAAACATAATCTAATCATATAAATAAATTAGATTAAAAAGCAGTTTTGATGTAAAATGCAGTATTTTTCACTATTCATTAAAAAATGAACATTGTCCGAAAAATACCAAAAATTCACACGAAGTAAATTTTGATGTCCCAATCATAAAGAATAAGTTTATTTTGACTAACATATTTTATAAAATTGTCAAAATATAGATTCAAAAATGGTTTTCCATCAAAAGGCAGTAAAACAATCTTTTAAAAATATTAGTGTATTTCATGCTTAATATTGGATTTATTTTAATTTTAAGCCTCTAAAACACTATCTAATTCATTAATAGGAATAGATAAAATATATATTATTCATTACTTACTTGGGATGTTACAGTGTATGGTTAATTATGTGTTCTTAAAAATATTACTCTGATCTTATGAGTCAAATTGTGAGGACAGAATTTATTTAAGGGGAGTTAATTTAACAAACTAAAATTTTAATATATGATTATCTTTAAATAATTAAATGGGTTCTATAACTTACTTCACATACAAAACTGGTCTTAAATGAAACCATGATATATTTAGTTAAATATTAATAATGATTGTTAAAAAATTGTCATTGAATAAGTGGTAATTAATAGGAGTAACCACTTTATATAATATTTATAGAAATAAAATAATGTCTACATTTAATATGAATAAAATTCAATTAGTTTGGTTAAAATAAGTAAGAAAATAATTTAATGCTTAAAAATATATTTTTCTAAAATTGGTGTTTTATTTTAAGAAAATAAGTTTATTATGGTTAGATAAAAATAAAATATATTGATAATGTGAATAATTTATTACCAATAAATTAATTAGTAATTAAGAGGAAATAATAATAACGAATAATTAACATTTTGAAAGCTATTTTCCAATATGAGGAGTTTTCCACTACATTTTAAGATTATATTTAAATATTTAATTATAAAATTTTAGATATTTAATTTGAAAAAAAATAAAATATTTTTTGGATTAACCATGATAATATAATCTTAATATTAATTTTCAATATTTTTCTAAAAAGAATGATTTTTAGGTGAATAGTTAAAAATATCATTTTTACAGATAACATGAATTTTATAATAATACTAATATATAATTATTAATTGGAAATTCATGAAACCAATTTATAAGACCAAATATGTATTTTATATGTGACTTTATAATTTTAATTTTTTTTTAATTTACAAACCCATGTTTGATATTTTAGAACATAAAAAAATCAAAAAAAAATAATACATTATACAATTTATTTTAAAATTAATTTTTATCACTTTTATAAATTGATTCAAATGAAATGTATTTAAAAATTATAATTATTGGGTCCAAATTATTTAATAAGTACTAATTTTTTTTATACATAAATATAATGTTACCTTATGTAAAAACTAGTTACCGCTGTAAAAGAAAAAATGGTAAAAGTAATAATTCAAGGGGTAAAGGGGTTAAAACTGATGAAAAATGTCTATAATTGAGTTTATGAGGTATATACTTATCTATTTCCCACTCAATTATTTTTTAATTTTTTAGCTACTTGATGTGTTTAGAATTTTCTCTCTTTATATAAAGTTTTAATATTTACAAAAATGTCATTCTCACCACTTATAAAAGGGGTATCTTCCCACCCCTTCATGGAACCCCTAAAAACATTTTTTCCTTATGAAACCCTGCCATTTTTACTTAAACTATAGTAATATTTAACTTTATTGAGCTTCTATTCACAATTAATTATTCTATGCCATCAATTTCTAAGGAATCTTCTAAGGAAATCTCAAAGTGCTCAATGTGAGTAATTTTTTTACTTCACTTTGTTCTTTTATATTTGTATTTTATGGTTATATTTTATAGTAACTATGTAATTACATTATTATTGGTTATATACTGGATTTTATTTTTCTATATTAATAAAAATTAATCACCTTTTACCTTTTTTATTAATAAAAAAAGAAACTACAATTCATATGTTGTGTGGACTATCTCCTCCACGACGCAATGTGTTTTGTTTTCATTCACCACCTTCAAATAATGGTACAAAATGGGAATTAAATAAATAATTCTTATATTTATAATATTTTTTTAATTATAAATCATTAAATTATAATCCTCCTTTCTCCCATTCTATGTAAAATGAAACTGTCAACCATGCATATGTGTGGATCACCACCTCCACAGAACGGTTGATTTTCATTTTTTATTTTCATAAACTCCTTACATGGTTGGTAATGAGAATTATATTAAATGATAACTATGATTTTTATGGTTTCATTAATGTTTTTATTTTTAAAAAAATTATAACCAATTAATGTTATGATCAACAAATGATTATCATTGATTCAATCGTTTAAAATGATAGAACTAAAAGGAAAATGATCTCTTATTTCAAAGTAATGTCTTGATATAAATTATATTCTCTTTATAAATCTTTATAATCACGATATATCATAGTAATAAGAACCAAATAATATCATTATGAATCTGGTTTAATGATATTACAAATAAACCACCTCATAATCACCCATTAATCACATTAGCTTTATGTTTGGGTCGGTTTAACCACCTACATGAACAATACTAAGCATTTAAATCATAGATGACTATAAAAACTTATTTATTATTATAATATGATATAAATATGTAAATAATATTATTTTTCTTCTAGTAAGGTTATATTATTATTTAAATCATTAATTAAGAGATCACCCTTCATTCATTAAGAAATATTGAAGCATGCTCTTTGTCAATTTCAACCTCACATATCATAACAAAAACTACCATGAAATGAACTTATAGATTTAAAAAATATCTTATGAAATATATCCTAGTACCTTTAATTATATTTTAATGATTAATTTTTAAAAAAAATTAATACCAACACCATTTTTATGAAACTAGTTCAAAGCGATAAAGATTACTTATACCCAGTATTGAAAATAGGTAAAAAATAACTAATATATATATGTAAATAATGTCCATAAATGAAAATTATAAATGGTTATAGTTATTAATAAGGTTATTGAGTATATATTTCATGAACTTAATTTAATTATTCAGGATTTTTGGTACAGGTGCGGAATGAATCCAGACCGAGGTAAGGGTTTTCAATGGGATTTTATTAATTATTACTCAATCCGCAAGGGTTTTCTTGGCCTCAATTCTGATTCTTTGAGACATGTTACATGGTATACACCATGTTTACATTTTATGATGTTATATTGATTTATTATAACATGAATGTTATTTATTTTATGTCTATGTGATTAATGGGAAAAAATTATCCTAATCAAATTATTTTCATCAAATGTATTTTTACTTAAGTGTTACCCCAGTCATAAAAGTTTTTAGTAACTCAATTTTTATTTTATTGTGTTATGATCAGACTTATTTAATATAATTTGGGTATATTATATCCTTTTATTATATTATGTGTTATAATATTATTTTTTAAACGTTTACCACATGAACCCCTTTTTAATTTTTTCATGCTTCATGGAGTATGTTTCCTGCAAGGGATATTGATATCTCAACTCTTATATCTTTTGGTTATAATGTTTCATCTAGAACTTTTCTTTTCCTTTTTTGGGTTCTTTCATTATAATACTTTATATGATATTTTATAATAATCTTTGGTAAAATTATGTTTTAATAAAAATTAATGTTTTGTTACTCGTCTCATGGTATTATTTAAAAAATGTATTTTAAAAATAATAAAAAGGGGTTTTCCTTTCACTTTCACATTTTTTGTCTTACTCTCCTGATTTCTCTAAGATAAACATTATGAATTTTCAAGGCTCCATTATTAGTGATTCCTTTTAAAATTAAAGGTTTCTAAATTATTTCATATCACCTTTTTAAAATTTACCTTTGAAAGCGATATGTAAATTTATATTTTACATTAATGATAAAAATGTTTTCCAAAATCTATTTTATGATTTCATTTACATTTCCCATATCATTTTCAAATGGATTTACCCTAATATGGTTTTTGTTTCATTATATATATATATATATATATATATATTCATTTAGAGGATTTAACTCTCTGTATCAAACAATTTGATTCTTGTGATACCATTTAAAGAATTATTTTGCGAGGGTGTTTTCCATTTATTTCAAACCCCTTATATGTTTTCTTATTGAACTGGTGTTATTTTATCTTGAAACCATCCACCTTATTTATCTATATGTATTATTATCAAGTTATTCATGTTTTGACATAGTTTTATACTTATTACTCTATATGGTGTGAACCTAAAATTTTATATAATTCAGATTGGATAATGTTCACCTAGAAAGTATGTTATTCTATTAACATGGGGAAATGTATTATAATTTCATATGTTTTTATTTAAATATGGATGATTATTATAAAATTGACTATGTATTGTTTAACCATAAAACTTATTCCTTCATATGGGATATAAACATTTTATCCCTTTTATTGACATAGGGAAAAGTATTGGCATTCCATATATTATTATTTCAATACAAACAATTATTAGAAATCTGGATAATTATTATTTGACCATAAAAATACTTTATCAAAATGGATTATAATAATTTTATCCATATTATTGAAATGTGGGGAATTATTGGAATTCTTGATGATTATTGATAGCTAACACAAGTTGATTGTGTATTTTATTTTTGTATTTCTCATTATATGGATAACCAGGTTTTATTCAGTAAGTGATTCCACGTGAAATGATATGAAAGGTCTTAATGACTCTGATAGTTAATGAGTTTGACATAATTAGGTGATGGGTTGGTCCATAATTATATAGTTTATCGATGCATCGATAGGTCTAATGAAACAAAATAGGTTGGATTTTGGTGTATGCCTCTTCCCATGACAGGATAATGTCTTGGCACAAGGCCTTGATATATGGTTTTTGATGTCTGGTATTATAAATTCCATTAGTATGATATCAGTATTATATCAATATTATTAATATCCATGAATTCATTTATTCTCATTGATATAGCATGCTCCCAATTTCAACTTAACTATGGAATCATTTTGTTTACCTATTCTTGGTATGATATTTCGTCCATGTTTATTCCACGATAACTTCAGTTGCATGTTTTAACTTATAGAGTATTTTATCTCTCCCCTTATTATGTTTCAATTTTCCTAGGTTATAATGAAAATTAGTATATCTGACGGGTTTAGAATAATAGAACATGTGGTGGAATTTATCGTATATATTGAAGAATTATTATGGATTAAGTAGTTTTATATATAATAAAAAAGTCATCTTAATAAAAATAATAGTGGATTTATTAGTTTATGTTGTTTCCTAATAATCTAAAGGTAGGATTATAAATAATACTTTAGATGTATGAGGTGTAATTAATCATTATTGATTTTATAATTATGGACGGTTATATCTAGGTTTTTATAGCCAATATCAATGTGAGTATAAAAATCATGTTTCTATGAGTACTGGGTCTGAGAGTTTCAGTCCAAGGGATCACATTTTTTATTTAATAACTATTATATATGGGGTAACATTCAATTGGTATGACTGAGGTTAATTTTCGGAAAGTAGGTTGGTAGAGTGATCAGGTCTATGATGCTTTTGTGATCAGAGGAATACTGTCGACATAAATGATGAGGTGAGACCTCATGATATGGAAAACTCATGAATGAGAATGTAAGTTCTAATGGTTTGTAAAAATAGTAATATCATTTTTGGGGGGAATCATAGTATATTTAGTTGAAATGGTCGGGCTAGTGAGGTTTTGAAAAGTGGAATCAGGTTGGTGATATTGTTGGTACAACCATAACTAGTGAGGGGTTATTTTTTCAGCATTTTTTGGACATGGTATCATGTATAATACCACATCATGTGTTTAGTTGATCTTAAAAACACATGGAGACCACCTAGAGTTGGCAAAGAACATATGCGGATCAGTGTCACCAGACATGTGGGATTGAGGTTGGTGGTTGTGTGTTCTTGCTGGTGTCACCAAGGTAGGGAAACCATTATGTTTATAAGTAAGGGAATATTTCTCCAAGATTTGGGGCCACTCATAATTATGAGGAGGATCGATGATGGGGCTTGGTGATGCTCAAGAATATAGCTCTGGGATAAGTTGTTATATGGTGGAGTGGTTATAATACCCTAACCCTTCATAAATTTATGAGTTTATTTAAAAAAATGTATCCCAATTAAATACTATCAAGGAATATATTATTTATATTTATAATCATGTTGGTGGTTCTAAGGGATATCATAAGTGTTTTAGGGTTCTAGAAGAGGTTTTTTCTTACAATAATGATGTTGAAGTGCCAACAGCTAGCTGATGGAAAAGCAGTAGCCCTACATGGGTCATGGGATCATGGACTAACTACTAGCCCATCGACCAGATGGTGGAGACTAGTAGCTTTCTGGTGACCTCCTAAGATATTTTCAAAAAAAATCATTTTGGTCTTTTGTACCCTTTCCCCATTAAACCCCCCACTCAAGTTTTCCCTTCCTTTTTAGTCCAGTGGTATCTCCATATGTTCCCCTCTCCCTATCCTTGGGCCTTGAAGGATCTCCTTTGATCCTTAGTTCTTTAAATTACTATCTTTTTCAATCTAGATCTAGAGGTATGGATATAAGTCCTCTTCTTTATTTTCTTCATTTATTTCACTATCATGAAATATATTAATAATTTTAGCTAATATCCTATGTTTTCATGTATTTTTTCCACTTCTTCATTTTTTCCCTTTTAACTCAAATGAAAGGTTGATATTGGGTGAGTATACTCCAATAAGGATAATTTCTATGGTCCCTTATTTTATCCCCTAATATTTATTTATCTTTTAAAAGTGGTGTGTTGTGTGTTTATTCAAGATTTTTCATGTGTTGAACTATTTTAAATCAAGATACTTATTTGATGTTTATTCTTGGTTAGAATATCCTATTTAATTTCTTAAATAACCAACTTGAAGGGGTGATCCTAATAGGATTCCCTAGCTTGTATATTTTTTTACCCTTTTACAAGTTTATGAGATGGAAAGAGAAATCTTGAAATGTTTTAAATATTGTTAAAATTTTGGATCTTGAATTTTAAATTGATTACTTGTGATTTAATATGGTATTATTGAATTTAAATAATAAGGCCCAATGTATAAATTGCAATTGAATTTTCCAAATGAAAAAATGATTTTAGTGATAAATCATGGAATGGTATGAGGTAATAAATTGGTAAACCATGACTTATAAATGGTAAATGAAATGTTTTTTATGTTGAGATGCTAATGGGTAACAGTGGGACATGAATGTAAAGTGAATGAGATATTGAAAAGTGGTGTTTTTGAATTAAAATGGTGATTGAAATTTGGAATGGGGATTATGACATGTGTTATGGTTTGATAAATCCTAAAATGGTAAGGTTAATAATTGGTAAATGAATGGTTACTTGAAATGGTTAAAGAATAGATTTGACACTATATAAAGAAAGAACACATTGCGGAGGTCGTGATACTCATATAGAAAACTCCCTATGGGGAGGTTGTAAAAACTAAAATTGTGGGAAGTTATGAAAACACCTATGGGTTGGTTGTGATACTCATATGGGAAACTCCATATGGGGTTGTCATGAAAACTCCAATTGCGGGAGGTTGTGAAAACACCCTATGGGGTGGTTGTGATACTCATAAAGAAAAAATCCCTATGGGGAGATCGTGAAAATTCTCATTGTGGGAGGTTATGAAAACAAACTATGGGGTGTTCGTGATACTTATATGAAAAACAACTCCAAGTTTGGTCATGATGGTATAGTTGAAATGGTCACCATGAAATGTTTAGAGACCCCATGACATTGGTTGAATCAGGTATGGTTGATCGAGGTCATGGAAAAGAGGATAGATGATGGTATAGTCCAATATTGGGTATTTCCACAGAGCCTAGGCATCTGTTATTTAATTATTTTATTTAAATTATTTAAATTATTAATTTGAAGCATCTTTTATGTGCTATTTTTATAAGACTATTAATATTTCGGGACACCGTTAGTGGTGTCCTAGTGAGTTTTACTCACACCCTGATCAGGTCTCCATGGAACTTGGGTACCTGAGTAGAAGATACTTGATTGTAGGTCTACGCTAGAGAAAGGCATTATGATTGATTATTGTATTACTAGAATAGCTCACAGGAGCTTGAGTCAGTCTAGAACTAGGGACTATTTTCAGGTATTTTTCAAGATTTTTATTTTAGTATTTTGGGTTATGATGTAAATGAATTTCTGCTAATGCATTCCTTTCCTGATATGTAGTTTAATTTTCATTGGATATAACATGGTTTATTTTGATGGTTTTTTGACACTTTACTAGATATCTATTTATCACTTTATTTGGATGATATATATTGTAACATCCTAGATTTTTCCAAAGGTATGGACGATTTACTATTTGGTATAAATTCATTAAAAATAACCTTAAAATGATTCCCAATCAAGTCAATAAGGTCTCGAGTGCATCTATGTTTTGTTCGGAGCCTGAAGCAAAAAAAAGGGAAGGAAATATTGAGTCACACAGTTAGGAGGAACCATACAACCCTACCCACATGGTTTCCCTAAACCATGAAATTGCATATAGTGGGCACCTAGGGCTACAGGATATGTCTACAACCGTACGACCTATGGTACACGGTCGTGCGAACCATCTAAATTTTTTGAATAGTGTTCTTTGCATTATATTTTCATTGTTAAATAAACTATGTGCCTAACCATAAGATGTTCCCTTTCAAGTAGTAACTAGTTCATGTTTTGACCAACTGTGTGGCCAAACTATGCGCAGTTAAAAAATATGTGAAATTATTTTTTTTACTTCCTTAAATGTTTTTAACCTATTTTCTTTTCCTTTCACCCATTCCCACAGTGGGATCCTCTTCCTCCCACGCATGGTTCCCCTTACCCTCTCCTCATAGATTTTGAGACAACTCCTTGATCCATCCGTTTTTCATTCACTGTTGGATCCATTGAGAAGCTAGAGGTGCGTTCTTTGATCATCTTCAATCTATTTCAAGTTCTTCATCCCATCCACTGCGCTATTTGGGTGCATTCTCATTTTCCCCATTTTCAGGTCATTTTTTAATCTCTTCATTTTCATCCAAACTAGATCGAATTAATGACTGACACTGGATGAGGGAAGCTCTATGAGACTAAGGTAGGTGGTCTAGAGTTTTTCCCATCATTTCATTGCTTTCCATAAATTTTGTTGTTGAGCTGAGAGCTAGACCCTTCCGGATTCACCCCTAATTTGTCAACTAAATTAAATTAAATACTTTCCCATTCCTATAGAGACTCGAGTAAATAGTGAATCAAACCCTTGGGTTGATCTCCTTTTTAGAATCCACCCCTATGGGTGTGCTTTACCTAATATGCTCAATTTACCCTTTTTAATAAATTTCTTAATACCCCTTGAGGGGTTTTTCTTGTAAAATTATCTAAAATTTATCATTTGTTTTGAATTGGGTATTTTAGCCCTATGTTAAACCCTATACCCATTCTATAAATGAAATAATTGAATTAATTATTTTGTCCAAGTTCTTGTGCCTTATGCCTTATGACTTAAATGCAGTTTTTCCAATGACATTCCTTAACCAATATGACTATGTTAATATCAATGCTTGAAGAAATGAAATGGTAATTTTCTAGTCATGTTTTACATATATAAATATATATCTATGTGTGTGTGTGTTTATTTTTATTGTTCATCTGCTTCACCTTAGTGCTTAGGTGATACAATGGGTTCTGATTTAAGGACCCCATGGATGGAATATCGTGCCTTAGTTAGAATTTGTTAATTCTTTATAAACACACTAAGGGCGACATCAGCTATTCCTAGTATGGGATCATCATGCATTTATATATTTTACCTATAAATGAGTGAAAATAGTTCCCTAGGGGAGGCCCCTTGGATGGGATTAATGGCATGATTGGTTGTACCATGCCATGAGAGAGTCTTGAGCCTCTACGTACGATACTAGGTATAGACTTGGATTTCTGTTAGACTTTGGATTTTATCACACAATACCTGGAGTTGACACCAGGTATTTCATTATTGGATCACCTTGGATGGACTACTTTTCATTGGTTTTATACTGATTCCCTCAAGCGATACTTGGAAAGTCTCCTTGGATTTCCTTGGATGGGATTAGGGTGAATCTCATTAATTATTAAAAGGTTTTCAATTTAATTATAAAGGAAAATGAATGGTTTCAGATAATAATTTATCCCTTGGTATTAAAACTTAGAGACGTGTCCATGAAGCCCAATCACAAGCTTGGGGATAGTCCACCTGCTTACAAATTGCCTCACCTAATTTACCATTGCAAGTCCTTTAGTCCAGACTCGCCATCTTAGGACATAGCATGTAAATTGGATGGGTGTCCAAGTGGATATCATTCCAATGAAATTATTTATTTATTTATATTGTTTATTTAATTACTATGGAATACTACCCATTTTATATTATAGGTTATGGATTTTCCTAGACACAATGGGTTCCAGCCTACTGAGATTGTATCTCACACCCTACTCGGGTGCCTTCAGTACTTGAGTAGACTTTATAGTTACAGGTATTGATAAAGGGAAGCAGGATTCTTCTAATGTTTGATTTGTATATTTAGGATGAAGTATGGGCTAGAGGACCAGGCATATTCTTGAGATGATATTTTTAGAATTTTTTTGGAATTTTTTTATGTTTTTTTAGAATGTTGCATATTCTTGTATCCCATACCATTAAAATTCAATTTTATATAGCTACATAACATAGAATCACCATCTTCTGTATTAGTTATTATTATTCATCTTCTTCTTATCATTTATTGAGATTTCATGTGTTCTTATTATTTTTCTGTTTTTATCTATTGTTGCCATTTCTTATGTTGTCTCTTATTACATTATAATATATATGCATATTACTATGCTCCACTCTGATCAATGATGGTATAGTATTCCCAAAGACACACCCTAGGACCTCACTACTAGTTGAAAGCCTCTGCCATTCAGGGTGGTGTATTTGAGGTCTTGTGGTCATCGTTATGGGGCATCATTAAGTGGTACTTATGTCAGGATGCTACAAAATGGTATCAGAGGGTTTCATTTCCTTTAATCTTACTATTTGGGTTTATACAAGAGAATAGGATGTTGGAAGTTGGTCATGAGCCTGTGTCTGGGAGTAGCTACCCCACATATAGGGGAAATCCAAATTACTTTAGATGAGTAAATGTTGTTATTGATTATGTTATTACAATTTCATGGATTTCACCATTGGGTGACTCACCTGATTTGTGATGTTATAAATGTTGATGTCATTTATGTGGTTTTTTTAGCCTTGGACCAATTATATGAGGGAGTCTAAGGTTCGTGCATCATACTAGATGCTCTAGGATTAAAATTCCATGAATCATGTCATCCTATATCTACTTTTTCACGTGAATCACCTGTTTCGCATGTGATTATTGTAATGAATTTTTTTCCTTGATAGAAATGTGAAACTATTTTATTGCAGTGCTGAGAAAACACAATTGGAATATAAGGAATCTACCTTGACCTAACAGTGTTTTCCTACATAGGTTAAATCATATTCCTTAAGTAGCCAATTGTGGCATGGTGATCCATGGACTATTAGTTGCAAGGGCTAGAACATGTTGCAGTTTGGAAAAAAATAGAAACAAGCATCCAATTTATAAGGTGTATGGGACCTTATAAATTGGAGATATAAATTATTATAACTCAAATAATTAAAGTAAATCAAATACATAAATTAATTAAGATGTATTTTATCCTTAAATTAAAATGGACCCTTATGATTGTAATATGAGACCTAGACTGACCTTAGTAGTGGGTAGTAGGTTATGTCTCCTAAGGGTGTAGTGTGCTTATAGGCAGGCTTCACACCTGTCCTTATTTAATGATTTCCCTTTTTGTTGTAAATACTATCTGAGGAATGATATTGGAATTTTAAGAGATATTTCACCATGAATTCCTCATGTTGTATGCCAAGAAAGTGGCAATGATCATACCGTAGAGGTGGTGGGCCCTGAGCCACCCGTGATACCTCATGTAGTGACACCTGAGGCACCCCATCCAGATCTTCCACTGGGCATTGATGCCTAGTTTTGGGATAGATTTATCCACTTTATGCAATTATTTCAGGTTACACCTTGACTAGCCCCTTCTATAATAGAGCTGACCCACGAGTTCCAGTAGCAGCATCCTCTCACCTTATCAGGGGATGGAGGGCATCATGTTGTTGAGTCTTGGTTGGAGGCTATTATTTTAATCTTCGAGAATATAAAGATTCCGCAATAGTGTAGGGTCAATCTTGTGACCTGCATGCTATGTGATTCCTCCAAGAATTAGTGGGATGTTCTGACTCAGGATGGTCGAAATTATGGTATGGTCTACGAAGAATTACATATAGACATTTTTTACTATTTCATCCCTCAAACCTTGATAACAGATTGCGTTTTGGAATTCATGCACCTTTATCAAGGTGAAATTTTAGTGATGGAACACTCATCTCACTTCACTTAATTGCAACACTTCACGCTGACCTTTACTGTTGATGATATGGATACTACGATGTGATTTGAGGATAGACTTTCTTATGCCATTCACTCAAAGATGAAATTTTTTTTGCTAACCACCATTTTAATGATAGTGAACCAATCCCTCATCACTAAGTGGAACCTGAGGAAATCATGAAATGTGAAGCAAGGTAGTTCATCTTCCAAGGAGAGCATCTGTTTATCAAGTGGAAAGAAGAGATGATTTGAGGGTACATGTGGGGGAAGTATCAACCAGGTGGCATGAACCGAAAAAATTGTGGTGTGTCACAAATGTATCAGACTAGGCCATAAAAATCCCTAGTGTAAGAGGAACCTGATTGAGTGTCGGGATTGCGGTAGGATGGGTCACCTCTAAAGTTTCTGCTGATATTTTCCTTTAGTTCCAAGAAAATAGGATTCTATTTCAACTCCACCTTCAGGTGCAGGGTCAGTGACACCCTTTTAGGTAGGAATTTTGTCTTCTATAGACTGTTCGGGATGAGAAGGTGGTTGTGGCCAAGGCAGACCAGCTTCAAAGTTACAACATCAGTAGATTGAAGCTACTCAGGCTACTCAGGATGCACCTCAGGTATTTGGTTCAGGCCATGTCTATGTTGTTCATCCCACACTATAGGAGAAAATTCCAAGTCTATCTATAGTTAGAGAAACTATTTTGATAGCCTCTACTTTAGTATCTTCCTTATTATACAGGTGCATCCTAATTTTTCTATCTATTGTAAATACGGGAAGCCTGGGCTTAGTAATAGAACACTACAATGGTGTTATGACCATTGACACACTATTGGGAGTTTGAACAGGGGGTATACGCCAGTGAAAGGATTTCCCCTTTAGTTATGTGGGTACCATTTTATATGGAGTTTCATCATCCTCGAGATGATTCTGTTTGACATCATTATTCGTATGGAATAGATTGTACCTTATTAAGACCATGTGTATTGATATCACTGATAAGTTTAATTCACCTATCCTAAGTGAAACACGTATATCCATTAGGGTGAATGGGATCTTCAAGCCAATCAAGATGGACACAAGCATGTTGGGAAATGTGAGGTAACAGGTCGTATGTATAATCTTTTTATGAATAATCAGGGAATCCATCTTATGGATTTTGCCTCTATTTGTGGATCATTTGAGGGATGTCTTCCCAGATGATTTCTTTAGCTTACCTCCTGAGAGAGTGATTGAGTTCACCAAAGATAATGTGCTAGGTATGGTACTAGTGTCCATTCCTCTGTATAGGATGGAACCTACAGAGCTTGAGAAACTTAAGAAGTGGATTGAAGACTTAGAGTCTAAGGGATTTATCTGAACCAAAACATCACCATGTGGTTCACTAGTCCTTTTCACTAAGAAGGTGGATGGTACCCTTTGATTGTACATGGATTACAACTGACTGAACTAGAGTATAGTGAAAAACTGGTATCCACTTACTCAGATAGAAAACCTCTTCGACCAGCTCTGAGGATTGATAGTTTTCTATAATATTGATTTGAGTTTGGGTTATCATTAGGTTCATGTGAGTCCATTAGACATACCATATATAAATTTCTAGAGAAATTATGGTTTGTATGATTATCTAGTCATGTCGTTCATCCTGACGAATGCACCGGCAGTCTTTATGGATCTGATGAATTGGGCCCTCCACCTGTGTCTTGATTCCTTTTTGGTAGTCTTCGTAGGTGATATCTTAGTGTACTCATGAACTAGACATGATCATGGTAACTATCTTGATATCATGATGAGTACACTGAGAGAGCACCAACTATATATGAATCTCGGTAAATTACACTTTTGGAGTAATAAGGTTCACTTCTTAGGTCATATCATATCTGAGGCAGATGTATCAGTTGACCCAGAGAAGGTGATCATCATGGTTTCTTGGGATCAACCTAAGAATTTGTTTTATATACACAAATTCTTAAGGATGGATAGCTATTACAGAAAATTCATCTAGAACTTCTCATTCCTGTTAGCACTACTTACGGTCTTGACCAAGAATAGTGTGTAGTTCGACTGGACTAAATCTTTTGAGACATCTTTTCAGGTGTTAAAGAGAAGACTTGCTTCAACTCTGATTTTGATTCTTCCTAATCCAAGCAGAATCTATACTATTTATTATGATGCTTCAGGAATAGGGTTGGGCGCAGTGCGGATGCAAGTTGATTGGGTTGTAAGTTATGGGTCCCACCAGCTGATACCTCATGAGAACAATTACCCAATGCATGACCTCAAGATTTAAATCATGTTCTATGCTCTACGATGTTGGATGAATTTATTATTGAGTGATTGGTTCATTGTTTACATGGATCATAAGAGTCTCAAATACATCTATTCTCAGTGAGAATTGAATTTAAGGAAGCACGAGTGGGTAGAATAACTGCAATCATTCAAATTTTAGCTTTTATACACACCTGGGAAATGTAATGTCATAGCTAATACTTTGAACTAAAACACTAAAAAGTAATAAATTAAGGAGGCCAACAGTGAGTGGAAATTTATAGATCTGTTCTTTGAGTTGCATATAGAGGTACAGTAATAGCATGGAAAACTAGTTCTAGAATCTCTAATAGTGAAATCCTCTATTATTAATTTAGTCTAGATAAGGAAGTTGTTTGATGTTGAGGGCCTCATTTTGAGGGAGATCGTCACATGAGAGAACCTTCCACCTGGTTAGGTTGTTGATGGAAATGAGACCCTACTCTTCAATGGTCGGGTATGGATTCCTTCAGATATACTGGAGGATATGATAAATGAATCTCATGCCCCTATATGGTCAGTTCATCTTGGTCTTACCAACATGTATAGGGACATTTTTCATTAGTATTAGTGTCCAGGTATGAATAGGAAGATAGAATACTTCATCACTCGGTGCTCAACATGTCAGTAGGTGAAGGAAAAGCACTAAAAACCTGTTGGAATTGTACAGACTCTCTCTATTCCTGAGTGGAAATGGAATGACGTCGCCATGGATTTTGTGATGGGATTTCTGATATCCCCTCATGGTAGTGACTTAGTATGGGTGATCATTGACAGGTTGACCAAATTGACACACTTACTAGCAATATGAGAGTCCTTCATTGTTGATGATCTAGGAAGGTTGTATATTTGAGAGATAGTCAGACTTCATGGTGTGCCCCATTCTATCATTTCAGACAGAGACACCCATTTTTAATCAGGGTTCTGGAAAGTGTTTCAAAAGTAATTGGGTTCACAAGTGATCTTAAGTATATCTTATCACCCTCATATCGATGGTAATTCCAAATAGACAATATAGGTGTTAGAATATATGATTCAAGCCTATATCCTTGATTTTGGAGGTTCATGGGAAAAGAATATTCCTTTAGTTGAGTTTTCCTATAAAAATAGTTATCATACAACGATCTACATGGCTCTGTATGAGTCCCTATAAAATAGACCATGCCATTCACATATGTGATTGCTAGAATCAGGTGAAGCAGCTCTACTGGGTCCTCATCTCATTCAATAGACTTCAAATCAAGTCCATCTAATTCAGAATCATATAGATATAGCTCAGTCCATGAAGAATTCATATATCAATCATCACCTCAGACCTCTTTATTTTGAGGTGTAACATCGGGTTTTTCTATGTGTATCACCTAGATTGGGTCATAGATGAATCCGGAGATAGTGTAATTTATTTCCTCGGTATTTCGGGCCTTCCAAGATAGTGGAGATAGTTGGGCTGGTAGCCTATCAGTTTTTATTACCTCATAGGTACCATGTTAGGAATGAAAACTGTAAGAACCAATTTTTTGTTGTGAAAGACTTTGGAATATTTCTTGATGTTATTCCAGAGCAGTGCCTTCAGACGGCGTGCGATTCCGAGCCCCGGTGTGTCCGGAATTAAATTTTCAGTGCGTTCACACTGGAAACGTAAAATAAATGGGGTAACTTTTAAACGGAGCTTCAGATCAGAGATCAGAGTGTATGGATGGGTCCAGAATTGGGTGTTTACCCTAGGAACGACATAAAACATGTCGGCACGGGATGTTTGGACCCCTCGCTCGCCTTCGGAACGTTAAACGGATAAATTAATTAATTAATCTATTCGTTGAATGGTTAAACTAAAGTGCCTCTCAAACGGTGGCTCGGATTGGAAAATTGAGGGCACCGTTGAGTTCGGAACGTGCCATTTACCCTAGGAGGGATATAATTTTTGCGGGCGCGGCCCGTCTGTGAAAAATGGCCCCATGGGCGTTTTCGTAATTTGGCTGTCTTGGGCGCTAAGTTTAATAACTTTTGAACGGGGCCTCGGATTGAAATTACGAGACCACCGTTGTGCTCGGGAGGTGGTGTTTACCCTATGGGAGGATTAACCTCGACCCCGTCAAGAGTTTCGGATGTGGGTTTAAATTAAGGTTTAAATTAATTAAAATGTTAATTAATTTATTTAAACCAAACCCCTCCCTTCCCTTCTCCCTTGCAGCCCCTGGTGGAAGGAACACACCAAGGATCTCCTCCCTCTACTCCTCCACTCTGGTGAGGAGGCTCCGGCAAGGTATCTCCGGCGAACCCCGCGTGAAGCTTCGGGCTACGCCCTTCGAGGTAGGAGGTTACGTTGCGTTTTTAATTTCACACTTACTTTTGAACTCGTTTTCTAGCATGGATTTGCATTCGAATTTGAAATCAAAGCTCGTAGTTGCGTAGTAGTTTTTCTAAGCTTCCCGTCACTGGTCCTAGATCGAAAATCCGAGCTCCGAGGTGACCGCAGTGCTCCGCCGAAGATCAACGGGTTTTGGTGTTCGTCTGGCGGTTTTTGGGTGATCCGGCGAGCTGGGACGGTGGTCCGGTGGTTTTCCCCGGGCGGCGACAGTGGTTCCCGGCTGGGTGAGGCGGCTCGGTCGGGCGAGCAGCCAGCGGAGGCGGCCGGGCGTGCGAAGGCGTCAGCACGGCTGGCTTCAGGGCGATGGCAGGCGGAGTCCCGGCGGTGGCCGCCAACGTAGGGCACAAGGGGGAGGGGGCCGCGAGGCGCGCGGCCCCGTGCGGCGCGACCGCGACCCGCGTAATGCGGGTCGCTACGGGGAATGAGACCGGCCACGAGGGCCGGTAGGGGAGGCGGCGATGTGGACCGCAGAGAGCCACGAGCCGCAGAGGGTCGGGCTGGCCGGTGCGGGCCGGCCCGAGCGGGGCGGACCGGCCCGGTCCGGCCCAAAGGGGTTTTCCCCTTTAAAAAATAAATAAATAAAAATAAAATTTCGGGCGCCCATATCTTTTTCTACGGACGTCCATTTCGCTTGCCGTCTATGGCAGCACGAACCTCGCATCAAGGCGAACCTTTTTAGATGGTCTTGAGGATTTTTGAATCCCGGGACAAAGGCCCTAGTGGCACGATACGCCGGTAAAGTGGGTTGGCGTTATCCCGGGGGTTCTTGTTTTGGACGGCGCGGACGCGTCCGACGTTCGTTTTGAGCACCGTCAATGGCGTTGGAACCCTGACACCGAGGCGGAGCTTTCTAGGGTGGTTTCAGGCGTTGAGCCCAAAGTTGAGACGCGGGCCCCATGGCCCGTCTTTCGAGCTGCGAGCAGCGTTTTACGACTTTCTCATCGGGCGTCTGTTCGGAGTGTGTGAGTAGTCGATTCTAGATGTTTTTCTGAGAGGATTGCAATGGTGCAATCTGCCCGCCCTAATTTCGTACGATGGTGCGGGCCCCACGAGAGTCGTTCGGGCGTTGACGGTGATTTTACATCTCTTTCACCGGGCGACCGTTCTGGACAAGTTAATAGTCCAACCTGTGTGCTTTTTCGAGAGGATCACAACGGTGTGTTCTGTTAGTTGTGTTTCGGGACCGGGATGCAGGTCCCACATAGCACCGCTCGTGTGCGGTGCGCCGGAACGTAGCTTTATCTCCGGATATCTGTTCCACACAAGTGAGTAGTGCTTTTGACGTGTTTTTCCGAGAGCATTGCGATGGAGTAGTTCGCCCGACCTTTTTCGGAAACATGGTGTGGGTCCCACCCGACCCGGCTACGGTGAATAGTACCTTTTTCACCGGGTGTCCATTTTGGGTTATTGAGTATTCAATCCTGTGTGTTTTTCCGAGGGGATCACAGTGGCGTGATCCGTTTGTTCAGTTTCGGGATCTTGGGGTGGGCCCCACATGGGTTTGGTTATAGTGAATAGTACCTTTTTCACCGGTTGACCGTTTCAGGTGAGTAAGTAGTCTATCTCGCGTGTTTTTCCGTGGGGATTACAACGGTGTAATTTGTTCAGGTGAGCGAAGGCTCATACGCGATCTTATTAAATGTGGAAATGTGAAGGTGCCCCGGGGGCGGTTCATCTACTGTGTTTGTAGCGGACCCTTGGCGTGTGATCGCGTGCACTCCCGTGTGAGTGAAGTAATGCTTGAATAGATGTGGTTGGTTGTGACCCAGTCATTGAGGAGGCAAGTTGGAGATGTTACGTCACGCCTTCGCGTTGACGTTGGGTGCCATGTGCACGATAGCCCTTGGGCTGAAAATGAGGTATACTCTAGGAGTATACGGGAGCGCTTTGAGGTACGTGTGGTTTGTACCTGAGACTGTTTGTGCGCTTGGTTGGGGATTGACTTGGGGCCACACGTCGTGTGGGCCCCATGTGCGTGTCATGTTCTGATTTGCGTACGTTTGACCTCTCACGACATAGAGGGTCCCTCGGTTCTCGTTTTGTTGACCAGCGGGGTTGAGGTTTTTTCCCATGGCTCTATGCTCAATGGTTTAGATCAGCAGGGTTGAGTGGTTTCCCCTGGTTTTGTTCTGGAGTCTGGTGGTTGCACGATACCCACTCTGTGTTCGGTTGGCCAATGTTGTACCATCCAGTGGGGATGGCCAGAGCAGTTCTTGGGTTTACCCTCCAACAGAGACTGGGCAGTGGGTCACCCGACCTCTTAGGGTCTACCATCCAGCAGAGACTGGGCAGTGGGTCACCCGACCTCTTAGGGTCTACCCTCCAGCAGATACTGGGTAGTGGGTCACCTAACCTCTTAGGGTCTACCCTCCAGCAAAGACTGGGCAGTGGGTCACCCGACCTCTTAGGGTATACCCTCCAGTAGGGCTGGGCAGTGGGTCGCCCGTCGTCTAGTTCTAGGTCTACCCTCCAGCAAGGCTGGGCAGTGGGTCGCCTGTCGACTTATTCCAGGTCTACCCTCCAGCAGAGACTAGGCAGTGGGTCACCTGATGATGTATTAGGGTCTACCCTCCAGCGGAGCTGGGTAGTGGGTCGCCTGATGATGTATTAGGGTCTACCCTCTAGCAGAGCTGGGCAGTGGGTCACCTAATGATGTATTAGGGTTTACCCTCCAGCAGGGCTGGGCAGTGGGTCACCCGATATCTTGTTAGGGTTTACCCTCCAGCAGGGCTGGGCAGTGGGTCACCCGATATCATATTATGAATTACCCTCCAGCAGGGCTGGGTAGTGGGACACCTATTGACCTTCCAGACTTAGTCCTTTCTACTAGGCCAGTCTATGTCTTTCCTCCGTGATTACCGGAGCAAGACCCTTGGTTATACGAGTCAGTGATGGAATGACCTTGGCTTTGAGGAGACCTCTCGACTGCAGGGCAGTGACGAGGTGTGGTTTGACTTAACCCAGAACTCTCAAGTACGAGGGGCGCTTTCCCCCACCGAGACGCGTCCTTGTGACGCGACCTAAAACTGTGCAGGCGAGTCAGTGCCGCCCAAAGCGGATAGTGTCGAGGTGCGGTGGTTTGAGCCCCCTTGACTTGTAGTTCGGGGAAGATGTGCGGGTTGCTTGGCATCGGTGGTGTTTACTTCTGGGACTATTGGCGACTCACTTTTCTTGGGCTGAGCTACGGGATGGAGATCCCCTTACGGTCTTGTACGGGCTTCTTGACAGAGCATATGGTTATGTATATACCTTGTTTTTGATTCCCACTTCTTGGGCTTGGTTACTCTCCCTCTAGGAGAGGCGAAGACACGCGGGGTATGCCACGTGCTTTCTATGTCTAGCTTCTCATGGTTATATGAGTCTACTCTCCTGCTATAGGTAGCGAAGACTCAACGGGTATTTCATCTTCTCACCATTTCCAGCTCCTTGTGCCTGGACGAGTCTACCTCCTTTCCTCTTGTTGGGTTGAGCTGGACTCTCTACTGTTACTCTACTGCTCTCCTTGTTGTACTCCTTTAATTTTCATGTTCGCTCTACTGCTCACCCTTTGGTACCTCCTTTTTTTCTCCCTCGAGCCTTCGGGGTATCCTACTGAGTATTTTCATACTCACCCCTGCTTGGGCTTTTCCCGCACTTGGTTTTCCCTTGAAGACAACAGACAGGTTGATCGTGACGTCAGAGGAGCTTAGGAGCCGGGAGCTTGGACCGCGTGCGGTGGTCGTTGTCGGGTTCCAGGTGTGGGACCCTCCCAGCTTTTTACCATTGTTTTACCTGTTGCCGGGTTGTGGCACTTTTTGGTTGGGCGCGTGTTTTTTCCCTTTTCTTTTCAACTTTTACTTTGTACTGTTTAGAGGTTGATGCACATATGTGGTTTATACATATAGCATTTTTTATTTTTACTCTGCTTGTTCTTTCTTTTACTTTTCACTTTTGCATTGAGTGTGCTGCGTGTGTGTGTACAGGTACTTTGGCAAAGGCCTCCCCGAGTTGTTGTACCTTCGGCGCTGGTCGCCAGCCCATGTCCTATGGAGGTGGGATTGGGGTAGTTGCGGCTCGAGCCTGGGTAGGTTCGGGTCATGACAAAGTGGTATCAAAGGTGGTTCATTCCTTGGGACATTGTGCGGATGTCCCTAAAATAGGAATTGGTTGGGATTTAGGGAAACGGTGGTAACATGTCCCGAGAGCGGCTCTCAGGCCAGGGATTCCAGTGATGGTGTGGCGGCCGACGTATCCATTCACCAGGACCTTGATAACCCGCTTGTCGACTCGGCATACTGAGAAACTCGTTGCAGGGAAAATTGGTTTGTGCATCACATAGGATTGAGTCTTTGACTGTCCTTCTTGAGTCAGCTCCCCATTTTTGTTATTGGTATATACATATATGCTCATCTGACCATGGAACTCCTTGATAATATTCAAGATGTCTCCGCGAAGACAGTCATCCAAGATACCAGCTTTGGTGCGTGACAATGACCATGTGAGCTACGAGGCCACAGTGCAGGACCCATCATGCGAACCCCTTTCTCCGGGTGGACTGGTAGCAGCACCCCCACCTGTTGAGAAGTAGATAGATTTAGTAGAGCAGGCTGAGTTTGAGCTCAGGTTGAGCACGCTCCACGAGTTCCAGTGGCAGGGACCGCTAAGGTTCAGTGGTGAGCCATACCCTCAGGTAGCAGAGGGTTGGCTAGAGATAGTGGTTCGACTTTTCAGGCTTGTGCAGACGCTGGAAGATCTCATGGTGGCTTTGGCCGCGAGCCTTTTTGCGGAGCAGCTTGGCGTTGGTGGAGTCTGGTGACTCAGTCTCTAGACGAGTCAACGCTTTCATGGGGCGGCTTTTAGTTGTTGTTCTGTGAGGAGTTTTTTCCCTTCTTCTTTCACTCCTTTAGAATTCAGAAGTTCCTTTAGTTTCAGCAGGGAGGGATGACGGTGGCCGAGTACGTGGATAGTTTTGTAGACCGTGCACGCTTTTACCTGGACTTGGTCCATGATGACAACTTTCGAGCACGGAAGTTCGAGCAGGGTCTCCGCATAGAGATTCGTGCTTTCACAGTACCCTTGGGCATTTCCACATATGTCGGGGTGCTAGAGCAGGCGCTGGTGATAGAGATCTTCCTGTAACGTTCTAGAGTTGGTGGTGGCAGTAGGCACGTTGGAGCCAAGACGTCTGCCGCAGCTAGTGGGCATCAGCAAGTAGGACCTCGACGCAGGTGGCCTTTCTACTGCCGGTTTCGGAGACGTGGTCGTATAACACTGTGGCGGAAAATTGCAGGGCCTCAGTCGAGGGTTCCCTTCTATGAGTGGTCTCTGGGCCGTGGTCGTACACCACAGTGGCACCGGAGGGCACCAGGATAGCTCAGGGTGCGGTGGTGTTATGCTTGTGATGGGTGACGTCACTTGGCATGGGACTGCCCGACCAGGCATGTAGAGAGCCTCGGGCAGGTAGCAGGTGCACCACCACGACGGAGGTAGCGTCGTGATCGGAGTAGCGCCCATAGAGGTGGTGCTAGCAGAGGAGTGGGAGGAACTGGTAGTGGAGGACGACCTTAAGAGGTATTCCCATCACCACTAGGCGGTCTACGTCAGGCTCCAGGAGCTGACAGTTGGGACCGCGGACAGCTGCGAGCTTTAGATGTCTACGATCCTAGAGAGTATGAGGTGGTAAGAGGTACGCTCTACAGCTCTTCTACTTTTTGTAGTAGAATTGTTAGACTCTGTGTGTGGAATTATTTCCTCCCTGCTCCTTGCTTGAGGTGTTACCAGGGTGATGCGGGGTATCGTTGTAACCCTGCGTTGGTAAGTTAAAAAGGTGTGGGCCCTTTTCCGTTAGTCGATGGTTGCGACTCCTTCGCCTTTTGAGCATGTAAGAGAGTCCTGGTCATGGGACATCGATTGTGAAACCTTGCGCGACCAGATATCCTTGAGTGTTCCACCATATGGATATTATGAAGGAGGTAATCACCAGGCCTTGTTCCTGGTGCGTGTGGTGATTCCAATTGCGACGTGCGACGTAGAGGTTCGATCGGGGAGGTGAGCGACCCCCGAGAGCCTCCGGGCTGTTTGAGACCGTGCGGAGTGATGGCGAGGTTCCCTACCACCTTTCCCTAACCCCAAAGGCTGGTTTCGGTGTATGGAGTCTCCCACGTGACTCACCCGAGAAGAAGTGTGTGTGCCCCTATGCATGTTATCGACAAGGGCAGACCTCGCGTGAACAAATCAAATCCTTTGGTATGTGTACGGTGGATTAGAGCTGGGCATGAGTTCTTCTGGGTACGGGAGAGCTAGATGTGGGCTTAGTACCCTGAGTTGTTCCCTAGTTTTGCTTTTCAGGGACGAAAATCTTGAAGGAGGGAATGATGTAAGAACCAAGTTTTTTCTGCGAAAGACTTTGGAATATTTCTTGATGTTATTCCAGAGTAGTGGCTTCAGACGGCGTGTGATTCCGAGCCCCAGTGTGGATGGAATTAAATTTTCAGTGCGTTCACACTGGAAACGCCAAATAAATGTGGTAACTCCTAAAAAGAGATTCGGATCAGAGATCCGAGTGTACGGATGGGTCAGGAATGGGGTGTTTACCCTAGGAATGACGTAAAACATGTCGGCGCGGGATGTTTGGACCCCTCGCTCGCCTTCAAAACGTTAAACGGATAAATTAATTAATTAATTAATTCATTGAATGGTTAAACTCAAGTATATCTCAAACGGTGGCTCGGATTGGAAAACCGAGTGCACCGTTGAGTTCGGAACGTGACCTTTACCTTAGGAGGGGTGTAAGTTTTGTGGGCGCGGCCCGTCTGTGAAAAATGGCCCCAGGGGCGTTTTCATAATTTGGCGGCCTCGGGCGCTAAGTTTAATAACTTTTCAACGGGGCCTTGGATTGAAATTCCGAGACCACCGTTGTGCTCGGGAGGTGGTTTTTACCATATGGGAGGCTTAACCTCGACCCCGTCGAGAGTTTCGGATGTGGGTTAAAATTAAGGTTTAAATTAATTAAAATGTTAATTTATTTTTTAAACCAAACCCCTCCCTTCCCTTCTCCCTTGCAGCCCCTGGCGGAAGGAACACACCAAGGAGCTCCTCCCTCTCCTCCTCCACTCTGGTGAGGTGGCTCCGGCAAGGCAGCTCCGGCGAACCCCGCGTGAAGCTTCGGGCTACGCCCTTCGAGGTAGGAGGTTACGTTGCGTTTTTAATTCCGCACTTACTTTTGAACTCATTTTCTAGCATGGATTTGCCATCGAATTTGCAATCAAAGCCCGTAGTTGCGAAGTAGTTTTTCTAAGATTCCCGTCGCCGGTCCCGGATTGAAAATCCGAGCTCCGAGGCGACCGCAGTACTCCGCTGAAGATCAACATGTATTGGTGTTCGTCCGGCGGTTTTTGGGTGATCCGGCGAGCTGGGACGGTGGTCCGGCGGTTTTCCCCGGGCGGCGACGGTGGTTCCCGGCTGGGTGAGGCGGCTCGGTAGGGCGAGCGGCCAGCGGAGGCGGTCGGGTGTGCGAAGGCGTCGGTGCGGCTGGCTTCAGGGCGACGGCAGGCGGGGTCCCGGCGGTGGCTGCCGGCGTAGGGCACAAGGGGGAGGGGGCCGCGAGGCGCGCGACCCCGTGCGGCGCGACCGCGACCCGCGTAATGCGAGTCGCTGCGGGGAATGATACCGGCCACGAGGGCCGGTCAGGGAGGCGGCAACGTGGCCCGCGGAGAGCCGCGGGAGCCACGGGCCACGGAGGGCCGGGCCGGCCGGCTCGGGCTGGCCCGAGTGGGGCGGACCGGCTGGACCGGGCCGGTCCGGCCCAAAGGGGTTTTCCCCTTTAAAAAATAAATAAATAAAAATAAAATTTCGGGCGCCCGTATCTTTTGATACAGACGTCTGTTGCACGTGCCGTCTGCGGTAGCGCAGACCTCGCATCAAGGTGAACCTTTTTAGATGGTCTCGAGGATTTTTAAATCTCAGGACAAAGGCCCCGGTGGCGCGATACGCCCGTAAAGTGGGTTGGCGTTATCCCGGGAGTTCTTGTTTTGGACGGCGCGGATGCGTCCAACGTCCGTTTTGAGCGTCGTCAGGGGCGTTGGAACCCTGGCACCGAGGTGGAGCTTTCCAGGGTGGTTTCATGCATTGAGGTCGAAGTTGAGGCGCGGGCCCCACGGCCCGTCTTTCGAGCTGCGAGCAGCGTTTTACGACTTTGTCATCGGGCATCTGTTCGGGGCGTGTGAGTAGTCGATTCTGGATGTTTTTCCGAGGGGATTGCAATGGTGCAATCTGCCCGCCCTAATTCCGCGCGATGGTGCGGGCCCCACGAGAGTCGTTTGGGCATTGACGGTGATTTTCCATCTCTATCACCGGGCGACCGTTTTGGACAAGTGAATAGTCCAACTTGTGTGCTTTTTCGAGAGGATCGCAACGGTGCATTCTGTTAGTTGTGTTTCGGTACTGGGATGTGGGTCCCACGTAGCACTGCTCGTGTGCGGTGCGTCGAAACGTACCTTTTCCTCCGGATATCCGTTCCACTCAAGTGAGTAGTGCTTTTGACGTGTTTTTCCGAGGGCATTGCGATGGCGTGGTTCGCCCGACCTTTTTCGGGGACGTGGTGTGGGTCCCACCCGACCCGGCTACGGTGAATAGTACCTTTTTCACCGGGTGTCCATTTTGGGCGATTGAGTATTCAATCCCGTGTATTTTTCCGAGGGGATCGTAGTGGCGTGATCCGTTTGTTCAATTTCATGATTTTGGGGTGGGCCCCACATGGGTTTGGTTACGGTGAATAGTACCTTTTTCACCGGTTGACCATTTCAGGCGAGTAAGTAGTCTATCTCGCGTGTTTTTCCGTTGGAATTACAACGGTGTAATCTGTTCAGGTGAGCGAAGGCTCATACGCGATCTTATTAAATGTGAAAATGTGAAGGTGCCTCGAGGGCGGTTCATCTACTATGTTTGTAGCGGACCCTTGGCGTGTGATCGCGTGCACTCTCGTGTGAGTGAAGTAATGCTTAAATAGATGTGGTTGGTCGTGCCCCAGTCGTTGAGGCGGCAACTTGGAGATGTTACGTCACGCCTTCGCGTTGACGTTGGGTGCCATGTGCACGATAGCCCTTGGGCTGAAAATGAGGTATACTCTAGGAGTATACGGGAGCGCTTGGAGGTACATGTGGTTTGTACCTGAGACTATTTGTGTGCTTGGTTGGGGATTGACTTGGGGACACACGTCGTGTGAGCCCCATGTGCGTTTCGTGTTCTGCTTTGCGTATGTTTGACCTCTCGCGATGTAGAGGGTCCCTCGGTTCTCATTTTGTTGACCAGCGGGGTTGAGGTTTTTTTCCCCTGGCTCTGTGCTCGATGGTTTAGATTAGCAGGGTTTAGTGGTTTTCCCTGGTTTTGTTCCGGAGTCGGGTGGTTGCATGATACCCACTCTGTGTTCGGTTGGCCAGTGTTGTACCCTCCAGTGGGGATGGCCAGAGCAGTTCTTGGGTTTACCCTCTTGCAGAGACTGGGCAGTGGGTCACCCGACCTCTTAGGGTCTACCCTCCAGCAGAGACTGGGCAGTGGGTCACCCAACCTCTTAGGGTCTACCCTCCAGTAGAGATTGGGCAGTGGGTCACCCGACCTCTTAGGGTCTACCCTCCAGCAGAGACTGGGCGGTGGGTCACCCGACCTCTTAGGGTCTACCCTCCAGCAGAGCTGGGCAGTGGGTCGCCCATCATCTAGTTCCAGGTCTACCCTCCAGCAAGGCTGGGCAGTGGGTCGTCTGTCTACTTATTCCAGGTCTACTCTCCTGTAGAGACTGGGCAATGGGTCACCCGATGATGTATTAGGGTCTACCCTCCAGCGGAGCTGGGCAGTGGGTCGCCTGATGATGTATTAGGTTTTACCCTCTAGCAGGGCTGGGCAGTGGGTCACCCGATATCTTGTTAGGGTTTACCCTCCAGCAGGGCTGGGCAGTGGGTCACCCGATATCATATTATGAATTACCCTTCAGCAGGGCTGGGCAGTGGGACACCCATTGACATTCCAGACTCAGTCCTTTCTACTAGGCTAGTCTGTGGCTTTCCTCTGTGATTACTGGAGCAGGACCCTTGGTTGTACAGGTCAGTGATGGAACGACCTTGGCTTTGAGGAGACCTCTCGACTACAGGGCAGTGACGAGGTGTGGTTTGACTTAACCCGGAACTCTCAAGTATGAGGGGCGCTTTCCCCCATCGAGATGCGTCCTTGTGACGCGACCTAAAACCGTGCGGGCGAGTCAGTGCCTCCCAAAGAGGATAGTGTCGAGGTGTGGTGGTTTGAGCCCCCTTGACTTGTAGTTCGGGGAAGATGTGCGGGATGCTGGGCATCGGTGGTGTTTACTTCTGGGACTGTTGGCGACTCACTTTTCTTGGGCTAAGCTACGGGATGGAGATCCCCTTACGGTCTTGTACGGGCTTCTTGACAGAGCATATGGTTATGTATATACCTTGTTTCTGATACCCACTTCTTGGGATTGGTTACTCTCCCTCCTGGAGAGGCGAAGACGCGTGGGGTATGCCACGTTCTTTCCGTGTCTAGCTTCTCATGGTTGGATGAGTCTACTCTCCTACTATAGGTAGCGAAGACTCAACGGGAAGTTCATCTTCTCACCGTTTCCAGCTCCTTGTTTCTGGACGATTCTACCTCCTTTCCTCTTGTTGGGTTGAGCTGGACTCTCTACTGTTACTCTACTGGTCTCCTTGTTGTAATCCTTTACTTTTCTTGTTCGCTCTACTGCTCACCCTTCGGTACCTCCTTTGTTTCTCCCTCGAGCCTTCGGGGTATCCTACTGAGTATTTTCATACTCACCCCTGCTTTGGCTTTTCCCACACTTGGTGTGCCCTTACAGACGATAGACAGGTTGATCGTGACGTCAGAGGAGATTATGAGCCGAGAGCATAGACCGCGTGCGGTGGTTGTTGTTGAGTTCCAGGTGTGGGACCCTCCCAGCTGTTTACTGTTTTTTTACCTGTTTCCGGGTTGTGGCACTTTTTGTTTGGGCGCGTGTTTTTTCCCTTTTCTTTTCAGATTGTACTTTGTACTATTTAGAGTTCGATGCACATCTATGGTTTATACATATAGTTGTTGTTCTTTTTAATCTGCTTGTTCTTTCTTTTACTCTGAACTTTTTCATTGAGTGTGTTGCGTGTGTGTGTACGGGTACTTAGGCAAAGGCCTCCCCGAGTTGTTGTGCCTTCGGCGCTGGTCGCCAGCCCCTGGCCTATGGAGGTGGGCTTGGGGTAGTTGCGGATCGAGCCCAGGTAGGGTAGGGTCATGACAACAACCTCCATGCATCTCAACTTTGATATTTTTATCGCAACACAACTCATTCATTTGACCCCAATGATATTGAACTCGAAGAGGATGTGTCCATTAAAGAGCATCCAATACGTATCGTTGATCGGAGCATGAAGGCTCTCTGAGGAAGTTTAGTTCCTCTAGTTTGGGTGCTATGACAATATGGATGTGTATCGGATGAGACATGGGAGTAGGAATCCAATGTACATACTCAGTGGCTATAACTCTTCTCATGTAGTGTTATACTGCCTTCAGAAGGGAAACTTAGGGATGAGTTGTCTTAAGGAGGAGAGGCTATAACATCCCATATTTTTTTAAAGGTATTGACCATTTAATTTTTTGTTTAAATTCCTTAAAACATCCCTTAAAATGATTCCTAGTCAAGTTGAGGAGGCATTGGGTGAGTCTAGGGCTTTTTTGGAGCCTAGATCACTGAAAAGGGATGGAAATACTAGGTTGCATAGTTAGGAGGAACCATGTACCCCAGCCCGTACGATTTCCCTAAAATTTGTGGTTGAAAAAAATTGTTTATGTCACAACTCATCCCATGGGGACTATGTCGTGACTACCCCAACCCACCTCTAATAGGCTAGGGGAAGGCGACTAGCACCTAGTAGGTATATCCCACAAATATAAGGCATTTACATAGGTACATGTACACACATAGATCTCCAAGAAAAAGTTTTGAACTGAAATCACTAAGTAAACATGAATGAAATCAACTAAAATATACATAGAGAGTAATAGTAAAAAACTATAAAGTAAATGGGTCCAGAATACAAGCCCAACCAAAAAGGGAAAGTACAAGCTCCTGAAATTTGTCCGCAGAAAACCCTACCTGAAGGGTAGGTACAGAAATAGCTGTCTGGATTCTCTAAATCACACCACGTCTTTTGGGACTCTCTCTAATCACCACTTGGCCCTCGTCCACCAAGGACTCTGTCAAAGCATCGATCTTCTGCATAAGACACGACACATATAGGCATATCCCATTGAGGGATAAGTAAAACAATACTCAGTAGGACACCCCAAAACCACAAAGGAACCCACTAAGGAATATGCCAAGTATATACCATATTTTAAAGCACGAAGGAATGAAACAAGTATAAAATAATGGAAAAACATGAAGTTCGGTCAATATGGTCAGCTCACACATGTATATGTCTAAAGCACAAAGAGATGGATTATCAATTGTAGTCCACAGAACTCAAAATTTCAATGTCGGTGCATGGAGTGTTGATGGTTCCCAAATTGTAAGTGTTTGAACATGGATAATTGATGTCAATTCATGGAGAATTGATGGAACATGGAGTTTCGGTGCAAGTATATGGAGCATCGAAGTCGACGCATGGAGCATCGATGGCACATGGAGCATCAATGTCGGCACACAGGGCGTCGATGTCAACGCACATATCATGGATGGCGCAAGGAGCGTCATTCTTAGTGAATAGAGCATTAATGTCGGCACATAGATAATTGATGGGTCATGCATTTCCCATGTCATGTATTTAGCAAGTCACAACCAGCCACATGATTTCGGTTCATAGCGCACTTTTTCCGAGAGAACCTACTCCTCAAGACACCATATCACATACCAACTTCCACAAAAACTCGCTTAGAGTATCCTAAAAGGAAATCCTCATCTAAAGCTTCCAAATTCCATAGATGGATCTTCAAACAGACATGCAGTTTGAACCTTACAACTATTTTTTTTAAAGTTCATCCCAGGTCTGATCCGACCCACGGGTCCTGACCCTCTGGGGCCGACCCAACCCAGTTCAGCCGAACCAACTTGGCTCGGCCCACTCAGTGTGCCCATCTTCCTTGGTCCATCCTGACATGTGCGGGCCAATGTTTTCACACTGAATGTGGCCTGCCCTGGCCACATATGTCCGGTCAATGCGGCGCTGGACTGAATTTCACATGGTCGACCTGCCTTCCCCGCATGAACCCACGACTCCACTGTGGTTACCTCATCTGATGCAGCTTCAATTTTCATCCCTAATCTAATATGGACTCCTATCACGGCCCTCCAGTCACCTCCTATAGCTCCCACCGTTGCAGGCCCTATGCGGTTTGGCCACCATCGCTTCCACAGTCGCCACCGGGGTGACCTCCGTCCTTCGCCACACCCACACGCGGCTGTCATCGTATGCCACTAGGTACTGCCCTGTACTTCTGCTAATTCCGATTTCTGGTGTCCCTGGTTCCATGGGTCATCACCGCTACTCCGGTGCTCCATTTTTTAAAACAAATCCACTTCTGCGATCCTCAGGTCACAACCTTCACTGCCCTGGGCCTTGATCCATCTTGCTAGCACTTCGGGGGTCTGACTGCATTCAAATCCCCCCAGGAAAATGTGCCATGAAAATGAGGGTCCAATATTGATGAATTCCATTAATTGGGATATAAGGATCAAATAGAACACTCAAATAATGGATCTTAGACTTTTTTTTCATCCTTGATCTTTTCTTGTTAGAAAAAACACGAAGAAACCAATAGTAGAATAATCACTAAGGTCTATTCCCTTTAATCCTGTAATAATTATCCCTATTGCAAGAATGATCAAACCACAGATCAACCTCTTCATGGGTTGGTCTATGTTCTTCATTTTATTCTAAGAAGGGGAAAAGAAATAAAAAGGAGATCGACACCCTACCTCGAGGTTGGATCAGTCATTGATGATGAACAAGGTTCTGTGTCATCGTCAATCCTTGATCTTTCAATGTTCATCATCGTTTGTCGGAGAGGCTTTCATCTCCTTACCTTGGAGGGATTCCTAGGTTTATGGTGATAAACCTGGATTCCTAACAATAGGCCTTAATTTAAAAGAAACCAATGTAGCATCAAATAAAATATTTTTATTAAAATATTTTAATGATGGTTACATCCAATTTTTAATTTTCACAGTTGACCCATGTCGGTTGATTTTAGGCCCTACTTAAGGTAAATTCGCTTCTCTAAGAACAACGGTTCCCTCAAATTCCTGATCCATGAAACCATATAGAAGTTATTTCTATTTAAAGAAGAATTCACTCACGTGATTTATTAAAACATAACATTTTTTACTATATCATTCCGGGCGCATTGGGCCTTGTAATTTCATGCCATTTCAGTGCTTGGTCTCGTAATTTTCCTAATTAAATTATAAAAATAAAACTGGAGAAAATCTGAGTCATTACAGGTCACCTGGGGGCCACACGGTTTGTCTACAACCATGCGACCCATCTACAACTTTTAAATAATGGTTTTTTCATAGTTTGTGTATGGTTAAAAAAACTATGTGCCTAACCATGTGATGTACCCCTTTCAAGCAGTAACTGGCATATAGTAGGTTCGTGATTGGGATAACCATGCAGCCAAACCATTCAAAATTATAAAAATAGGTGAAATTATGATTTTTTTCCTCCTTTAATGTTTTAAACCTATTTTTTTTCTATCCCTCATTCCTCCAGCAGTCTCCTCTCCCCCCCCCCAACAAACATGGTTCTCCTTCTCCTCTCCTTGTAGTTATTGATTCAACTCCTTAATCCATCCTCTATTACAGTCATAGTCAGATACATTGAGAATATAGAGGTACTCTCTTCAATCATCTCCAATCTATTTCATGTTATTCATCCCATTCATTTCTCTATTTGGGTGCAATCTCATTTTCCCCATTTTCAGTTCATTTAATGGTCTTATCATTTTATTCCAACCTGACTCGAATCGAAGGTTGATGTTGGATGGGGGAAGATATATGAGGCTAAGGGAGGTGGTCTAATGTTTTTTTCATAGTTTTTTTTATTTCCATAAATTGTTCCATATACTGCGAGTTGAACTATTCCAGCTTCACCCCTAATTTGTCAACTAAATTAAATTGAATTTTTTCTTATGCCTCTAGTGACTCGAGTAAGTGGGGAATCAACCCCATGGTTTGATCTCCTTATTGAAATCCACCCCTATGGGTGTGATTCACCTAAAATGATCAATTTTCCCTTTTTTATAAATTTCCTAATACCCCTTGAAACGTTTTTCTTGTCAAATTTTCTAGAATTGATTATTTGGTTTGAATTGAGTATTTGATCCTTGTGTTAAACCCTATACCCATGCCATAAATAAAGTAATTGAATTAATTTTATTGGACAAGTGATTATGCTTTGTGCCTTATGAATTAAATGAAATTTTCTAATTGAAATTCTTTAACCAATATGCCTATGGTAATATAAATTATTGAACAAATGAAATGGTACTTTTCTAGGATTGTTATATATGTGTGGGTGTGTGTGTGTTTCTTGTTCAGATGCTTCACCTTAGTGTTGGGGTGATACAAGGGGTTCCGATTTAAGGACCCCTTGGACGAACTCTCGTGCCTTATTTAGACTTTATTAATGTTTTGTAAACATGTTGAGGGAGTCATCTACTATTTCTGGGATGGGATCACCATACTTTTATCTATTTTACTGTAACACCCGAGATTTTTATGAGAAATATTTTGTTTTTATGTTATATACACCATCAAAGGAATCTTTCACTACACATAAAACTATCTTGGCTTTCTTTACATGCAATCACGACCTTCCTCGATAGCTTGCATTGTACGCAATACTGAGTTTCACTAAACAACGATATGCTATTAAAATATTATTAAAACTAGTCATTATGAATAGTAATACCCACTTTTTGAAATTTTATAAATCTTTTAAAATGGACTTCATTTTTGGATTCGGAATATCTAAATTATCCTAGGGTGAATTTTTGGTATTTTTCTGAAAACTTTCAATTTTTGATGAATAGTGAAAACACTGGGTTACTATTTAAAAACCGACTTTTTATTTAAATAATTATTTATTTTATTTAAAATTATTTTAGGTAAAAATTGATACATAATACCTATATAAGTTCAATGTAATTCATTGGAGTCATTTTATAATAATTTTAGATATATAAAAATTTTATTGAACTTTTCACCGTCTTTTACCCACCTCCTAGGAGAGTTTGAAAATTTACATAAAACTTAATTTTACCGCTTCTGAGAGTGGAATTTCAAAAATCCAAGAGACACGGTTAATATCAAGGAGTAAAATGTGGTTCAATAAGATAAAAACAATTTTTGTTGAATAGTAACTTTTTACTTTTTTTACCACGGTTAAAAGTAAATAGGGTAATTAAAAGTAAAAATGATATTATTATTACCCTAACACATTTCCTAATTCTATTGGATAAGTTTAATTAGAACAAAAACAACATTAGGAATAAAATATGACCATTTAGGTCCACTTGGATTAGATTAGGACATTTATTATTATTTTATTTAAAGAAGAGTTAAAATAGTTAAAATCAAAGTTTAATAACTAAAACATTTTTAATATAGGATTATACATAAGATAAATTCAACTATAAATATTCATTAGAAAGCTAAAAATATTTCATAAATAATCGTATTTTATTTATAATTTTTAGACATTAAATAATTTAATTTATTTATGACACAATGATGATGCAGTAATTACCTTATTAATGAAATATTAACATAATTGATATTATAAATACCCAAATATATGTAATTTGAGACTTTTTATGAATTAAAATAATTTTATAGGTTAATATGACATGTTAGTATTGATTTAATTAACTTTTTTCGAACTAACCATGATTTTATGATTTTCACAAAAATCAATTACCAAATAGTGTCAAAATTGACATCAAATAGTTTTTAAAACAAATATTATATTATTAATTGTTATTTTATTTCTAAAAATCTAAGTTTAGGCCAAATGACTTAGATAAGGATATATATATTAATAATGAACCACTTGGGGTTCGTTTGTATTGTTATAGTAAGTTTATTAACCATATAATGTAAGAAAACAAAAAGACACGGTAAAAGTTAAATTATTTAACTTAGAGTTAAATCTAAATGATAAGGATAAAATAGTAACCTAAACTTGTCTAAAACCTATTAGTTGAGAGTATTTCGACCCATACCCACCTTATCTTCTAAATAAATTAATTTGGAGCTATTAAAAACTGAATATGACTTTATAATAAAATAATATTTTAAGTTTTTCATAAGGTTCCCCTCTCCTCCCTTATAAAAGGGCACCTCCTCCCTCTCCTCCTCACACCACTTTGAGCCTTAAAGCTTGGAAAACCCCTGAAAATTTCTCTTCTCCACTTCCCTAGTAATATAATAGAGGTCCCGGTCTTCTTCAAAGACCAACATTAGCGCCCTAAGAGGTGGTTTCAAAGAGGCTTGTCGAAGAAGAGGTAATATCCGTTACCGATTCTTTCAAATTTATTTCTTCTTCTACTTCCTCTTATTTTGTTTTTTCATTATAAAGTAATAACATCAGTATCACTCATATACTGATATGTTATTATAAATATGAAACAAACCTATTTCACCTTCTATCCATCCCACGGAAAACGAAATCACTGTGTGTGCGTACGTGCGGAATACCGTCTCCATGCCGTGATGTAATTTGTTTTCCACCACCACTTTACTCGGATGGGTATAATGGTGTAAAGAATAACTATATATGATTATTTTAAAGTTATATTTATTCTTAAATAGTATACATACACTTCAATACAATTCCATGATCATGGGAACAATATCATCACTCGTGCGTACGTACGACCTACCGTCTCCACGATGTGATGCGACTCGTTCTACATGATATTCAATGCATAATGATTATATAAATAAATTGAATGAATAAATATGATATATATTACACTAATACCATTCTTTAAATGAGTTATCTATAACCTAAAAAGAAGAATAAGAATTTATTCGACGAAACACGCATAAGAACAAAAAGCAATAAACACCTGAATAACAAGTAGCAAAGAAATATTACTAATAAGAATCTAAGAATATGACCATATATGATATCATAACAATAAGTACGATTCTATAATAAGTCAATAACATTATTTAAATCATTATACAGGAGGTTCAGACATGTACAAATCAAATCGGACCTAAGGTAGGGGAAAATCTCAAAATCTCATTTTTATCCGAGATTGTTTATATTTCAGAATTTACTGGGGCATATTTATCATCCACATACATGTTTCTTCAATATTTAATATTATTTCCATCCACCTAAAATTTTTTAAATCCAATTTTACCCATTGGTGAGTTTTTAGTAAAAGATATGAAAGGAATCTTTTGTCGTTTTTAGTACGAGGTACTTTTTGACTTTTCCGGCCAAAGTACGAGAAGAATGTTTTTTTAACTTATACGGCCTGAATGTACTTTTAGAACATTATTTCCATGAATATTCCTTTACAATTTTTCAATTTTATTTTTAATAAACTTATTTTAGTTTAAAATTATATTACATTTTAAGAAAGGAAAAATGTTTTTGAAGTATAAAGGATATTTTCCTCAAGAATGGAGTTCAAGCATTTTATCAAAATTATTTTCCATATAAGATAATATAGGGTTCTGTTTCTATCCCTATTTTTACATTGATTTGATTATGTTATGATGGAATTATTTTTATGATGTCCTTTTATCTTATATAGATTATGTTATGATGGCATGATGTTTAAGAATCTCATTTTTATTACATGGGTTATGCTATGATGTATGATTTATGATCTTGTGGCACACATAAGAATGGTATCATTATGAGATGTTTGGGACCTATATCTCCCTCCAATGCATTGGGTAAAGATTTATATCTCGTGAGATAGACATGGCTGCAATGGTAGTTTAATCCGGTTTAGTGATACAGGACTGAAACAAGGAGTGAACTCGGTTCAGAAATGGACTTTGTCTGCTAGGATAGTCTTGGCAATGAGTCTTGACTACTAAGAAATGATTCTCTATGATTATGTGTGTATGCCAAAAAGTTTCATGTTTTAAGTTATGATTATTGGTATTACATTTCACTACTATGATTTATTCCATGTTATGAAATTATGATCTCTTTTGCAGGTTAAGATTTCCAAAATGTTATGTTATTATGAATATGATGTGATTGATATTTCTTTTGTTTACCCTTACTGAGCATTTGAGCTCACCCTTTTGTATGTTTTCTTTTCCCCAGGTCTGGAACAAGGGTATTAATTAAGATATGCCAAAAGGGACTCTAGATATGATAAAATAAAAGGGAGATAGTGTAGATGATTTATGAACGAGTTGTTTATGTTTCCCAGTTTTTAAATACACTATACCTATAAGGTCCTTTCATGGTTTTGTTAGATGTTGTAATAAGTGTACTTCAATTTTGAAGTATTAACAATGTATGTAAAGTATGGGTCGTTATAGTTGGTATCAGAGGAAAGGTATAGTCAACATTTGGAAACTAGGATGTGAAAGCCTTAGTAAGAACCCTAAGGATAATTCTAAGCATAGACCACAATCTTAGTGTTTTAGAAATGGCCATGAATAACCTATGATAAGACCTTGAGTGTAAAATTTTATTCTTGATTATGTGGTTTTCCTATTATAATTAGTGTTGCTCACACTATTCTTCTTGGATTTAGTCAATGGTAGGAACCTGAAGGAACTGTGTTAATGCGGAATGCGATGGGAAATGCAATGATTGTCCCCCTAAGAAACCAAAAATTATGGGAGCTGGAATGAAAAATATTGTAGCCATGCTCACACAACTTTCTCAAGCTATGAATCATGCAAGACTTCCAAATGAAAAAATGAAGGAGCAACATTATGTTGAATCCTTCATGAGGAAGTGTCCACCCTTATTCAGCGGGTCTACTGATCCATTAGTTGCTAAACAATGGATCAGTACTACTGAAAAGATATTTTAATTTCTTCAATGTTCTGAACATGATAAAGTCATCTTAGCAGTATATTGTTTGTAAGGTGAAGCTGATCAATGGTGGAATCTTATTAAGAACACGAGGTAAAGGGATGAAATTGAGTCCATGGAATGGGACGAGTTCAAGAACTTATTTTTCAATAAGTACTTGCCTTGTATTCTTCGAACAAAGATGGAGAAGGAGTTTATTGAACTGAAGCAAAAGGATGATGAATCTGTTGGTACCTACAAAGAAAATTTTACAAGACTTGCAAGGTACGCTTCTGGGATTATTATCCAACCTGAGAGTAAGATCGATTGATTCTTTAGTGGCTTAAAACCAAGTCTTCGAAGGGTGTTAGCCATAAGGGACTTCAATAGCTATGAGGAAATAGTTCGATGTGCTCTCAAGGTTGAGATGGAGATTGGAGTAACCCATCAGTCATATGCATTTGATAAGAAGAGGAAAATGGAATTCAAAGGGAAATCTAAAGACCACACTGAAAAGAAGATGAGTTTTCCCTTATGCTCAAAGTGTGGAAAGAAACATGGAGGGAGTTGTCTTAAAGGGACAAGTAAATGTTTCAAATGTGGAAAGGAAGGTCATCGGGCATTTTAATGCCGCAATGATGGGAAGAAGATGTCTAGTGATGCAAACAATGAAAAGGCTATACCGAGTGCACCTCCTACACTTCAATATTACAAGTGCAAGGAAATGGGTCATTATGCTAATCAATTCCCTAATCCAATGTTTGTTGATGATGATCGATGTCAACAAACTCTTAAGGCTAAAGACAAAGGAAAGTCACATGCAATTTCTATCAGCGATGTGGAGTACGATAACGAAGTGGTGAAAGGTACACTTACCATCCACTCTAAAGTAGCAAATGTTTTATTTGATTCTGGATCCACCCACTCTTTTATTTCTGAAGAATTTTCTAAGGTTATCGTCATATTACCTCAACAATTAGATGTTGAGTTAGCTGTGACAACCCCTAATGGCACAACAGTAGCATCAAAAGTTTACAATTCTTCTCTAATTGAAGTTTGTGGGAAATTGCTTCCTGCAAATCTTGTGATCCTTCCTATAGTGGAATTTGATGTGATTATTGGCATGGATTGACTTTCTTTATATGGAGCTCATATCAATTTCCAAATAAGGGAAGTCACATTTCATATTCCATATCAATCTATGATCGTATATCGATGCAAGGATGAACATAACCTTGTAGTGGAAATTTCATCCATCCTATGGGTATTGATTCCACTAAATGAAGGTTATTTATCTCAAATTATTGGCGAGAAAATCACGATTAATAATATGCCCATTGTACGAGAGTTTGATGATGTCTTTCCGGGGGAATTTCCTGGTCTTCCACCAAATCGTGAAGTTGATTTTTCAATAGAACTCGTACCAGGTGCTTTACCTATTTCAAATACACCTTATAAAATGGCCCCAATTGAGTTACAGGAATTGAAGAAGCAACTCCAAGAGAATCTTGATAAGGGATTCATACGCCCTAGTGCGTCACCTTGGGGAGCACCTATTCTTTTTGTTAAGAAAAAAGATGGATCAATGAGACTCTGAATTGATTATCGAGAACTTAACAAGATCACGATCAAGAACAAATATCCTCTCCCACGCATTGATGACTTATTTGACCAACTACGTGGAGCTCAATAATTTTCCAAGATTGGTCTTTGTTCAGGGTATCATCAATTAAGGGTCAAAAGGGAGGATATACCAAAGATGACTTTCCGTACAAGGTATGGACACTATGAATTTATAGTGATTCCATTTGGTCTTACTAATGCCCCTATTATCTTCATGGATCTAATGAATAGAGTCTTTAGAGACTATCTTGATTAGTTTGTGGTAGTCTTTATAGACGATATTATTTTCTATTCAAAGAGCAAGGAAGAACATGAAGATCACTTGAGAATTGTATTAAAGACCCTGAGGAAGGAGAATATTTATGCCAAATTTACCAATTGTGAATTTTGGATTCAAAAAGTTTCATTTTTGGGTCACATAATCTCAAAAGAGGGGATATCTGTGGATCCTGCAGAAATAGAGGTTATCAAAGGATGGTCGAGACCAACAATAGTAACTGAGATTCGAAGTTTTCTTGGTTTGGATGGATATTATCAACGTTTTGTGAAATATTTTTCACGATTATCTAATCTACTCACTAGGTTGATTCAAAAAGGAGTTAAGTTCATTTAGACAGAGGAGTGAGAAGAGAATTTCAAGGAGTTAAAAAGAAGGTTATCCAGTGCACCTGTGCTCACACTGCCTTGTAGTGGAGAAAGGTTTATGATCTATAGTGATGCATCCAAGAAGTGATTGGGGTGTGTTCTTATGAAAAATTATATGGTGATAGTTTATGCCTCACGATAGTTAAAAATCCACGAGAAAAATTACCCAACTCATGATTTGGAGTTAGCTGTGGTAATCATTGCATTAAAGATTTAGAGGAATTATCTTTATGGAGAAAGGTGTGATATTTATACTGATCATAAAAGTTTAAAGTATATTTTCACACAAAAGGAGCTGAATATGCACCAAAGAAGATGGTTGGAGCTGATTAAAGATTACGACTACTCAATTCATTACCACCATGGGAAAGAAAACAAGGTGGAAAATTCATTAAGCGACAATACCATGCTAGCTTATCCATGATGAGGATCACAAAATATCCAATATTTATGGATTTACACAGGATGGATCTTGGAATTATAATGGAAGGGGAAAATCGTATCTTTCTTAAATGAATGTTCAACCATCTATACATGCGAAGATTAAAGAGGCACAAAAAGAAGATGCAGAATTACAAAAGAAGGTGAGAAATGTTCCTGAATTCAGCCTTGATTGTGATGAGATAATAAGGTTCAGGAATCGGGTTTGTGTTCCTCCCATCCCAGAATTAAAGAAGGAGATGCTAGATGAGTCTCATAGTTCTTCATTCTCTATTCATATTAGAAGCACGAAGATGTATAGAGACCTGAAAGATTACTTCTGGTGGGATGTCATGAAAAGAGATGTTTCTGAATATGTCTCTCGATGCTTGGTTTGTTAGCAAGTTAAAACTGAGAGACAGAAGTTTAAGGGGATGTTACAAACATTACCCATACCCGAATGGAAATGGGAAAACATCACTATGGACTTTGTCACCGGAATTCCTAAAACATCCAAAGGCAATAATTCTATCTGGGTCATAGTTGATCATCTTACGAAGTCGGCACACTTCATTTATATTAGAGAAGATTTCTCTCTGGATCAGCTTGCCATGATATATGTAAAGGAAGTGGTAAGATTGCATGGAGTACCACTTTCCATTATATCTGATCGGGATCTGAGGTTTACCTCAAAGTTTTGGCGAAGTCTTCAGCATACTCTGGATATAGAGTTGAGTTTCAGCACTGCTTATCATCCTCATACAGACGATCAGTCTGAGAGAACAATTCAAACTCTAGAAGATATGTTAAGAACTTGCTCTATGGATTTTAAAGTAGGTTGGGATCAACACCTACCTTTGGTGGAATTTTCTTATAATAATAGCTTTCACTCAAGTATTCAGATGGCTCCTTATGATGCTCTCTATGGAAAGAAATGTCGAACTCCAACTTGCTGGGATGAATTTGGGGAAAGAAAGCTATTAGGACTTGATCTTGTTGATGAGATGGCAGAAAAGGTCCGATCTATTCAACAACACATAAGAGCAGCTCAGAGTCGAAAAAAATTTATGCCGATAACTGAAGAAAAGACCTAGAGTTTGAAGTGGGTGATAAAGTGTTCTTACGAATATCTCCTTGGAAGAGAGTAATGAGATTTGGAAAGAAGGGAAAGCTCATCCCTAGGTATATCGGTCCTTTTGAAATACTAGATCGTGTTGGGAAGGTAGCTTATCGATTGGCGCTTCCACAGAATCTCTCTCAAGTTCACGATGTGTTCCATGTATCTCTCCTGAGAAAGTACATACCTGATCCTTCACATGTACTCAGCTCAGAAGTTGTACCTCTAGAGCAAGATCTTTCTTATGAAGAACAGTCGATAGAGATTATGGATCGTAGTGAAAAAGTCCTACGGAACAAGACCACTCGCTTGGTGAAAGTTTTATAAAGGAACCACCAATTAGAAGAAGCGACATGGGAGCTTGAGGATATGATGAGGGAGAGGTATCCTCATCTGTTTGTTACAAAGTGACGAATTTCGAGGGCAAAATTCATTTTAAGAGGGGTAGAATGTAACACCCGAGATTTTTATGAGAAAAATTTTGTTTTTATGTTATATAAATCATCAAAGGAATATTTCACTACACACAACACTAGCTTGTCTTGATTTACACGCAATCGCAACCTTCCTCGATAGCTTGCGTTGTACGCAATACCGAGTTTCACTAAACAACAATATGCTATTAAAATATTATTAAAACTAGCCATTATGAATAGTAATACCCACTTTTTGAAATTTTATAAATTTTATCTTTCAAAATGGACTTCATTTTTGGATTCGAAATATCGAAATTATCCTAGGGTGAATTTTTGGTATTTTTCTGAAAACTTTCAATTTTTGATGAATAGTGAAAACACTGGGTTACTATTTAAAAACTGACTTTTTTATTTAAATAATTATTTATTTTATTTAAATTTATTTTAGGTAAAAAATTGATACATAATACCTATATAAGTTCAATGTAATTCATTGGAGTCATTTTATAATAATTTTAGATATATAAAAATTTTATTGAACTTTTCACCGTCTTTTACTCACCTCCTAGGAGAGTTTGAAAATTTACATAAAACATAATTTTACCACTTCTGTGAGTGGAATTTATAAAATCTGAGAGACAAGGTTAATATCAAGGAGTAAAATGTGGTTCAATAAGATAAAAATAATTTTTGGTGAATAGTAACTTTTTACTTTTTTTAACCGCAGTTAAAAGTAAATAGGGTAATTAAGGGTAAAAATGATATTATTATTACCCTAACACATGTCCTAATTCTATTGGATAAGTTTAATTCGACCAAAAACAACCTTAGGAATAAAATATGACCATTTAGGTCCACATTGATTAGATTAGGACATTTATTATTATTTTATTTAAAGAAGAGTTAAAATAGTTAAAATCAAAGTTTAATAACTAAAACATTTTTAATATAGGGTTATACATAAGATAAATTCGACTATAAATATTCATTAGAAAGATAAAAATATTTCATAAATAATTTTATTTTATTTATAATTTTTAGACATTAAATAATTTAATTTATTTATGACACAATGATAATGCAGTAATTACCTTATTAATGAAATATTAACATAATTGATATTATAAATACCCAAATAAATGTAATTTGAGACTTTTTATGAATTACACTAATTTTATAGGTTAATATGACATGTTAATATTGATTTAATTAACTTTTTTCGAACTAATCATGCTTTTATGATTTTCACAAAAATCAATTACCAAATAGTGTCAAAATTGACATCAAATAGTTTTTTAAAAAAATATTATATTATTAATTTTTATTTTATTCCTAAAAATATAAGGTTTGGCCAAATGACTTAGATAAGGATATATATATTAATAATTAACCACTTGTGGTTATTTTGGCTTGTTATAGTAAGTTTATTAACCATATAATGTAAGAAAACAAAAAGACACGGTAAAAGTTAAATTATTTAACTCAGAGTTAAATCTAAATGATAAGGATAAAATAGTAACATAAACTTGTATAAAACCTATTGGTTGAGATTATTTAGACCCATAACCACCTTATCTTCTAAATAAATCATTTTGGGGCTATTAAAAACCGAATATGTCTTTATAATAAAATAATATTTAAAGTTTTTCCTAAGGTACCCCTCTCCTCCCTTATAAAAGGGGACCTCCTCCCTCTCCTCCTCACACCACTTTTAGCCTTCAATATCGGCCAACCCCTGAAAATTTCTCTTCTCCACTTCCCTTGTAATATTCTAGAGGTCCTGGTCTTCTTCAAAGACCAACATTAGTGCCCTAAGAGAAGGTTTCAAAGAGGCTTGTCGAAGAAGAGGTAATATCCGTTACCGATTCTTTCAAATTTATTTCTTCTTATACTTACTCTTCTTTAGTTGTTTCATTATAAAGTAATAACATAAGTATCACTAATATACTTATATGTTACTATAAATATGAAACAACCCTATTTAACCTTCTATTCATCCTACGGAAAACAAAATCACCGCGCGTGCGTACGTACGGAATACCGTCTCCATGTCGTGGTGTAATCTGTTTTCCACCACCACCTTACTTGGATGGGTATAATGGTGTAAATAATAACTATATATGATTATTGTAAAATGATATTGATTCTGAAATAGTATACATACACTTAAATACAATTCCATGATCATGGGAATGATATCATCGCTCGTGCGTACGTACGGCCTACCGTCTCCACGATGTGATGCGACTCGTTCTACATGATCTTCAATTTATAATGGTAATATAAATGAATTGAATGAATAAATATGATATATATCAGGTATCTATTACCTAAAAATAAGAATAATAATTTATTCGACGAAACGCGCATAAGAACAAAAAGCAATAAACACTCGAATAAAAAGTAGCAATGAAATATTACTAATAAGAAGCTAAGAATATGACCATATATGATATCATAATAATAAGTATGATTTTTTAATAAGTCAATAACATTATTTAAATCATTATAAATTAGGTTCAGACACGTACAAATCAAATTAGACCTAAGGTAAGGGAAAATCTCACAATCTCATTTTTATCCGAGATTGTTTATATTTCAGAATTTTCTAGGGAATATTTATCATTCACATCCATGTTTCTTCAATATATAATATTATTTCCATCCACCTACAATTTTTTAAATCCAATTTTACCCATTGGTGAGTTTTTAGTAAAAGATATGAAAGGAATCTTTTGTCGTTTTTAGTACGAGGTACTTTTTGACTTTTCTGGCCAAAGTACGAGAAGAATGTTTTTTCTAACTTATATGGCCTGAATGGACTTTTAGAACATTATTTCCATGAAGATTAATTTACAAGTTTTAAAGTTTATTTTTAATCAACTTCTTTTAGTTTAAAATTATATGACATTTTAAGAAAGGAAAAATATTTTTGAAGTAGAAAGGATATTTTCCTCAAGAATGGAGTTCAAGCATTTTATCAAAATTATTTTCCATATAAGATAATATAGGGTTCTGTTTCTATCCCTATTTTTACATTGATTTGATTATGTTATGATGGAATTATTTTTATGATGTCCTTTTATCTTATATGGATTATTTTATGATGGCATGATGTTTAAGAATCCCATTTTTATTACATGGGTTATGATATGATGTATGATTTATGATCTTGTGGAACACATAAGAAGGGTATCATTATGAGATGGGTGAGACCTACATCTCCCTCCAATTCATTGGGTAAATATTTATATCTCATGAGATAGATATGGCTGGAACGGTAGGTTAATCCGGTTCAATGATACAGGACTGAAACAAGGAGTGAACTCGGTTCAGAAATGGACTTTGTCTGCTAGGATAGTCTTGGAAATGAGTCTTGACTACTAAGAAATGATTCTCTGTGATTATGTGTGTATGACACAAAGTTTCATGTTTTAAGTTATGATTATTGGGATTACATTTCACTACTATGATTTATCCCATGTTATGAAATTATGATCTCTTTTGCAGGTTAAGATTTCCAAAATGTTATGTTATTATGAATATGATGTGATTGATATTTCTTTTGTTTACCCTTAATGAGAATTTGATCTCACCCTTTTGTATGTTTTCTTTTCCCTAGGTCAGGAAGAAGGGTATTAAGTAAGATATGCCAAAAGGGACTCTAGATATGATAAAATTAAAGGGAGACAGTGTAGATGATTTATAAACCAGTTGTTTATGTTTCCCAGTTTCTAAAGACACTATACCTATACGGTCCTTTCATGGTTTTGTTATACGTTGTAATAAGTGTACTTCAATTTTGAAGTATTAACAATGTATGTAAAGTATGGTTCGCTATATTTACCACCAGACGAGTGATGCTAGTTCTCTAGGGGAGACCCCATGGATGGGATCTATAGAACATTTGGTTGTATCTTTCCATCATAGAGACTCGGGCCCCTACTTGCGATACTAGGTATGGAATCAGAGGTCTTTTAATCTTTGGATTTTATCACACCATGCTTGGAGTGACACTTGGGACTTTATTCTCAGGTCACCTTGGACAGACTCCTTGGAATTGGTTTTATATCGAGCCCCCCAAGAAAAATATACCATGTCTCCTTGGATTTCTATGGATGGGCTCAGGGTGACTATATTTAATTATTAAAAGGTATTCAATTGAATTAAAAATTCAAATTAACGATTTCAAATTAGAATTGATTCATTAGTATTAAAATGTAGGTATGTTTCCTTCAATCCCAAACACAATCTTGGGGATAGTCCATCTATTTACAAATTTCCTCACCCAATTTACCATTGCAGGTATTTTGGTTTAGACTCTCCATCTTAGCTCGAAGAAGGTAAATTGGATGACTGTCCAAGTGGACCCCAGTCCAATGAAATTATTTATTTATTTCTATCTTGAATTTAATTACTATGGAACACTACTCATTTTATATTACACATTATGGATTGGCCTAGACACCGTGGTTTTTAGCCTACTGAGATTGTATCTCACACCCTATTTGGGAACCTTCGGTACCTAAGTAGACTTTATGGTTACAGGTATTGATAAAGGGAAGTGGACTTCTTCTAATGTTAGATTTCCATATTTAGGATGGAGTATGGAGCAGAGGACCGAGCCTATGCTTGAGATGCTAGTTTTATCAGTTTTTTTTTTGTATTTGTTCATTTTTTGTTAGCATGTTATATATGCATGTATACCCTACCCTACACATTCATTTTTATATAACTAAATAACATAGAAACATCATATTATGTATCATTTATTATTATTATACAGCTTCCACTTATCATTTATTGAGATTGTCTGTGTTCTTATTATTATTCTGAGGCTATCTATTATTGTCATTTATTTTGTTGCATCTTATTACATTATGATATATATACATATCATTGTGCTCTATTATGCTCAATGAGGGTATAGTATCCCCAAGGACACACCCTAGGCCCTCACTACTAGTCGAAAGCCTCTGGTGTTTGGGGAGGTGCACTTGAGGTCTTGTGCCACCATCTCAGGGCACCGTTAAGTGGAACCTGGGGCGTGATACTACATATGTGATTACCTTTTTCCAATGTTATTTTACTCTGATATGTAATTATAGTATCCCAATCATACCACCATAAATCCACATAGATAGTTGACAACTTATAGTATATGGGTAGGGGCACATAAGTTCATGTGGTGACCGCCAGTATGTTCACTGGTTTGTGGTTCAGGGTAGTGGGATTTTACAACACTAAACAAGGTACTATTTTTCACTTATAATCCTATGGTATCAAGATAAGTTGGGGTGTTAATTTAAATAATAGGATAGGCCTGACATATCAAATACATTGGCAATAACCATAGTATATGGATAAGAATGTATCCCTACCATATCCCAGCATCCAACACCTGTCAGGAACAGATGAACAACTCATACATATGAGAACTCATGCTTATCCCTCAGTTATATCGTGACACAAACCCCATGTCTCATATCCCATGAAAGTTATATACCTTGACTATTAAAAACCTTGGGAAATAGTACTTACTAGAGCCTTTCCACTCGAGGCACTTCTCATTCTTCTCGAGAATTAATTTTTGATGAAAACTACCCCAATAAGAAATAATCTAACCTTCCCTTAAATTAAATCACAATTTGAGTTATGATAAACATGATATTAAACCATCCAACTCTTAGTATATTATCTCACTTGGTCATGATTCTCTTAATAATTTTCCATATAATTTTTTATTCTCACCAAGGTGAATGCTCATCCTATGTGGTTACCTTATGAACATACCACCTCATAATCCCCTTAGGTGAATATCCAATAGGATATTGAATCCATGGTTCACTCATTATAGAATTTATTAATCTGATGCATTACCCTATATTATGACCATTTGACTATTTTTGAAAAACTCACTAGGACCACTGGCCACTAACCATCCAACCTATATTACAATAACTAATCACCACCAAGGTGATTTCCCAAGATTTGTACCTTGAATAAACCCTCAAAAAAACCAAAAACATTGTGATACTCCAATCTCCAAACCATCAACACACAACCTATTCCCATCAAAACCCCTAAATTAGTCCTTATAGGATAACTTATATTCCCAGTACATAAACTTCTACCTTGAAACCAATTATGTGTCATTAATAATAAACAATACAAGAATCATAAGGTGACATTATTTCCAAAAAAAATTAAGACCATTACATTAAGAATGGAATGTCTATTCCATGCAAAATATAATTTACTTATCTGTTTTTAAAACATAATCTCTCTTAGAACTCACTCGAGTCACTTTGATTATAGTCTTACCCACCCACATATCACAATGCACTAAAAATAGATAATATGAATGGATTAATAATTTAAGGAACACATGCCCCATTTAAAATTTAAACTGTTTAGTCATTTATACATCCTTATCCAAGATCAAGTCAAGCATCATAAATTATGTGGCTCTAATTTGATACAATTTTCCACATCATTTTATATAAGTTTTTAGTAATTTAATTAATTAATTTCACACTTTTTACTAAATAAATTCATGTTTGTATTTTTATATTTAAATTTATTAATTTATCAATTTTTATAACAAATTATGTAATTCTAGTCTTTAAAATAATTAATTAAGACTTTCTAATATTTCCAGTATAATATTTTACTTATAAGTTTAGTAATCGTAATCTGCTTGAATTTTTATTAATATGAATTTTATAATTAATCAATTAATCATTTTATTGGCTTATTAATTAACTTGGTTTTTAATTTAATATATTTTAATTTATATTGAGTAAAATAAATTAACTTTATTAACTTTTTATGTTTAATTATTATATTAATTGGTATAAGTTAAGTTATTATGTTTTAATTTAATAAAATAACATGATTTTAGTCTTAATTTAGTTAATTACTTAAATATTTTAGATTATGAAATATTTAGTTAACTTTAATATTTTAATTTAATGTATACAGTTTAAAATTTTTAAGTAACTGATTTTATTTTTAGTCTTTTGGTCTCACTAATAGACACACACTAATTGTCAGAAGCTTCCCACTACCAATGCACCCCTATTCTCTTTTCACATTGTCGGTGACTCATTGAGTCACCGAAACAGTTCTTTTCAACTCACCTCTACCCCTTTAATTAACTTATTTAACAAAATTTAAGTTTAATCTTTTAATTTTAACTTTTTCAAATTATTTCATTCTAATTCAAGTTATTAATTAAACTTTTTTCATTTAATAATTTTAATATGTAATTTTAAAGTTAAGATTCAATTTAATTAATAACCCAATTTTAGTTTATTAATTAATTTTATTTTAGTTCTTAATTTGTAGTTTATGTTTATTTTAGTTTTATGTATTTAATTTATTAGTTAATTAAATGATAATTTTTAATTAATTTGAGTTTTTGGTTATTTTAAATAATTCAATTTAATTTGTTTTTTTTCATTTTTTTAGGTGTTGCCGACAGAGCAAACTACCACTCACGGACATCGACTCTATAGTGTCGGTGTCAGTCTTTCCTCCAGTTTTGGTACCAGCGGTGTCGGTCTCATATTTTCTCTAGCTACTGACACTGATCATCAGTATCAGTACCACCAGTTCCTCTCCTATAAGACTGACGAAATCCCTCACATTGACTTCCGCAATACTGTTCGTCTCACCATCACACACCGAGACCGACGCGCAACGCCTTCTTCCTTCACAACTACTGTCGATGGTTTCTTGCATCGGTGTCGGTTCAAACCCCAATCTACCATCCACCAATCCTCCTATGTGCAATTTCTCACCGATACCGTTCTTCACTCACACCATTATCCGATGTCTTCACCTCATCATCCATCTGACACAATCCCTTTCTCCCTCCAGTGGTGTCTCGATTACACAACACCTCCACCCCCACAATCCACCTGCATCAATTCTGCTACACACCATAGCCGCTCCTCTACATCTTACTGACACATAGACTCGAACCAGATTCATTTCTATCACCACAGACCTAATCGGATCTCATCAAATATGAAATTAAAAAAAATTGAAATCCCTTTCCACCTCCACTGATTTGAACAGTCGAGCCACCCTGCGTCAATCTGAAGATATGTTTGAAGCTACGTTGTTATGCTGGAACAAGGAATAACTGTGAGTAACTACCATCAAGAGTAGTCGTCGTGACCAGCTGGTGTTGAGGAAGGCTTACCCACCACTGTTGTTCATCGCTGAAACATGAGGATTTTTCAGAGATTGAAGTCATAGTCTGAAGTTGAGCTAGATAGGACTCATCGATATTCCCACAGGCTATTCTAGAAGGCGTTGGAATCCCCCCCCAGCATTTTGTCGTGGAGAAGATAACAATGGGGGGGAAGATAAAATATATAAAAAACTTTTAAAAAAATAAAATAATAAAATAATAATATTAATAAAAAATAAATTATTAAAATTAATAAAAAATAAAACTAAATTAATAATAGTAATTTAAAATTAATAATTTAATAAAATTAAATTAAATTAAATCATTAATAATAAAATAAAATAAAATTTTAAACTAATTGAATAAATAAAATATATTAAACTAAAATTATAATAATAAATTATAAATTATATATAAAAATAAAGTAAATATATTTTAATAAATTCTTTAATTATAATTTAATGTTGCAAATTAAATAATTATAATAAAATTTATTAATAAAATAAAATAATTAATTCATCTTAATAAATAATAATCTAATTTTAAAAAATATATAATTAAGTTATATTAACTAATTACTAATAATATTAATTTAAAAAATAGGTAAATAAATTAATCTTAATATATAATTTTATTAATTTAATCTAATTTTAAATTTTAAACTTAATAAATTAATAACTATAAAATTAATATTTCATAAATTAAGTGGTTAACATAATAAAAATAATAGCTCTTAGTAATCTTTTTATAATATTATTAAAATAATTCTTTAATAATAGTAAGTAGATAATTTTATAATTAATAGAAGTTATATTAAAAAATAATATAAAAATAAATAATTATTATTAACTAAACTGTTTATTAATTAATAAAAATTAAATTTTTAATAAGTCACATAACATTAATTTAATAATAATAATAATTGATTAATTAATTAGTTTTTCTTCCTATTTTTAATAGTTTTTTTCTCCATTTTGCAGATTCATTCAGGAGTTCTGTAACGCCTCGACCACATAATCTCAGAGTCAGTGCATTATTTTAATACATTGGCATGATACAAGGAATCATGTCCCGAAGGACTAATCAGTTTAGTAGTCTTGGAAGATAGATTACATACATGAACTTTACATTACAATTTCTAACGTAAAACGCAGTATAGATAATCCTTCAAGAACACAATTATTCCCCTAGCTTAACCCTGAATATCAATCATAAAACACTTCTTGGAATCCTAGGAAAAATAAAACATAATAAAGGGGTGATCTCAAATGCTCCGTACGTATAAAAAATATAATGGAAGCTATCATAAATAATCATAAAATTTTATGGAAATGTACAAAATTGAAACACAAGCCTTTTAAAACATTATATTCAGAAAAATATGGCCAGAATAAATCAAGCATTACTATATAAACATGTACATGTATATTATACTAGTCGAATAATCACATGTAAAATCAATAACTAATCTCATAATGAGGAAATGTATAATGTCGGACATCATAACCACTACGTCAAGGCCTTGTGCCAAGCCCATTCACAAATATTCTGGTAAAGCCTTGTTCCAAGATACTAGTTAGTCTCATGAGACCTACTGATGCACTAAGGTACTATAGCGGGACCCAACCATCACTTACTACGTCCAACACATTCCTCATATAAAAAGTTTGAAACATAACATAAACACTTGTATTAAAACTAGCATACTAAATGTTAATACTTTAACCGTAAACCATGAATGGTATAAAAATATCACATCCATAGTCAAACATATAAAAAAACCTTCAATATAATATGGAATATTTTATCATTATAAATCAACCTCAATCAATAATAATATCTAATAAAGGATGTTGTCATAGATGAAAATAACCAGTAAAGCTCTTTGAGAGAAATATCCCTTTTTTCTTGAAATCATTTAAAAGTTGCACAATTTATAAAGGAGGTAATTTAAAAGATATTTTTGAATAAAAGTGTCCCATACCACTTTGAATATTTTAAAAATAATTATCATTTTAAAACAATCATGTCCATATAAATAAATCATTAAAATCAATTTGAAAAAATAGACATTAATTAAAAATATTTAGAAAAATAAATCTTTAAAACATTTAAATTGATGATCTAGTTAAAGATTACCTTACATAAACCTTAAAATATTCCTTTTGAAAAAAATTTTATGAAATATGGACTTGGATGATAAATATTTCCCAGTAAATACTTACACATAAACAATCTCAGATAATAATGAGATTGAGGAATTAACCCTTACCTTCGGTCTGATACTCTTTGTATATGTACGAAACTCTTGTATAATGTTTTTAAACATATTATTAACTTATATAAGAATCATAATAATATTTATGATATCATATATGATTATTTTATGACATTATATTACCATTTTATTAATAATTTTTTAGTTAAATCAACATGTTGGGTAATAATTGCTTTCTTTATCATACATTTTTTGACTTGTTATTTTTGATCATATTAATTAGATCATAATTTACTTACTTAAAAAATGTAAAATATTATTTATATATCATATATATTCTTTATATAAATATATATAATATATAGATAAATAAACTGGAACACACCATTAATGGAGATCGTAGGTTGTACGTACGCATGAAAGTTGTTTCCGTTTTCTTATTGTATTGAATGAAAGTAAGTGAATGACATATAAGTATATATATTTATATATATATCATACCAGTAGAATTATTTTTTCATATATTTAATACTTATTAACAATATTTATTCTTATAGTCATTCTTGGGTGGTGAACATGGAAGATGAGTCTCATCGTGTCATGGAGACGGTAAGCCGTACATACGCACGAGCGACGGTATCATTTACTTAATGGTAAAATGGTTTATAATTGGATGTAATATGAACTTTAAATAAGAAATATAATTTTATATTTATTATTTACATCCATTTTATTCATTTTTATACTCATAGAAATAAAGTGTACATGAAAAAAAATTTATAACACGGTGTGGAGACGGTAAGTCGTACGTATGCACGCATGGTGATATTGTTTTTCGTAGGATGGGTAAAATGAGGAATATTATTGTCCCATAATTATATTAACATATAAAAATGTTTAAGGTACTGGATTTATTATTTTATTATATAAATAACAGATAAATAGAAATTATAAGAAGAAAAGAACATTGAAAGAGGTGATAGAACAATAACTCTTTTTCAAGTGTATCCTTCTAATTTACACAAAAGGACTCCATAGGATGGATTTATTCCAAAATTTATGACTATTGGATGCATTTAGGGAGGTTGGGAGGCGAAATGGGCAGTTATTGTCCATTCCAAAAGGCTTTTGAGGTGTGAATTAAAGAGAAGAAGAAGTACCATTTTATAAGAGAGGTGAGGGTCACTTTAGGAAAAGATTGAAATATTAATTTATTATAAATTTATTTTCCATAGTTAATAGCTCCAAATTATTTTATTTAGAGGATAATATGATTATGTGTATAAATACTCTCATAAAATTATTTTTATACAAGTTTATTTTATTAAATTAACCTTATCTTTTGGGATTAACCCTTAGTTAAACAGTTTAACACTTACCGTGTCTTCTTGTATTTTTATTCTATAGGGTTAATTAGTAACTATAAAATTTAAAGAGAACATAAAGTGTATCATTAATTAAATCTTTAACATTGTTTAAGTATTTTGGCTGAATATTATATTTTTATTATTTTTATATCATTTAATAAAATAGTATTTTTTTTTAAACTCATTTATGTCAATTTTGACACTATTAAGTAATTGATTTTTGTTAAAGTAAAAATAACTTTATTATTTAAAAAAAGGCATTAAATCATACCTAACATGTTAATTTCATCCATAAAATTATTATATGGCATCAAAATGTTCAAATTACATTTATTTTAGTATTTATAAATTCATTTATTTGAATCATTCATTAATAAGGTAATCACTGCATCATCATTGTATCATAAATAAATATATTTATCTAATTTAAAAAAATTATAAATAAAAAACCATGATGTAGGAAATATTTTTATATTTCTAATTAATACCTATAGTCAAATATATCAGTCATATAAATCTACATTAAAAATTTTTTAGTAAAAGATACATGTTTATGTTATACTTATCTTTACATTAAATTAATTCTTATAACATGTCATTATCGCACCCATGTGATCCCATGGGGTCCTAAATCATACTAAGAATTACCATGGTCGGAAATATCACATCCAATAGGATTAGGACATGCATTAGGATAGTTTATTATTATTATAATATTATTTTTACCCTTATTTACCCGATTTACCCTTTAACCATGGTAAATAAAAATAATTACTGAACTTACTATTAATAATGTAAAAAAATAAAAGGTAAATATTTAAACAAATTGTAACTTATGATTAAAAATATAGATTTCATTTTTTCCAAATTCAAAACAAATAATTGGCAGAAATTGAATTAAAATTAATTCTCGTTATCAAAACAAGAGAGCGAGTTTTTAAGAAGTAAAAACTATCAAAAGATTTACATGTGTTTATGTCAAATTTAAATGTGAAATTACTTCCAATGACCTAAATTATATTAAATGATAAACATATAATCTAATTATATTTTAAAACTACTCAAATTTATAATTTAGCATGATAAATTATTCTGATTAGAAAAGTTGTTTTTAATTAAAATTTAGTATTTTTCTCTATTCATCAAAATATGAAAGTTATCAGAAAAGTACCAAAAATTCATCCAAACTAAATTTTTATGTTCCAATTATAAATAATAATTTAATTTAATCAAATTTAATATATAAAAGTGTCAAATATTGGATTTAAAAAGGGTTCTCCATTAAAAGGCAGAAAAACTGCATTTTTTTGAAAAATAATTCTTTTATCTGAAAAATTGAATTTATCCTTATATTATGTCTAAGAAACACATAAAATGAATGTTAAAATTATATGGGATATATATAAAATTAAAATTTTTGTTATTCCTATTCCTAAAAACTTTTTAAATGTCTAGTTTGATAGATTGTGGTGCGCTTGAACTCAGTGTTGCGTACATCGCACGCTATTGAATTATTTATAAAGGAAGTGTACCATGGAAGATTGGGGTATTACATAATCCCTTCCTTAAATAAATTTTTTCCTCTCAATTTAAACTCATAATTGAAAACTAGGGGTTTTACATTTCAAAATATCTTACTTGAAATCCCACATCGAAATATGGATTGATGAGGCCACTATTTTGAAATAAAGAAAGGTAAGTATGAAGGTTACTAAAAATAACACAAATTAGGGTTACATATAGTAAAACATGGACATGAAAGAAAAATATAACCATCAAGTTCTGGTGGAGAGTGATGGAGAATATTATTTGTAGAAAGTTAACAATATGAAAGCCATAAATCTATGATGATCCAAGGAACCATTTGATTCATCGCAAAATAAAGTACTAGGAAAACCTTTTTTTCAATACCCTTTCCCTAATGTTGAAGAACATGATAATAAATACTTACTTGATTTCAATACAATATCACCATTGTTAATTCCTTGAACAATTTCCACTCCATCTATTATTCAAGGAAATGAAGTTGAATTTCTTATTCTGGAGGTGTTGGAAGATCATGTGATCCATAAATAGAATGATAGGCCATTCCATCTATCACAACAAATGTTTTAGAATAGGTTATAACATATTAATAAGTACACTTATAGAGAGATAATAAATTAATCTTACAAACTTAAACTAGAGTATAACTTTTACTATCCTTAAATTCATAACCATAAAATCCTTCCAAAAATTGAAAATCTAAAAATTTAGAAAGTGTTGAACCAAATCAGTTTAAAATTTATCTCCCATATCTCATAGGGAATTTCTTGGTTGTCACATTCCAAAAATGTGAACACCTTCATCAAGTATTATTTTGAGTCATAGTAACAACCTGAATTATCAGATATCCTTATTTTAAAACATGCATGTTTCCTTGTTCCAAAAAATATTGGATTATTCCTTAAGTTCCAAAAATTTGTACACTTCATCCATGATAGCATACCCCTCTTTTAGATAAATCCAAAATTAGTTCTGAGGAAACTAGAATCATCCAATTTAGTTATTCAAATCCAACATATCTTTATCCAAACATTATTATCTTAACAAAAGGAACATATTAAGGGTTATCTTTACCTTAATCATATGTTCTCCAAATATAATCTTACCCTTAAATAAATTTTATTTTCCATTAGAACTATTCAACCTATTCTTGAAAATCCTTATCAAAAAACATGAACTTAATACTCCTTATATAATTCACTTATTCATAATTCTTGGATCCAAATACATAAATACTTCAATCCTTCCAATTTAATGGTTGGCATGGAATAGGTCTTTCCTTGGTTTAGAGGTAGATTATTATGTTTGGCCATTGAGTTGGGTAAGTCCCATGATTTCCATAGATGAGACATTGAACTCCATAAAAATTGGTCACTCTATGACCCTTTTTCCCACATAGATAACATCTTCTCCTCCATTTGAGGTATTCCTCAAGGTTCTTCTTCCCTTCCTCTTGACATGTAGGAAACCAAATCTTCTTTCCTATATTCTTCTTAAAATTTGAACATTTATAAATGTTAATATTCCTCTTACCCAATGTGTGAGGAATTTCATCAATTATCACATTGTTAATCATATATCATGATAATTAATCCATCATAATCATGATATATTTCTCTCCAGTCATTATCCGATTTTTTTCTCAAAATCACAAGATTTTCCAGCAAGCTCGATGTTAATCCAATTCATTCTGGTTTCCTCCATTAAGTAATACCACAAATCACAGGGTGAGAAACACATATCATTGAATAAAACCACATATTAAATAGAATTTACTATCAATATATTAAATCTTAGGTTTAATCCTAGTTTATCCATGATCATTACCGAAATTCTAGGGGGTTATTCTATACTTATCCTTAAAGTCTATCTTAGGGTTATGATCCCTAATCTATGTTTTCAAAAATTATTTCCAAGGTTGTTACTAAACTTACTCTAATACCAAATGTAACGCCCTGACCCCAGAATCCCAGAGTCGGTGAATTATTTTAATACACTGGCATGATATAAGGAATCATGTCCCGGTGGACCAATCTGTTTAGCAGTCTTGGAAAATAGATTACATTAATGAACTTTATATTAAAATTTATAATATAAAACATAACATAGATAATCCTTATATAACTCCATTATTACCCTACCTTAACCTTTCATATCAATCATAAAACACTTCTTGGAATCCAGGGAAAATAAAACATATGAAAGGGATGATCTCAGATGCTCAGCAAGGATAAACAATATAGCGGAATCTATCATAAATAATCATAAACTTTTAAGGAAATGTACAAAATTTAATCAAAAGCCTTTTAAAACAAAATATTATGCATAATATGGAAAGAATAAATCAAACATTACCATATAAAAATGTACATGGGTATTCTACTAGTCCAATAATCACATGTAAAATCAATAACTAATCTCATAATGAGGGAATGCATAATGTTGGACAACATAACCACTACGTCAAGGCCTTGTTCCAAGAACATTCACAAATATTCTATCAAGAACATGTTCTAAGACACTAGTTTGTCACATGATACCTACCAATGCACTGAGGGGCTATAGAGGGCCCCACCTATCATTACTAAGTACAATTCATTCCTCATACAAAAAGGTTGAAACATAACATAAACGTTCGTATTAAAACTAGCATACTCAATTTTAATACTTTAATCATAAACCATGAATGGTATAAAAATATTACATGCATATTCAAACATACAAAAAAACATTCAATACAATATGTAATATTGTAGCATAATAAATAAACCTCAATCAAGAATAATATCTAATAAAGGATGTTGACATAAATAAAAAAATAATCAGTAAAACCCTTTTAGAGAAATATCCATTTTTCTTGAAATCATTTAAAAGTTTTACAATTTGAAAAGGAGGTAATTTAAAAGAAATTTTTGAATCAAAGTGTCTCATAACACTTTGAAACGTTTGAAAATAATTATCATTTTAAAACAATCATGTACATAAAAATAAATCCTTAAAATAAATTTGAAAACATAGACATTAATTAAAAGGATTAAGAAAAATAAATATTTAAAACATTTAAAATGATGATCTAGTTAAAGAGTCTATTCCATAAAACCTTAAAATATTCCTTTTGAAAAAAAAATTATGAAACATGGAAATTGATGATAAATATGCCCCAGTAAATACTTAAACCGAAACAATCTTGGATAATAATGAGATTGGGAAATTAACCCTTACCTTAGGTCTGATGCTCTTCGTACGTGTCCGAAACTCATGTATATTGTTTTTAAACATACTATTAACTTATATAAGAATAATAATAATATTTATGATATCATATATGATTATTTTATGACTTTATATTACCTCTTTATTAATAATTTCTAAGTTAAAGCAACGTTTCGGGTAATAATTGCTTTCTTTATCATTCATGCTTTGACTTGTTATTTTTTATCGTATTTCTTAGATAATAATTTACATACTTACAGAATGTAAAATATGATTTATATATCATATATATTCTGTATATAAATATATATAATAGATATATAAATAAAATGGAACACATTGTTTATGGAGACAGTAGATCGTACGTACGCCTGAACGTTGTTTCTGTTTTCTTATCGTATTGAATGGAAGTAAGTGAATGACATATATGTGTGTACATATATATATATATATATATATATTGTAACACCCCGAGATTTTATGAAAAATATTCTTTTTAATTTCATTAATGTCTTGTGTTGTACGCTACACCAAAAGAAGCTTGCACAACACGCATCCTTGACTTGCCTTGCATTACACGCAATCATGACCTTCCTCGATAGCGTGTGTAGTCCGCAATACTGAGTTTCACTAAACAACAATATGCTATTAAAATATTATTAAAACTATCCGTTATGAATAGTGTTAACTAAATTTTGAATTTTATAACATTATTATTCATCTTACACATTTCTAGAACATGGTATAAGAACAAAATAAATTTTTCGGGTAAAATAAGTATTTTTCAAAAAATGCAGTTTTGCCGCCTTTTGATGGAACACCCACTTTAAATCTAGTTTTTTACATGTTTATAAGTTCAATTTGACAAAATAAAATTCTTCTTTTGAATCAGGATATAAAAATTTACATTAGATAAAGTTTTGATATTTTTCTGATAACTTTCATATTTTAATGAATAGTAAAAACACGCTATATTTTAATTAAAAACAACTTTTTTCATCGTAATATATTATGTGGTTAAATTATAATATTGAATGTTTTTAAAGTATAAATAGAATATATTTTTACCATTTAATATAATTTATGTCATTAGCATTGATTTTACCTTTAATTCATAGGTTAAATCAATTCAATCTTTTGCAATGTTTTAAAGAAAAAACCGTTTTCTTTCGACAACGGGATTAATTTTAATTCAATTTCTGAATATTTTGTGTATTGAATTTGGAAAATGGATTCCATATTTGGAATAAGTGGGTCCAAATTATGTTAATAAGCTACTTTTTATTTTTGGGCATTGTGAATAGTAACTACGGTAAATTTTATTTACTATAGTTAAAGGTAAATCGGGTAATTAAGGGTAAATATAAGATTATAAAATTACCATAACACTTGGAAAAATCCTATTGTATGGCTAAAAGTAGACCCATATAACCTAAGGGTCGGATTAGATTCATTTTATGTACTTTTTTCCATGAAAATAATTTAATTATTATTAAAACCAAAGAATGTGACAACATGTCACTTTCTTAAATCTTATAAGTATAATAATTTTAATTTAGTGATAAACTTCATGAAACTTCAAAAATGAATAGTCTCCAGAAATATAATACAATTATCTACATCATAGGAATTTATTTATAATTTTTAGGGATTAAATAATTATCATTTATTATGACACAAAGATGATGCAGTAATTGTCTTATTAATGAAATATTGACATAATTGATGTTATAAATGCCCAAATAAATGTAATTTGAGACTTTTTATGACTTAAATTAATTTTCTAGGTTAATATGACATGTTATTGTTGATATAAGTAGCTTGGTTTGAACTTATAATTCTGTTATGAATTTCATAAAAATCATGTACAAAATAGTGTCAAAATTGACATAAATTAGTTTTTTAAAACAAATATTATATTATTAATTGTTATTTAATTCCTAAAAAACTACGGTTCGGCCAAATGACTTAGATAAGGATAGATATATTAATAATAAACAACTTGGGGTTCTTTTGGCTTGTTATGGTAAGTTTATTAACCATATAGTGTAAGAAAACAAAAACACACGGTAAAAGTTAAATTATTTAACTTAGAGTTAAATCTAATTGATAAGGTTAAAATAATAACCTAAACTTGTATAAATCCTATTATATGAGAATATTTAGACCCATAACCACTTTATCTTCGAAATAATACCCTTTGGAACCATTATAAACCGAATTTGACCTTAATATAAAATAATATTTTGAGATTTTCCTAAGGTGCCCCTCTCCTCCCTTATAAAAGGGCACCTCCTCCCTCTCCTCCTCACACCAATTTGAGCATTCAAGCTCGGCCAACCCCTGCCAAAATATCTTCTCCACTTCCCTAGTATCATCCTAGATGTCCTGGTTTTCTTCAAATACCATCCTTAGTTCTTTAAGTGGAGGTTAAGTGAAGGCGCTTCAAAAAGAGGTAATATCCATTACCGATCTTTTTCAATTTCTTTCTTCTTCAACTTATTCTTCTTTAGTTGTTTCATGGTAAAGTAATAACATCAGTATTTATTATATACTTATATGTTATTATAAATATGAAACAACTCTAATTAACCTTCTATCCGTCCTACGGAAAAAGGAAATCACCGCGCGTGCGTACGTACGGAATACCGTCTCCAGGCCGTGGTGTAATCTATTTTCCACCACCACCTTAATTGGATGGGTATAATGGTGTAATGAGTAACTATATATGATTATTATGAAGTGATATTAATACTGAAATAGTATACATACACTTCAACACAATTACACGACCATGGGAACGATATCATCGCTCGTGCGTACGTACGGACTACCGTCTCCACGACGCGATGAGATTCATTATCCATGTTAACCATTCCAGAATGATTATAAAGTATATATAATGAATAATAATGAAATATATGACATGGTAAATCTACTTGATTTATTTATATATATATGTATGTCATCTACTTACTTCCATTCAAGACAATAAGGAAAGGAAAATAGCGTTCATGCGTACGTACGGACTACCGTCTCCATGAACGGTGTGTTTCATTTCATTTATCTATCTATTATATATACATATATACTGAATATATATGATATATAAATTATTTTTTATATTCTGGAAGAAATAAATCATGATATAAGTAATAATAATGTCAAGAACAACAAGTCCAAACACCTACGATAAATGAAACGATTTTACCCAAAACGCTTCTTTAACATGGAATTTACAAAAGAACGGGTAATATAAAGTCATAAGTGAACCATATATGATATCATAACAATGAATATGATTCTGTAATAAGTTAATGACATTATTTAAATCATTATACAGGAGGTTCGGATACGTACAAATCATATCGGACATAAGGTAAGGGAAAATATCACAATCTCATTTTATCCGAGATTGTTTATACTTTGGTATTTACTGGGGTGTATTTTATCATCCACATCCATGTTTCCTCAATATGTAATATTGTTTCCATCTACCTAATATTGTTTAAATCCAATTTTACCCTTCGGTGAGTTTTTAGTAAAAGATATGAAAGGAATCTTTTGTCGTTTTTCATACGAGGTACTTTTTGACTTTTCCGACAAATGTACGAAGAATGTTTTTTTTAACTTATACGACATGAATGGATTTTTAAAACATTATTTCCAAGAAGCATCCTTTACAAGTTTTCAAGTTTATTTTTAATCAAACTTCTTTTAGTTTAAAGTTGTATGACATGTTAAGAAAGGAAAAAAAATTAAAGAAGAAAGGATATTTTCCTCAAGAATAGAGTTTAAGTGTTTTATCAAAATTATTTTCCATCTAAGATAATAAAGGGTTATGTTTTTATCCCTATTATTACATTGATTTGATTATGTTGTGATGGAATTATTTTTATGAATTCCTTTATCTTATATGAATTGTTTTATGATGTCATGATGTTTAAGATTCCCATTTGTATTACATGGGTTATGCAATGATGTATGATTTATGATTTTGTGGCACACATAAGAATGGTATCATTATGAGATGGGTGGGACCTATATCTCCATCCAATGCATTGGGTAAAGATTTTATATCTCATGAGATAGACATGGCTGGAATGGTAGGTTATACCGGTTCAGTGAAACAGGACTGAAACGAGGAGTGAACTCGGTTCAGAAAGGGACTTTGTCCACTAAGATAGTCTTGGCAATGAGTCTTGACTAATAAGAAATGATTCTCTATGATTATGTGTGTATGCCACAAAGTTTCATGTTTTAAGTTATGATTATTGGGATTAGATTTCACTACTATGATTTATCCCATGTTATGAAATTATGCTCTCTTTTGCAGGTTAGGATTTCCAAAATGTTATGTTCTTATGAATATGATGTGATTGATATTTCTTTTGTTTTCCCTTACTGAGCATTTGAGCTCACCCTTTTATGTTTTCTTTTCCCCAGGATATAAAGAAAGGTTTTAGGTATGAAAAAAAAAGGGAAGATCTTTATGGAAGATGTTGAAGATCTTTCACCATGATTAGAAGATTATGTTCCGAGTTTCCATAGACACTAAACTATTACGGTCCTTGTGTGTGTGTTTTTTTTATGTAATAAGTATTCTGCAAAAGTAATGTAATGTCCTTGTACGTCAAGATATGGGTCTCTACAGTTGGTATCAGAGGAAAGGTTTAGTCAACCTTTGGAAACTAGGATGCGAGAACTTTAGTGAGATCCCTAGAGATATTTCTAAGGTATGTCTAGGGATGTACCTAAGGATAAGTATATGTATAGGTTATAGTCCTAGAATTATGGTAATGATCTTAGAATTAAACCTAAGATGTTAGATATTGAGGGTAATTCCCCTTTTATTATGTTTTTTTCCCTAGCATGATTTTTGCCTCTCACACTATTCTTTTTGGGTTTTAGACAATGGATGGAACCCGAAGGAACCGTGTTGATCAATGAAATGGACAATGCAATGATTTTCCTCCTGAACAAACAAATGTTATGGGAGATGGAGTGAAAAATATTATTGCTATACTTACACAAGCTATGAATCATTCTGGACTTCCAAATGAGTAGAGAAGGGAACAATATTCTATTGAGTCCTTCATGAGGAAACGTCCACCTTCTTTCAGTGGGTCTTCCGATCCACTTGTTGCTGAACAATGGATCAGTACCACTGAAAAGATATTTTTAGTTCTTCAATGTTCTGAACATGATAAAGTCATCTTAGCAGTATATCGTTTGGAAGGTGAAGCTGATCAATGGTGGAATCTTATCAAGAATACGAGGCCAAGAGATTAAATTGAGTCCATGGAATGGGATGAGTTCAAGAACTTGTTTTTCAGTAATTACTTCCCTCGTATTCTTCAAACAAAGATGGAAAAGGAGTTTCTTGAGCTGAAGCAGAAGGATGATGAATCTGTTGGTATATACGAAGCGAATTTTACAAGCCTTGCAAGGTATTCATCTGGCATTATCATCCAACCTGAAAGTAAAGTTGATCGATTTTTCAGTGGCTTAAAACCAAGTCTTCGAAGGGAATTAGCTATAAGAGACTTCAGTAGCTATGAAGAAATTGTGTGTTGTGCTATCAAGGTAGAAATGGAAGTTGGTGTTACATATCCATCTCATGGTTTTGACAAGAAACGAAAGATGGAGTTCAAGGAGAAATCTCAGAATAATGGTGAAAAGAAGATGAATGTTTCCTTATGCTCAAAGTGTGGAAAGAAGCATGGTGGAGATTGTCTTAAAGGGACAAGTAAATGTTTCAAATGTGGAAAGGAAGGTCATCGGGCATTTGAATGCCACAATGATGGGAAGAAGATGTCTAATGATGCAAAAAAAGGAAGGGATACACAGAATGAACCTACTACACTTCAATGTCTCAAGTGCAAGGAGATGGGACATTATGCCAATAAATGCCCTAATCCAAGGGTTAGTGATGATCGACATGAGCAACCGCTTAAGGCAAAGGACAAAGGGAAGTCACATGCGATCACTATTGGCGATGTTGAATATGACAACGATGTGGTGGAATGATTAAGTGTTTATGTAATGGGATTCCAAAATAATGTTGTATCATGGAGTATTGGAATATTTATGTATTGGTCTAATGTGGTATTCAAAGTGATTGAGATATTTTTGGAAATAAGATGATATGCGCATAATGAAGGGAAAACGAGAAAATGAAATGTTTAACAGTATTCATGAGATCATGATTGATATAAGGACTGAGTGATATCATGGTTTGAGTATATAGAATTTTGAGGATTTTGGTATGTGGAAAGTGTTAACTTTTAACTGCATTCATGTTTTCACTAAGGTTCAATGGGTATTCAAGAGAATACATGATTAAGGCCTTTGAATGTTTGGAATGTGACCAACAAGACATATCTTATGATATATGGGGATCAACGATGGTATTAAATCTATGGTAATCATTTTCACTATATTATGAGAGTGGGCTGCAGCATTATGGATAAGCCTAAAGATTGGAATGGATTATGTTGGACATAAGTTAGTATTGTTTAAGGATATAATCTTTTCGATAGTATTGATGGGATGTTATAGTAATATAGATTTAGAAAAAGGACAACCTGCAGGACGGGCGACAGCCCATCGCGTCGGACAAGGCCGTGGGAATCGAACCCACAACCGAAGTACGACTGGCCTTTATCGCCTACCACTGGCCTACAGGAAGTCCCTGTTTAGTAGATACTAGTTTTATTATATTAAGCAGTATGATATATGAAGTATAAGTCCATTTTAGGAACCATATATCATTAATCTCACTATAGATGGACTTATGTATTTTTTTTGATAACTTTTCTAACCTTTTGTTTGAGACAGATGGAATGACCCATCATTCTATCACATGATCTGCTAACACATCACGAATGACAAATTCAACTTCATTTCTTTAAGATATGAAGTGTAAATTGTCCAAAGAACGACCAACGGTGAGACTATACCGAAATCACGAAAGTATTTCTTCTATTTCCAATTTCATCAACTTTAGGGAAACGATCTTGAAAACCAAAAATGTTGTCCTAGTTCCCTTATATCCGATGAATCAGATGGTACCCTAGATCATCACAAATTTATGGCTTTGTGATTGCTGGCTTTTCCATAGCCATGTTCTCTACCACTCTCCATTAGAACATGATGGTTAGATTTCTCTTCCATATTCATATTTTCACCTATGTGGAAACCCAGTGATTAGTTTATTTGGGTAACCATTACGTTACATACTTTTGTTTTTAAATATTGGTTTTGGTATTCCTTTTTACGATGTGGGTTTCTATTAAAGAAACTTTCGAGTAGTAAACCATTTATAATCCCGAAGAATTTTGAGGGCGAAATTCATTTTAAGGGAGGTAGAATGTAACACCCCGAGATTTTATGAAAAATATTCTTTTTAATTTCATTAATGTCTTGTGTTGTACGATACACCAAAAGAAGCTTGCACAACATGCATCCTTGACTTGCCTTGCATTACACGCAATCACGACCTTCCTCGATAGCATGTGTAGTCCGCAATACCGAGTTTCACTAAACAACGGTATGCTATTAAAATATTATTAAAACTAGCTGTTATGAATAATGTTAACTAAATTTTGAATTTTATAACATTATTATTCATCTTACATATTTCTAGAACATGGTATAAGAACAAAATAAATTTTTCGGGTAAAATAAGTATTTTTCAAAAAATGCAGTTTTGCCGCCTTTTGATGGCGCACCCACTTTAAATCTAGTTTTTGACATGTTTATAAGTTCAATTTGAAAAAATAAAATTCTTCTTTTGAATCAGGATATAAAAATTTACATTAGATAAAGTTTTGATATTTTTCCGATAACTTTCATATTTTAATGAATAGTAAAAACACGCTATATTTTAATTAAAAACAACTTTTTTCATCGTAATATATTATGTGGTTAAATTATAATATTTAATGGTTTTAAATTATAAATAGAATATATTTTTACCATTTAATATAATATATGTCATTATCATTGATTTTACCTTGAATTCGTAGGTTAAATCAATTCAATCTTTTGCAATGTTTTAAAGAAAAACCTGTTTTCTTTCGACAACGGGATTAATTTTAATTCAATTTCTGAATCTTTTGTATATTGAATTTGGAAAAATGGATTCCATATTTGGAATCAGTGGGTACAAATTATGTTAATAAGCTACTTTTTATTTTTGGGAATTGTGAATAGTAACTACGGTAAATTTTATTTACTATAGATAAAGGTAAATCGGGTAATTAAGGGTAAATATAAGATTATAAAATTACGCTAACACTTGGAAAAATCCTATTGGATGGCTAAAAGTAGACCCATATAACCTAAGGGTCGGATTAGATTCATTTTATGGACTTTTTTCCATGAAAATAATTTAATTATTATTAAAACCAAAGAATGTGACCACATGTCACTTTCTTAAATCTTATAAGTATAATAATTTTACTTTAGTGATAAACTTCATGAAACTTTGAACATGAATAGTCTCCAGAAATACAATACAATTATATACATCATAGGAATTTATTTAGAATTTTTAGGGATTAAATAATTATCATTTATTATGACACAAAGATGATGCAGTAATTGTCTTATTAATGAAATATTGACATAATTGATGTTATAAATGCCCAAATAAATGTAATTTGAGACTTTTTATGACTTAAATTGATTTTCTAGGTTAATATGACATGTTATTTCTGATATAAGTAACTTTTTTAGAACTTATCATTCTGTTATGAATTTCATAAAAATCATGTACCAAATAGTGTCAAAATTGACATAAATTAGTTTTTTAAAACAAATATTATATTATTAATTGTTATTTAATTCCTAAAAATATAAAGTTCGGCCAAATGACTTAGATAAGGATATATATATTAATAATAAACAACTTGGGGTTCTTTTGGCTTGTTATGGTAAGTTTATTAACCATATAGTGTAAGAAAACAAAAAGACACGGTAAAAGTTAAATTATTTAACTTAGAGTTAAATCTAATTGATAAGGTTAAAATAATAACCTAAACTTGTCTAAATCCTATTGGATGAGATTATTTCGACCCATCCCCACTTTATCTTCTAAATAAGACCCTTTGGAACCATTATAAACCGAATTTGACCTTAATATAAAATAATATTTTGAGATTTTCCTAAGGTGCCCCTCTCCTCCCTTATAAAAGGGCACCTCCTCCCTCTCCTCCTCACACAAATTTGAGCATTCAAGCTCGGAAAACCCCAGAACAAATCTCTTCTCCACTTCCCTAGTATCATCCTATAGGTCCTGGTCTTCTTCAAAGACCATCCTTAGTTCTTTAAGTGGAGGTTAAGTGAAGGCGCGTCAAAAAGAGGTAATATCCATTACCGATCTTTTTCAATTTCATTCTTCTTCAACTTCTTCTTCTTTAGTTGTTTCATGGTAAAGTAATAACATCAGTATTTATTATATACTGATATGTTATTATAAATATGAAACAACTCTAATTAACCTTCTATCCGTCCTACGGAAAAAGGAAATCACCGCGCGTGCGTACGTACGGAATATCGTCTCCACGCCATGGTGTAATCTATTTTCCGCCACCACCTTAATTGGATGGGTATAATGGTGTAATGAGTAACTATATATGATTATTATGAAGTGATATTGATACTTAAATATTATACATACACTTAAACACAATTCCATGACCATGGGAACGATATCATCGCTCGTGCGTACGTACGGACTACCGTCTCCACGACGCGATGAGATTCATTATCCATGTTAACCATTCCAGAATGATTATAAAGTATATATAATGAATAATAATGAAATATCTGACATGGTAAATCTAATGGATTTATGTATATATATATGTATGTCATCTACTTACTTCCATTCAAGACAATAAGGAAAGGAAAACAACGTTCATGCGTACGTACGGACTACCGTCTCCATGAACGGTGTGTTTCATTTCATTTATCTATCTATTATATATAAATATATACTGAATATATATGATATATAAATCATGTTTTATATTCTGGAAGTAAGTGAATCATGATATAAGTAATAATAATGTCAATAACAACAAGTCCAAACACCTACGATAAATGAAACGATTTTACCCAAAACGCTTCTTTAACATGGAATTTACAAAAGAACGGGTAATATAAAGTCATAAGTGAACCATATATGATATCATAACAATGAATATGATTCTTTAATAAGTTAATGACATTATTTAAATCATTATACAGGAGGTTCGGATACGTACAAAGCATATCGGACATAAGGTAAGGGAAAATATCACAATCTCATTTTATCCGAGATTGTTTATACTTTGGTATTTACTGGGGTGTATTTTATCATCCACATCCATGTTTCCTCAATATTTAATATTGTTTCCATCCACATACTGTTGTTTAAATCCAATTTTACCCTTCGTTGAGTTTTTAGTAAAAGATATGAAAGAAATCTTTTGTCGTTTTTCATACGAGGTACTTTTTGACTTTTCCGACAAAAGTACGAAGAATGTTTTTTTTAACTTATATGACATGAATGGATTTTTAAAACATTATTTCCAAGAAGCATCCTTTACAAGTTTTCAAGTTTATTTTTAACCAAACTTCTTTTAGTTTAAAGTTGTATGACATGTTAAGAAAGGAAAAATGTTTTTGAAGAAGAAAGGATATTTTCCTCAAGAATGGAGTTCAAGTGTTTTATCAAAATTATTTTCCATATAAGATAATAAAGGGTTCTATTTTTATCCCTATTATTACATTGATTTGATTATGTTGTGATGGAATTATTTTTATGAATTCCTTTATCTTATATGAATTGTTTTATGATGTCATGATGTTTAAGATTCCCATTTGTATTACATGGGTTATGCAATGATGTATGATTTATGATTTTGTGGCACACATAAGAATGGTATAATTATGAGATGGGTGGGACCTATATCTCCCTCCAATTCATTGGGTAAAGATTTTATATCTCATGAGATATACATGGCTAGAACGGTAGGTTATACCGGTTCAGTGAAACAGGACTGAAACGAGGAGTGAACTCGGTTCAGAAAGGGACTTTGTCCGCTAAGATAGTCTTGGCAATGAGTCTTGACTAATAAGAAATGATTATCTATGATTATGTGTGTATGCCACAAAGTTTCATGTTTTAAGTTATGATTATTGGGATTAGATTTCACTACTATGATTTATCCCATGTTATGAAATTATGCTCTCTTTTGCAGGTTAGGATTTCCAAAATGTTATATTCTTATGAATATGATGTGATTGATATTTCTTTTGTTTACCCTTACTGAGCATTTGAGCTCACCCTTTTATGTTTTCTTTTCCCCAGGATATAAAGAAAGGTTTTAGGTAAGAAAAAAAAGGGAAGATCTTTATGGTAGATGTTGAAGATCTTTCACCATGATTAGAAGATTACGTTCCGAGTTTCCAAAGACACTAAACTATTACGGTCCTTGTGTGTGTGTTTTTGTTATGTAATAAGTATTCCGCAAAAGTAATGTAATTTCCTTGTACGTCAAGATACGGGTCTCTACATATATCATCACAATCGAATTATTATTTCCTATGTTTTATACTTGTTAATAATATTTATTCTTATAATCATTCTTAGATGGTGAACATGGAAGATGAGTCTCATCGCGTCGTGGAGGCGATAAGTCGTACGTACGCACGAGCGACGGTATCATTTCCTTAATGGTAAAATGGTATGAAATTGTATGGAATATGAATTTTAAAAAAGAGATATCATTTTATATGTATTATTTACATCCATTATATTCATCTTTATACCCATAGAAATAATGTGTACATGAAAAACAATTTACACCACGGCGTAGAGACGGTAAGTCGTACGTATGCACGCATGGTGATATTGTTTTTTGTAGGATGGGTAAAAGGAGTAATATTATTTTCCCATAATATTAATAACATCTAATAATTTTTAAGGTACTGGAGTTATTATTTTATTATGGAAATAATAGAGAAATAGAAAGTAGAAGAAGAAAATAACATTGAAAGAGGTGATAAAACAATTACGTCTTTTTAGGTGTCTCCTTTTGATTTACACAAAAGGAATCCTTAGGATGGATTTATGCCAAAATTTAGGCCTATTGTATGAATTTAGGGAGGTTGGGAGGAGAAATGGTCAGGGTTTGGACGAACCAAAAGTCTTTAGAGGTGTGAATTAAAGAGAAGCAGAAGTTCCCTTTTATAAGAGAGGTGAGGGTCACTTTAGGAAAAGATGAAATATTAATTTATTATAAATTTATTATCTTTTTATAATAACTCCAAAGTAATTAATTTCTAGGATAAGATGAGTATGGGTATAAATTATCTCATCTAATGATTTTTAGACAAGTTTAGTTAATGAAATTAACCTTATCTTTTGGGATTAACCCTTAGTTAAACAGTTTAACACTTACTGTGTCTTCTTCTATTTTTATACAATCGGGTTAATTTAGTTACTATAAAATTCCAAGAGAACATAATGTGGATAATTAATGAAATTTTTAAAATTATTTAAGTCATTTTTCTAAATCTTATATTTTTTAGGATTCTTATATCATTTAATAAAATAGTATTTGTTTTAAAAACTCATTTATGTAAATTTTGACACTATTTAGAAATTGATTTTTGTTAAAGTCATAAAAATTTTATTCCTTTTAACCAAAGGAATTAACTCATAGATAATATGTTGATTTCTTACATAAAATTATTGTATGGAATCAAAATGTTCAAATTACATTTATTTTAATATTTATAAATTCATTTATTTTAATAATTCCTTAATAAGGTAATCAATGCATCATCATTGTATCGTAAATAAATATATTTATCTAATGTATAAAAATTATAAATAAAATACCATGATGTATGAAATATTTTTAGATTTATAATTACTATTTATAGTCCAAGATATCAGTCATATAACCCTATATTAAAATTATCTTAGTAAAATATACATGTTTATGTTATACGTGTCTTTACTTTAAATTAATTCCTATAACATGTCATTATCACACTCGTGGTCCCATGGGGTCATAAAACCATCCTAAGGATTCCCATGGTCAGACATATCTGATCCAATAGGATTGGTACATGTGTTAGGATAGTTTAATATTATTATAATATTATTTTTTACTCTTATTTACCTGATTTACCCTTTAACCATGGTAAATAAAAAATATTTCTGAAGTTACTATTTAGAATGTCAAAAAATAAAAGGTACATATTTCCAAAATTTTAACCATATGATTTTAAATATATAATCTATTTTTTTCAAATTCAAAACATATAATTGGAAAAAATTAATTTTAAATTAACTCATATTGTCAAAACAATAGAGCGAGTTTTTAAGAAGTAAAAAGTATCAAAATATTGACATTTGTTTATATCCAATTTAAATGTGAAATTACTTATAATGAACTAAATTATATTAAATGATAAAATTATAATCTAATTTTATTTTAAAACCACTCAAATTTATAATTTTACACTATAAATTATTTTGATTAGAAAATTTGTTTTCAATTAAAATTTAGTATTTTTCACTATTCATCAAAATATGAAGTGATAAAAAAAGTACCAAAAATTCATACAAACTAAATTTTTATGTCTATTTTATAAATAATAATTTCATTTCATTAAATTTAATATATAAAAGTGTCAAATATTGGATTTAAATAAGGGTTCTCCATTAAAATGTGGAAAAACTGCATTTTTTGAAAAATAATTCTTTTATTTGAAAAAATTGAATTTGTCCTTATATTATGTCCAAAAAACACATAATATGAGTGTTAAAATTATATGGGATGTATATAAAATTAAAAATTTGGTCAATACTATTCATAATTGCTTTATAAATGGCTAGTTTAATAGGTCGTGGTGCACTTGAACTCGGTGTTGCGTACATTACATGTTATTGAATTATTTAAAAGGGAAGATTAAGGTGTAATCTTGGAGTGTTACAAGTTCATAAATCCTTATAGGTTCAAATAAACTAAATATCTAGGAGTTAGTTACATGAGGTTTGATAAATAGACATGTGGTGTAGTAAAAAGTTCATGATTGCGATACACAGCAAAGAGACAAGATTAAGTCATTACAAAATAGGGGATGACATGCAGCACATGACGGGGGTATTAAAACAGATAAGTAGCAGGAATTAGGGTAATAGGAAGAAACTCATTCACTTTTTCACGTTGAACTAGAGAATATCCAAGGAGCAGATCATAGAGACTTCCTGGAGAACCTCTTGGTGGATCAAAAGCAAGAGCAGCGTAGTACCTTTGTTGTTCGTAGGGGAGTTCTATCTCTCCTTTTTTCATTATCAATTTATGTTACTATAATATAATGCTTTCAGTTTATGTAATAGAGATGATTTTAGGATATATTTAATAGTTTGTGGAATTTAAACTTGCTGGTCAATCCATTTCTTAACATCATATGTTTCTTTTAAGCAAAGAAGCAGATTCAACTAGTGAAGTTGAGTCTGACTCTTAGAATTTTAGTTGTTTTCACACCTCATGAACCTAAATTTAAGAAAAATTCAATGATATTTTGGCATTAAAGAGAAATTATTACTTTATTTTCAAATCTATATTTCATTTCTACTAGATTAAATCAGTGAGAGTTACTCCAGTGTTTTTTAAACTACTATCATAGTTAGGTGACTCTAGTAGTGGTGAACTATGGATTCACTTAGCTGAGAGACTAATATCTTGGTTAGGGAGATTATTTGATCATTCTTGGAGGTTGTGGATTCAATAATAAAAAAAATAAAGAAGATAATTTTTAAACAAAAAAAGTTAGATTCCTTGGGCTATCTATAGATTAGAAGTTCTCATTCCTTATTTCTGTGTCTTAGCCACTGCTAAACTATTACTCATAATAGTTAGTTTTAAATCTAGTTATCTATAGTTTAAAAAACCATTTCTATATAGATTATAAAAATACAAAAAAAATATAAAAAGTAAAAAAAAATATAAAAACCATTCTCACTACTGAGAATAGTGGGATTCTTAGAAAATAAAATTGGTTTCACTATCTTCCCTTTGGGTTCGACCCTACTTGCCACTATTCAGTAGTTTGTAGGAAACATAAATAATTAAACTTTTACCCAATTTAAATGAGTTTTGGGAATCAATAAACAACCCAAGATCTATGCTTATACCCCAAATCTTCATTGACTAGTTATTAATTTTTATAATTAATTTATCAATTTAATTCAAATAGTCTAACCTAAGAAATCTCACATTATATCATGGAGACACTAAAACAATAACAAATATTGTTAAAGTAGTTTATATAATACCCCAATTATTACTATGTGTAAAATCCATATGATTTTACACTCATACGATCATAAATTTAAAGAAAAATTGGTGAATCCTTAAATAAAAATCACCCATAAATTTACCTTCATCAAAATAGTGAGAAGCAGAGTGAATTATTTTTCTTTCAACATCCTCTAGACATAACACCATGAAATACCATCACTCAAGATGGATTTCACCATGATTTGGTGATATCTAATATCAATACATAACTAATATAGATATAACTTAGAGGGGAAACCATTAAGAATTAAGAAAAGTGTAAAAGAAAGATGGATTACTTTCCACTATCATGATGAAGAAGTCCCTATAAACCTTAGATAGATGGAGGAAGATAAGTGTAAAATAAAGGGGAATAGGAGTATCCTCCCCTAGTTTAGACTATCTATAAAATATGACCCCTTAGGGAATTATTTTATTAGTTTTTTAAAAAACCCCAAAAAAACCCCTCTTAAAAAATATCCTTAGAAAACATCAGTTTCCTAGGGAATTACATCAAGTGACTTGTCGACCACTAACCTATCAGACTAGATCCACTGATTGGTTGGTGGAACATCTAGTTTTTATACAACCCTATGAATGGTATCAGGCACACAATGGCTCACTGGTGAGTACTCGATGGTGTCTGATTCCATATAACAACAACATCACCTATCAAACACCAAATGATTTCATTGATTTACTCTAATTTCTATAAAACATCTAAAATTATCCTCTCATTAATCATTAAACACTGGATATTTCAACTGAATCCAAAAATTCAAAATATCTCCCACTCTAGTTCTGCTAGTGTTTTGATTCAGTCTAGTTCACTAACCGATAAAGTTATGGGTTATTACACCTTGATTTTATAAAATCATTCATTATATTCCCTCATTTATTAATCAAAATGTTGGTTATATATATAATGTTTTATATTATTTCTAAAATTATAATCATATGTATGATTCTCATGGGATACCATGAAGGAAAAAATATATCATCCTTATAGTCTATTTGTTTACATACTTTTATTACACCATTATATTAGTATTACTATTATGGAATATATTAATCCTTCATTTATAATGTTATATTACAAATAAATAAAATAATGAAAATTTCCATTACTTTATTCTGAAGTTCTATTCACAATAAAAATGAATTTTATTATGATAAACATATACTTTAGGAAAAGAAAATATATACTAATATTAAGTTTGTTACATTCTGACTTTAAGGAAATTTCACCCTAAAAATTGTAATTTCTCTCAACAATTAAAAAATAAGTGATTGTTGAAGAGACCACTCTATGTTTTAGTTGTATTTGTTGTCAATGGATCCTATTTGTTAATGGTTGTTAATGAAATAAAATTATTTCATTGATGCCAATATGTTGAAGAAGTCAGAAATAAGAGGTTGTTGGAATGTTTAGTTGAAGTTACCAATATTGGTAAAAAAAAGTTGATATAGCTTAGAGGAATGGATACATAGAAAAGTTTATCAATTATAATTAAATTCTCTTAGAAGACTTTGAGTTTACCCATGAATATTGATGAACTGATCCTAATGTTACAAACATGATTCTCTATTCATGTTTTTTGTCAATATTATGAAGTGAATGATGTTTCCTTAAAGAGTTTACATAAGAAGTTTTCAAATATGAATAGTGAGATCCAAATAAAAAAAGGCCATTAGACCAAGTGAGATCAGACATATTCAATCAGATTAATTTGATCGAATAAAGTTTAGAAAATGTAGATTTATGTATAGCACCATCAGATGGAGGTTTCTGAATTTTTCTACGAGAAGGAGTTCACAATGGAAAGACTTTTATAAATTACTAATAAATTCCATTGTATAAAAGTCTCAAAAATCATCTAACAAAGTAAATAAAATTGTCCAAGATTCAAAGTTCAATCATACAAAGTAATGTTTGGAAGACCAACCAAATGAACGTTCACACTCACATCGAACTAATATGAATTGACCAAGCTGATCAGAAAAAAGGACCAATGAAATGTTTAACTAGTTGTATTCATGAATATATCAGATATACAATGATTAGATGAACAATATCATAAAATTATAAGTGGATTGTTCTTCATTGATCAAATATCACAATTACTTATGGTTATAATTCAAGAAGAATATTAGAAGAAGAGAAAATTCTCTGAAGAGAGAGTTTAATCAGCTTAAATTTAAAATGGAAACCAATGATTGGATGAGTTATAAAGTGTTGATTAAATCTGAATGAAGAGATGTACAAATTACATCACACATAATTTCACAAATATCAACATGTGAATTAAATAAGTTACAACAAATTATTGAATAATTTGTAACCAAATGAAAAAGACCTCTATAAAAGAATCCTTTAAAGGTTACAATAATGTTATAACCCATCAACAGCATGAGTATAATGGAAAAATGAAGACATATAGATAGACAACTTGTATGAAAATATTATGTTACTCACTGAATTAAGTTATAAGTTATAAAGGGAACTATGGTATGAAATTTTTCATATGAACATGTTAATTCATCGAAGAGACACCATTGGTTAGAGATTTATACATGAAGTCATTGGATAGATATTTCTAAGAAACATTCATCTAGATGAAGTTTCCATGAATGCTGAGTGGATAGAGAATGATGATGTTTAAAAAATTCATCAAATGAAAGGATTGAGTAGATCATAGAGGGTTCACCAAATGGAGGAAAACTTATAAATATCTGAGAACCCATCAGATAGAGAAAGATTAGGTAGAGTCTGTCATATAAACAAATGTAAGATCATCATACACATAGTCTCATATAATCTTAATGGTTAAGTGGTTTTCAAATATAATTAAATATAAAAATATTTTAAGGATGTTAGTGGTCATAGGAAGAGTATTACAAAAGAATTCCAGGATATTCGTACAAAGTTGTAAAGGAACATCAGATGAAGTTTCACCAAATGGAAGACATGTTATGAATTTTTTATGATAGAATATTTGAAGAAATTTAGAAAAATTATAATGTAATTATCATAATTATGGTGATTTTATGATGAACATTCAATTTTTAAATACTAATAAAGGGATTTTTTTTATTCTTCCAAGCTTATGGAAATTTGATAAAGTTTGTTAATTTTTTAAATTTTCTAAAATAATTTGGAAACTCTCTAGTGAAATAAAAATACGAAGGAAGTTTGAAATTGATGTTTGAGTTGGGAAGGAAAACATATTTTTGTTCCTATTCTTACCCATGGAAGTGAACCTCTATAAAGGGTTTCAAATGTATATAGATTATGTGATGAAGTATTAAAATTATGTGTTATTCTGAAAATTGAATTCCCATAAGAAACTACTAACCACTAATCTAGAAATCCATTCTCATTTGGGTATATGTTTTGATAGTGAAAGTATCAGATGAAGTATAGGGTACCAGACAGATCATTAGAATCGGAAAGAGAAATCAGTGAACAACCCAAAGGAATAAATAAGGAATATAGGAAAAACAAGTATTTGATTGAGTAGAAAGAATCATACAAAGATGAAACACCAGATGATTAGATACTAGAAGATCAAGAAGCATAATAATCAGTCATATAGACACTAGATGGAATTTCATTATTAGATATTGATCAGTAAAAAATAAAGAAGAAGAATGGATGGATGAACAGTCACTAGATAAACTATCATCAGATGAACATTATCATATTGACATATTGGACAGAAATACTGAACATAGGATCAAATGATTTTTTTCTAAAGGAATCATAATCATATGGATGGAGTCAGATGGAGGAAAGAAGAGAAACATATTGAGCTATCATGAAGTGAAACATCACCGGGTAAAAACTATTAGGTGAAAGTAATTGTACGAGAAAGATCAGATAGAGTATCGTATGGACAGGCTCTAGGTAAAGTAGAATATGAGGAGGAGGAAGAGAAGAGGAAGTTTTCTTGCATGTTGTTGTTAAAGTAATAAGTGAATAAGAAGTGGAGAACAAAGTATCATTGTGAAATCCAATAGAATTCTCATTTGTTTGAAGACTTTCTTGGTGTTATAAGGTACCTTAATAAAGAAGGTGAATATTGTCTTCAGATACAGTATAAAGAACCAGTGAGGAGATGTAAGTTGGACAAGGTCATAACCATTCTATGGATTGAATATTGTTTTTATTCCCTACTAAAGTGTTGGGACTCACACTTAGGATAAGTATTGTTTTTTAGATAAACCACTATAATTTAGTATATGATTATAGTAGATAATATGTGTACTGGTCATCACCATATGCGGAAAGGACTAGAAACACTTATTGAGTAGTGAACCTTGTAAAAACATAGTTTTTCATCTTTATCTGATTTCACATACTTTCATATGATGAGGAAAATATAATAGGATAATTTATATCCAAACATGTAAAATAGGTAAAGCAATAAAATTCATAATTAATAAAAAAGTTCCCAACACTGATTCACCCCCCACCTCTTAGTGTTGAGTACAACCCAAAGTGGGCCTCTTGATTGGTATCATATCCAAGTTTTTACTCTACTGCATTCTCTATATTATAGTTATTCTATTTTGAATATTTTAGATTCATTCATGAGTTATAATTAAGTGTAGTTTTTCTGAATAATTGGTTATCTCTGAGTAGAGTTCTATTTCTACCAATACCATGATGAATAGTAAAATTAAAGAGAAAATAATGGTAGAAGGTAACCCTCTTGCCCAAATAAGAGGAAGAATCATTTTCTCTATGCCTTCGAAAAAATTAAGTTTTACCAGACTTAGAAAGTGAAGATCATGTGGTTTATTTATTTTCCAAGGAGATGATAAAATTTCTACCTCAAGAGAATCAATAATGTCAAGTGATCATGAGGTATATGAAAATTATTGTACAAACTATACCCAAGAAGAATATCCTAGAAGAATTGGTGATGATGATCAATCTACAAATTATCATGATATATCAATTTATATATTAAGGTATATTGTGCATTGTATTCCCATATAAATATTATCTCTTGTTTTTTGAGTCTTTCAAAGTATATAAGAAGAGATAACCCAGATGGAAGAAGAAGAAGAAGATAATATGGATAAGGATTTGCAAGGAAAATTTCTAGAATTTATAAATCTCTCTAGATAGTTTGGATCCATTAAATAAAGAAAGGTATAACATGAAATAAGTTCCTCAAAATGTGAAATTAAATTGATCAAGGGAGTGGAATAGAATGAAGGAGTGATTAATACTTTGGAATAAAATATCCATGCAGTTAAAGAAAATATGGAAAATATTATTGAGGTTAAGGATCTACAATTAGAAGTGAAATACAAGAAAATCAAGGAACTTTAATCTTTGTTAAAAAAACAAAGATATGATATATGAAGAGGAATTATAAATAATGAATAATTTTTGTGAAGAGAAGGTGTTTATGATTGAATATCATAAAAACATCCTCAATGTTAAATGTCTAGAATTAGAAGTGAAGTTGTCCAATCTTGATAAGAAACATTTGATACTTCACAAAAGAAAGTAATTTTGTTTAATGCTACACAATGCTCATTGGAGGATTATAAGGTTAAATGAACTCCAAAATGTGATAATATTATCATGAATTCATTCATTTATCTATATTAATCAGATGTGAAGTAAGAAGTATTATCTATACTTTATTGTAATAATGTTTCTAAATCTATTTTTATGAATAATATATGTTGAAAAATAAAATCTAAATAAGTTTGGTTGAAGAAACAAGATAATAAACCTACCACCATGATTATGGTGGGTAGGAAAAAGATATTGGAAGCTGGTTCCTCATAAAGATCCCAACAAATTATGAAGAATACCTAAAAACTTTATACATATAATATAAGAAGATAAAATTTTGTGGGTCAATGTTGGTTATACAATAGATTCAGTCATGGTTCATTTGATTATTGGTATAATAATTTAAATGAAAAAATCATAAAGGAATCCCATGAAAATGGGAAGAAATATAGAGGTAAAGAATAAACACCCACAATGTAAGAAAAATCTAAAAACTTTCAATAAATTTGGAAAGTTTGAAAATACTTGTGATGTTGGTAATTATGGTGGTCACAAGAATAGTACACGTTTATCTCGACATGAATCTAAAGATGTTAAGAAATGAATTTCATAGAAGTTAGTGAAGAAATAAAAAGCATCCTTGGGATGTAAGAAGAAAAATTGTGTAAACAAAAATTGTCCCAAGAATATTTTTAGAAGAAAATCATAGAAGACCTTGGATTCCAATTCCAAGAAGTTAATGAAATGTGTTACATCTAAAAAACAAATAAAAAGGATAGAACTTAGAAAAATCCATGTAAAAAACAAACATTCCACCAAATTACAAAATGATATATTAGTAACATGTCTAGAATATTTTGAGAGAATGAAGAAAATTGGAGAATCACAAGAAAAATATATTTAAAAAGTCAAAGAAAAGATTTCACATGATGAAGGAAAAGTACATGAGAGGTTATTAACATTAGATAAATCTTTTGTTAAATAAGTTATGTGTGAGAGATGTAACAAAGATGAAAATTGTGAAAAAAAATTAACCACTCTTCGAGAACAAGAAGCAGTCCTTAAAATAATTAATAATACATCACCCATGAAGGAATTCAAGAATAAAAGTTCTCCACACAGTGTAGAGTAGAATTTAAGAAGATACATACACCCTAAATCAGAATTTATGTTCATATGTGAAATACTAAAGAGTAAATGGAATGGAGAAACCTATTTGAGAAGACCATTACAACCTTATATTTTATATTAAGAAGCAATGAATATCCCCCTAATTCCCTTTACCCTTATTATTTATAGAAACTCTTTCAAAACAGGGAATTAATGTTGAAGTAAGTAATCTATAGGAGAACCTGATTTGGAATAATGGATACTAAATTTAGTTATCCAAGATAATAATTTTTTTATCCTGGAGTGTTTTATATGTTGGTTCACTAAAAATTCATAGGAATGAATTATCCTTGATAAAGATGTGGAAATTTTCTTAAAATCAACATAAGAAAAGATCCATTTTGGTGCTTTCTTAACATGAGTACCTAAAGAATATCTTTTAAAGAGATTTATCATTATGAATATTATAATGAAAATATTCTTGAGGGGGTTACATTTAGAGAAAATTTGAAGTTACTACCAAAAATTTTATATCATATAAATATGATTATTCTAGAATGTTCTTAAAGATCTTATCATTGGAAAGGTGTTATTTTCCTTTATCTATCATCCTTGTATACTCAAGATAAAAATATTTATAAAATGGGGAGTAATTGAATCGATCAATTACATAATAAAGGTGTAAATATAATATTGCTCCAAGGCCACTTTTTCTACATATTACACTTGAATGTTTTTTATCTTTTTTTAAGTGAGTGCAGGAGTTTCGGGTTGAAATTTCTTAAAAAAATTCCATATAACATTTAGTATCTCTAGCCTAGAATAAAAGTGGATAACCCTTGAAAAAAAGTTAAGATTTTTCAATCCATGAGGTATCATGATCAGTTGAGAATGGAAAACATTGTAGTATAAATAAAATCATCTTGTTTTCTACACCATGCTTGGCTCATGTAGACTTATAGTGAAATGATGGTTGAAACATTGCTTAAGATTGATATGACACCCTTTTCCCATAAAATTTTTATTTCTTGTTAATAAGTTGAAGATAAATTGATGTGAAATAATGTTTTAAAATTAATGGGGAATAGAAATTTTTTAAAAAAACAATGATGATGAAAACATATTTACATATTCATTTGAAAATAACTTTAAAGGTATTTCCAAAAAAATACAATGTGGTATATTGAAGATCCCACTTTGTGTTTCAGTTGTATTTTTGTCAATGGATCCTGGTTTTCAATGAAATACTAAGATTTTATTGATGTCAATATGTTGAAGAAGTTATAAAGAATTTTATTTTAGAAAGTTTGGCTAAAGTTCCCATGATTGATAAAAAAAGTTGACATAGATTGGATTAATGGAGAAAAAACAAAGTTTATCATGTCTTATTGAATGTTATTTGAAGACTGTGAGTTTACCCATGATGATTTATGATTTGATACTAATGTTACAAACATGCTTCTGTAATCATATTTGTGGTAAATATTATGATGTGCATGATTTTTCCTTAAGGAGTTACCTTAAGAAGTTTAAAAAGTTGAACGGATGGAGCCAAGTGGATAGAGGCTAGCATAATGAGGGAGTTTGGATGGAGTCGATCAGACGAAGACGATATGAAAAAGTTTGGTGGATGCAAATTTACATGTAGAACCATTAGATGGAGGATTCTAAACTATGCTACCAAACAGATTTCCCAATGGACATAACTTTATAAATACATCATAAATACCATCGAATAAACTCTCCAAAGTCAACTAATAAATTCCATTGGATGGACCAAGATGAAAAGTTCAATTGGACAAAGGAATTTTTGGAAGACCATCCAAAGGAGCATTCACACTAACATCATATTGATATGAATGGATTGAGTTGATCAGAAAAAAATGTGGAAAGAAATGTTTCACCAATTACATCTGTGCCTACATTGGACAAAAAATAATCATATGAACAATATCATAAAATGACAAGTGAAGTTTTCTTCATTGATCAAATATCATAATTCCTTTTGTATGTGATTCAAGAAAAAGTTTAGAATAAGAGAAAAGTTCCTGAAAAGATATTTCAATCATCTAAAATTAAAAAGGGAGATCAAATAGTGGCTGAGTTGTGAAGAGATGGTTGAAGCTGAGTGAAGAGTTATACAATTTACATTATATATAATTATACAAAGATCAAGATGTGAATTAAAGAAGTTAAAATGAATTGTTGACGAAGTTGTAACCATATGTAGAAGAACTATGTGATATGAGTATTTAATGGTTTTTATAATTTTGTAACCCATTAATGGATCGATTGTAATGGAAAAAAGGAACACTTCAAGAAAATAGCTTGTATGAAAATATTATGTTACTTACTAAATAAATTTTGAAGTTACAAAGGGTCATACAATATTAATTATGTCATATGAACTTGGTAGTTCATCAAAAGAACTCTATCGGATAGATTTTTTTGCATGAATTCATCGAACAAGTATTTCCAAGAAACATTCATTGAAATGTAATTTTCATGAAATTTAAGTGGATAGATATTTATGATGTTTATCAATAGTTTCATCAAACAGAAGGATTGAGTAGATCAATAAGGGTTCACTAGATGGAGGAAAACTTATAAATATTTTAGAACCCATTATATGGGGAAATATTGGATAGATTTCACTGCATGAACATTTGTAGGATCATCGAATAAAATTTATAAAATTAAGTTCATCAAATAGAGGTTTCCAAAGTTATGGAAATGAATGATGATTTATAAAGCATTTAAAAGGTCAAAGGAAGAGTATTTCAAAATAATTACATGATGTTCCTATGAAGTTTTAAAGGAACATCAAATGAATTTTGACCAAACGGAAGACGTGTTATGATGTTGTTCCAGAAAAAATGTTAGAAGAGCATTTCAAAGTTTGTAAAGTTATTATTATAATTATGATGGTGCTTAGCTAAACATTCAACATTTCAATAATCGTAAAGGGAGTTTGTGATTATTATAAGATTAAGGAAATTTGAGGAAATTTGTTAACATATTAAATGTTTCAAGATAATTGGGAAATGATCCAATAAATAAAAAACATATTTGAATTTCAACATTAACCCATGAAAGTAAACCTATATAAAGGGTTTCAAATGTATGAAGATTGTGTGATGAAGTAATAATATTTTGTGATGAAGATTAGATGGAGTGATCAATGTACCGCTCAAAGTAAAAAAGAAATAATATCATAAAAAGGTATATAACTAAGAATAAAGAATCATATAGTGTTGAAACATCATATGATAATATATCAAACAATCAAGAAGTAGAAGAAGCAGTCATCCAGACACCAGATGTAGTTTCCTTATCATCTAGTGGTCAGGTGAAAATAAAGAAGAATAAGGAACTAATAAACTATAACCATAAAAACTATCATTGGATGAACATTATTAGATGGAAATATTATACAGATAGACCGGATATAAGAACTACTGAACTATTTCTGTATAAATCAGTATCGAATGGATGGAGTCAAACAAAGGAAAGAATAGAAAACTGTTGAATTGTCATAGAGCAAAACATCATTGGATAAACACCATCGAATGAATGAAATTCGAAATTTAGAATCAGATAGGGGATCAAATGCATAGGTTCTAAACAAAGGATATTATGAAGAAGAATAGGAAGATAAGAAGAATGTTTTTTTACTTTTTTGAAAAAAACAAGTGAAGAAGAATAAGTAGAGAACAAAGAAGCACTATGACATCCAACATAAGTATCATCTGGTGAAAGAAATTATTGGTGTTACAAATTACCTTATATAAAAAGGTGAATACTATCTTTAGAGGCATTATAAAGAACTGGTGAGGAGCTACAAGTTGTACAAGGTCATCACCAGTCCAAAGATCCAAGATTATTTATACCCCCCCTCCAAAATTGTAGGGAATCACACTTAGGATAAGGATTTTTTTATTCAAACAACTGTAACTTGGTATATGATTATAGTAGAGAATATGTTTACTTTTCATCACCATACATGATAAGGACTAGCTATTCTTATTGAGTAGTGAACTTTATAAAAACATTTTGTTCCATCTTTACCTACTTTCACTTACATGATTATGATAAGGAAAATAGAATAGGATAATCAAGATCTGAACATGTAAAAAAGGTAAATGAATAAAAATTTAAAATTATGGAAAAATTTCCCAACACAGATACACCCCACCTCCCCCCGTATTAAGTATATCCTAAAGTGGGCCTCTCAACTATGTCATTAAAATAAGTATTACATAAATATAATTTATATTGAAAACTGAATCTTTGTTTCCTAGAAAATAGTAGGAAACATTCTATTCCCCTAAAAATAGATATATGGGTTGTTTCTCATTAATCTCAACTATTTAAGAAAATTATTTTTCTTTATAATATAACAAGACTCATACTTTTGAATGAGTTTATAGAGGAATACCTTAAAAATTAGCTGATGTTATCTACATAAGTCTCAATATATTTATCCTCCTTTTGTTTGAGTACATTGAATTTATTTAAACATTTAATACTAGGAGTATTAGAAAAATATTTCTTTGAATTACCCTCATTCCATAGGATTAATTTCATACTTTTTCTTTTTTTCAACTATATTTCACCACTGAAAATGATTAATATATGATGATTAAAGCATGAAAAATATTTCTTTTCTCTCATATTGGCCTCTTTTTCAACCATTAATGGATTGCAAGATCCATGAAATGATGGTTCTCATCATTATATAAAGAACTCAATAGTATGTAGCTTCTTCTGTAATATATTTGGAATTTTAACAAGATTCAAGTTAGTAGACATATTCATAGATATTTGGGTAAGATAAACTATGAGATTTTCCACCCCAACTCCCATCCTATTTGGTTTTTCATTTGGTAAATCATTTAATTTTCTATTTAATTAATCTTTCACTCAATTCCCCATGGTTTTAGACATCAATCGAATCCAAAGTTATTAGAGTGAGTAATGATAGTATCTAATAAAATCAAGGTAAACCGTAAAATGAATTTCAAAAATTAATATGAAGATATCAAAATATATGACACCTTTAGTGAAAAATATTAAACCATTAGTTCAACCATAATTTCTTCAAACTTTATCCTCTTATTCTTATTAATTTAATCCCCAAAAAATAACTAAACCCAAAGATATTTTCAAAATCTTCCTTACTAAATTCTAAACCAAAAAATTATCTAAACCAAGAACACATGTGCTCCCAAAATCCATTGACCTTATCACCAAATAACATTATTCATATTTACTCCAAATACTACATAACAAAAACCACTCTTTTACCCCCTATAAACATATATTTTATTCATAAGATATGTTCAATAAGTTTTCACTTAATTATTCAAATACCATCAACTATAACATGAATATTGATGTCATAATCATTCATATTTATCCATAATCCATGTAAAAACATTAGAAAACCTAGAATGATCATATGAATCTTAATAAGGGGTATACAATTGGAGTAACCTTGTTTATCCTAGAAATACATGAGAACATATAATGTTGAATATGGTCTATAAAAATAAACATTGAACCCATATAAGATAATAAACATATATTAAATCATGAATTTAATAGAATGGTAAAATTAACTCATATAAATGGGATTCATATAGGATCATAAAGTAAAATCATTCTCAAGCATAAAGATAATAGATTAATCATGAATGTGTCTTGCAACATCATATTCATATCACCTATAATCACTCATAATCACTCGTAATAGAATAACCTATTTGATTAATTTGAATAAATCCTCATGAAAATTATTGCCCTATACATTAGGGATCTATATCTTAGACCCTCCTATCATCATAAATATTTTATTAGAACCATGAAATTAATACAACACATATAATTTTTTATTTTTATCCATAAGAATAGTTGTAAATGTTAGCCTAAGAATGAAAATAAATGGAATATAATGGGTTAGAAAATTCCCCATTAAGAGGAAAATAAAAGAGTATAATATTTCTAACCTATGAAAAAAATTTGATTAATTTATATTTATATAAATATTTTTTGATGATTCAAACATAATACAATACTATAAAGGTATAAAAATCTATAAAAAGGAATATGAGTTGTCTAAAGGATATCATAGAAGAAAATAGACAATGAAGAGGAAGAATAAATTAATGAAATAATTATAGGATAAATATATCTATCTAATATCATAAGTCGTTAATAGAGAGTAAATTATATGAAAATCCATATTTAAAGGAATGTGGAACTTTTAAAGTACGAGATAAACAAATCTTCCCAATGAATATTGATAAATAAAAGAGTAATAAATGTATAAACCATGATGAAAGGAGTATTGATTAATTGATAATTTTATAAGGAATGTGGTAAGGATAAATTAATAGGGGAAAATAAAAATAAATATAAATTTAGAATTCTCAAAGGATAACAAAAAAAAAATCTATTTAATATAGGAAAAGGGAAAGGGAGAAAAGTCCCCTTATAAAGATCATAAATTGTTATATAATAATTACTCAAGTAAAATATTATAAGAGAGAATATAAATATCTTATAAATAAGGTGGAATGGAATGATAGATGTTTATATAAACATATAATTTGGTGTGAAAATGAGAGGAAACTCAAAGTCAAGATTGAGAAGGAATTCCCTTATATACTTTATACTATCTGAAATAAGTAACTATTAATGTGGGATTTTAATAAGGGATATAAATATACTTATAGGTAATTTGAAAATGAAATGAAATTTTTTCATATGATGATAAACACTCAATATAAAACAATATAGTCAATTAATATAAAAAAATATGTTATGGAACAAATCCCCTTAAAATGACATATTTTTTAAGGTAAGAATAACTTAAAAAATATTAAGAAAATGAAATGTAAATCCAAATAAAACAATAATAAATGAAATATAAAAAGATAAAAGGGTATAATATACACAATATTAGAATAATATTGTTAAATAAGAAAGATAAAACCTAATTGAAAGGAAATCGAGTCAAGAATCCCCATACCTTAAACCTCTGACATGTTGGACATGTTCTAAATCCCTGTATAATAAACTTAATATAATTAATTTCTAATTTAGGAACACTTATTACATATAGATTTTGTATTATGAATAAATTATATTCATTTCTTAAAAAATTAGTTAGAGATAGTTTATTTCTATCATTGGATGTTAGAAGTTCCCATAGTTCTATTTTAGTTCCAGTGTCGTTGTATTGATCATTGTTACTTTTTCATGAGCTCATCATCTCCACAATGCTCCAGGTACTAGATTAATAATATTATAATTATTTATAAAGTCACATTGTAATTCAATGGGAGTTATGGGTATGTTTCTCAAGGATAGATTTATATTTTACTTGTTTTAGTTAACTTTAACTATAATAAAGATCTTCTTTATAATAAGAACTAATGAAAAAAAGGTTATACCAATGGTTTGGAACCATTGGTATAGCCTATACCAATGATTTGAAGTGTCATTGGTTGTTTTTATATTAGGATATATGAAACGCACGGCCGATTGTCACCTATCGACCGGTCAAAGTTCCGGTGCTCTGCTAATGTGTATAGCAGCACTCGGGTTGAATCCTCGGCGATGGTACTTCGTAATAGTCAATTGTTTTTAGTTGATTGTATTTTGATTGGGGGGGTTTGTTTGCAGAGCGTAATTGAAATTTTTAATGAATGATCTTTAATTTAGCAAGTTGATAAAGATTGGGGTGAGTTCATCATTAGGTTAGTTAAGCTTGTGATATCCTTGAGCTTTGCTTTATATTGCATTTAAATTAACACCCATGTCACAAGATGATGTTGATTAGAATTCCTAAGTGTTAAGGATTTAATCCAAGCCTTAAATTAACTTAGGGTTCTAATCTTGATCAAATATTATTTATGGTAGTGTATTTATGGTTCCAATAATCCATGGAAACCACACGTTAAACAAATCAAGTCATTAATCCATGACATGCTAAGTCCAACATACACAATGTTAATTCAACGAATACTCATCGAGAAAAAGCTCTCAATAGCTTAACATACCTAAATTAAAACTCACCCCAATGAGATATTTACTCAGCCATTATGATTTTTATTAATCTGGTAATATATTTTTATGGTGATGAATTATAAAGAGAAGAAAAAGAAAGGGACAAGATAAGAGTAGTGTGCCGAACACACACACGAAATATTTTGAGAATCAAAAATGGAATTTCGATTGAATGAGGAAGCAAGATAAGGTACTGTAATTTAAAATTATTCAAACTATTTTAAGACCATGAATATTATACTACATAAGGTGGGGTAGAATAAGAGATATTGAAGAAGAAACTTTCATTAAAACAGAATTACAAAAGAAATGACTTACAAAATTACAAAAATGAAGAACACAAAAGTAAGTGAAAACAAAGAGAGGAGGAAAGGTCTATCAAGTGAAAACTTGAGTATGTAAGGTACTCCCAAGCCTTTGGCAGAGCTTTGGTCGTGCCAATATGATATCCTCTCTTCTGAAATGCCAACCCCTCCCAATGAGAGAAGGATAGAGTATTTATATCCCAAGGAGTGGACTGTTTGCATTCTCAATCTGTCCCTCCACTTGAATCGCCAATTTTGAAATTCAGACAGCAGAATATTCAAATATTTCCTTCTTAAAAGTTGTATAAAATAATTTTGGTCGACTACTCTCAAAATTTGGAGTCATTTGGACGTAAGGATAAAACGTTATGGCCGGTTGAATAAACAAACCTAAACTGTCCATTTCAATCCATTCTTTTTGATGTCCATAATGTGAAATGGTTTTTGAATATTAATATGCCTTCAAATCCGAAGGGTTTCTTCAAAAACGTCTTCCGCCTATATCTCCTCTTTCACACTGAAAAATCTCAGCTCTCTTGGATTCTTACATCAGGAGATATGTGATGCATACTATACTGATTTTAATTCTCATCCAGAATGGTGGGCTGGACTTCAAAGATTTATTTGGGCCCCTTTTACTTGGATTTGGGCCTTGAAATTTTTATCCAAGATTAAATGTAGTTCCCCCCGAATTATGGTGGAGATTTAATGTTTTTGGACTTCTGTATTGAGCCCAGTAAATCAATCTTCAAGGCTGGTCCAGTTTGTTCACAGATTCTTTGGTCTTGTTTGTGAGGATCATATGACCCTTCAAATGGCCGAATTGGATCATGGTTCCTTCTAATGAAATGTTTTATATTGAAAGTAGAATCCTAGAAAACAAGAACCACACAATTTGGATCAGTATAGTGATAGTTATAATTAAAACATTAAACTGACTCAATTTGACTACTTCTAAAAATGCTCAAATATTATACTTAATATTAAAACATTAATATTTCACACAAATTATGCACATTTCATATAAAATAAGTAAAGGGGGAATATAATAAGTCATGAAAATATTAATAACATCAAATCCCCCACACTTAGATTTGCGCGTGTCCTCATGTGCAACAAATATAAAAACATGACAAAATCATTTTCACTCACCAACAAATATTAAAATTTTGTTTTCTCCAATCAGGGGAGGTTTAGACTATTTCACTCATCCATATTGAATTCCATCACAAATTTGGTTCACAATAATGCATCAGAAACAATTCATTTTTTCATGTTCAAGGTTTGAATTAGAAAATGTAGGCACTCAAAACTTACTCCTCTCAAGATGATAAAAATGTATTTTAGGAGGTTCACTCATTCAGCACCAAAAGGTGAAAATCAAGAGTTTGTAAGAGCTCTCAGCTTCCATTCCCAAATCTAATGTGTACAAGAATCAAGAGGTCTTTTAAGGGGTTTTTATGTGGCTATGGGACGGTAGGTATATAATTTCCAAAGGAAAAGAGGGGTTAAAAACACCAACATGGAAAAATCAATGCACATTTTTTTTTGAAATTTGATTTGAAAGGAAATAGAAACACATATTTACAAGGGCATGAATGTGTGATGAATGAAAAGTGAGGGATATAGAAAATGGAATAGGGTGAGATGATGGAATATGTACAACCTTGAAGACTTCCAATAATGACACAATACAAGATGATTCAAGTGTTCTTTTTTTTCTCTTTTTGCTCTTTTTTTCGAAAGTTGTGCTTGAAACAAGTCTCACAGTCATCTCCCAACCCATGTTTGATCTTATCATGGAACTAATTTTAGTAGTTATAACACGATCAAAGGTTGATGATGAATGATTTTTGACCCACCCAAGACACAACCCATTCCCTTTTTTTCATTTTTTTTATAATTTTTTTTCATTTTTTTTGAACACTTTTCAATGACTTTTGTAAAAATGAAAATTACACATATACACCCCAAATCTCACAGAATTATAACCTCTCCCCACACTTGAATGGATGCTTTCCCTCAAGCATATGATGACACATTGGAAATCAATGAAAGTACGCCCAAAAATGAAGTCCATTCCCCCCACACTTAAATTTCAATAAATTGTACAATGAAAATCCATGAAGATGTTGGGTGGGACAAGGTATTAGGCTTGTAATGTGTCTATCAAAAGAAAGGTTTTCATAGGCTCAAAGGGGCTTTCAAAAGTAGGATCATTGTAAGGGTAACGAGAGGCTATTTGGCTATTTTGATTCTCATGTGGCTTAGAAAATGCCTCTATCATATTAATGCACACAAAAGATGGAAATTCAGCTCGAAGGTCCACAAACTCAAGACTCACAATCAGTGGTGAAGACACACAATGAAAAAGATGGCCATAGATGACCTTGGCATGAAGGCTAATGTTATTCCTCACGGTAGGGGAGAATCATTTTCCACCAAAAATTGTTCATTCAAAATCTTTGTTATTGACACAAAAATTTTTACCCAAGTTTGAGATAAAAATTCAATATATTTGAGTTGAAAATAAGCCTTTTGACTCCCCAAAATGGTTGGACAGAATTTAAATATTGGATGATTAGTAATTATGACACCCCTTTTTTTGGTAATTTTCATTTTTTTTAAATAATTTTTTTAATTTTTTTTATTTTTAATGACACATCCACACAAAAGAGAAAATAGAAAAAAGGTTGTGGAAGAATGTTGTAAAAAAAATGAGAGGGAGAGAGGAAGAAGAAGAAATAGAGAGAAGAAGAGAGGGAAGAGAGATTGAGGAGAGAGAGAGTTAAAGGGAAAGAGGTGCCCCCTGGTTTGGATTTGGTGGGTCGCCATTTCCATCTAGTGGTGGGTCGGCTAGAGAATTTGGAGATTCGGTGGAAGTCGAGGTGGTTCCAGGACAGTGGGAAGTTACCTGAAAAATAAAATTCATTATTCATCTAATGAAAATCTAAAAAGAAATTGAAATTTCATAAAAGTAAAAGAAAACATGGGTTGCCTCCCAAGAAGCGCTTCATTTATTTGTCTACAGCTGGACAATTGTAGTGGACTACCCATATTCTGACGGTGGCCATCGTATTTTCTCAACTCCAGTGTGCTTCCAGAAAAACTTTTTCTTTGGGAGGACTGATGATTCATTGGATAATTTCTTCCCATCCTTGTTGGTGTGCTTGCAGTTCAATGGGGGTGGAAAGAGAATATGACTATCCTCCCTTTGGTCTTCAATGTGAGGAATGATTTTATCCACAAAGTGATGATTTTCTATTCTTGGAAATTCAGGAAGATGTCTCAATTCTGATGGTTCATTTATGTAAGGTTCGGATAACACAAAAGTAGAGTATGAGATCCCAATTGTTTTTGACTCATTTATTTCATCACTTACCGATGTAGAGTAATGAGGATTAGTGGAGTCATAAGACTGAATAAAATTTTCAATATCCTTTACTTCAATGTTGTTCGCCAAATAATGGTCAATTTCAACCTCACCAGTGATCACTTTATTAATTAGGGTACAAATATCACAAACATCACTACCATCAGGACAATATAAACACATTGGTTCAAGGTTCACTTCACATATAACAGAATTTTCAGAATCATGGATAGGAAAGGATGAATGTGGGATAATCTGATCTAAATCAACAAATGAGCAATATAGTTCATTTTTCTAAATACCATCCATGTTGGAGCATTGGAGGTCAGAGGTGAGATGAGATTCCAAAGAGTTTTCAAGATCCTTTAGATCAATGGAGTTTGCATTTGTAATGTCAACATAAATTTCACCATTAATCACTTGGTTAATGAGGATACAATATTCACAAACTCCTCTATTAGTAGAACAGGAAGAACATGATGGATTAGGATTCAACACACTCTCAGAGGGAGTTTCAGAAACATGGATTGAGAATACAGAGTTATCCTCAGATGGGTATCGCATGGCTTGGAAAATGTTGAACTTGACCATTTGGTCACTGAATTCCATGGATAAGATGCCAGCATGGATATCAATTTTGGTTTTAGATGTCATAAGGAATGGTCTTCCTAGAATTAGGGGATATCGAGAAGAGTTCATCTCACCTTCCATGTCAAGGACATAGAAATCAGCTGGGAAGATAAGATCATTGACCCGAACAAGAACATCCTCAATTATCCCCTCCGGACTGGCAGTGCTTCGATTGGCTAATTGAATGACAACACCCATTGGGTGCAAGGGACCTAGACCAAGGTTGGAGAAAATGGATTTGGGCATGACATTTATTGAGGCTCCAAGGTCTATGAGTGCATCATCAAAGTTGGAACTCCCTATTTGACATGGAACCGTGAAGGTCCCTGGATCTTTGCACTTCATGGGAATGGACTGTTGGGTTGAAACATTTTCAATGTTCCTAAGTTGCCTCTTATGGGTGCACAATTCCTTAAGAAACTTGGCATACTTAGGGATTTGTTTGATGGCATCTAAGAGGGGGATGTTCACTTCAACACATCTAAACATGTCAAGCATTTCAGGATCAGGTTCAAAGGACTTCTTAGGCTTGGAGATGGCTTGAGGAAAAGGAATTGGGTTCCTTAGAGGAATGGAAGGAGGTGAAGGAGTGGATTCAAGTTCCTTTTCCAGCTTTTTGTTATTTTCATTTTCTAGATCAACATCGAAAGGGGAGGTATAGCAATCAGCATGGGTCATAGCAATTTGCTTTCCCGATCTAAGTGCAATCGCACTTACATTACCCTTAGGGTTGGGTAATGGTTGAGCTGGGAGTTGGGATGAATTGGATGGTTGTTGCTGGCTAAGGTGGGATGCAAGTTGACCTATTTGGGTTTCAATTTTCTTGAGGCTAGAACGGGTGAAGGAAGCAAGATCCTCTATAGCACTTTCCCATGGTTGTTTAGAAGAAGAGGCTTGTCCCAAATTGGGTTGGCCTTGATTTTGGTTCTTGGGAAAGAGATTGTATTGGGTGGGGAATTGGGAAGGCTCGTTAGGATAGTGGAATCCAGGAGGATTGTTCCTTTGGGGTTGAGGAACAAAAGGATAAGGTTGATGGATGTTACCACCACTTTGACCATATTGGATCTGGTTTGGATTTTGATGAGGGAACTGAGGAGGATGAGAAATGGGATTACCATACCTCAGAGGTGGGTTAAAGGTAGAAGAGAAGGGCTTAGAGTGGGGTTGGTTGAAGTTTCTAACAAACTGACCTGATTGTTGAGGGTTGAAGTTTCGCTGAGAAAAAGCCGCATTGAGCTCCATTGGACTAGATGAAGTTGTGGACATGTGTCAGTCGGATGAGATGGAGAGTTGCAGATTCCACAATTCTTGATAGGTCCAGGGAATAGTGACTGTGGAGAAGATGAGGTTGGGGCTTTGGTAGCCACCGCTAGTTGACGCACAAGACCTGTAAGTTCACTCATCCACTCAGTCATCATGTTGGGCTCTATGGATTGATTCTCTTGGGCTTGTTTCACCTGAGCATGTGCTTGAGTATGGAATTGTTACGTGTTTGCAGCCATGTTGCTTATGAGTTCTCGTGTAGCTGCAGGAGTTTTGTCAACAAGAGCACTGCCACTTGCGGCATCAATGAGAGTTCTCTCCATAGCCAATAACCCCTCATATAAGTATTGGATCAGGAGTTGGTCAGGGATTTGATGGTGTGGGAAGGTTTCCACAAGCTTTTTGAACCTCTCCCAATACTCATGGAGTGATTAATTAGGGAATTGACGGATGCCGCTTATTTCCTTTCGGATAGAAGCTGTTCGGGAAGCGGGAAAGAACTTCTCAAGGAAAAGTCTCTTCATGTCAACCCATGAGTTTGTGGAACCAGGTGGGAGGTAGTAGAGCCAAGACTTGGCAGAATCTTCTAGGGAAAAGGGGAAATCTCTAAGATTTATTTGTTCTTCAGAAACCCCTTGAGGCTTCATGGTAGAGCATACTACTTGGAACTCTTTAAGGTGAAGATGTGGATCCTCACCGGCTAGCCCGTGAAAATGAGTGAGAAGATGAATCAAACCCAATTTGAGTTCTAAGTCAGCTTCAATGTTTGGATATTGAATACCAAGAGGTTGGTAATTCATATCATGGGCATAAAGTTCTTTCAATGTTTGTTCCCTAGGATTGGCCATATCTAATTCAATTGGTAGGGCAATGATTGGTTCTTGGGTGATTTGGTTATCCCTAATGGTCCTCCTAAGTCGACGAAGAGTTCTATCAATTTCAGGGTCAAACAAATCTGAGGGATTGTTTGGGAGGCTGCGGGGAATTCAGAGAGATTTAGAAAGGATGAGGAAGATGGTTTTTCCTTTGTATTTTTTCAGTTTATGATTTTTAAGAGGAAGACGGGTTTTTCTTTGTGTTTTTTTTCAATTTTTTTCAAAAATTTTGATTATTTTTTTGGTTTTTTTTACAATAACCAGAAACTAATGACTACTTAAAGCACCATCCCCGGCAACGGCGCCATTTGAAATGCACGGCCGACTGTCGCCTATCAACCGGTCAAAGTTCCGGTGCTCTTCTAATGTGTATAGCAGCACTCGGGTCGAATCCTCGGCGATGGTACTTCGTAATAGTCAATTGTTTTTAGTTGATTGTATTTTGATTGGGGGGGTTTGTTTGCAGAGAGTAATTGAAATGTTTAATGAATGATGTTTAATTTATAAATTTGATAAATATTGGGGTGAGTTCATCATTAGGTTAGTTAAGCTTGTGATATCCTTGAGCTTTGCTTTATATTACATTTAAATTAACACCCATGTCACAAGATGATGTTGATTAGAATTCCTAAGTGTTAAGGCTTTAATCCAAGCCTTAAATTAACTTAGGGTTCTAATCTTGATCAAATATTGTTTATGGTAGTGTATTTATGGTTCCAATAATCCATGGAAACCACATGTTAAACAAATCAAGTCATTAATCCATGACATGCTAAGTCCAACATACACAATGTTAATTCAACGAATACTCATCGAGCAAAAGCTCTCAATCGCTTAACATACCTAAATTAAAACTCACCCAAATGAGATATTTAATCATCCATTATGATGTTTATTAATCTGGTAATATATTTTTATGGTGATGAATTATAAAGAGAAGAAAAAGAAAGGGACAAGATAAGAGTAGTGTGCCGAACACACACACGAAATATTTTGAGAATCAAAAATGGAATTTCGATTGAATGAGGAAGCAAGATAAGGTACTGTAATTTAAAATGATTCAAACTATTTTAAGACCATGAATATTATACTACAGTAGGTGGAGGAGAATAAGAGATATTGAAGAAGAAACTTTTATTAAAACAGAATTACAAAAGAAATGACTTACAAAATTACAAAAATGAAGAACACAAAAGTAAGTGAAAACAAAGAGATGAGGAAAGGTCTCTCAAGTGAAAACTTGAGTATGGAAGGTCCTCCCAAGCCTTTTTCAGAGCTTTGGTCGTGCCAATATGATATCCTCTCTTCTGAAATGCCAACCCCTCTCAAGGAGAGAAGGAGAGAGTATTTATAGCCCAAGGAGTGGACTGTTTGCATTCCCAATCTTTCCCTCCACTTGCATCGCAAATTTGGAAATTCAGACAGCCGAATCTTAAAATATTTCCTTCTTAAAAGTTGTAGACAATAATGTTGGCCTACTACTCTCAAAATTTGGAGTCATTTGGAAGTAAGGATAAAACGTTATGGTCGGTTGAATAAACAAACTTAAACTGTCCATTTCAATCCAGACTTTTTGAAGTCCATAATGTGAAAGGGTTTTTGAATATTAATATGCCTTCAAATCCGAATGGTTTCTTCAACAAAGTCGGCCACCTATATCTCCTATTTCACACTGAAAAATCTCAGCTCGCTTGGATTCTTACATCAGGAGATATGTCATGCATACTATACTAATTTTAATTCTCGTCCAGAATGGTTGGCTGGACTTCAAAGATTTATTTGGGCCCCTTGTACTTGGATTTGGGCCTTGAAATTTTTATCCAAGATGAAATGTAGTGTCCCCCGAATTATGGTGGAGAGTTAATGTTTTTTGACTTCTGTATTGAGCCCAGTAAATCAATCTTCAAGGCTGGTCCAGTTTGTTCACAGATTCTTTGGTCTTGTTTGTGAGGACCATATGACCCTTCAAATGGAAGAATTGGATCATGGTTCCTTCTAATGAAATGTGGTATATTGAAAGGAGAATCCTAGAAAACAAGAACCACACAATTTGGATCAGTATAGTGATTGTTATAATTAAAACATTAAACTGACTCAATTTGACTACTTCTAAAAATGCTCAAATATTATACTTAATATTAAAACATTAATATTTCACACAAATTATGCACATTTCATATAAAATAATTAAAGGGGGAATATAATAAGTCATGAAAATATTAATAACATCAAATCCCACACACTTGGATTTGCACGTGTCCTCATGTGCAACAAATATAAAAACATGACAAAATCATTTTCACTCACCAACAAATATTAAAATTTTGTTTTCTCCAATCAGAGGAGGTTTAGACTATTTCACTCATCCATATTGAATTCCATCACAAATTTGGTTCACAATAATGCATCAGAAACAATTCATTTTTTCATGTTCAAGGTTTGAATTATAAAATGTAGGCACTCAAAACTTACTCCTCTCAAGATGATAAAAATGTATTTTAGGAGGTTCACTCATTCACCAACAAAAGGTGAAAATCAAGAGTTTGTAAGAACTCTCAGCTTCCATTCCCAAATCTAATGTGTACAAGAATCAAGAGTTCTTTTAAGGGGTTTTTTTTTGGCTATGGGACGGTAGGTATATAATGTCCAAAGGAAAAGAGGGGTTAAAAACACCAACATGGAAAAATCAATGCACATTTTTTTTTGAAATTTGATTTGAAAGGAAATAGAAACACATATTTACAAGGGCATGAATGTGTGATGAATGAAAAGTGAGGGAGATAGAAAATGGAATAGGGTGAGATGATGGAATATGTACAACATGGAAGACTTTCAATAATGACATAATACAAGATGATTCAAGTGTTCTTTTTTTCTCTTTTTGCTCTTTTTTTCGAAAGTTGTGCTTGAAACAAGTCTCACAGTCATCTCCCAACCCATGTTTGATCTTATCATGGAACTAATTTTAGTAGTTATAACACGATCAAAGGTTGATGATGAATGATTTTTGACCCACCCAAGACACAACCCATTCCCTTTTTTTCATTTTTTTTTATAATTTTTTTTCATTTTTTTTGAACACTTTTCAATGACTTTTGTACAAATGAAAATTACACATATACACCCCAAATCTCACAGAATTATAACCTCTCCCCACACTTGAATGGATGCTTGCCCTCAAGCATATGATGACACATTAGAAATCAATGAAAGTACGCCCAAAAATGAAGTCCATTCCCCCCACACTTAAATTTCAATAAATTGTACAATGAAAATCCATGAAGATGTTGGGTGGGACAAGGTATTAGGCTTGTAATGTGGCTATCAAAAGAAAGGTTTTCATAGGATCAAAGGGGATTTCAAAAGTAGGATCATTGTAAGGGTAATGAGAGGCTATTTGGCTATTCTGATTCTCATGTGGCTTAGAAAATGCCTCTATCATATTAATGCACACAAAAGATGGAAATTCAGCTCGAAGGTCCACAAACTCAAGACTCACAATCAGTGGTGAAGACACACAATGAAAAATATGTCCATAGATGACCTTGGCATGAAGGCTAATTTTATTCCTCACGGTAGGGGAGAATCATTTTCCACCAAAAATTGTTCATTCAAAATGTTTGTTATTGACACAAAATTTTTTACCCAAGTTTGAGATAAAAATTCAATATATTTGAGTTGAAAATAAGCCTTTTGACTCCCCAAAATGGTTGGACAGAATTTCAATATTGGATGATTAGTAATTATGACACCCCTTTTTTGGTAATTTTCATTTTTTTTAATTAATTTTTTTAATTTTTTTTATTTTTAATGACACATCCACACAAAAGAGAAAATAGAAAAAAGGTTGTGGAAAAATGTTGTAAAAAAAATGAGAGGGAGAGAGGAAGAAGAAGAAGAAATAGAGAGAAGAAGAGAGGTAAGAGATATTGAGGAGAGAGAGAGTTAAAGGGAAAGAGGTGCCCCCTGGTTTGGATTTGGTGGGTCGCCATTTCCATCTAGTGGTGGGTCGGCTAGAGAATTTGGGGATTCGGTGGAAGTCGAGGTGGTTCCAGGATAGTGGGAAGTTACCTGAAAAATAAAATTCATTATTCATCTAATGAAAATCTAAAAAGAAATTGAAATTTCATAAAAGTAAAAGAAAACATGGGTTGCCTCCCAAGAAGCGCTGCATTTATTTGTCTACAGCTGGACAATTGCAGTGGACTACCCATAGTCTGACGGTGGCCATCGTATTTTCTCAACTCCAGTGTGCTTCCAGAAAAACTTTTTCTTTGGGAGGCCTGATGATTCATTGGATAATTTCTTCCCATCCTTGTTGGTGTGCTTTCAATTCAATGGGGGTGGAAAGAGAATATGACTATCCTCCCTTTGGTCTTCAATGTGAGGAATGATTTTATCCACAAAGTGATGATTTTCTATTCTTGGAAATTCAGGAAGATGTCTCAATTCTGATGGTTCATTTATGTAAGGTTCGGATAACACAAAAGTAGAGTATGATATCCCAATTGTTTTTTACTCATTTATTTCATCACTTACCGATGTAGAGTAATGAGGATTAGTGGAGTCATAAGACTGAATAAAATTTTCAATATCCTTTACTTCAATGTTGTTCGCCAAAGAATGGTCAATTTCAACCTCACCAGTGATCACTTTATTAATTAGGGTACAAATATCACAAACATCACTACCATCCAGAAAATATAAACACATTGGTTCAAGGTTCACTTCACATATAACAGAATTTTCAGAATCATGGATAGGAAAGGATGAATGTGGGATAATCTGATTTAAATCAAAAAAATGAGCATTCTAGTTCATTTTTCTCAATACCATCCATGTTGGAGCATTGGAGGTCAGAGGTGAGATGAGATTCCAAAGAGTTTTCAAGATCCTTTAGATCAATGGAGTTTGCATTTGTAATGTCAACATCAATTTCACCATTAATCACTTGGTTAATGAGGATACAATATTCACAAACTCCTCTATTAGTAGAACATGAAGAACATGATGGATTAGGATTGAACACACACTCAGAGGGAGTTTCAGAAACATGGATTGAGAATACAGAGTGATCCTCAGATGGGTATCGCATGGCTTGGAAAATGTTGAACTTGACCAGTTGGTCACTGAATTCCATGGATAAGATGCCAGCATGGACATCAATTTTGGTTTTAGATGTCATAAGGAATGGTCTTCCTAGAATTAGGGGAGATCGAGAAGAGTTCGTCTCACCTTCCATGTCAAGGACATAGAAATCAGCTGGGAAGATAAGATCATTGACCCGAACAAGAACATCCTCAATTATCCCCTCAGGACTGGTAGTGCTTCGATTGGCTAATTGAATGACAACACCCGTTGGGTGCAAGGGACCTAGACCAAGGTTGGAGAAAATGGACTTGGTCATGACATTTATTGAGGCTCCAAGGTCTATGAGTGCATCATCAAAGTTGGAACTCCCTATTTGACATGGAACTGTGAAGGTCCCTGGATCTTTGCACTTCATGGGAATGGACTGTTGGGTTGAAACATTTTCAATGTTCCTAAGTTGCCTCTTATGGGTGCACAATTCCTTAAGAAACTTGGCATACTTAGGGATTTTTTTGATGGCATCTAAGAGGGGGATGTTCACTTCAACGCGTCTAAACATGTCAAGCATTTCAGGATCAGGTTCAAAGGACTTCTTAGGATTGGAGATGGCTTGAGGAAAAGGAATTGGGTTCCTTAGAGGAATGGAAGGAGGTGAAGGAGTGGATTCAAGTTCCTTTTCCAGCTTTTTGTTATTTTCATTTTCTAGATCAACATCGAAAGGGGAGGTAGAGAAATCAGCATGGGGCATAGCAATTTGCTTTCCCGATCTAAGTGCAATCGCACTTACATTACCCTTAGGGTTGGGTAATGGTTGAGCTGGGAGTTGGGATGAATTGGATGGTTGTTGCTGGCTAAGGTGGGATGCAAGTTGACCTATTTGGGTTTCAATGTTCTTGAGGCTAGAACGGGTGAAGGAAGCAAGATCCTCTATAGCACTTTCCCATGGTTGTTTAGAAGAAGAGGCTTGTCCCAAATTGGGTTGGCCTTGATTTTGGTTCTTGGGAAAGCGATTGTATTGGTTGGGGAATTGGGAAGGCTCGTTAGGATAGTGGAATCCAGGAGGATTGTTCCTTTGGGGTTGAGGAACAAAAGGATAAGGTTGATGGATGTTACCACCACTTTGACCATATTGGATCTGGTTTGGATTTTGATGAGGGAACTGAGGAGGATGAGAAATGGGATTACCATACCTCAGAGGTGGGTTAAAGGTAGAAGAGAAGGGCTCAGAGTGGGGTTGGTTGAAGGTTCTAAAAAACTGACCTGATTGTTGAGGGTTGAAGTTTCGCTGAGCAAATGCCGCATTGAGCTCCATTGGACTAGATGAATCAGATGGATCATCTTGAAGTTGTGGACATGTGTCAGTCGGATGAGATGGAGAGTTGCATATTCCACAATTCTTGATAGGTCCATGGAATAGTGACTGTGGAGGAGATGAGGTTGGGGCTTTGGTAGCCACCGCTAGTTGACGCACAAGACCTGTAAGTTCACTCATCCACTCAGTCATCTTGTTGGGCTCTATGGATTTATTCTCTTGGGATTGTTTCACCTGAGCATGTGCTTGAGTATGGAATTGTTGCGTGTTTACAGCCATGTTGCTTATGAGTTCTCGTGCAGCTGCAGGAGTGTTGTCAACAAGAGCACCGCCACTTGCGGCATCAATGAGAGTTCTCTCCATAGCCAATAACCGCTCATAGAAGTATTGGATCAGGAGTTGGTCAGGGATTTGATGGTGTGGGCAGGTTTCCACAAGCTTTTTGAACCTCTCCCAATACTCATGGAGTGATTCATTAGGGAATTGATGGATGCCTCTTATTTCCTTTCGGATAGAAGCTGTTTGGGAAGCGGGAAAGAACTTCTCAAGGAAAAGTCTCTTCATGTCAACCCATGAGTTTATGGAACCAGGTGGGAGGTAGTAGAGCCAAGACTTGGCAGAATCTACTAGGGAAAAGGGGAAATCTCTAAGATTGATTTGTTCTTCAGAAACCCCTTGAGGCTTCATGGTAGAGCATACTACTTGGAACTCTTTAAGGTGAAGATGTGGATCCTCACCGGCTAGCCCGTGAAAATGAGGGAGAAGATGAATCAAACCCGATTTGAGTTCTAAGTCATCTTCAATGTTTGGATATTGAATACCAAGAGGTTGGTAATTCATATCATGGGCAGCAAGTTCTTTCAATGTTTGTTCCCTAGGATTGGCCATATCTAATTCAATTGGTAGGGCAATGATTGGTTCTTGGGTGATTTGGTTATCCCTAATTGTCCTCCTAAGTCGACGAAGAGTTCTATCAATTTCAGGGTCAAACAAATCCGAGGGATTGTTTGGGAGGCTGCGGGGAATTCAGAGAGATTTAGAAAGGATGAGGAAGACGGGTTTTCCTTTGTATTTTTTCAGTTTATGATTTTTAAGAGGAAGGCGGGTTTTTCTTTGTGTTTTTTTCAATTTTTTTCAAAAATTTTTATTTTTTTTTGTTTTTTTTACAATAACCAGAAACTAATGACTACTTAAAGAACCATCCCCGGAAACGGCACCATTTGAAATGAACGGACGAATGTCTCCTATCGACCGGTCAAAGTTCCGGTGCTCTGCTAATGTGTATAGCAGCACTCGGGTCGAATCCTCGGCGATGGTACTTCGTAATAGTCAATTGTTTTTAGTTGATTGTATTTTGATTGGGGGGGTTTGTTTGCAGAGCGTAATTGAAATGTTTAATGAATGATGTTTAATTTAGCAAGTTGATAAATATTGGGGTGAGTTCATCATTAGGTTAGTTAAGCTTGTGATATCCTTGAGCTTTGCTTTATATTACATTTAAATTAACATCCATGTCACAAGATGATGTTGATTAGAATTCCTAAGTGTTAGGGCTTTAATCAAAGCCTTAAATTAACTTAGGGTTCTAATCTTGATCAAATATTGTTTATGTTAGTGTATTTATGGTTCCAATAATCCATGGAAATCACACGTTAAACAAATCAAGTCATTAATCCATGACATGCTAAGTCCAACATACACAATGTTAATTCAACGAATACTCATCGAGAAAAAGCTCTCAATCGCTTAACATACCTAAATTAAAACTCACCCCAATGAGATATTTACTCATCCATTATGATTTTTTTTAATCTGGTAATATATTTTTATGGTGATGAATTATAAAGAGAAGAAAAAGAAAGGGACAAGATAAGAGTAGTGTGCCGAACACACACACGAAATATTTTGAGAATCAAAAATGGAATTTCGATTGAATGAGGAAGCAATATAAGGTACTGTAATTTAAAATAATTCAAACTATTTTAAGACCATGAATATTATACTACAGAAGGTGGAGGAGAATAAGAGATATTGAAGAAGAAACTTTCATTAAAACAGAATTACAAAAGAAATGACTTACAAAATTACAAAAATGAAGAACACAAAAGTAAGTGAAAACAAAGAGAGGAGGAAAGGTCTCTCAAGTAAAAACTTGAGTATGGAAGGTCCTCCCAAGCCTTTGTCAGAGCTTTGGTCGTGCCAATATGATATCCTCTCTTCTGAAATTCCAACCCCTCTCAAGGAGAGAAGGAGAGAGTATTTATAGCCCAAGGAGTGGACTGTTTGCATTCTCAATCTTTCCCTCCACTTGCATCGCCAATTTGGCAATTCCGAAAGCCGAATATTCAAATATTTCCTTCTTCAAAGTTGTAGAAAATAATGTTGGACGACTACTCTCAAAAGTTTGAGTCATTTGGACATAAGAATAAAAAGTTATGGTCGGTGGAATAAACAAACTTAAACTGTCCATTTCAATCCAGTCTTTTTGAAGTCCATAATGTGAAAGGGTTTTTGAATATTAAGATGTCTTCAAATCCGAATGGTTTCTTCAACAAAGTCGGCCAACTATATCTCCTCTTTCACACTGAAAAATCTCAGCTCGCTTGGATTCTTAAATCAGGAGATATGTCATGCATACTATACTGATTTTAATTCTCGTCCAGAATGGTTGGCTGGACTTCAAAGATTTATTTGGGCCCCTTGTACTTGGATTTGGGCCTTCAAATTTTTATCCAAGATGAAATGTAGTGTCCCCCGAATTATGGTGGAGAGTTAATGTTTTTTGACTTCTTTATTGATCCCAGTAAATCAATCTTCAAGGCTGGTCCAGTTTGTTCACAGATTCTTTGGTCTTGTTTGTGAGGACCATATGACCCTTCAAATGGAAGAATTGGATCATGGTTACTTCTAATGAAATGTGGTATATTGAAAGGAGAATCCTAAAAAACAAGAACCACACAATTTGGATCAGTATAGTGATTTTTATAATTAAAACATTAAACTGACTCAATTTGACTACTTCTAAAAATGCTCAAATATTATACTTAATATTAAAACATTAATATTTCACACAAATTATGCACATTTCATATAAAATAAGTAAAGGGGGAATATAATAAGTCATGAAAATATTAATAACATCAATATACCAACACCAATGGTTTTGGGAAAACTGTTAGTATAGGTGGTCTAGACCAATGATTCCTAAACCATTGGTATATATCATGAATATAAAATACATATACCAGCGGTTTGTGAAAACCATCGTTATGGGTAATGTACAAAAATTGTGAGTTTTGATTCTAGCACCTCACACCTATACTTCAACTGTAACATCCCATTACCGATCTGAGAGGTACGACCTTAACCTTGTCATGGTTTTTCATTATTGTTGTCTAGGTAGGGTTGAGAATGGATGGAGAGGATACCTATAATGGTGAAGTAAGATATTTTTTTGAATTTATACTTTAACCGGCCTTTTCTATAGGTTGTCGAATGGTTACATTCCATTTAACTAGGTTACACAATGTGTAATGGTTTCTGGAGGCAAGTCGTGAAAGGCTTCACGCTGTAAAGGGTACTCATCATGAATAGAATTTACACATCATGAATGTTTTACACGTAAATTTTTAACTCATAGTGTCAGTTTTTAATTCTAGGTGATGTGTTTTTCAGTGGTAATGAACTTTAAAGGTTTGACGACAAGTATTGGTATTACAGGTTGTGTAATACCCCGATTGCAGTTTTTAAATAGGCAGTATGGCTGGTCTGTTCTTTTTGGATCCTCTCTAGTTTCATCTCCCTTTACCCAAATCCTTCCCCAGGTGATCTTGAAGCTCTCCAAACTTTTCAAATCCCCTTGTTTTTTGTTTGATCATTATTGCGCGTGTGGTGTATTCTCTGGTAATCACTCTCCTACGTTCTTTGTCTTTCTCATTTTCTCCTCCTTTAGGATTTCAATAGATCATCATGAAATTTATGGATATATGTCCCATTGTGTTATATATTTCCTTTAGGTTTTGATTTAAGGTCTTCTACACCTTCATTCTTATTGACGGGTGTCGTTGCGAATGTTGTTTTTTGGGAAAAAGGTAGGTTGTTCTGTCTCATATGACCAAATTGATTTCCTTTGAATTTCTTGATTTATTTAAATTTTTTAATTAAATTAAATTATTCAAACATACTTTTAATTGATTCGATAAAAACCAAATTCCGGTGAATTATGAGATTTGAAATGGTTTTGGAATGAGAATTTGGAAAAAAAAACCCAATTCCATTGAATTGGGGTGTATTTGTGGAATTTTTTTAATTTAAATTATAGATTTGATGGAAATGATTTCAATTAAATTTCTGAATTTAATTGTGGAAATTTATTGTGAAATCGATGGAATTGGTTTTGAATGGATTTCAAACTTATGGAAATGGCTTAAAATGTTTTGACATAAACCCAATGGTTTTGTCTTGTGAAAAAGACATGTTTTTTTATTAAAAATTATTTTGGTTTTAAATGGAAAATTGGAATTGAAATGAATGAGTGGGATTTAATTGTATTTTAATAAGTCTTAAAATAAATTATCCATCATTGATTATATAAGATCACATGAAATCCTTAAGTAGTTGGTGAGTTATTTGGACACACTATATGTTATTACAACCTTTTAAAACATACATGCAGCAGGTCACATCCCTGGTGGGATGGTGACGAGTCGCCTTTTTCCAGTGTCAGGGGGATGTGTGTATACTTATATTACTAAGATCGCTTAGAGAGTGCGGAGTCCTATAGCTAGAAATATTATCATACATTTTGGAAGATATCCATGTTACTTGCTTGTTTTATATCTGAGATATAAATGTGAGACAATTTTTTATGAATTGCATTACATTCCTTTTGGATTTATATAAATTTTTTTATATAAATTTTTTATTTAATCCACTATTTTAGAAATATTCATGCATTTGAAAATATTGTTCTTAAAGTATTCTTTTTTCCATCATTTGAACTGTATACCGTGATTTGTTTAAATATGCTTTAAAATTACAAACCTAATTATTTTAAAATTGAAAGCATTCCTTTCATTAATTTATTGTTGGAATTTGTTATGAAATCCTTGGTAATACCCTACTAGGTTTTTAGATTACACTCTACTTGTTCCTTTGGGTGTTTGTAAATTATCTTCTTCCAGGTTCGAGCAAGGGGAAAGGATATCTTGGAGTTGGATCCATATGTTTAACCTTATCCATGGTGAATTTTTCCGTTGAGGACTTGGTCTATTTTTTTTGTCTTAGTACTTGGGTTCTAGTACTTTGGGATTTTTATGCCTTATTTTATTCTAATTCCTGTACTCCCAGTGGAGCTTCCTTTGTTATGCATACTATCTTGTTTCTTTTTCTTCCACTATGTTTTGTGGTAAATTCATCCCCACTTGCATATTTTATGATTATAGGTGTTATTCACCAACCCATGGGGATCGGGAATGCCCTTTGGGATATGATAGGGTCGGCTAATTTATCGGGTTACCAGGTACCAAAGATGGTTCTTGACAAATTGGTATCAAAGGGAGGTTGTTGATCTTCTGTCTTGAAGTTAATATGCATTTGCAAAATCTTATCAGGACATAGAAGGTAGTTTCAATTGAGTTTCTGGTCAACTCTCACCGCAATGAACCTTAAGTCACCATGGGTGGTTAGGGAAAGATGTCTTATAGATTAATTCTAGTATTTTCCCTATTCTGATTTGGATAGAGTGAATTCTAAATCTGATTTGTTCCATATATTGATAATAATTTCCTTTTTTATCATTCTTAGTGTGAACCTAATGTCTTATTTGTTTTCTACTGATGTTGTGTATCATCATGCCTCTAATAATACATGAAGATTAAATACAGTAAGAAGCTATTGTTGAACCTCAGTAGGAAAATCCTATTATAGATCTGAATCTGTTTGAGGGAATCATGTGTATTGTCCATGATCTAGGACAGAAACCACCTCCATTCACTATTCAAGTTCTAGATGTGAATCATCAGGGGGATTTTCATTGAAATCATTCTCAAGAGTTCATTCACCAGAAGCCACCAATTTTCAAAGGCTCCACGGATACCCAACATGATGAGGAATAATTGGGGAATATTGAACATCTATTTACATTCCTAGAGACCCCGAATGAGATCAACATGAAGTGTGACACATTCATGTTGGAAGGACCAAGAAGGATATGGTGGGACATGATGGTGACGTAAAAGAAACATGAAGGCTTAGCATGGAAATAATTCAATGTTTTTTTCACTAATCAGTTCTATCCAGAGTCATTGATATTGGATAAGGCTATAGAGTTTTTCAAGATTGAGTAGGCCAACAGAACCATGACTGAGTATTAAAATTTCATTCATGAGCTGGTGTAGTTTTCACTTAAGATTGTATCTAATGAGAGTATGAAGGCTCAACAATTAGAGTTGGGACTTTGATCAGATATTTGTTCTTAGGTGTTCTTACTGAAGCAACCCACTTATACTGATGTGATGGATAGGGAGATGGTGGTTGATATGGACCTGTATGGAAAGTCATGGTTATCAGGAGTTCATTATTCTCCCAGTGGTAGTGTTAGTTCCTTCTAGAGAAAGTTGAATCGTGATGATTCTCAAGGTCATTCTTGATGGTAGGGTCATTCCATACCTCTACAATAATAGGAAGAAGACCTTTGATTTGCTACCAGTGTGGAAATCTAGGACATTCTAAAATGGTTTTCACTGATACACCCAATAATTATATCTCCTGCGGACGTTCAGGGAACTTGCATAGATTATTCCATAACTTTTCTACTCCGCATAGTTTAACAGGATCATCATATCCTTCTAAAACTATAGGACAATTAAATGCTTCATGTATAAAAGGGTTCCATCCACAAGCATATGTAATGAAGCTACTTCATGCATTGGAAGAGTCTCTAGAGGAAGAAGACACGGGTCCAGCAATTGTGAGAGGTACTATCATTGTATCTTCTTCATTAGTGATTTCTCTATTTGATACTGGTTAATCTCACTCATTTATTTTAACACATATTATTAATCTATTTAATCTTCAAATGGATATTTTATCTTGTGCAATAGATATTACTACACCCCTTAGTGTGAAGAGAGAGCATGGTCTTCGTAGTCCTTCATGCGTCTTCTCTCTATCAGATGTCAAGCTGGCATGGAGTTTTTTGGTTCTCAACATGAAATCTATTGATTTCATATTTGGGATGGATTTCCTCATTTACAATAAATTCCAAATTGATTTCTATCTTCAATGGGTTTACCTTGCTACACATAGTGGTGTGTTTCTTATCTTTTAAGTAGATTGGGACCCAAGTTCGATCAGATTCAGACATTATTATCCAAAGATGGGGAAAGTGATATATATGTTTCATTTTGATCTAGAGTGGGAATATTTGATTAGTGATCTCCCTCCAGTATTCATCAAGTTTCTCAATGTGTTTCCTTTTAATTTCAATAGTTTTCCACCAGTAAGGGAAGTTGAGTTTCCCATTGACCTAATGTCTGATACTCAACTAGATTCAATTCCCTCTTACTACATGGTATCAGCTGAACTGAAAGAGTTAAAGTCCTAATCATAAAGTCTTCTTGAGAAAGGCTTTATACACCTAAGTGTGTCACCTTGGGTGGCACAGGTTCTCTTCCCCAAGAAGGCTGATGGTTCTCTTCACTTATGTTTTGATTATAGAAAACTTAATCGATTTATGGTAAATAAAAATATTTATTGTCATATATTGATGATCTATTTTATCATTTGAAAGGTTTGAGGTGGTTTTTAAAGATCGACCTTTGATCGGGTTACCATCAGTTGAGGATAAAAGAATTTGACATTCAAAAAACCACCTTTAGGAGTAGGTATAACCATTATGAGTACTTTTTTATGCCCTTCATTCTGAAAAATGCTCCTACAGTTTTCATGGATTTGATGGAAAATATCATCCATGAGTATCTAGATACCTTTGTGGTAGTCTTTGTGGATGACATCCTCGTTTACTCTAAATTCGAGGTGGATCATGTGCATCATCTGAGAGAAATTCAGAATCAGTTGAGAAATCACTAACTTTATACCAAGATTTCAAAGTGTTATTTATGGATTCAAGAAGTGAAATTCATGGGACATGTGGTGTCTAAATAGGGTATATCATTTGATCATGAGAAGGTAAATATTTTCATGACTTGGGATTAACCGCGTAATGTCTTTGTGATTCAATGATTCTTGAGCTTAGCTAGATAATATCACCAGTTCATTAAGGAATTCTAAAAGTTGGATTCTATGATGACTACTCTTACTCGAAAGGGGTGAAGTTTTCTTGGAATGATAAGTGTTAGAATTATTTTGTTGAGATGAAACATATTTTGACTATTGAATCTGTGTTAACTCTTATGGAGGTCATTCGGGGCTATGTGGTCTTCTGTGATGCATCAAGTTCAAGCTTGGGATGCATTCTTATATAGGGTGGTCATGTCATATCTTATGGATCTCATCCTCTTAGTCCATACAAGAATAATTATCCTACCATGACCTTGAACTTTCAGTTTTGATTCATTCTCTTAAGAGTCGGCGACAATACCTTTATGGTGAAAGGTTTACTATATTTTCATATCACAAAATCTTGAGTTATATCTTGTCTCAAAAATATTTGAATCTTTGCCAGAAGTATTGGGTGGAGTACCTGTAGTCTTTCAACTTTGACATTGCCTATACCCTGGGGAAAGGGAATATTATTGCAGATGTGTTAAGTAGGAAACATCCAACCCGGGTAGTGAAAGAATCTTCGGAAGAGTGGATTTTGATGACTCTATTTGTATAGTTTTATGTTGGAGTTTAGGAGAAATGAGATGAAGTTTCTTTAGCCAGCGTTCAGCTGACATCTTCTCTTCTTGAGATGATTCTTCGGGATCAAGAGTCGGATGATGAATTTCATAGTATTAGAGACTCTCTTTATGGTGGGGAGACAATTTCCCAGTGGTCATTCTCCAAAGAGGTTGTTCTATGTTATTAGAACTGCTTTGTTGTGTCCTTGGAATGAGGGAAGGTTGTGATGGGGGTTGTCATAATTCCTAGTGGGTTGTGCACCCCAGAACCACTAAGATGTTTTATGATATGTAGTGGCAGTTTTGGTATATGGGCATGAGATGGGGCATTACTGAGTTTGTCTCTCATTTCTATACATGCCAGTAGGTTAAGGCCAATCACCAAAAACCTTCAGGTTTTTATTGACCACATCCAGTCCCTATATGGAAGTGGGATGAAATCTCTATGTACTTTGTGGTTGGGTTTCCTCATACCCATAGATAGAATAATGTGATTTGGGTTGTGATTAACAGGCGTACTAAGTCATCTCACTTTGTACCCATTCGATATATAACCAAAGTTGAGAAGTTGGGAAATCTCAACATGAAAGAGATTGTACGTTTTCATGGAGTTCCATCTCTTAAAGTTTTTGATAGAGTTCCCTGATTCACTTATCGCTTTTGGAGAGTCCTTCAGGAGGAATTGGGATCTCAAGTCTGTTTGGGCACAGCCTACCATCCGCAGTTGGATAGCCAGATAGAGAGATCTTTACAAATTGTAGAGGATATACTATGTGCTTGTGTTCTAGACTTTTGTGGGGATTGGGATGATCACTTGGGGCTTGTTGAGTTCTCTTATAACAATATTTACCATTCTATGATCATAATGGATCCTTTTGAGGACTTGTATGGCTGGCCTTGTAGATATTCATTTTGTTGGTTAGAGATCGGTGAAAGTTCCTTGGTTGGATCAAGTTTGGTGTAATAGATGACAACAAATATTCATTTAATTCATCAGATAATGTTGACATCACATAGCCAATATAATTCTTATTCTAATCATCATCGTAGACCATTGGAGTTTTTATTTGGTGACCAGGTGTTATTAAAAGTTTCACCTCGGTTGGTTCATCGATAGCTTGGGAGGTAAGGGAAGCTTGCTCCTCATTTTGTGGGACCTTTCGAGGTTGTTGAACAGGTGGGGAAAGTTTCATATTGTTTAGCACTTCCATCTCAGATGACATCGATACATAACATATTCCATGTGTCATAGCTGAGAAAGTGTCCCTATTATCCATCTCACATTTTGAGCTGGAGTGATCTTGAGATTGAACCTGATTTATCTATGACTGAACAACCAGTTAGGATAGTTGTTTCTGAGACCAAGGTACTTCATGGGAGGATGATACCTTTTTTTCATGTGCTATGTAAGGATGGTTTTGATAGTCATGAGACGTGGGAACTTGAGGCACTGATGAGATAGAATTGGCCTCAAATTTTTGGCTTGGAACCTTCTACATAGGTTTTTTGGTGACAAAAAGCTTTTATGGTGGGGAGGTTGTAACATCCTATTACAGATATGACATGTATGACCTTAACCTTGTCGTGGTTTTTCCTTTTCATTTACTGGGTAGGGTTTATAATGGATGGGGAGGATACCTATAATGGAAAAGTCAGAGATATTTTGGACTGTCAACATTAACTATCCTTTTCTGTAGGTTTTTGAAGGGTTACATGTCGTGTAACTGGGTTTGTCACGACCCCCTCCCACCAAAGATGCCCCTCCTAAGCTGGCAATGGTGAAAGGGAGATAATGACCCCCGAGTCCCGCCTCCAGTAGGCCCCGGATTGGCGACTAGAACCAAGGGTATGAGTTTTCACAAATATGGGAGGCATTACCCTTTTTATTATTTAATATTAGGAAATAGGATGAGTCAAACACCAAAATAAAAAGGGACAAGTAAATGAAAATAAACCCAAAACCAAACCCATATTCATGTTTTATACAATACTGAAACAAAAGTACAAGTACAAGAAAATCTCCAAAGTACGATACCAAAAAGAAGCAAAAACTGCAACCAATGAAACTCCAACGCCCAACTAGCAAGGCCCTGCACAGTCCCTGAAGTCCTCCTGAAAACTTGAAAATAAACGTAGGGTGAGCAGACAAGTATACTCAGTAGGAAAACCTAAAGCTCGCGTGCATAGATGGGGATACATCCTAATGCCCCGTGACAAAACAGAAGGAACCAAAACCTAGCAGGGAATCTATCCACCCAACCTCACAAGTCACACTCACCAAATATCGCAAGTCAATAGAGTAGTATAGTAATATTATCAAAGTATGGGTACCCCGCACCACCTTCCCACTGAATACTGCTCAAGACCTCACACCTAACGCTCTGATGCTTCCCCCTCTTCCTGAGCTAGTGTCGCAACCTGGCCATACGAAGCTTATAGTATCTCGCTGGCACTCAATCCTCAGCCATTATAGTATCCCGCCGGCACTCAATCCTTGGCCATAACCACATATCATCCTGAAGACACCTAGGAACCACATCACATCTCATCCCGAAGACACCTCGGAACCACATCACATCTCATCCTGAAGACACCTGGGAACATATCACATCCTCATCCCGAAGACTCTTGGAAAACATCTGTCGTAACCTGCCCAAAGGATCTTGGGCTATAGAACCTTGAAGAGGGAGAACAGGGAAGAACAATAACTATCCATCCTTTAGATGTTTGAGAATCTCACCCTCCCGTCCCACGGGTGTTCGACACGTAGTGCTCAACATGGGTGGGGTGCGTAAAGAAACATAAAAATTACAAATTTATATAATTATATCAACCACTCAGCCCATCCTAAGGCTTCTACACAAAAGATCTGAGCACATGCCTCGACACTGCTACCTAGAAAGTATGAACACAATAAACATCCCCAAACCCCATTAATCTTTTAATGTTTCAACAGTTTTAGTTTATCAATTCCTTAACTACCGAGTAACTAACAACAACCAAACCAGATCAATCGTTCGTAAAACATATCCCTGCCAACCACAAATAAAGTTAGGGAAAACACAAGCAACACAATACCATTTTATTTTATCATCCAATCAATTCCATTGATTTTCCGTATTTAATCAACTACCATGCCCCACAATTCATTAGTTAACTCTTCCAATTTTATTCATATGCACAACCCATAACCAAGCCAACTGCAGCCCCGCTACTCACCTGTTCCACAACAACCCACAAAACACCCCTTCACATAATTAAACCCCAAACAACACCCACAAAATTCATTCTTTCATTTAGTTTAACCGGGGTGATCATACAAGGGTTCCAGGCATTCATTTAATCATCCAACTTTACATGATTAACCAATTTCTACATTCTATGAAATTTCATTCACAAAACAATCCAAAAAAACATGGCAACATTTAATTGTGCAAGAAAAGGCCCCCAATGACCATGATTTTCAGTAGGCATAAGCCTATTCAATTCACAACATAATCAAAGGATAAACATTGATGGAAATAGAACAACAATATCAATAAAATCTCCACAAACCTGTTCTTTAACCAGTTATTATATTTATTTACTGGTTCAATTGTATCTCATGAAAACAAGAGGATACCCACCCCGCATGATGCACAAAAGAGAGAGAGACGAAGGTAAGATACCTACCTGAATAGGTTTTGATGTCCTTATGCTTGAACAACCACCACGTGGATTTCGATCACTCCTCCTGATGACTATGTCCTCCTGTGGATGTTGCGGCACAACCGCACTAACAACCAAGAGAGACTCCATTAAGGTTTAAGGTGTCACTTGTCATAGCATGCCAAGGAGGAACATAAAGAGGAGATCGAGGAAGGAATAAGAACGGGGTAGATTGTACTATTAAGATGACGTTCATCGAAGAGCATTATTCCCGTCAAATATCAGCAATCTCCTCGATGGGAAACTGTGAAGAGGAAGTCGAAGAAGAGGGAAAGGAACGAGGTTCACAATGTTCTCCTCATCGACACGATCCCGCAGTCACTGACAGATCGATGATCAGAGTCTGGATGAAGAAGATAAGAGAAAGTCTTCTAGGTCATCCGGGAGCGTCACCGTGCGGAGAAGAAGAGAGGTCCATAAATAACACGTGACCCTCTCTTATATAGGCAATGAAAAGGTAAAATGGTATGCATCATGTATTAATGAATACACGACGTGACCGTACAACTGTTACATTGTTTGATTAGTCAACACACGACACGTCATGCAGTTTCCATGAATTTAATGATAATAATAACTTAAATTAATAATAGGTGTTTTATTGACCCGAGACATGAGTCATAAAACAGTATCCATCATTGGTCTTAAAATGACCTTCATAATTTCAGGGTTACGCTGCCGCTGACGGATCATCAATCCGATACCATATGAGGGAGATATGTTGGATACAAGATCTCGTAATAATAATGATATTATTATTATTGGGTGTTTCGTGGACCCGAGCCAGGAATCATAATTTAATATCCAACATTAGACTTGAATCGACCATATTAATGGCAGGATCACATCGCCATTGACGGCAAGTCAATCGGACGTCGAACGCGGGAGTTATCACGGGTCAAAGATTTAATAATAATACTAAATCTATTATTTTCCAAGCGCTTTGGGTACCCGATCCAAAAACCTGAAAAGTACATCCAATATTGGACTCATAATTTTTGTCTCGAAGTCAGGGTCGCAATACCGCTGACGGTTCTTAAAACCGAGGTCGCACGAAGAAGATACCGAAGAAAATGTGTTTTGACAACCAAAAATAATAATGTTATTATTATATTATTATCATTTGTTTTGTAATTGATTTATCTAAAAAATCTCATAGCCAAGATAACCCACACACAAACCAAAAAGGATTACATCTCTCTCCAATCACACTCTACCATTATCATTATTATTTTATTTAAAAAGGTTTGAGGGGTTGATTTCCCTTTTTTTCCACGCTACACATGATCCAAGCGCCCCGCATGCCTTCTCTCTCCTCCAACTAAATCAATTTAATTTCATTTTTAATTCCTCTAATAAATTTATTTCAAAAAAAAACTATGTCACACACAAATAGATTCCCACAATTTTCTTTGCGCGCATTACCATTTATTTTGGATTTTATTTCTATTTTGTTTTATTTACTTTATTGCCTTTCAAATTTCTTCTCTCTCCAATCAAATTCTTCCACGATTCACTCACACTCCAACAAAAAAATGGCACCTCCCCTTTATTGACTCCTCTATTACCTTATTTATTTTATTTTAACATTATTGGCATTAATATCATAATGATTATTAAAATTGAATAAATGTTCAAACACTCACACACAACTCTATTTATCACTTCAACTTTATTATTAATAAAATTAATAATAATAACACCCATCATTAATGTTCTAATTTAATTCCATTAAATTATTTGACCACGGTTATTCTCATATTAAATTAAAACCATTCCATTTAATTAATCACAGACTAAAATCCACCATTACCATTATTATTTAATAGTAATAAATCCTCTTTCAATTTCATCAACAGGTTGCCATCATTATCATTAATAATTATTATTATTATTGACGCTCATTATTATCTTATAATTACTCCCTCTCTCAAATCACATGATATTCACAGACGGGTTGGGAACCCCTTCCATTATTCATTATCATTTTATTATTATTATTTTATATCTATTAAATGAATATTAATATAATTATTTTAATATTCCAAAATACAAGTTAGATTCAGCCGTAAGGGGTTGTTCCCATGCATTTCATTCCTTTATAATTTATTACATGCGCCTCATTTATTATAATTTATTCCTTTATAATTTATTCCATGCGGCTCCCGTCATTGAATTAAATACATTTAATTTTATTTCTTTTATTTCACAATGATTAAATTAAAACCATTTAATCTAATTAACACCAAAAATGTGCATGCCACCATTATCAACTATTATTATCAAAAAAATTATTATTATAACTCGCGTCATGTTTGACCACATCATATTTTTACAAAGTAATGGACTGGAGAGGTTCGGGCCATTACTTCAGATACATCTCAAAACATTCTCGTCCTCGAGAATAAAAAAACAACTCATAAAAAGGGAAAGGTCTGAACAACCACCCCGCAAGATACCTCTCAGGGCTCTCATCATAAAAGGAATCCAACCACTATCCTAATTATATGAGTCAGGTAATTTCTTCCCCCATGTCAAGATATTATCTGCTTTAGGTGGCATTGACTCGCCTGCACGGGTTTAATCACATCCACATTAATGCGTCTCGATTAGGGATTAGGTCCTCCCACCCCTATAATTTAAGATTTCTCATACACACATTGCCCTCAACACCGCATAAAACAAGAAACACGCTGCCCCAACACATGTATTGGGGAATTCATTCTCCCATGTCAAGATATTATCTGCTTTGGGCGGCACTGACTCACCCGCACGGGTTTAATCGCATCCACATTAATGTGTCTTGATTAGGGATCAGGTCCTCCTCTTCCCACATGTTAGGACTCATCACACACATTTAAAGGAAAGAGGGAAACAACTTATCATTATAGGATCATAAAAAAACAAGGTCCATGCCCAAAGCATGGGCAAGAATGAGTTTCAACAAAGGAGTGTGATGCTCTAGAATTTAAACAAAACATAAACAAGAGCATTTAAGTAAAACCGAAAACATCTCTCTCAATCTCTGGCCTTGCTAGAGTTGCCGCTTTTGTTGTGTGAAACTATCCACGTCCCACTCCTCTACCTCTCTATTGACGTCCAACTCCTCGACCATGTCTTGATTGGGGTCCTTGAGGAACTCCATGTGGTTGGCCACCACCTACTCCAGCTCCCCTTGGAGGGACTAGAGTCTGTTGCTGCTGGAAGGGTCGGGCTGGGAACTGCTAATAGGGTTGGGGCTGAACCTGGCCAGTCCCTCTGTACTAAGTCTGAAAATGGAAATGTCTTCCAAGATGCCCACGATTCCCACATGAAAAGCACCCCGGTCCCTGGCCCATAAAAAACGGGCGGAAATCGTGAGATTGGAATGGGACCTGCTGAAGTCTGCTCCCTTCTGGTCAAAACTTGGAAGGTCCTGTTGTTGGGGATCTACTGCTGACCGCCTCCTTCTTGGATGAACTTGGGTGAATCATCTCTCATGGTGGACCTACTTACGAGTGCATCCTATCGATTATCTCCGCCTTCTTCTGTACTTCCAGGTATGTTGGTAAGGTGAAAGGGGTCACCGCGCACCGAATAGATGGGTGAAGTGCCTCCTCTAAATGTCTAGCTCGGGAATCCTCATCCGGAAAGAGATTCGGGAAAAAACGAAGGAGATACTTGAACTTGACCCCTAGTTCCTACACTGACATGCTTCCTTGTTAGAGAGACAACAACTCCTGCCTCTTCTCGGCCTTCCTCATCGAGGAAAGAAATTCCTCACAGAACTCCTTCTCGAAGTTGGCCCATAGAACGTATGCCTCCTTCCCCTCCCCAAGGAAAATCATCCACCACTGACGCACCGCTCCTCACAGCTGGCTTACTGCTAGAGGAACCAAGTACTCTGATGGAGCCCTGATCAGCCCAAAGGTGATCTCGAGTTCCTCCAACCAACTCTCTGATTCCGTATCCGAAGTGCTGCCTTCATACTTCTTAAAGCTATGTCACTGGAAAGCACAAAATGTGCGCTGCCACAAGTCGTCTTCCTCCTCTCGGTCAATCCTCAGCTGATCGACCATCTGAATCTGCTGGGCCTCGACTACCCGAGTCACCCAGGAACGATGTCCAGGTGTCATAGCTGTATGGTAAACAAAAAACGCCTAAGCCCAAGTAGCAAGGAAATTTTCTCAAGGTTTCATTTTATCATTTTATTTCGATTTCTTTCCCAAAACACCCAAATCAAGTAAAACACAAATCATGATGATGCATGTACCTTTCCTAGGGTCTCTAACCTGCAATCAATGTGGTCTTACTTGGTCGTTCGGTAAACTTAGAGTCCTTGCATCCGATCACGGGGGGCCCTAAAATCTCGTGTCCTAGTCAGTCTTCCCTGGCCTATGTCATGCACCAAGATCAACCAACATTATTTCCCTACCATCCCATGCAATCCTCACTGTGCCTAAATCCAGACTCCAACTTATCTCTCAACCATCAGCCTCTGATACCATTCTGTCACGACCCCCTCCCACCAAAGATGCCCCTCCTGAGCTGGCAATAGTGAAAGGGAGATAATGACCCCTGAGTCCTGCCTCCAGTAGGCCCCGTAGTGGCGACTAGCACCAAGGGTATGAGTTTTCACAAATATGGGAGGCATTACCCTTTTTATTATTTAATATCGGGAAATAGGATGAGTCAAACACCAAAATAAAAAGGGAAAAGTAAATGAAAATAAACCCAAAACCAAACCCATATGAATGTTTTATATAATACTAAAACAAAAGTACAAGTACAAGAAAATCTCCAAAGTACGATACCAAAAAGAAGCAAAAACTGCAACCAACGAAACTCCAACGCCCAACTAAAAAGGCCCCGCACAGTCCCTGAAGTCCTCCTGAAAACCTGAAAGTAAACGTAGGGTGAGCATACAAGTATACTTAGTAGGAAAACCTAAATCTCACATGCACAGGTGGGGATACATCCTAATTCCCCGTGAGAAAACAGAAGGAACCAAAACCTAGCAAGGAATCTATCCACCCAACATCACAAGTCACACTCATGAAATATCGCAAGTCAATGGAGTAGTATAGTAATATTATCAAAGTATGGGTACCCCACACCACCTTCCCACTGAATACTGCTCAAGCCCTCACGCCTAACGCTCTGATGTTTCACCCTCTTCCTGAGATAGTGCCGCAACCTGGCCATACAAAGCTCATAGTATCCCGTCGGCACTCAATCCTCGGCCATTATAGTATCCCGCTGGCACTCAATCCTCAGCCATAACCACATCTAATCCCGAAGACACCTGGGAACCACATCACATCTCATCCCAAAGACACATGGGAACCACATCACATCTCATCCCGAAGACACATGGGAACATATCACATCCTCATCCCAAAGACTCTTGGGAAACATCTATCGTAACCTGCCTGAAGGATCTTGGGCTATAGAACCTGGAAGAGGGAGCATAGGGAAGAACAGTAACCATCCATCCTTTAGATGTTTGAGAATCTCACCCTCCCGTCCCACGGGTGTTCGACACGTAGTGCTCAACATGGGTGGGGTGCGTAAAGAAACATAAAAATTACAAATTTATATAATTATATCAACCACTCAGCCCATTCTAAGGCTTCTACACAAAAGATCTGAGCACATGCCTCGACACTGCTACCTCGAAAGTATGCACACAATAAACAGCCCCAAACCCCATTAAGCTTTTCATGTTTCAACGGTTTTATTTTATCAGTTCCTTAACTACCGAGCAACTAACAAAAACCAATCCAGATCAATCGTTCGTAAAACATATCCCTGCCAACCACAAATAAAGTTATGGAAAACACAAGCAACACAATACCATTTTCTTTTATCATCCAATCAATTCCATTGATTTTCCGTATTTAATCAACTACCATTCCCCACAATTCATTATTTAACTCTTCCACTTTTATTCATATGCACAACCCATAACCAAGCCAACTGTAGCCCCACTGTTCACTCATTCCACAACAACCCACGAAACACCCCTTCACATAATTAAACCCCAACCATCACCCACAAAATTCATTCTTTCATTTAGTTTAACCAGGGTGATCATACAAGGGTTCCAGACATTCATTTAATCATCCAACTTTACATGATTAACCAATTTCCACATTCTATGAAATTCCATCCACAAAACAATACAGAAAAACATGGGAAAATTTAATTGTGCAAGCAAAGGCCCCCAACGACCGTGATTTTCAGTAGGCATAAGACTATTCAATTCACAACATAATCAAAGGATAAGAATTGATGGAAATAGAACAACAATATCAATAAAATCTCCCCAAACCCGTTCTTTAACCAGTTATTATATTTATTTACTGGTTCAACCGTATCTCATGAAAATAAGAGGATACCCACCCCACATGATGCACAAAAGAGAGAGAGACGAAGGTAAGATCCCTACCTGAACAGGTTTTGATGTCCTTATGCTTGAACAACCACCACGGGGATTTCGATCACTCCTCCCGATGACTACGTACTCCCGTGGATGTTGCGGCACAACTGTACTAACAACCAAGAGAGACTCCATTAAGGTTTAAGGTGTCACTTTTCATATCATGGAAAGGAGGAACAGAAAGAGGATATCGAGGAAGGAATAAGAACGGGGTAGAACATACCACTAAGATGACGTTCTTCGAAGAGCATCGTTACCATAAAATATCAACAATATCCTCAGTAGGAAACTATGAAGAGGAAGTAGAAGAAGAGGGAAAGGAATGAGGTTCACGATGTTCGCCTCGTCGACACGATCCCACAGTCACCGACAGATCGATGATCGGAGTCCGGATGAAGAAGATAGGAGGAAGGCTTCTGGGTCATCTGGGAGCGTCGCCGTGCAGAGAAGAATAGAGGTCCGTAAATAACACGCGACCCTCTCTTATATAGGCAACGAAAAGGTAAAACAGTATGCAACATGTATTAATGAATACACAACGTGACCGTACAACAGTTATATTGTTTGACTGGTCAACACACGACACGTCACGCGGTTTCCATGTGTTTAATGATAATAATAACTTCAATTAATAATAGGTGTTTTATTGACCCGAGACATGAGTCATAAAACGGTATTCATCATTGTTCTTAAAATGACCTTCATAATTTCAAGGTTACGCTGCCGCTGACGGATCGTCAATCCGATACCGTATGAGGGAGATACGTTGGATACAAGATACCGTAATAATAATGATATTTTTATTATTGGGTTTTTCGTGGACCCGAGCCACGAATCATAATTTAATATCCAACATTAGACTTGAATCGACCGTATTAGCGGCAGGATCACATCGTCACTGACAGCAAGTCAATCGAACGTCGCACGCGGGAGTTATGATGGGTCAAAGATTTAATAATAATATTAAATCTATTATTTTCCGAATGCTTCGGGTACCCAATCCAAAAACCCAAAAAGTACATCCAATATTGGACTCATAATTTTCGTCTCGAAGTCAGGGTCACACTGCCGCTGATGGTTTGTAAAACTGAGGTCGCACGAAGAAGATACCGAAGAAAAGGTGTTTTGACAACCAAAAATAATAATGTTATTATAATATTATTATCATTTGTTTTGTAATTGATTTATCTAAAAAAATCTCATAGCCAAGATAACCCATGAATAAACCAAAAAGGAGCGCATCTCTCTCCATTCACACTCTACCATTATCATTATTATTTTATTTAAAAAGGTTTGAGGGGTTGATTTCCCTTTTTTTCCACACTACACATGATCCAAGCGCCCCACACGCCTTCTCTCTCCTCCAACTAAATCAATTTAATTTCATTTTTAATTCCTCTAATCAATTTATTTCAAAAAAAACTATGTCACGCACAAATAGATCCCCACAATTTTCTTTGCGCGCATTACCATTTATTTTGGATTTTATTTCTATTTTGTTTTATTTACTTTATTGCCTTTCAAATTTCTTCTCTCTCCAATCAAATTCTTCCACGATTCACTCACACTCCAACAAAAACATGGCGCCTCCCCTTTATTGACTCCTCTATTACCTTATTTATTTTATTTTAACATTATTGGCATTAATATCATAATGATTATTAAAATTGAATAAATGTTCAAACACTCACACACAACTCTATTTATCACTTCAACTTTATTATTAATAAAATTAATAATAATAACACCCATCATTAATGTTCTAATTTAATTCCATTAAATTAGTTGACCATGGTTATTCTCATATTAAATTAAAACCATTCCATTTAATTAATCACACACTAAAATCCACCATTACCATTGTTATTTAACAGTAATAAATCCTCTTTCAATTTCATCAATGGGTCGCCATCATTATCATTAATAATAATTATTATTATTTATGCTCATTATTATCTTATAATTACTCCCTCTCTCAAATTACATGATATTTACGCACGGGTTGAGAACCCCTTCCATTATTCATTATCATTTTATTATTATTTTTTTATAATCTATTAAATGAATATTATTATAATTATTTTAATATTCCAAAATACAAGTTGGATTCATCCGTAAGGGGTTTATCCCCATGCATTTCATTCCTTTATAATTTATTACATGCACCTCATTTATTATAATTTATTCCTTTATAATTTATTCCATGCGGATCCCCTCATTGAATTAAATACATTTAATTTTATTTATTTTATTTCACAATGATTAAATTAAAACCATTTAATCTAATTAACACCAAAAATGTGCACGCCACCATTATCAATTATTATTATAAAAAAAATTATTATTATAAAATGCGTTGTGTTTGAACACATCAAATTTTTACAAAGTAATTGATCAGAGAGGTTCGGACCATTACAGGGTTAAACGGTTTATAATGGATTCTGAAGGCATGTTGTGAAAGGCTTCACGCTATGAAGGGTACACATCGTGAAGATCCTTTATATGTTTTGAATGTTTTACAGGTCAGCTTTTAACTCGAAGCGTTGAATTTTAATTCGAGGCTACACGTTTTTCTGTGGTTATGAAATTTAAAGGATTCACGAAGTGTATCAGTACTACACGTCAGGTAATACCCAAACTATAGTTTTTAAACATGCAGTATGTTTGGTCTGTTCTTTTTGGATCTTTTCGAGTTTCTTCTCCTTCAACCCAAGTCCTTCCCCAGGTGATCTTGAAGCTCCCCAACCCTTCTGAATCCTCTTGTTCAGTGTTCGATCATCGTTGTGCCTGCAGTGTATTCCCGAGTAAGCGTTATCCTTCGTTCTTTATCTTTATCCTTTTCTCCTCCTTTTTTATTTCAATAGACCATCCTGAAATTGATGTAACTATGTCTCGTTGTGTTAGATATCACCTCTAGGTTGTTCTTCGAGTTCTTCTAAACCTTCATTCTCGATGACGGGTGTCTTTGCAAGTATTGTTTTTTTGGGAAAAGGTAGGTGGTTGACCAAATTGATTACATTTGATTTTCTTGATTTATTTCAATTATTGAATTAAATTTAATTACTCAAAATTTATTTCAATTGATATGATAAAAACCCAATTCCAGTGAATTGGGATATTTGAAATGGTTTTGGCATGATAATTTGGAAAACCCCAAATTCCATTTAATTAGGGTGTGTTTATGGAAATTCGATAATTTAAATTGTAGATTTGATGGAAATGATTTCAATTAAATTGTTGAATTTAATTGTGGAAATGAATTTTGAAATATATAAAATTGGTTTTGAATGGATTTTAAACTTCTGGAAATGGATTAAAAAGTCTTGACAGAAACCCAATGGTTTTATCTTGTTAAAAATGCATGTTTTTTAATAAAACTTGAGTTGGAAAAAAATCCCTCAAGGTAGTGTTGCATCATTTTTGGGTTGATTATGTTTTTTGAAAAATCAGGTTTATATGGGAAGTTGTGGAGTCCAGAGAGATTTTTGACATGTATTTTTGAAAAATATTCAATATAGAGGAATGGATTCTATGGAAGTGATGTAGAAAATTACGTACACAATGTGACATTATTTCCCAATGTTTGCCAAATTTTTGGGGTCTAAGATTTGGAATTTGGATGGCATCTCGAAAAGTGTATTTCCTTGAAGGCCTTATTAAAATATGGAAAAGTAATTAGTTTCTTGAATATGGGCTTCGTGAATAGTGTTTTGTAAAGGATCAATGATTCTGATGCTGATCTACGCGACAACGATGAGCATCATGAATAAAGAAGGTTAGGAGCATGGTGAATGGATCATCACAATGGTGTGAAGGTTTTGACAGAATCTCCATGATTACGACAAGCATCATGAATGGGAAATTTCCATATATCCTCATGAAAAAGTGAGCATTAGCGAAATGGAAATGATTTGGCTGGAAGGTTTTTGAATCAATCGAAACGCTTATAAAAAGGTCTCTACCCCATTCAGAAAAGAAGCGAGACTTAATGAAAATATTAAGGCTCTGAAATCACAAAGTTGGTTCACGAAGGGTGGTTTTTGAAGGTGATATGTGAAGAAGATCAAGAAGGTTATAAAAGACAAACGAATGTTCTGATCATTGCTAAAGGAGTTTCATGTGATGAAGTTTGCAAAGGATAAGGCCAATCAAATGTTCTAAACATCATGAAAGTAAAGGAATTTTTGAAGGCTAAGTAAGATTCATAGAATAAAGGAGCTTCATGAAGGCTAGTTGAGATTTTTGAAAGAGGTGTTCTTTGCAAAGGCTAAGTGATTTTCATGAAAGGAAAGATCGTCACAAAGGATATTTGAGCTTTGTGAAAGAGGAGCTTCGCGAAGGCAGTGAACATCGTGAATGTTGTTTAGAAGGAATTTCCCAATAAATATGTGATAAAGTGGTATTCATCAGTTGTATGAAAGTGGAACTTCAATAAATCATCCATCTATAACTGAGTATGTATTCATTAGAGATAATCATGGGACCTACAAGTCCATAAATTGTGAGTGGATCTCTTCTAAGATCAGTGAGCAAAAGAAGAGGAAGACGGAAATCCTTACCACCGATAGTGAGCTAGAGAAAGAGACATAGGGAGTGACCCTTGGGAATGTAGTGAGAAGACTCTAAACCTTGTAAAGGCTGTGAGCCTTGGTATAGATGATATTTATCCCAAACCATCATTATTGGCAGCGAGGTATTTGGTACAATCGGCACATCGTCGTTGTATGCTCCTTGGATGTAGCCCAATGAGGGTAAACCAAGTAAAAATCATTGAATCCTTATGCTTATTATCCTATATTACATTCGATTAATAATCATGAGATAAATAAGTAAATAATAATATCCATATTAACACTTAAGTGAAAATAAAGTGACCCTTATAATAAGGAGTTCAAGATATATTGGGGCAGAATGAATTTACAAAAGAATATTCATACCCTGATTCACCCCTCTCAGGGTATCTAGGCCCCTTTTAGACCTAACAATCTATTTTGGTTTTAAATAGAAAAATGGAATTGAAATTGAAGAATGATATTTAATTTTATTTTAATAAGTCTTAAAATAAATTGTCCATCATTGACTATGTAAGAGAACATGAAAGCCTTAGGTTGTTGGTGAGTTATTTGGACACACTCTACGCTATTACATCATTCAAAAACATACATGTAGTGGGCCACATCCTCTATGAGATGGCGATGAGTCGCCTTTATCCAATGTTAGGGGGGTGTATGTATACACATATTATTGAGATCACTTAGAGAGTGTGGAGTCCTAGAGCCGGAAATACTATTGTACCTTCTGGGAGATGACGATGTTGCATGCTTTTTTTATATTTGAGATATAAATGTATGCCAATATTGTTTGAAATACTTTACATGACTTCATGATTTATATAAAATGTTTTAAATAAATGTTTTTTAAGACATTATTTTATATATATTCCATCATTTGAAAAGCCTTTTCTTAAAGTATTATTTTCTCCATCATTTGAACTGTATAACATGGTTTATTTAAATATGCTTTAAAATGTCAAACCTGTTTATTTTAAAATTGAATGTATTCCTTTGGTTAATTTATTATTGGCATCTATTATGGAATCCTTGGTAAGACCTTACTGAAATTTTTAGCTCACACCTTACTTGTGTCTTCGGGTGTTTGTACATTGTCTTCTTTCAGGTTCAAGCATGGGGAAAGGATCTCTCGGAGGTGGATCTAGCTATTGAACCTTGGTCATAGTGAGTTGTGTCATTTGGGACTTGGGTTGTTTTCCTATCTTAGTACTCGCGTTTTAATACTTTGGGATTTTTTTATTCCTTTTTGTATTCTGGTACATTACTCTAAGCGGAGCTTCCTTTGTTATGCATATTGTATTGTTTCTTTTGATTCTGCTATGTTTTGTGGAAAATTTGTTTTCACTTGCATGTTGTACAATTCCAGGTGCTATACCAATGATCCTCCAAAATCATTTGTATAGGTCTGTGGGTATAGGTAAGATTTCAAGTAGTGAAGCATTCATTTAAGTGTTACCATGAAAAAGACATAATAATATCTTAAATTTATATAAGATATAAATAAATACTCTGAATTGAATATTTTTTTATCCTCCATAATAATAAGTAACAAAATAGAGTCGCATCATTCATGTATGTGGTAGAATCGATCCAAACATGAATGTGATACAAAGAATGGTTGATTGTAAAAACATACATATATCATTATTATAATCATATTATAGATTTATATTGATGTTGATTCCATTTTATTAAATTATAAAATTAGATTCAAGAATAGATAGAGGTAGAAGATAAAGAAGATAAATAAAGAAGAATATTATACAAAAATTGAAGTGTTAAAATTTCCCATAAAAACCATATTCATAATAATGGATTTGAGACTTATTCTTATGACTGATGAATGAATTTGGGTAGAATATATAGACAAAAACATACTTGAGTTGTGGTTTTGAATGGAAAAAAGGAGGTCTCTTTTATAGATAAGTTTTGGTGGTTTTTTGTAAATATTTATTCCTTAATGGTTAAGGAAAGTAAATTTGAATGGAAAATGGTTCATAAATAGAAAATACAATAATTCTTAATTCATTACTCATCCACACATGACTCAAGAGAAGTTTTTATGAATTTTTACTAATTTATAAATCATTTTTTCCACAAAATCTCATTTTGAGGCATTTAGGGTTCAGCTTATAATTTGATTTTAAAAGTACGTATCCAATTTTGGGATTCAAGTTCTATCATTTAAATAATTTATTAGTTATCGAAAATATCTCCTATAACTATGAATATCCTTATCTATTATCATCATTATCACTTTGGTAAAATCAAGCCACCGCTTTTTATGTTTCTTATTTCACAAGCATTTTGGTAATTATCTTGATATATGAATTAATTTCTTCTAATCATATAATATTTATTTTATATTTTAAATATATCACGTTTTTCTACACATTCCCTTCATTTATAAAATTTTCTATAAAATTCTTGATATAAATATAATAATAGGTAGTACAATTATATTTGAACAGAAACTCTTATTTTAAATTGGAGATAAAATGTGTTATTAAACCTTTAAAAAATTTAAATTCATATTTTGAAGTTAGAAATAAATGTCTAACATATATCTAGTTTTTATATATTCTATATCCTTCTCATGTCTTCCATAACTTTCAAGAAAATACTTAATAATATGTTATAAAGTTAAAATTGAACTTGAACTCTTATTTTATTCTGGAGTTGCGTTTTCTCGGGTGTGGTTATTAAAATAATGGGTTAAGTAATGAATAAAAATAAAATTTGTGCAACCAATTTTATTTTTATATCTAAGTAGTTATATCCTATGTAAGGGAGTTGGGGTGGGACCCACTAGTTCCTAACTACCCATGTGTGGATAAATGTGAGGTGGGCCCCACACGAGCCCCACCCCTTTCAACTTCCACAAACCCTCCATTAATTGTGTAACACACCCGCACCCCCCCTTTAAATGAAAAGTCAACTCTCTTAATTAATTAATTGATTAAGTTTTCAATGTAATTAATTCGGGAATTCATTTCGAATTTTAAAAAGGTTTGGCATGAGAAATAAAATAAGGCAAGGCCTTATTTTATTAGGTTGTTTCGTTGTGCGAGAAGGGTTGGAAGAGGAGAGCTCAAGTCTTGGACACCTTCTTCTTCGTCGAAGAACGCGAAGAACGCACCGTCGCCGACGAAGAATGCCGGACTCCGACGAAGGACGACGAAGAACGTTGGTTCCTCAGAGATTGACGATGCGACGCCGTGTACCAAGACACCGACGATTCTCTTCTCTGTGACGCCGACGACGCTTACGGAGCCTCGATCCGCGACACCATCTTCCGCGACGCCGTTTTCCGCGACGTCCTTTTCCCGCGACGACCTTCGTTTGACGACTTCATCAAGTAGGGGTTAACTTGATGTTCATGGATTTTTCTTTTCGTTCTTCATCTTTATTTTATGGCCGCCTGTTATCGTCAAAACGGGAGGAGGCCGGACCGCACGAATACGGCCGACCCTCCAACCCCTTTTTGATGTTGTACTTTTTGCGGCACGAGCAAAGGCAGCGCGGTGCAACAGCACCGCGGGAAAGCAAGAGGAACGGGCAAAGAAGCATGGCGCCGTCGCGCGGCGCCGTTAAGGCCGAACAAAGTCGCGGCCGGAGTCGGGCCGTGGCGAAGGGGCGCAGCGCCGTCGCACTGTGCCGGTCGAACCAAGGCCGCGGGGGAGCAGGAGAGGGCGGCCGGAGCCGCCGGTGCACAGGGGGCGGGACAGGTCGGTCCCGCGGTGACTCACCGGCCGGTCAAACCGACCGGTTTCCGAGAATCCCGGGGGTCGTAACCCCCGGCTGGCAAGAAGGGAGCTTCCCACACGTGGGGGGGGGGGGGGTTCAATCAGGGGGGCAGCGCCCCCCCCCCCCCCCTTTCCGCTCGGTCGTTTCGGCCGAGCTGCCTGGTCACGCGGGCGCCGCACCAGCGCCAGGCCAGCCGGGCCGCCTAGGTCGGACCGGGCCGCGCCGCGCCGCGCCCTAATGGGCCAGACCCGGACCCGAGTCGGGTCTACTCGGTTCGGGCCGACCTAGGGGGTCTCGGGCTGGGTCAGTCCGGGCCCGAAACCCCTTAAAACTGGACAGGTTCTCTTAAAATCCCATAACTTGGGCTAAGGACCTTTGATCGACGCACCGTCAGTTGCGATGCAATCCTTGGATCGAGACGGTCGTTTCGGTATATTACACTCAAGGTTTCGGAGAACTTGGCATATGGCTGGGTTGGTTCGAACCCGAAACTAACCGGGCCCTCGGAGCGGAAACGCTTATAACTTGAGCTCCGGACGTCTGATTGACGTGTCGTCGACTTTGTTGGATTCTTCTTGATGAGAAGGAACTTTTGGATTACTGAGCCTGAGGTTTGGATTCAGTTGGATAGTGGTCGGGTTGGATTGAACCTGAAATCCAACCGGGCCCCTAGAACGGAAAAGCTGATAACTTTCAGACCGGACGTTCGTTTGACGAACCGTCAGCGGCGTTGGTGATCACGTTGAAAAAAGGTCCCTATAAGTATACCCTATAAGAGTTCGGGGTACATTTGAGATACGGTCAGGTTGGTTTGCACACGAAACAAACCGGGCCTCTGGGACGAAAAGGCTAATAACTCACAGACCGGGCGTCCGATTGACGCACCGTCTATTGCATTAAGACCCCTATGACGAGGCTATAATTTGAGATAATTCTTCGTGGAACTTTGTGATACTTGGAGTATAGACCTGTAGCTCGTGGAGCGGACCCTCCCGGAGACGAGCGTACAGAGTACGGAGACCGTGTAGCCGGCTGAGACCTGACGACTGCTTGACCGACTCGACTTGGAGTGAGTCGACTAGCCCAGTGGACGGAGCGCCCGGTATTTGGCGACAGAACCGCGACGGACGGAGCGCCCGATAGTTGGCCATAGACCCGTGGTACTCGACATGAGGAGTACCTCTGTAGGCTATTAGGGGGAGCGCCCGGTATTTGGCGAGAGACCCACAGCGGACGGAGCGCCCGGTATTTGGTAGCAGACCCGCGGTACTCGACAGGAGGAGTAGCTCAACAGTCTTAGGTTAGTGAGCAGTACCTCGGAGTCGAGACAGGATCACAGTACTCGTCAGAGACAGAGCTCTTCAGCAGTTACGGTTTCGATAATGAAAATCCTGGTTTGACCTGAGTCTATGACCTTTGTGTTTACCTCATGATTGAGATGAGTCACTTGATAACTTAGGTATATGTATGGGAATATACCTAGGTAGTGGTTATCTGTGGTTTTCTTAACCTTTGTGTTTCCTCATGATTGAGATGGGTTACTTGATAACTTAGGTATAAGTATGGACTTATACCTAAGTAAGGGTTATATGTTGAGATCCTTCTTTGTGGTTATCCTTGTTGGATTTAGTGAGACCTTGAGGGTCTCGGGGTCCCTACTGAGTATCGTATACTCACCCCTGCACGGGCTATACCCGCACCTCGTTGTGTTGGTTGCAGACGACGGGCAGCGCTGACGAAGGCCGAGTGTTCGAGGACTGGACGGTACCCGGAGGTGGACCTCACGACGAGTCAGTATCCGGAGGTGGACTTCACGACGAGACGATACTCGGAGGAGGTTGATGGGAGAGAGCGTTGTGGAGGCTATCTATACCTACCCTTCAGGTAGGATCCGTGGTGGACGATCCAGGAGCTGCGCTATCTGTACCTACCCTTCAGGTAGGATCCGAGGTGGACGACCTAGGAATTGCTTCTATTCTTCCAGCTGCTTGTCTTTTCTATTGTACTTTCGTTCACTTGTAGCTGTACTTTCAGTTGGGTTTGTATTCTGACCCATTTACTTTTCAACACTTTCTTTTGTACTTAGTGTATTACTTCCTCTTGTACTCTGTGGTGTTTTGTTTACTTTTTATAAAGGCAATGTCTTCCCAGTTATCGGGATTTACGCCTTTGGTGCTAGTCGTCAGCCCCTGGCATATGGAAGGCGGGCTTGGGGTAGTCACGACACGGGGCCCGAGGACGGGTCGTGACATTATAAATCATTTTTTCCACAAAATCTCATTTTGAGACATTTAGGGTTCATCTTATAATTTGATTTTAAAAATACGTATCCAATTTGGGAAATCAAGTTCTATCATTTAAATAATTTATTTGTTATCAAAAATATCTCATATAACTATGAATATCCTTATCTATTCTCATCATTATCACTTTGGTAAACTCAAGCCACCGCTTTTTATGTTTCTTATTTCACAAGCATTTTGGTAATTATCTTGATATATGAATTAATTTCTTCTAATCATGTAATATTTATTTTATATTTTAAATATATCACGTTTTTCTACACATTCCCTTCATTTATAAAATTTTCTATAACATTCTTGATATAAATATAATAATAGGTAGTACAATTACATTTGAACAGAAACTCTTATTTTAAATTGAATATAAAATGTGTTACTCAACCTTTAAAAAATTGAAATTCATCTTTTGAAGTTAGAAATAAATGTCTAACATATATCTAGTTTTTTATATATTCTATATCCTTCTCATGTCTTCCATAACTTTCAAGAAAATACTTAATAATATGTTATAAAGTTAAAATTGAACTTGAACTCTTATTTTAAAAGGTATTGAAATTTAAATGAGTCCCTTAACATATAACTAAATTAAAATTATATATTGACATTAAATATCAATGTTAAAAATTATTAAAAAATTAAATTTAAATAAAAAAATTATTTATACAACTTTACCATGATTTCCCAAAAAACGATTGTCATTAGACATCACTTTTAGTGTATACTATCACCCCCTGTTATTTATAATGTTTTTAACAAAAGAATCTCCATATAATTTTGACATGAAAATTCCAAATATGAAATTAATTTTATTAAAATAAATATACAAGTAATAAAGATTAAATTTTTTAAATAAAAAAACATAATTTATTTAAAATAATATTATTTTTAGAACAATTGATATTTCTTTTCAAATGAAAAACAACATTCTTATATCATATCATGTCATCATTACTTATTATATTATCATAATAATATGTATCAATTTCAATCTGTGAATATATATGTATGATGTATGTATGTATGTGTGTATGTATGTATGTATGCATGTATGTATAAATATTTAATAACTAATTTAAACTTTAAACATATCAAAAACAGGAGATCAAGGCCTGAGATATTGTTTATCCTTTAGATAAAATATATTTTATGTCATGAAATTAATATAATTAGTTTTAATGTGAATTGATTATTTTATAGATTATATGATATTAATCTAATTATTCATATAATGGGTATCTTGCCTCTTATTTAAAAGATCATATAGTGGTAACCTCAATGGTCATATAATAGCTACCCTCATTAGCTATGTAATATCCACCTTGGGCAATCATATAATGGCCAAATTACACTTTTATATTACATTATATAAAGTACGTATTCCCCTCGTTGGAAGCTGGGTGGCACGAGCTGGGGGGTGGGGACGCACAATCATGGGGTTGAGAATAAAGATCAAGATAACACCTCTTACCTTAACTTCTAACTTGTTAAACATTCTCTAAATCCCTTTATAATAAACATAGGCACATTAGCCCTCAATTTAAGAACACTTGTTATACATAGTTCATTTATTATGAATCAATTAAATTTAGTTATTACTTATAGTTTGTATCGATCATTAGATGTTAGTAGTTCTCATAGTCCAATGATTTTTTTTTGGTATGGCGGTTTTGATCTTCATTTGTTGTTCATGAGTTCATCATCTTCAAAATTCTGAATGTACATAGATAATAATGTTATAATGATTTATAAAGTCACATGTTCATTCAATGAGATTTATGGGTATAGTTCACTATAAAGAAATCTATATCTTTCTCGTTTCGTGTAACATTACTTATAATAAAGATGTTCTTTATAACAAACTTCATTTACATGTAAACATTCTAGAACTATGATAATAACTTGAATTTTTCTTAAATATAATAAATACTCAGTAATCATGTTTTTGTAACCCCTAGTAATTGTAATTAAGAAAATAACATCGTTCATGTAGAAGTTGAACTGACCCAAACACGAATGTACTACAGAGGAGGGGATCTGCCGGAGCAAAAGCTGAATTCGACGGCAAGATCTTCCGCCGTGTCCTTCAAGGATGCTTTGCCCCATGGTCACGCCTCTCAACCGGCAGGTCCCCTCCCTCTTTCGAAAAATTGGCCTTGGATAAGGGTTCTAAATTTGGGAAGGAGCATTCGTCGCTTCTGATGCTCCAGCAGCATGTCAGCTCCTGGGGCCTGTCCTCTCCAACCGTAAGGCTTTCTGCATTCACCTGTTTTCACATGAGGATTTCGTTAAAGCTTGGGATTCAGAATCCCGCTCATGCGGTATATGGTGATTCCTTCTTTACAGGTGCTCGATGGAGGTTCACACAGGGAAGGATCCCAGGACTGCTGCCGTCTGGATCCACTTGCCAGGATTACTCCTTCCGTTCCATAATCTCTCGATATTGAAAGGTATTGTAGATTCTATAGGATCTTTCTTATGTGTGGACGAAGGTACTCTATGTATGCGGAATACCATGGTGGCTCAAATTTGTTTGGAGATGGATCTTTCTTCAGTGTTTCCTCACCGCATCCTCCTCCGCGTGAGGGAGTCTATCTCTCACTGGAAGAAGATTTTATCCTCTTCAAAGATGGGTTACTGCAAATATTGTCAGCTGCAAGAGTAGGTGGTTTCATCTTGTAAGAGGCGTTTGTTGGGATTTAAAGAGGCCCACCCCTTTAAGATTTTTCTGATGGCGTCCTGGGGGAACCCAAGATTCTAAAGACTACTCCTCCTCCTTCTGGCCCTAGCACTCAGCCTGAGACGGCGACTCCTTTGGTCTTTCCTTTTGTAGGAGATTCACCTCATTCGGCTGACGGTGAAGACATAACCTCCGGGAGCAGCTCCTGTAGTACTTTCGATTATAGTCGTATCTAGGGATGAGCCTCTCTATCCAGGGGAGGAGTCTGAAATGGGTGTAGTACAGGGCTCACCCCTTCTATCCTTGACGTTTAGGGTGACCCTGAGCCAGAGGGCTTGGTTCCTATTCTGGGTGCAGATATTTCCTCGGAAGTAGAGGGTCCTGGTTCAGATCAGTTTACTCTCTAGTTGCTTCCGCTCTTGTGGCCTTTGATATTATAGAGTCTTCTGGAATGAGGAACCCCTCAGAGATAGACCAAGCTTTAGAAGATATCTCCCTCCCGGTTGTATTCATTTCCATGGAAGACGAGTTTGGTGGGTAAGAGAAGTCCCTCAAAGGAGATCACACCCTCAGTCACAGAGCGCCTCCCGGAATCTTAGTTCCTATCTCACAACACCTATGTTGTATTATTGAAAGTCTATCATTAGGGATTTGAAAATCCTTCTGGCGGAGCATGGAAGCATCGATATTCCAATGCTACTGCATATAGTATGCAGGCCAGATCCAAGACTAATTCAGTTTCACTATTAAGGTCTTCTTCCCGAGCTCCAGAGGTGCCCAATGCTATGTTCCCTTCTTACTCTCCATCGTGACCTCTTTTATGATATGGAATGTCAAGGGCCTAGGATCTCAAGTGAAATGTGATTTCCTATCAAATGAACTTAGGTATTCCAAGATATCATTGATATCTATTCTTGAACCTGAACAAAAAACTAGCTGAATACAGATATTTGATGCCAAACTCAATGTCAGAAATTTCATGCAAGATAGTCTTACAAACTAGAAAATTTGGCTATTTTGGAAATCACATCTGATCATATAAAAGATTGTCGCTTCGTCACATCACATAATGATCAAGGTAAGTCATTCCAACTCAGAGATATACATGTCTATTGTTTAATAAAAATGCAATGCAAATGATAGGATGGAGTTGTGGGAGGCTCTGTCTGCCTTAAATCCTGGAACTGCAGCATGGGTGATAGGGGGGATTTTAACATCATTTATGATCAGTCCGAGAAAATAGGAGGGGTGTACCCACGTAAAACCATGAAAGAGTTCAATAATTTCAAAGCACCTAAAGGTCATTGACCTTGGCTTCTCAGGCGTCAAAATTTCCTAGTGTAATAATAAGAGAGGAAACCTTCACCTCTGGTTTAGGCTGGGAAGATGCTTATTTAACCTCCAAGGTATTGCTTTCTTTCCTCTTACATGCATTGAACACAAATATAGGGCATTGCCTGATCACTTTCTCCTCACCATAAGCTTGAAAGCTGATATGGGAAGAAACATGAGATTCCTCATCTCGAGACATTGGTTATAAGACAGTTCATTCATGGAAGAAGTCCGTAGCTCTTGGAATCATCCCATGAAAGGGCTCACATGGCTTGACATTCACAACAGCCTCAAAAGTATCAAAGTAGACTTTCTTGAATGGGTCGGAAGGCCCAACATGCAGGAAAACTTAGAGGCCCTTAATACAGAAATGAGTCATTTGGATGCCAGACTCCGAGTCTGATGGGAAGATAACATCTTGGCACAAATGGTGAGAAAACATGAAAATATGGTAGAAAAACTTCTTAAAGGGTAAAAATCAATTGGGGAGAGATCGATATCCTTGTCAGTGATAGGAGGCAAAAATAAGGCCTTCTTCATGCATTCATTAAAGAGAATAAGTTAGTTGTAAATTTGAACATGTGGCTAGAAGACAGTTATTACCCCAACGACATCATGCAACCCTAGTGTTCCTCATTTTAGTTGATTTCAGGTGTGAGGACGGAGTTTGAAGAAGTATATCCCAGGGAACAAGGTGAGGGGCTCTAATTTAATCTAATCTTGAGAATGGTCAGTGAAGGTATCAATGATCAGATGAAAAACGTTTTGGATGTGAAATATATAAAGCGATCCAGTAACTCAATCCAGATAGTGCTTCAGGTCCAGAAGGTTTTTCAGTATCATTCTACATTGCGTCTTTTGATATTATAAAAGTTCAAATTATTGAAGCGAAGCAGTATAGGATTTCTTTAGAGGTGGATATCTTCTGAGCGTAGCTTGTGCAGCCAACGTTGTTCTTTCCCCAAGGTGAAAGACCCACACCTCTCCTAGTAAAGACCTATTTTTCGTGTGCTACTTTCCATGTAAAGTGCTATTATCCATTCTCACTGCCAAACACTCGCTCTTAATCTTTAAAATTATTTCGGATGAACAACATGTGTTTATCAAAGGTAGAAGCATATGAGGAGCTATTTGCCTGGTGTTGGCGATGATAGTTGATTTGAATAGAAAAACATCTAGGACTGATATCATCGTTAAATTGGATATCGATAAAATGTAGGACAAGATAGAGTGGAATTTTATCTTGATAAGCTTCTCAGAATGGGTATGGGATTTGTTTTTCCTGTGTTATCCCTCTCTATGGTTTACAATCTTGCTTTGAGGGAGAAAATTTGGATTCTTCAAGTTGGTGTGTGGTCTTAGACAAGGCGATCCCTTATCATCGACTTTGTTCATTTTGGCTTAGTATGTGCTCAGTAGATATATTAAGTATGGAATACACTTGAGGGAGGTTTCTACTTTTAGAGGCTGAAATGGTTTCACATGCATTTCTCATTTGTTTTATGTGGATGACATGTTTTTTTAATTAATTGGATACGTAACTCAATCACTGGATTCAATAAAATCATGGACGTGTATAGAAAATGGGGCAGACAAAGGGTTAACACAACTAACATTATGGGGAAAACGACTTTTTGCTACAGGATATGATTCATGTCGCAAATAGTTGATTAAAAAACATTATTTACGACAAAAATATATTCTCATCCTAAATACCTTTGACGCACGTTGCGTGCCAAACCATGGGAAAACTATTCGCGATGGGGATGTACACCCGTCGCAAATGACATCCCGCGTTTTTTGTTATTTTCGACGGGAATATTTCTCATCATAAATACCTTTGACGCGTGTTGCGTGCCAAACCATGAGAGAACTATTTGCGATGGGGATGTACACCCATCGCAAATGACATCCCGTATTTTTTGTTATTTGCGACTGGTGTTTACTCACGTTGAAAATACATTTCATCATTTGAAGGTATTTTCGATGGGATGTCCGTTCGTCGCAAATATAGTGTTTCCAACGGGTATTTGCGATGGTGCCCATTGCAAATGCTTTTTTTTACTGTTGCCGTAATTAATAACGGTGATACTATTTGCGACGAGATTTCCATCACAAATAATCTAACCTTTATATAACTTTGAATTTTCCAATTCCATTTTTTTCTGAACTTTTCTCTCCTTTTCTACTCACATTCTTCTGTTTAAACTTTTCCGAGTTTTAAACTTTACAGAGGAGCAACATTCAAGCTTTGCATCCATGGAAACATTCAGTTTTACGGTATTTATTTAACGTTTTTATTTTTTATTTTATTTTATTTTATTTTATATTAGTAATAATTATCACTAATTAGCGGTAATTAGATTTAATTAATTTTATAAATATTTTGTTTTAATTTTCAGTAATGTTTTTAATTAAAAGTAAATAGGTTTAATTTGCAATAATTTGTTTTAATTATTAGTAATTAGTAATAATTAGTTATAATTACTAATAATTAGTTGTAATTAGTAATAATTAACAGTAATTAGTAAAAATTAGTGGTAATTAGTAAAAAATAGTAAAAATTAGCGTTAATTAGTTACAATTAGTGATAATTAGTAAAAAATATTAATAACTAGTGGTAGTTAGTAATATTTAGTAATAAATTGTAAAAATTAGTAATAAGTTATTATAAACTAAAAAAATAGTAAAAATTAGTGGTAATTAGTAAAAATTAGTAAAAATTAGTAAAAATTAGTAAAAATAGTAATAATTAGAAATAATTCGTAATAATTAGTGGTAATTAGTAACAATTAGTAGTAATTAATAATAATGAATAATAAATTGTAAAAATTAGCTATAAATTGTTATAAACTAAAAAAAATTAGTAATAAATTTTTATAAACTAATAAAAATTAGTAAAAAATAGTCATAATTAGTAATAATTAGTAAAAATTAGTCATAATTATTAAAAAATAGTAATAATTCGTAATAATTTGTAATAATTAGTAACAATTAGTGGTAATTAGTAAAAATTAGTGGCAATTAGTAATTTTTTTTAATAATTAGTGTTAATTAGTAATAATTAATAATAAATTGTAATAATTAGTAATAAATTGTTATAAACTAATAGAAATTAGTAAAAATTAGTGGTAATTAGAATTAATTATTAAAAATTAGTAATAATTATTAAAAATTAGTAACAATTCCTAATAATTCATAATAATTAGTAAAAATTAGTGGCAATTTATTGTGTTTTGGTTTTCAAACAGATTATGTTTTTTGGTATCAATATGGTGAACGCAATTTCGAAGAAGATACTAATAATTTGGTGTAAGAACCTGAATCTTCATTTCATGTATGGATCTGGTTTTCGGTTTGTTTTTGAGGAAAATGTAGAAAATGAGATTTTCTAAGTACACACCGTGTACTATGTACACGCCGTGTACCTAGCTTGCCGCGTAGAGCCGCATGCTGGCCGTGTAACAGCTGCGTGCATGGTCGTGTGGTGACCTGACAGGCCGCTTAAGTTAGGGGCCCGTTAAGGCTACTACAAGGCGTGTACATTTAATGAACATGTCGTGCAATTTTCTTTTTAATTGATATATCGAAGCGGAGTCACGTCTCATGTTCATAAATATCTTCTTCTGACCGTGGTTCGTACAGGAGCGCGACAAAACGACCGGCGAACTCTAAACCCCTCTTGATTCTTCGTCCGAGCTTTGATTGAGACACCATTGGGTGCGTTGGAATCCAACCGGTGAGTTCTCAAAACCCCTAGAGCCTTCCTTCCTGATTCCTCCTCTCGTAAGTTATTCAAGGTTGCGCGTTTTCACCGTTTTGTAGATCTACACCGATCTTGGCCGATTCAAGGATCGCCATTCAAGTATGTCGGTCGTATGATATCAAGGTAGGTGATCTTGTGCCTTTCGTTTTTCTTGGTTTATATATGCAAAAAAGTTCCACATATCCACGTTTGGGGTATTGCTTAATTTGGAATTTAACCCTGTTTATTACCTGTTATTGTTTGATTGATTGATAAAGGGTTGTTGTTTATGCATAAGGTTGGATACCTTGCTTATGGGACACCCCATGGGTGCAGTTCTCTTGATTGGTTGTTTATGGCTGTTTGGTCTAGGATGTCTTTTAGGATTGCCTTGTTTTCTATGACTTGGTTGATTAGGATGAAGTTTGATTGATTATGTGAAATGTATGGGATATTCTTGTGAATGATTAGCCATGTAGTATTTTCAGATCACACGAGATGCTTTGATATTATATGTGTTGGACTCCTCATGTGTTAATCATGTTTTAATGATCACAAATCCCATACATTCTGTAAAGCTTGTTAATCTTGTTTAATCTGTCTCAAATCATGTGTACAGATGGTTGATTTCTTTATGCTTTAAATAATTATTGTAAACTATTTTTATTTTGTGTTATAATGGATTTCTTTGATAAATGATTAAGTTTAATCCATTCTATGGATGTCACTATTTATGTCTGTATACATATATTTTGCTAAGTCTGAGAAACTGTGAGTCTGCCACCGGTTATGTTTTTCTGGCAATGGATCCAGACACCGTGACCCAGACACCGTGACCAAACACCGTGACTAGACACCGCATATGTGCTATTGGTTCCTGATCTCTATACAACTATGCCATCATGATTGTTTCATCGCTCAAAAGAAAAGAAGAAGACACCGTTTCATGGAGACACCGTTTCTAAGTGACACCTTTTCCAGACAAAATGTGACACCGTTCTATAATCCGATTTATCGTTTTCAATTTAATTTCTAACAGTCATACTTGAGTCTTTTAAATGCACTGACATAATTAATATTTCTTTGTAGACATGTCACCTGACAGTATGAGGTACGAGGTGCAAAATACATACATCCTGTCGGCGCCAACACATACACTCCAAGAATAGAAAGAGAAGTGTGGCCCATAAGCAATGAGAATCGCGATAATAAAGAAACACGAGCATTCTTGAGAAAAGAACCGACACATGCAACTCAATACATATGAAGAACACACGAAGCCTTCTCGAATACAAAAAGCTGAGATAACATAGATCAGAGTCAAGAACATCTTCACAATACCAACTCCACGAAGAACACGATCTACATCTAACTGGAAACCAGAGCATTAGACTTGCGATACTCTGTTTCTCGCAAGAGAACCCGATTCTTAGATCTGCTTCATCCTAGAAGTCTAGAGCTACATAGACTAACACTCATAGCACTTCTAACCTTATCTCATCATTTTTTTCTCTGTTGTGTATTGTTTTTAGATTTCGAGCAGTGTGTGTGTGTCTGTATAAAAACACACACTCTCTCCTGCATTAAACTGGAGGATACAAGATACCCTTCTTCTCAAATCCTTTTACACCTGCTTACTTCCACAGATAAGTGTGGAAGAGGTCCATGTGTGACCTGGTGGTTCATACTCACGAAGAACTGTGGAAGAGGTCATGTGACCTGGATAGTATTGTGCACTCTGTTTAACTCGATCCAAGGTGTTGATCAAGTTTATTAATATAAACTGCTTGGTGGCAGGTGATCACCAAGTGGAGTGGATTAGCTCTCGACTTGAGATTGAATCACTTGTTTTATATCCGCCGTGTTGTTTAATTTAGTTTTCTCTGTTTTACAGTATAATTCAGAAATCACTAAATTTACATTGATAGTTAATCTTGGAAAGAAGTTATAATTGTTTTTGCCTTATTTTAATAGATTCAAAAGTAATATTAATAACTGATATTAAGATTACTAAAAATTAATCAATCTTCTGAGAAGTTACTTAAACAGTCAAACATTTATAACTGTATTACTTTGATTAACTAGACTGTATTTTTTTATTGGAGAACCTTTTAAGAATACTTTTCAAACAGGAATTTTTATAGATACTCACTTCACCCCCTCTTGAGTACTCTACTTCGACTAACATTTGTTATCAAAAGAGTTTGTTATTCCTGTTAAGACTATGTTTTTGAAACTATTCAACTATGAATTTAGTTGTACATTAAAGATCTGTAAATTTCTGTTAATTTTAAATTTCTAGCTCTTTCAAAGTATTTCTTTATTATGGATAATAGACTGGAAGGTGTTGCAACAAACAAACCACCATTCTTTAATGGAACCAATTATGCCCAATGAGAAATGAAAATGAAAATGCATTTAGAAAGTATGGGTTTGAAATTTGGTCTTCAATTATAGATAATTATAATATTCCTGCTACTGATAGAATCACTTGGGATGACCCAACCAAGACTACCTACAATAACAATTACAAAGTCATAAAAGCTCTGTATTGCTCATTAGGGGATGAGGAATTTAATAGAATTTCTGAATGTAAAACTGCCCATGAAATTTGTGATACTTTGTCTGTTTCATATGAAGGAACTTCTAGTGTGAAAGAAATGAGACTTAATACTTATACAATTTAATATGATAACTTTAAAATGAAACCTGACGAGCCTATTTCTGACAAATATCTCAGGTTCAATGAAATTGTCAACACAATGGCTTTTCTTGGAAGAGAAGTTACTACCAAAGAACAAATTATGAGGATTTTCAGATGCCTACCTGATAGATAGAGAGGAACCTCTGTCTCTATTAGATAGTCATGCGACATCAGCAAGTTACCTGTAAAAGAACTCATTGGGAAACTAATGATGTACTAATAGTCAAGAAGGAAGATGGGGATGAACCCAAAAGAAAATCTGTTTCATTTAAGACCACCACCTCTAAACACAAAGAAAAAGGGAAATTGGAAGTCTCTATAGAAAGTCACAGTAGTGAACAATCATCACTTGAGATGACTCAATTAGCCAAAAGGTTTAATATATTTTACAAGAAGATTTTTTTTAGAAATCCTAACTTCAAGGGAATATATGATCAAAAAGAAAGCTGTAAGAAAGATTGGAAAAGAAGTGACATGTTTGATGAGATAATATTCTACGATTGTAAGTGAAAGGACATGTAATTTCTGACTATCCCAAGCTCAATTACAAAAGGAATACGAGGACAAAGATAGAAAGTATAAAACAGAAATGAAAGCTACATGGAGTGATTCTGAGGACAGTTTAAGTGACTCATAATCTTCACATGATGAACAAGCCAACAAATCCAATATGTGTTTTATAACCAACACATCTGATGTAACACTGGAATCTCCTGTAAACAATTCCTATTATTCTGGAGATGAGAGTGATTCTGAAAATATGTCTAATGAAGAAATGTTTGAGTATTGTAATATGATTGAAGAGACATGTAATGAACTAAAAGATAAATACAAATCTTTTAAGAAACAACATGCTCTTACCTTAACTGTTAAATCTGAACTTACTGTAGAAAGAGAGAAAAATGCACAATTACTCCAGGAATACAATGAACTAAAGCTATCTAATGAGCAATTGAAAAAGGACCATGAAAGTTTTACTAATGGTAAAGATACTTTGGTACAAATTTGAGGTAAACATATTGCTCCTAAATATACTACTAGTATTGGCTATCAACCTGATAAATGAAATTTTGGAAGAACTAATTTTGTTTCTAAGTTTATGGCATGCAACTTTACTCCTAGTTCTAGAAAACATTCAGCTAGTTCAAATTATGATGCACTCTGTACTGTTTCAAGCCTTTTTTGGACCAAATTGAGATTATTTTTCTAGCACATTACATAATACTTATAGGAAACCTATGAGATAAATATGGGTTCCTAAAGCACTAGTCATTAATATTACTAGACCTAAACAAATATTGGTACAAAAATCTGTTTTTATTTAACTATTTCGTAGGAAAGCTTCTTAAAGAGCTCCGGTAAAGGCTTATGGTACTTGGACAGTGGGTGTTCAAGACACATGGCAAGGGGACTATTCATGCTTCAAGAATTTAATAAAAATTGATGGTGGAAAAGTCACCTTTGGTGATAATGTCAAAGGAAAAATCATTGACCTTGGCCAAATCGGTAACTCTAAATCAGTTTTATTTTCCAAAGTACTTTTAGTTGATGGATTGAAATATAATCTGCTTAGTATTTCCCAACCATGTGATGATGAATTCCATGTTAAATTTGAAAATAATGTTTTCAATGTTTTCAATTCTAAAAATGAATTAGTTATTTCTGCATTAAGAAATGAAAATGTATACTCTGTTAATTTAGATTCTTTACTCTCTCAAAATGCTTCATGTTTAAGTGTATTTCACAGAGTCTTGGCTTTGACATAAGAGACTAGGACACTGTAATATTCACTCCATTGGAAAGTTAACTAGAAAAAGCATAGTCAATGACCTACCCAAACTTGAGTTTCCAAATGATAAAGTGTGTAATCCTGGTCAAAAGGGAAAGCAACACAAAATTTCCTTCAAACCAAAGAATGAAGTGTCAACTTCTCAACCTCTCGAATTGGTTCACATGGATTTTTTTGGACCATCTAGAGTTTCTAGTTTAAATGGGAAGCACTATGTTTATGTTCTTGTAGATTACTTTTCTATATATACTTGGACTTCCTTTTTATCTCACAAAAGTGAAGTCTGCTCTCATTTCACCAAATATGTCAAAAATGTAGAAAATCTTAGTGGACTTATAATTATATCTTTAAGTGATCCTGACCGTGTGTTTGAAAATCTAGAGTTTGAATCTTTCTGTTCTCAAAATGCCTATAGTCATAATTTCTTTGCCCCTAGAACACCTCAACAAAATGGAGTTGTAGAAAGAAAAAATAGAACCCTGCAAGAAATTGCTAGAACCATGCTTAGTGAATATGACTTACTTATTTATTTTTGGGATAAAGCTGTAAATACAACATGCTATATTATTAATAGTGTTGATTAGACCCATTCTTAAAAGAACTCCATATGAGTTAAGGAACAATAGAAAACTCAAAGTAAGCTACTTCAATGTATTTGGTTGAAAAGTCTATATCCTTAATACTAAGGACAATCTTGATAAATTTGCATCCAAGAGTGATGAATGAATCTTTCTAGGATATTCAATCTCTAGTAAATCCTATAGAGTGTTTAATAAAAGAACTAAATGTGTGGAAGAATCTATCCATGTCAAATTTGATGAAATGGATCCACATGAGCCTAAGAACACTCTAGAGAACCTGCAGGATGATGTGTCAAATCTGTACATTAATTCAAAATCCTCTAACCATCCTGTAAAGGAATCTATGAAAACTTTCAGTTATGGAAATTCTTTAGATTCAAGTCACAATGAACTCGAACCTGTTGAAGAACCTGAAATCACTAGTCTTTTTTCTAGAGTTGTTATAAAACTTAAGAACCATCCTTTAGATGTTGTTGTATGAGATTTAAATAATGAAACTCAAACTAGAGCTTCTCTTAGAAATCAGGTTGAACATCAAGTCTTCTTGTCACAAGATGGACCTAAAAACATTAATGATGCTATCAATGATGAATTCTGGGTGATGGTTATGCAAGAAGAACATAATCAGTTTGAAAGGAACAAAGTTTGGAAACTTGTTGACAGACCCAAAGATACATTTACCATAGACACTAAGTGGGTGTTTATAAATAAAGTATATGAAGCTGGTAACATAGTTAGAAATAAGGCTAGATTGGTTGCACAAGGCTATAGTCAAGAAAAATGAATTGACTATGAATAAACTTTTTCACCGGTAGTTAGACTTGAAGCCATCAAAATTTTGCTTCCTTATGCTGCACATCTGAATTTCAAACTATATAAAATGGATGTTAACAGTGCATTCCTATATGGGTATATAGCTGATGATGTCTTTGTTGAGCAACCTCCTTGTTTTACAAATCCTCACTTTCTAAATCATGTTTTTAAATTATCAAAATATTTATATGGTTTAAAACAAGCTCTAAGAGTTTGGTGTGATAGATTAAGTACTTCTCTTATTTCCAAAGGTTTTACAAAAGGAATAGATGATCCTACCCTTTTTATAAAACGAATTTTCAACGATGTTTTAAAAGTTCAAATTTATGTAGATGACATTATCTTTGGATTTTCAAGAAATTTTTATGTATCAAATTTTCCAAAATGATGCAAAATCAATTTGAAATGAGTTTAATGGGTGAACTAAAATTCGTTCTTGGATTTGAAATCTTTCAAAATAATGATGGTATTATTTTAAATCATAGAAAATATACTAGAGATATTCTAAAACGTTTTGTCTTGGATAACACTAAAAGTAGTGACACTCCAATGAGTACTACTTGTAAGTTGGATCTTGATAAAGATGAAAAATCTGTTGATCAAACCACTTACAGAGGAATGATTGGAAGCTTAATCTACTTAATTGCTAGCTGACCTGACATTATGTTTAGTGTATGCATGTGTGCTCGTTTTCAAGCAAGCCCTAAGGAATCTCATTTAAATGTTATTAAGAAAATTTTCAAATACCTCAAGCATACACCCAATCTAGGATTGTTCTATCCCAGAGGAAAATCAATTGAGTTATTTATTTTGATGCTGACTTCAGTGGTTGTAATTTAGATAGAAAAAGAACCTCTGGAACATGTCACTTTTTAGGAAAGTCACTAGTATTATGGTGTAGTAAGAAACAAAACTCTGTTTCATTATCTACTGCTGAGGCTGATTACATAGCTTCTAGTAGTTGTTATGCACAAATTTTGTAGATGAAACACACATTACTAGATTATGGATATCAATTCAGGCATGTACCTATAAATTTTGACAATAAAAATGCTATTAACATCTTAAAAAATCTCGTTTCACAATCTAGGAGAAAATATATTGATGTAAGACATTACTTTTGGAGTAACCATTATCAGAAAGGTGATATCACTTTGTAATTCATTGGAATTGAATAATATATTCCCCAAACCATTAAATTCTAAAAGAATAGATTACATCATATATGAATTGGGAATGATAAATCTTAAGTAGTAAGTGTATTGATTCACAGTTTACTGTTTCACAGTTTACAGTTTCACAATTCACTATCGTAAGATTACTGTCTAACTATAACAGTTCTATAGTTTATTGTCTTAAAATTTTCTTCTTCAAACAATACGGTCGCACAGTTTAGAAATCACACAGTTACTGTCTCACTGTGAAAGCCTGTTACGGTCTCACCGTAAAAGACTGTTATGGTCTCACCGTAAAGACGCTTTATCGTTTTATTTACATATTATAACCCGTATCGCGGTAATTAATTATTTTATTCTTTTACTTTCCTGCGCTTTTGATTTTGCGACGCTTGATATCCCTAAATGATAAAAACGAAAGAAGTTTCACTCCTTTCTTCACCCGATCTCTCTTCTCTCAAACTGTAACCCCTTCTTCAACCTCTCTCTCTCTCTCTCTCTCTCTTGAACCTTTGTTGAATACCCAGAATGAAACGCCCATCATCATCAACTCCTGGGAAGTGATGATCAAAGAAAAAGATGAAAATAGCACTGAAGATAGCACTTGAAGGTCCGTTGAATCCAAACCTGGTGAATAGAATAGTGATACTCGAAAAGGAAATTTTCCCTAGGTGGATTCTGTCAAGTAAGTATTTATTATTGAAAGTACTAAGAGAGCAAGGATGACTTGATTGGTTCACAAAGTAGGATAGATCGATTTAACCAAAGCTAGGTGCACAGTTTTATCAGTTCGTTCAATTCTCTTTTGATACAGAATATGGTTTTGTTCTGAAAAGCTGGATCAATGGCTAAAGATGCATCTTTTCTTCTAGGTTATGGGCTGCGTGCCTTAGGATACCACATGAGGGTATTTTTGAGGACTACCAAAGTGGTCCTCCACCTCCATGTGAGATATTTGTTTTGGAAGAAGCCTTGGGAAGCTTAACTAGAAATGAAACAAAGAGAATAGTTATAGCTGCCGAGTTAGATGGGGAAATCAGACTTTTGTTTAAGTTTGTTCGGAATCTGATTAGCCCTAAAAAAGGTGACTTTGCTACACTCAAGTATCAGGATTTATTTTTAATACCTATTATGAAGAATGGATACAAGATCAACCTATGCAAGTATGTTATACTCCATATGTGTGAGTTGATAAAGACAACCTCTAAGTCAATGTCCATATTCTACTCAAGGTTAATCTCAAATATGCTTAATGAAAAAGGGTTGGTTGGACTAGATGAAGAAGTCATTACAAACTATGAATTTTGTATTTCAAATGTTACAGTCAAGAGAATGAAAATCAGTTTGAATCTGTGGAGAAAAGCATGGGTAGATTGTAATGAGAGGGTCTATGAAAAGTTCAACCTGGTTTAACACTCTTCAAGACCTAAGGACATTTCTGATCCTAGTTTAGAGCCAGATGAGATTGTTGTCTATTCTAACGAGGAAGAAGAAGAAGAGGCTGTTGCACCTATAGGGAAAACTGTCCTAGATGAGAAAGATAGTGAACATGCTTCTCAAGTCTTAATTGAGAATGAAGTACCTGTTCCTGATGAAATTGTTGATCTGAAAGAAGAACCTACCTCTAAAGAAGAATATGTTGTTGTTGAATGGGAAAAGGCTGTTCTGGAAGATAATTTAGAAGGTCTTTCTCTTGAGAATGAAGCTACTATTGAGGAACACCTAGAGGAACAAGATGTTCCTAAAATTATCCCATCTGCTAAAGAGAGAATGGAGTAAACCATTAAATTGGATAGAAAAGAAATGGGTGAGGCTATTGAGGTTGAAATCTTGGATGTAGATCAAGGATCTAAATCTCTTAGTCCTGTAAGAGATGCACCTATTGAGGGGGAGAAGAACTCGAATCTGGAAAGTGTTGATATGCCTAATCCGGTTGATCCGAGCTATGTGGATACATGGTATAAATCTCCTAGCTATTTTGATGTGAATGGTTCCCAAGAAGCCTCAGTTAAAGATATAGATCTTTGAAACCAATATTTGCTCTTGATGTTATAGCTGCAAAGGAACCTGCTCTTTTCTCAACTCCTATCCCTGAACCTTCACAATAACATTATACCATGGTGAGTAAGGATGATTTGAAAGCCCTTGAAGCAAATTTGTTGACTGGGGTTGAAAAGATCATTAATACCCAACCTCCTCCTATGACAAACTTGAGTGAAAGAGATGCTTCCCTGTTGTTAGAGAAGATTATCTGGTAGATTCATCCAAAAATGTTTCATGAAATTCAATAAGATGGAGTTGAGAACAAACAACTCAGTGATGAAGTGAAGTCTCTCATAGGTATGGTTGAAGATATGCAGAGAGTGCAGAAGTCAAGACTAGAACCTATTTCTCATCCTGTTGAGGATGTTAGTAGTCAGATTCCACAGGAAGTAGCCTCCCTGATTCAACCTAACCTAACTTCCTTAGCAGACAAGGTGGATGAAAGAAATAAGAAAATTGTTAAAGAAATGTGTGAGTTGGTTATTGGTCTTAACAAGTTCTATGATGAGTATAAGGGCTGTCTACAGAATGTCCTGAATCAACTAAAGTCTCTTACATCAGCTGTTAGAGCATTTATTGCCTCTGGACAGTCATCTCAACCTTCCTTGGACAGTGATCTGCTCAGAAAAGTTGTTAAAGAAGAACTTCAATCTGTGATCAGTGGCTTTGACAAAGAGTCTCTATCTGTGGTTATCAAGAACAGTGATAAAGTTCTTGATCTGATAAGAATTCATTCCAATATTTCTAATGATGCACAAGAAGAAATTACTAATAAGGTGGATTTCTACTTCAATAGGATTTTCTCTAAGCATGACATGACAAACCATTCAAGTACCTTGTAGAGAATCTAAAAATCGCTCCTCTCACTCAAGCTTTCAAAACTCAAGTTCAAAAGCTAAAAGATTTCACTCCCTTGTTGGACAAGTTCATGGAGAATAAAGATGACTTTCAGAAAGCGATGTAGTATGGTGGTGAGATTATTGCTGACTTCATCAAGCTTTTGAGGCCTTATCTTCATGTGCAGAGCACTGCTATTATGGCTCCTGCAGCTGCACCCTTAAGACCAGGTTTTCTTACCTTCTCATCCACTGCCCTTGCCTCTACCTCTATGTCTGTCTCTCAGGCTCTGAATCGGATTACAACCTATTATCCTAGACCAACAATTGCCTCAGTCTTCCACCAAACCTTCCTTGAACCCTTTTGTTTTTTGAAGGACTCCCTTTACCTTCTCTGTCAGTTGGTTCACTTCCTTCTTCAACTTCTACCTCTACTCTTGTGGCTTCTAGTGATGTTGCTGCCAAGGGCAAAGAGAAGACAACCAATGCTAAAGAAAAGTGACTACTATCTTTTGATAGGGACATTGTTGTAATTTTGTTGCCTACTGTTTGTAATGACACATTTTTATCCATCTAATGCATTATGCACTCTTCTTATCTATTCTCTTATTTAATTTTGTACTCTTTTTGATAATCCCAAAAGGGGGAGAAATATGCACTCTAACTTCACACCAAGGGAGAGACACATTCACTAAGAATAGATATCTCACTCACATGATTTGTGATCATCAAAAAGGGGATATTGTTGGACTCCTCATGTGTTAATCATGTTTTAATGATCACAAATCCTATACATTCTGTAAAACTTTTTAATCCTGTTTAATCTGTATCAAATCATGTGTACATATGATTGATTTCTTTATGCTTTAAATAATTATTGTAAACAATTTTTAATTTGTTTTATAATGGATTTCCTTGATAAATGATTAAGTCTAATCCAATCTATGAATACCACTGTTTAAGTCTGCATACATATATTTGGTTAAGTCTGAGAAACTATGAGTCTTTCATCGGTTATGTTTTTTTGGTAAAGGACCCAGACACCCTGACCAGACACCGTGACCCAGACACCGTGACCAGACACCGCATCTGTGCTACCGGTTCCTGATCTCTATACAACTATGCCATCATGACTGTTTCACCACCCAAAAGTAAAGAAGAAGACATCGTTTCATGGAGACATCGTTTCCAAGTGACACTGTTTCTAGACAAACTATGACAACATTCTTTAATCTATTTTGTTGTTTTCAATTTAATTTATAACGGTCATATTTGAGTCTTTTAAATGCACTGACATATTTAATATTTCTTTATAGACATGTCACATGACATTATGAGGTACGAGGTGCATAATACATGCATCATGTCAGCTCCAACACATGCACTCCAAGAATAAAAAAAGAAGTGTGGCCCCGAAGCAATGAGAAGCGCAATAACAAAGAAACACGGGCATTCTTGAGAAAAGAATCGACACATGCTACTCAATACATATGAACAACACATGAAGCATTCTCAAATCCAAAAAGCTGAGATACCATTGATCAGATTCAAGAACATCTTCACAATATCAAATCCATGAAGAACACGGGCCATATCTAACTGGAAACCAAAACATCAGACTTGCGATACACTATTTCTCGTAAGAGGACCCGATTCTTACATCTACTTCATCCTTGAAGTCCAGAGCTACATAGACTAACATTCAGAGAACTTATAACCTTATCTAATCATTTTTTTCTCTTTTGTGTGTTGTTTTTAGCTTTCAAGTAGTGTGTGTTTGTGTGTCTGTATAAAAACACACAATGTCTCCTGCATTAAACTGCAGGATATAAGATATCATTCCTATCACATCTTTTTACACTTGTTTACTACCATGGATAATTGTGGAAGAGGTCCCTGTGTGACCTTTCCCACGATGAACTATGGAATAGGTCGTGTGACCTGGACAATCTTGTGCACTGTTGTTTACCCCGATCTAGGGTGTGGATCAAGTTTATTAATATAAACTGCTTAGTGGCAGGTGATTACCAACTGGAGTGGATTAGGTCTCGGCTTGTGACTGAACCACTTGTTTTATACCCGCTGTGTTGTTTAGTTTATTTTTCTCTATTTTACTGTATAATTCAGAAATCACTAAATTTACTTTAATAGTTAATCTTGTAAAGAAGTTATAATTGTTTTGCCTTTTAGAATAGCTTCAAAAGTAATATTAATAGGTCGTGTGACCTGGACAGTCTTGTGCACTGTTGTTTACCCCGATCTAGGGTGTAGATCAAGTTTATAATTATTTTTCTCTATTCCACGATGAACTGTGGAATAGGTCATGTGACCTGGACAGTCTTGTGCACTGTTGTTTACCCCGATCTAGGGTATGGATTAAATTTATTAATATAAACTGTTTAGTGGCAGGTGATTACCAACTGGAGTGGATTAGGTCTCGGCTTGTGACTGAACCACTTGTTTTATACCCACTGTGTTGTTTAATTTATTTTTCTCTATTTTATTGTATAATTCAGAAATCACTAAATTTACTTTAATAGTTAATCTTGTAAAGAAGTTATAATTGTTTTTCCTTTTAGAATAGCTTCAAAAGTAATATTAATAACTGATATTAAGATTACTGAGAATTAATCAATCTTCTGAGAAGTTATTTAAATAGTTAAACATTCATAACCGTATTACTTTGATTAACTGAGATGTATTTATTTTTATTGGGGAACCTTTTAAGAATACTTTTCAAACAGTAATTTTTATAGATACTCAATTCAGCCCCTCTTGAGTACTGTACTCCGACCAACAATATTCACACTGTTTTTCCAATGGACTGTGAGAGCCTTGGACCAGATAGACTGCAGAGACTTCCACATTATTTACACAAGACTGTGGGAGACTTGATGTAGATGATTGACTCAGGGGTATTGACCTTGAGAGCTACCCAAGAGGTCGTTTATAATTACCTTATGTTATGTAGACCCGAAGGTATTAACCGTGAGAGCTACCCAAGAGGTTGTTTGTAAATTATTGATGCCAGGTTGACCCAGGGGTATTGACCGTGAGAGCTGCCCATGTGGTCGTTTGTAAATGATTAGTGCTATGTTAAACCAAAGGGGTTAGACAGTGAGAGCTTTCTAATAGGGTTGTTTATGAATGATTGAATGATTGCGATGAGTCTGCCAAGCTAAAACGCAAACTTGGACTCGGTCTTACTTGATTATTTAGATGATCTTCTGAGATATCTGTTTTGTTGCTATTACACAGGTGGATATAGAGCTTATGCCAGATCCCGAGATTACATGATTTAGAGGATTAATAATAAATGTAAATGAATGTAATTAAAAATTGTAGGATTGTTTGCTTTTGAGTACTTCATAGTTTATTGCTTCGTTTTGCACATTACCTGCTATATATATTCACTGATAGTTAGACATAGATCTTTTGGTGGTTGCCTACTGGGATTCCTCTCACACCCTATTCCTGTCATGTTTTAGACCCAAATAGATTATATGATTTCAGGTGTAGATAAGGGAAAAGTCCACTCTTCATCAAGTACTTGATTGCTGTTGGAGCTGGAGAGCATGAGACCAAGTTGAGGCTTGCGATGCAGGTGGAGTTTAGTTGTTTCTTTTGTACTTTGGTTTCAGTATTTCTTTCCATCATTGTGACTTGTTTGGTCTTTTTTCGTTGATACATATACCATGAATCATTTTTATATATATTGTGGCTTTTGTTGGATTTACTTTCAGTCTTCCGCTGTTTATTTTTTTTTGGTATTACTGCTTCCGCTATTTTTTACTATTTATATTTCGTTGTATATACCCTGTTAATGAGAGAATAATTTCCCCAATATCACATTTTGGCTCACTGCTAGTCGGCAACCTCTGGCGTTTGGGGACGCTTGAGGTCATGTGACAAACTGGGTTCGGGACACCTTTGGGTGACACCCGGATCCGGGACATTACAAAGTGGTCTTAGAGGAGGTTTTTTATGCTTTGCCTTACTATTTGGAGCCAATAGACTGAGATAGGAAGGAACATGTAGTAGGTAATAAGCTGTGCTTGAGAGTAGGTAACCTGTGTACAGGAAAAAACCAAGTTACCTCAAATATTGCAATTTTTATGGTTTTGCAATTGTTATAGTTGATTTGATTTCACCGTTGGGTGATTCACTTGTTTTGTGCTGTTATGATTTATATCATTGTGGTTCTATTTCTGTTGCAACCTGATGAGATCAGAGTATATCATCTCATGCATAATATATGCACTTGCTAGAGAGCACATGTCATGCATTCTTGTAATGCCATTAAGGGTGAATTACTGATTGCATGCTGTTGTGATATATGTTGTGCTAGATATGCATGCAGTTGTGATAGATACCGTGATAGAAATACAACTATTTTGATAGGGTATATGTATATGTAAAGTTTCATTTGGATGTATGCCAAGCTTTGGTCCCTGAGGTGTTATGGGTCCTCTTGGATCAGAATTTGGTGGATCATGTTTGAACATTAATTGAATTCTTTTAAGTTATGATATGAATAAGGATGTAAAACTTTGATTTTCAGGGAGTATGAGCTCTCACGGATCGGAACTTGGCATGCCTTGGGCAAATTTTACGATTTTGGGGGTTTCAGAGGAGTTTCAGAGGCTTACTGTTCGGAAAACCCAGAAAACACAGCTTGCGATGTTATGAACACACGACATGAGTTATTCTGTTATGGAAGAAATGAATTTTATTAAGTACACACCATGTACTGTATGTACACGCCGTGTAGTTCTTTACCGTGTGACTGACTGTGTGAGCAGATACACAAGGTTTGGTAAACTTTTGTAGAACACGCTGTGTACTGGGGGTACACACCATGTGGTAGTCAACCTCGTATCCAGCCGTGTGACTAACAACACGGGTGGATAGAACATTTGAGTATAGGCCGTGTCTAGGGTGAACACGTCGTATAGTATTACATCAGCAGAACCATGTAGTTCTAGCTGTGTATAAGTACTTGGGCAGGGGAGGATATTCAAGTACACACCGTGTCTCATGAGGAACATGTCGTGTGTATGAGGCATTACACGACTAGGTTGGCAGGGGTACACACCCATGTTAAGGCTTAAGGGAACACATCATGTAGTGTTTTTTCACGCTGTGTAACCATCGTTTTGTAAACATGAATGCTTTCCTTCGCCTGTTCCGTACTTGAACTTTTGAGTTGTAGTTCCATTAAATTTCGTACTGAGGCGTGCACTTGATCTTGCAGAGTCATGCCACCAAGACGTCCTCCGGTTGTACGCCAGGTACAAGGTGATGATCAAAAATCAGAAATGGTAGATCATATACTACCAATAGATCCTCCCGTCACGCCTGTCTTGGCACCAACTATTATACCGGATGTAGGTGCTGATGCATAGTTCCGAGAATGTTTTATGAGGATGATGCAAACCTTTCAGGGAACACCACATTCTACCCCAACGATGGCAGAGTGGACACAAGTGTTCCAGCAGTAGCATCCTCCCACCTTTTCAGGTTATGGAGGACCATAGGCTGCAGAGTCATGGTTGGAGGCCATGCTTTCTATCTTCGAGCATCTGAAGACGCCTCATGAGAGGAGAGTGAAGCTCGTGACTTAGAAGCTACGTGATTCCACCAAGAGATGGTGGGATGCCGTTTCACATGTGGGACAACATCGGGATATGGTTTGGGAAGGGTTTCATAGGACCTTCAATGATTACTTCTACCCTAAGATGTTGAGGGCCGATCGATCCTGGATGTTCATGCATTTTGAGTAGTGCGCTCTTTCAGTGATGGATTACTCTTCTCATTTTATAGAGCTTCAACACTTCTCACATGTTTTGAGAGGTGATGAGTTACCACTAGCTAGGCGATTTGAGGATGGTCTCAGGTACGACATCCGGTCGTAGGTGAATGTTTTCAGGCTGACTTCGGTGACTGCTATAGAAAATCAGGTGCTGATTACCGAGCGCAATCTGAGGGAGTTTGGAGCTACGAGTAAGGGCGGTTCAGCATCCAAGGCTGATACTCCTTTGACCGATAGCAGGAAGCGTCGTAGGGAGCTTACACACGGTGGTTCTTCCAGTAGTAGAGATGTATCTTCAGGTAGCCAAGTGAGGTGCTACTAGTGCGGGAAGAGTGGTCACACAAGATCTCAGTGCCCGAGAGACTCAGTTGAGTGCCGATCTTGCGGCAACATGAGTCACCTTCAACGTTTTTGTCGGTTTTTCTCACCAGCAGCTAGTGAGAGGGGATCTGTTATGACTCCACTTACAGGAGTGAGGCTATTGGTTCCTCATCTGTCAGGGAACTGGAATTCATCAGGCTGTTCAGGATGAGGAGGTGGTCGTGGCTGCGATAGCTAGATAATAGGTTTTCAGCAACAACAGGGTGGATCAACTCAGGGTAGCCAGATAGGGTTGTAGGGTCGTGCTACAAGTCAGACTTTTGCGATGGAAAAGACCCAGCGGGAGTAGAATCCTGGACCCTCTACAGTTATAGGTATGATTCTAGTTGCCCCAGTTTTAGTTTCTACTCTTTTCGATACAGGATCTTCCCATAGTTATATATATTACTGTTGTGAAGATCCTTGAGCTCTACATCTTTACTTCTGATGATGTTATGATGCTAGAAACTCCTTTGGGGATGAGGATGACTAGTGTACGTCAGTTCAAAAAGTGTCCCCTTGAGGTTGGTGGGTGTCACTTCTTATGGGACCTTTATGTCATAGAGATGAAAGTCTTCGATTTCATTCTTGGGATGGATTGGTTGGCCCCCTTTCAGGCCTTTTTTGATTTCTATCACCACATGGTGAGTTTCACGTCACTAGAGGGTGGATCCTTTCTACACAAGGGTGAATAGGATGTCTAGAAGAGCAAAGCTGGACTCGAGAATCATGGGATGTGAGGAATCACAACCCAGATTTATAGTTTATATCTGGATGACCAGAGGACTTCATAGATGTACTTTCCTCTTGTGGTTGATCGTTTCAAAGATTTCTTTCTAAACAAATTTCCAGGTTTACCTCCAGAGCGAGAGGTGGATTTCTCTATTGAGCTTGTGCTCGGAGCGACACCAGTGTCCATTCTTCCATATAGGATGACTATATCAGAGTTACAGGAGCTCAAAAAGTAGTTAAAGGAGTTGCAGACAAAGAGTTTCATCCGACCCAGTACTTCTCCTTGGTGTTCGCCTGTCCTTTTCACAAAGAAGGTAGACAGTACCCTCAAACTTTGTGTGGATTATCAGAAGTTGAACCAATCGACGTTCAAGAATCGATATCCCTTTCCAAGAATTGATGACCTCTTTGATCAGCTTTGAGGATCCTGAGTGTTCTTAAAGATTGACTTGATATTCGGTTATTATCAGTTGTTAATTAGACCATTAAATATACCTCTTACAACCATTTGGAGTAGGTATGGTCTATACGAGTATTTGGTTATGCAGTTCGGTCTCACGAATGCGCTATTAGTTTTCATGGAATTGATGAACCGAGTGTTCCATCCTTACATGGATTCTTTTGTGGTAGCCTTCATAAACGATATATTGGTGTACTCTCACACTCGACACGACCATGCCATACATCTTGAGATTCTATTGAGTGCACTAAGAGAGAATCAGTTATATGCTAAGCTCTCAAAGTGCAACTTTTGGATGGATCAGATTCACTTCTTGGGTCATGTCATCTCAATGACAGGAGTATCAGTAGACCTAGAGAAGGTGAGAGCGACTGTTTCCTAGGAGAAACCAAAGAACGTCTTTGAGGTATAGAATTTTCTAGGGCTGACTGGTTACTACAAACACTTCATTCATGACTTTTCACGCTTAGCGGTGCCACTGACGGGCCAGATTGAAAATGGTGTGAAATACTTGTGGACAGATTCCTACGATTCAGCCTTTTAGGAGCTGAAAAATAGATTGACTTCAGCACATATACTGATTTTTACAGAGCCAGACAAGAGTTACACCATTTACCGTGACACATCAGGTATCAGTTTGTGAGTAGTGCTTATGAAAGGGGAAGGAGTAATTGCATACGGGTCACGACAGTTGAGGCCACATGAAAGGAATTATCCGAAACATGATCTCGAGTTGGTTGCAGTTGTGCATGCCTTGCACTGTTGAAGACATTATCTTTTGGGAGAGCATTTTGTGGTATACACTGACCACAAAAGCCTCAATTATATCTTTACTCAACGAGATCTGAATTTGAGACTGTGAAAGTGGGTTGAGTACCTTTAGTCCTTTGACTTTGAGCTTGCCTACACGCTAGGGAAAGAAAACGCAGTGACTGATGCAATGAGCAGAAGAACTCAGATACATACAGTTTAAGAGGCCAGTAGTTAGTGAAAACTTATGGCTCTATTCTCTGAGATGCATTTGGAGGTGTACGGAAAACAGGGGCAGATGTTCCTTTCTTCTATAATTGTTACATCTACTCTTCTGGATTGAGTGCAGATGAGGCATCTTTTAGATTCTGAAGGCCTAGTCATACTGGAGAGAGTGTCAGGAAAGGACCCTACTCCTAGGTGGATGATCGTAGGCGAGGATGACATTTTTCATTTTTATGAGCACGTGTGGGTGTCAGCAGACATACACGAAGAGCTGGTGTGAAATTTTCATGCCTTCATATGATCAGTTCATCCTGGTGTCATCAATATGTATCGAGATCTACATCATCAATATTGGTGTCCATACATGAAAAGGGATATAACTGATTTTTTTTATGAGATGTTCCACCTTTCAGTAGGTGAAGACGAAGCACCAACGACCGAAAAAACCTTTACAACAGTTACCTATTCCAGAGTCGAAGTGGAATGATGTCTTGATGGAATTTGTGACGGGTTTACCAAAGTCACCTTGAGGAAATGATGTTGTATGAGTTGTTATTGATAGAATCATGATGGTTGCACATTTCTTGCCGATCAATGAAACCTTCAGTGTTGATGAGCTTGGAAAGTTGTACATCCAAGAGATAGTGCATTTTCACGGGGTTCCAAACTCTATCATTTCAGAAAGGGACGCCCAGTTTGATTCTCGTGTCTGGAAGAGACAACAGAGGGCTTTAAGTACACATGTACTTTTTTGAGTATAGCTTACCATCCCCAGATAGATGGTCAGTCTGAGCGCACGATTCAGGTCTTGGAGGACATGCTTCGAGCATGCGTCCTGGATTTCGAGAGCGCTTGAGAGAGACACATACCCCCTGGTGGAGTTTCCTACAATAATAGTTTTTAGGCAATGATTCAAATGACATCTTATGAGCCTTTGTACGGTAGATCATGCCGATCACCCCTATGTTAGCTGAAGGCAGGAGAGATAACTATACTGGGCCTCGTCATGTCCAGGAGACCACTGAGCATGTAGAGTTGATTCAGAAGAGGATGATTACCACTAAATCTTTCTAGAAATGTTATTCTGATCGACAGATATTACCTATGGAGTTCAAAGTTGGAGATCACGTTTTCCTGCGTGTCACACCGAGGTTGGGACACAGAAGGATTATGAGACAAGAAATTTTTTCACCGAGATACGTTAGGCCGTTTGAGGTTTTGTAGAGAGTCATGATGGTTTCCTATCGGTTGCAGTTACCTCAAAGGTACCGGGCTATGCACGACGTCTTTCAGGTTTCTCAGCTACGATGTTACTTTTCAGACGCGTCTCACATTTTTTAACCTAAGGAGGTTTAGTTGGAGGATGATGCATCCTTTGAGGAGCATCCTATTCGGATTGTGGATCGCAGCACGAAGGTTCTCTGTGGCCGGTCTGTTCCTTTGGTATGAGTGCTATGACAATACGACCTAGTGGAGGACAAGACTTGGGAGTGGGAGGCCGACATACGATCACAATGGCCGGAGTTTTTCGCAGATTCTTCTTCACCACCCTTGGAAAGGCAATTTAGGGACAAATTACTTTAAGAGGAGAAGTTTGTAAGAACCAGGATCTTCATTTCAGGTATAGATCTTGTTTTCAGGTTGTTTTTGAGGTAAATGAAGAAAAGAGGATTTTCGAAGTACTTGCCATGTACTTCTAAGTACAAGTCGTGTACCTATCTTGCCACATATAGCCACGTACTGGCTGTGTAATGGCTGAGTACATGATCGTGTGGTGACCTGACAGACCGCTTAAGTCGGGGGCTGGTTAAGGCTATTACATGGTGTGTACATTTAATGAACACACTATGTAGTTTTCTTTTTAATTGATATATCGGAGTGAGGCCACATCTCATTTTCAAAAATATCTTCTTCTGGACGTGGTTCGTACAGGAGCACGATGGAACGACTGATGAACTCCGAACCCCTCCTGATTCTCTGTCCAAGCTCTGATTGAGACACCATCGGGTGAGTTGGAATCCCACTAGTGAGTTCTTAAAACCCCTAGATCATTTCTTCCCGATTTCTCCTCTCTTGTGATTTATTCAAGGTTGGGAATTTTTCACCGTTTTGAAGATCTATGCCGATTTAGGCCGATTTAAGGGTCGACGTTCAAGTATATTGATTGTATGATATCGAGGTAGGTTATCTTGTGCCATTCATTGTTTGTCTTGGTTTATATATGTGAAAAGTGTCGCATATCCATGTTCGGGGGTATTGCTTGATTTGGAATTTAACTTTATTTATTACCTACTATGGTTTGATTGATTGATAAAGGGTTGTTGCTTATGCGTAAGGTTGGATACCTTTTTTATGGGACACCCCATGGGTGCGGTTCACTTGATTGATGGTTTATAACTATTTGGTCTAGGTTTCCTATTAGGCTTTCCTTGTTTTCCATGCCTTGGTTGATTAGGATGATGTTTGACTGATTATGCGAAATGCATGTGATATGCTTGTGAATGATTAGCCATGTAGTAGTTTCAGATTACATGACCTGTTTTGATATTATATACGCATTGTTTTTCCAGTGGACTGTGAGAGCCTTGGACCCGGGAGACTGCGTGGACTTCCATATTATTTATACAGGACCGTGAGAGCCTTAGTGTAGATGATTGACTCATGGGTATTGACCGTGAGAGCTACCAAGGAGGTAATTTATAATTACCTTATGCTATGTAGATCCATAGGTATTGACCGTGAGAGATACCCAGGAGGTCGTTTATAAATTATTGATGCCAGTTTGACCACAGTGTATTGATTGTGAGAGCTACCCAGATGATCGTTTGTAAATGATTAGTGCTATGTTAAACCAAAAGGGTGATACCACGAGATCTTTTTCAGAGGGTTGTTTGTGAATGATTGAATGATTGTGACGAGTCTGCCAAGCCAAAACAAAATCTTAGACTCAGTCTTACTTGATTGTTTAGATGGTCTTCTGAGACATCTATTTTGTTACTATTACACATGGGGATATAGAGCTTACGCTAGATACCAAGATTACATGATTCAGAGGTGGATAATAAATGTAAATGAATGTAATTGAAAATTGTAGGATTTTTTACTTTTGAGTACTTCCTAGTTTATTGGTTCATTTCTGCATATTACCTACTATATATATTCACTGATAGTTAAATACCGATATTTTGGTGGTTGCCTACTGGGATTCGTCTTACACCCTATTTGGATCATGTTTTGGACCCAAGAAGATTATATGATTGCAGGTGTAGATAAGGGAAAGCAACCTTCTTCATCAGGTACTAGATTTCAGTTGGAGCTGGAGAGTATGAGGCCAGGCTGAGGCTTGCGATGTTTCTGGAGTTTACTTGTTTCTTTTGTACTTTGGTTTCAGTATTGCTTTCCAGCATTATGACTTGTTTGGTTTTTTTCATAGATACATATGTTATGAATCATTAATATATATTGTGGCTTCTATTGGATTTACTTTCAGTCTTACACTTTTTATTTCTATTTGATATTACTGCTTGCGCTATTGTTTACTATTTAGATTCTACTCTGTATACCCTGCCAATGAGGGCATTTTTTCCCCAATATCACACTTTGGTTATCGCTACCAGTCGGCAGCCTCTGACGTTTGGGGAAATGCGCTTGAGGTCATGTGACGAATCGGGTTCGGGGAACCTTTGGGCCGTACCTGGATCTGAGACGTTACATTGGTTAAAGCATTATTACCTGAAGTAAATGTGTTGTCTACAAATTTCTATGAGAGCAAGAGTCTAGTTTGTAATTTGAGTTTTGGTTATCCAAAGTTTTATGCATGTTCAAATGACTGCATCTTATATTATAGTGAAAATGATTCGTTGGTTAGTTTTTCTGCATGTGGACAGTCAATGTACAAAGAGGCTCAATTAGGAAAGTCTTGATTTATTCCTGTAAAACAGTTGAGGTATTTCTCAATTACACCCAGATTACAGTGTTTATTTACATCTCAGAAAACATCATTGATGTCATGACAAAAAATAAACATTTTAACCCGCAAAATATTAAATCGTTCTTGTGATGATGATTCATGGAAACATTATGACCAAGTACTTCTGTCTTTTGCTTCAAAAGCCCGAAATGTGTGATTGAATCTTTCTACTAACGGTTTCTGTCCATTCAGTTCTTACAGTAGTCAACATTCTTATTGTCCCGTTTTTATCACTTTGTATAATTTATCTCCTTGGATGTTGATGAATGAGTTCTATATCTTTTTGACCTTATTAATTACAGGCCACCAAAAAAAGAATATCGATGTTTATTTAAACCTATTGATAGATGAATTAAATTTATTATGGAGTAATGGTGTCAGTACATATGATGTTGGAAAACAAAATTTCATAATAAAAGTTGCATTAATGTAAAAAATTGGTGACTTCCCAGCATGCGACATGTTATCTGGATAAAGTACACATGATCCAAAATCATGTTCGTATTGTATGAGTGACATCAAAGAGTTTATGATCCTCAATGGAAGGAAAAATTATTTTTTACTAGCATCGAATATTTCTTCCTACTTATCATCTTTTTTAAAGGAACATATATCATTTCCGAAAAGACACAATTTAAAGAGATGAACCTCCAACAATGATATCAGGTATTGAGTTAAAATCTATTGTATTTTCATTACCTCTTATTACCTTTTGGACCGATTATAAACCCACAAAATTAGATAACTTTTGGGAAAGAACAAAATTTCATAAAATAGAGCATTTTTTGGGATCTTCTATATTGATCTGATTTGTTGGTCCGTCAGATGTTGGATGTTATGCATATTGAGAAGAACTATTTTGATAATATATTTTATATAGTTTTGGACACACATGATAAGATCAAAGATAATGTAAAGACATGATTAGATCTTACCCAAATTTTTAGAAGATCAAAATTTGAACTGTTTGAAAATGGCAGATCACTGAATTTAATGAAGCCAAAAGCACCTTATAGAGTTTCCAAAGAAATTCATTTATTATTTTGTCAGTGGATTACAGATTTGATCATTCTAGATGGTTATGTTTCCAATTTGGATACATTTGTCAAAATGGTCATATTACTGGATTAAAAACTCATAACCATCATGTTATAATGGAAATACATTTATCAATTGGATTTAGAGATTTGTTGAATTCTATGAATCAGGATGCGTTAACAGAAATATCATATTTTTTTCAACACATTGGTGCGGCGACAACAGACTACGATGCACTAAGTATATTACAAGAAGATGTTGTTTTAATTTTATGTAAATTGAAAAAAAATCCACCATATTTCTTTGTTATATAATTTTTTCTTCTATTTCAACATGTGTATCTCGTATGGGTACATCCATTAAAATTGTATTAGCCTTCCACATTTAGCTTCATGTGTAAAATGTAATATCAAATGTTCCATTGAGTCAATGAAAGCTGATGATTTCTTTTCTCTCCAATTTATTTAAAATTAAAAAATCTTCTTTCAATCTACTTAGTATATTGTATTCTATTGTCACCACACAATTTTCTCGAAAAAATATGATATTTCTGTTAACACATCCCATATAATAGAATTCAACAAACCTCTAAATCCAATCAGTATAAGTACTTCCATTATAACATAACAATCATGACTTTTTAATCCAGTAATATGACCATTTTTGACACATCTAGCCTAATTGGAAACATAACCATCTGGAAACCTCAAATCGGTAATCCATGAAAAAATAATAAACAATTTTTTTTGAAACTATTTAAGCCGCTTTTGGATCTATTAATTTATGTGATCTGTCATTTTCAAACACGTCAAGTTTTGATCACCTATAAATTTGGGTATGATCTAATCATGCCTTTAAACTATTTTTGGTCTTACCAAGTGTGTTCAAAACTGTATAAAATATATTATCAAAACTGTTCTTCTCAATACGTATGACGTCCAACATGTGAGTGACCAACAGATTAGACCAATATGGCAGATCCAAAAAATGCTCTGTTTTATCCAATTGTGTTCTTTCTCAAATACATCTATTTTTTGTTGGATTATAATCGGTCTAAAGGTAATGGAATACAATGAAGAGATAATAGATATTAACTCAATACCTGAAATAATTGTTGGAGGTCCATCTCTTTTAATTTTGTATTTCCTGAAATGATATCTGTTCCTTCGAAAAGGATGACCGGTAGGAAAAAATCTTCAATGACAATAAAAAAATTTCTTCTTCCATTGACAAACATAAATACTTTATTGTCACTCATACAATACGAACATGATTTTGGACCATGTGTACTCCAGACAGATAATATGTCATATGCTGGGAAGTTTCTAATTGTCCACATTAATGAAACTTTCATTAGGAAATTTTGTTTTGCAACAACATCATATGTACTGACATCATTACTCCATAATAAATTTAACTAATTAATCAATGACTTCAAATAAATATCGATATTCTTTTTTGGATGTCCTGTAATTAATAAGGTCAAAAAGATATATGGTTTATTCATCAATATCAAAGGAGGTAAATTGTACGAAGTGATAAATACGAGACAATAAGAATATTGACTATCGAAAGAACTGAATGGACATAAACCGTCAGTAAAAAGACTCAATCACACATTTCGGGCTTTTGAAGCAAAAGACAAATGTACTTGGTCAAAATGTTTCCATGAATCACAATGATAAGGATGATTTAAACTTTTAACGGTTGAAATATTTGTTTTGTGTCATGACATCAATGGAGTTGTGTTCTGAGACATAAATAAACACACAATCTGAGTATAAGAGGGAAATGCCTCAACTGTTTTACAGGAATCAATCAAGACTTCCCTAATTGAGCATCTTTGTACCTCGATTATCCACATGTAGGACAAATAACCAATGAATCATTTTCACCATAATATAAGATGAAATCATTTGAACATGCATGAATCTTCTAATAATCAAAACATAAATTATGAACCGACCTCTTTCTCTCAAAAAAAATTATAGGCAACACGTTTCATTCAGGTAACAATGCTTTAACCAAAGAGAATATCTGATCAAAATAGCTATTTGACATTCCATTATTTGATTTAATAGCTATAAATTTTGCAACCGTTTCAAATTTGTTTATATTACAACCAGAATATAATGATTTTCAGCAGACATCAATAACTCATTAAATTGAGATGGTTCCAACTCAGAAGTTAAATCAATATCATCCTGTGTTTTAGTTTTTTGAAAAAATGGACCAAGCCACATCATGTACTAAAATTTGAAACTGTGATGGATCTAAAACCAAATTATTATTATCTTCTTCAGAACTATGTTCACCATGTTGATACCAAAAAACAAAATCTGTTCGAAAACCAAAACACAATACATTACCTTTAATTTTTACTAATTACTATGGATTATTATGAATTATTACTATTTTTTAACAATTATTACTAATTATTACTAATTTTTACTAATTACCACTAATTTTTATTAGTTCATAGCAATTTTTTACTAATTTTTATTAGTTTATAACAATTTATTACCATTTTTTACAATTAATTATTACCAATTACCACTAATTACAACAAATTTTTACTAATTACCACTAATTTTTACTAATTATCACTAATTTTTTTAATTAGTAAATATCATTATTATTAATAATAATTATTAATATTTTTTATTAGTTTATAAAAATTTATTACTAATTTTTATTAGTTTATTAAAATTTATTACTATTTTTTTAAATTATTACTAATTGCCGCTAATTTTTACTAAGTACCACTAATTATTACTAATTGCCACTAATTATCACAAATTTTTACTAATTACCATTAATTTTTACTATCACTGATTTTTACTAATTGTTATGAATTTTTACTACTTATTACTAATTATTACCATTTTTTGCTAATTTTTATTAGTTTATAACAATTTATTACTAATTTTTACAATTTATTACTAATTATTATTAATTACCACTAATAATTACTAATTACCAATATTTTTTACTAATTATCGCTAATTATTACTATTTTTTATTAATTACCTTAATTTTTACTAATTATCGCTAATTATTACTAATTATAGCTAATTATTATTAATTAAAACTAATTATTACTAATTATTGATAATTAAAACAAATTATTACAAATTAAAACTATTTAATTTTAATTAAAAACATTACTGAAAATTAAAAATAAATATTTATAAAACCAACTAATTCTAATTAAATCTAATTATTTCTAATTAATAATATTTATTACCAATATAAAATAAAATAAATAAAAATAAATAAAAAATAAAAACATTAAATAAATAGCTTAAAATTGATTCTTTCAGCGGATGCAATGATTGAAAGTTGATCCTTGTAATGTTTAAAACCCAGAAAAGTTTAAACAGGAGAATATGAGAGTAGAGAAGGAGAGAGAAGAGGAGTTCAGAGAAGAATGAAATGAGAAAAATTCAGGGGGGGTATACATAAGTTAGATTATTTGTGATAAGAATCCCATCACAAATAGTACCACCGTTATTAATTACGACGACGGTAAAAAAGAGTATCTACAATGAATCTCGTTGCAAATACCCACTGCTGACATTTTATTTGTGACAGACAGACATCCCGTCACAAATAACATAAAATGGCGGAAAATATTTTCTGATGGGTCTCATCACAAATACTATCATGCCGACAGATTATTAGCGATGGGAGTAGACATCCGTCGCAAATCTCAAAAAACAAGGGATATCATTTGCGACAGATTTACATCCCCATCACAAATAGACTTCCTGCGGTTTGGCGCGCAACGCTCGCCAATGATATTTGTGACAAGAATATATTCTCGTCCCAAATACTGTTTTTAATGAACTATTTGCAACATGAATCATATCCCATCGCAAATAGTCTTTATTGACAAACTATTTGTGATGGGTCAACCACATGTCGCAAATAACCCATCGTAAAAAGCCGTTTTTTCCATAGTGTGAATACATATTGGAAAAAATGGATGTGGCTGGCTAGACTTATTGATAAAGGAAGTATTAACCTGAGAATCATCGGGGAAAAGATGCCAAATATGAAAATGAAACTTGCATGAGAGGTGATTAATGGGAAAACCCTCTGGGTTTAGTCCATGCAATGAAAATAAAGGTGGGGTCATTTGAGGAATGTGGATTTGATTAATCAAGCGACAAATATACGGATTAAAATCAAAGGTTCTCTAGGACTATTAGAAGAACGCTCTTGTTGCATTATGGGTAAGAGGGATTTGAATTTTGGAAGGAAAAATGGGCTGGTCGGCTTCTATATATCTTTGGTTGTCTAGTACCATACATATCATTTAATCTTACTAGCAAATTTTGAGGTTTTATTAATGCTATCTTGGATAGAGAACAAAAGTATATTTTCTCAAAAACTTCACTAACCGAGGAACCAGACGGGTATGTTTTCACAACCATCAATTCAAGATCCTTTAGCATGGTGGAATTCCATAACATTATTCATACAGAGCAGGAGGAAGATGATTGGGTGATCTGATTGAGGTGCAAAATACAACTACCAAATATTTTTTCCAGGTATAGCATGTCCGTAACTGTGGAATGCCGAGTAATATATATGTTTAACATATATGTATTTAGATGGCCTCAAAATGATAGTGTTGTGAGCTCCCTAAAGAGGAAAATACTCATCATCTTTTCTTTAGAGGGCATTGAGCTCGCTTTGTTTGTCACACCATTGGCACTTGCATGGGAGTCGAGGAAAGGCTAGATATATGATTCAACATTACAAGTTGGCTTGGTTTGAAAACACAGGTGCTGTAATGGCCCAAACCTCTCTGGTCCATTCCCTTGCTGAAATCTGGTTGATGAGCTGTTCTGGGAGGTCAATGAGACTCATCCCCAACACTGTGCCAAATTTCTAGTTCTGTGAATAGTGTTTCCAATTTTATGAATAGTTTCAAAGTGTCTCACAGTTACTGTCTCATAATTACTGTCTCACAATTACTATTTTATAGTTACTGCTTCATATTTCATTTCCCAAATTACCAGATTTTACCAGTTTCGTCGATTTAATGTTTTCTTTAATGCTAAACGCATTCAAAGCCTTGTTTTAAGGGATTTAAGGCTAATTCAAATCCCATAACTCCTACATTAATTTTTCTAAGGTCTGATATGCATTTACTTGGTCAAACCGTGTGGTTTAATGCAATCCACTTTTAATGGAAATCCAGCGTATCTTAAATCGCTGCTCTGTTAAATCATCTAAAGGGATAAGATATCTTCCTCCCTTGTTCTTCCTCCTTGTTCTCTAGTGTGAGATGCTCAAACTTTTCCTTCCATCCCGTAGGAGTTGTGCGATCAAACTTTCCTCCTTGGATTGGTTCCCCTTCAATTTCTTCTTTCTGCAAGTTCACCCTTTGTTTTTGGTGCAACCAAGCAGTATCGATCAATCTTTGATATAAGGTATGATCTACCATCATTCTTTTGGGTTCATCTCCTTCTTTTTCTCCTTTCCCTTTTATGGAATGCTATATACATGTTCTTAATGGACCTTTCTTGGGTGTTGGATGGTGTGGTGGTGTCTCTGCATCCTCGGGTGGATGCAGTCCTCCAAGAGAGGTGATCATGATCTATTTTGTTAGCTTTTCAAAGAGCATCGGAAAACTTTTGAGGTAGGGGATTCGTTGCTTCCCTGTTCTTTTACGTGAAACTATAGAGTTAGCATGTTTGGGACCAGTGGATCATAATGGGATTGAAATAATAAATACATGAACATGATAAATAAATTGATACGATCGTATGTTATTGCCTCTTATTTTTCTAGATAGTGTGATATCTATTCTTGATTGGTTTCTCTTTTCATTCTTTATTGAAATTGGTAAAGAAAGTAAACTGTGATTAATTGTAAATTAATTGTCAAAGATAAAGAGGCATGTAAATGAATCTGGTTCTTCTTGTAGTATTTTTGTGTTAATCAAATTGATGCAGTAAGCCTGTTTAATTATTTATGATAACTTACTGTTTAGGATTCCCTTCATTGAAACCTATGAATAATAAATTGGTTAATCCAATATTATTAATGAACTATTTGTTTGATAAATGATAATTCCTCATAGAGTTCCGAGTTACCCTCTTACTTGTTTAAGGGCTAAGAGCCCAGTTGATATGATGTTTTTTTTCCTTCTTGTTGTGTTGTGATGTGAGCCTGAATGGATGTTGTGATATGTGGGGGTTGGGAGGCCCATTGGTTATGGCAGCGGTTGATGCCTAGAGTGGAGAGATGCATCTGTTTATGCATGTGGGTGTCAAGGAGGACACCGAAGATGATGAAGTGGGTTGGATGTGAATGTTTGGATGCTTGCTATTTCTTGTTGGTTGTTTATCTACTTTACTTTACTCACTTCTCAAGGCAACTAGTCTTGATTAACCTCCTTCCAAAAAGGGGTGAAGACACGCGGGGTATGCCACGTGATTTCCGTGTTTATCTTCTCAAGAGAGGATGAGTCTATGCTCTTTCTATAGGTGACAAAGACTTGTCGGGTAGTTTAACTACCCACCATGTTGAGCCCCCTTGTGTTTAGTATCTTAGAATGTTTTTCTAAAATGCATGGGAATATGGGAAAGTAATAATGTTGTTAATAAATGATTGAATAAATGATGTTAACCCATGAGGTTGGAGCTTGCTGGGACGCAATGACGATGTTACAATTTAAAGGAACAGAAGACTTTGGGTGTGATGCTAATGAAATATAATGTGGAATTGGTAATGATTAATTAATGTTTAAATAATTAATTAATGTAAAGTGAAAATGATAAAAAGGGAATGAAGTAATGTAATAATTCTCTTTAAATGGTAGTTTCATGAAGATTCCTTGGTTAATTGGTAAAAGTAAAAATGGTAAAAATAGATTTTAATGATAATAATAGATAGGTATAATATTCCTAGAAACCCTTTTTTTACAAAACAAATGGTTTTTAAGAAACAAATATTTCTAACCAAAGAGAGGGTAAAGTGAGGCTTTCTTAAAAAAAAATCCTAAATAACAGATATACCAAAGAGTAAAAAATAATACCAATACATGAATATATAATTAAAACAAGAGTATAATAAAATTAATTAATTTATTGAGATATGGAACATAATAATTCATCAAAGGAATCTTAAACATATATAATCTCAAAAAGCGACGAGATTGTCAAAATACACTCTTATAACTTGGTAACATGGGGTAAAACTCTTCATGTAAGGAAAGTAAATTAAGTGAATACTAAAATAAAATTAAAATAATTATATTCATGATATAAAATGTAAAATTGATGTATATACACCTCAGAAAATATTTTAGGTGCATAACAAAACATGAGTCTCATGTAAGGCTAATTAAGATGAAACATTTTTACCGATAGAGTAAATTTTGAAACTTAAACCTCATGAAAGAAATATAATAAAATTGATATTATAATACACATAAATTTAGTTATAATATACATATAGTACAATCATGTTAATTAAATTCACAACACAAAAGTAAAGGGTGGAAAACATAGCATATATCTCACGAAAATTAAAAGTGAGATGAAACCCCCTTACCTTGTGTCTTGACTATCTTAATAATAATTCAAACCACATATATAATAAATTTAATTTTTTTATATATATCTTTCATAACCATATTATTATATCTAATAACATATATGGTTTGATTATGACATTATATTAGCTTCTCGTAAATTGTCATATGTTAAGGTTTCACTTCAGGTAATGTTCGTTTGGTTTTTCATTTGGGTCTTAATGTGTTATATTGTTGGTCCTTATAGTTATATAATGATTCCAAAATTCAAACCACAACATAAATATCATTTATTTACATTATATTTGTATTTTAATAATAGATATGATATATAAGTATGAAATGAAATACATCATTCATGGAGACGGTGGGTCGTACATATTTATGAATGCTATTTCCATTTATTTTTCATGTTGAGAGAAAGAAAGTAAAAGGTGTATATTTGTGTATATATATATTATTATTAAATTGTATTTATGATATAAGATATATCATATATATTCACTAAAACCATCCTTAATACAATCCATGTAGTGTATGAATGAATCATATCGCTTTGAGGGGGTGGAAATCCATACTACCTCAAATGAAATTATCGTATTTAAATAAGATGGAAAGCAGAAAGGTATGTTACAAATAAAAATTCAAGAATCATAAATACATTACAAATATAATATATATCATATATAAATACATTTTCCATCATAATGGAACCATGATATGTAGTAATGGAAAAATGAACAATCATCATTTCCTGAGGTAGTAGTTCACCGTACACAGAAATAGTATATATGTTTCCCATTAGATGGAGGTGTGTTTAATTTCTTTTTAAGTGGGACAATCCCCTAAAAATGAAATATAAATAACTCCTTTTGAGTGATGGGAAAAGGAGGAAACCATTACAATTATAGATGAAAACATCTTAAACAACAAGGCAAATGTCAAAAAAGTGATCCAAATGCTAGAAAAGAAACAAACATCATAATAAGAACAAGCCTGAAATGTCTCCGCCCCCTGTCTAAAAATGCAACAGTGAAATCAAACAAAGATGATGCATCACCACCTCTGTGAAGAAATGTGTCATGCTGGAAACACAATCCAGGAAAATCACTCCTCCATCTCACACTGAAATATGAGAGGAGGACCGGATGATAGGTACCAGCACACCTATCTCTCTTTCAAGCCACCCACATGATGGTGCAAGAGAGAAACTCACTGCACATTCAACCTGATGTGTCGCACCATCTACCAGAAAACGTCGTGCTGGAGGTGTGTTTAATTTAAGGTCCCAAAAATTTACATAAAAACACCATAGTTTATTAAAGGTACTGGTGTTATTATATAATCATGTAATAAAGAGAGTTTGAGGGGGTGGATAAGGAGAATAAAAGAAAGGACTTGAGACAAGACGTCACATATTAATCAAGTAACTCCTCTTGGTTTGTGCCAAAAGGATTTCATGGATTTCCTTCATCCAAAGGGAAGTATTATAGGTGAATGTTAGGATTTATGGGAAGTGTATTGGGTAGGGATTGGCTGAACATAAGAGGTTTTAGAGGTGTGAGGAAGTTGAAGGGGTGATTGCTTTTTATAGGGAAGGAAAATGACTAACTTGGATTTCTTAGAAGAATGTTAGGTGTACCCATGTTTTTACATAAAAAATGTCATAAAAAACCAAAGAACTCAATAATTTAAGTTTTATGGTCTATATATGGACAAAAAATGTTGGTTCGACAAGTGTATATTTCATTTGGACCATTAATTTTATGGTTTATCCCCTAATTAATCTTAATTTGGCCTTAACCGTTGTGATTAATTATAATCACTTCTACAATTAATTTTGGTCAAAAAATAACTTGGTATTATTAGACTAAAAATATTTAACTTAATTCAGTGATGTATGCCAGTTTTTATAAATTAAAATCATAGAAGAAAAAAAATAAGATTAATATTAATCTCGTAGACGAGATGAAATAACGAGTTTTTATAGTAGAAAAATGTTCAAAATTTTGTATGATTTTATATTAAATTTAAAAGTTAAATTGATTATAGTGAATTAAATTTTATTAATATATTTAATATTTATCTAATGTGACCATAAGAAAATTTATAATATCATTTCAAATTAATAATTATTTAAACAAAAATGCAGTTATTAATTAAAAAGCATCATTTTCACTATTCATCAAAAAAATGAAGTTTCTCAGAAAAACACTTAAAAATAATCCTAATATAATTTAGAAATTATGAATTAAAAAATTGTTTTTTATCAGATTAAATTTATAGATGTGTCCAAAATTAATTTTAATATTTTTCACAGAACGAAAATAAAAGTGGTTCAATCGAGAAAACAATATTTTTAAACATAAATAGACTTTACCAAAAATCATATCATTAATTATCAATATGTTTTTTTATATAAAAAATTATAAAAAATATTCTATAAGTAGTTATTAATATTCATTATACTATTTTTTAAAATAGAGGTTATAACTAATAAAAAAATAATTTTTCTTAGAAACTCGGTATTGCGTGTAACATACGATAAGTCGATGTTACATGTAAAATTAATGTATGACATACATCATTGAAATACATAAATGAAAATTTAATTTATTCTGGTAAAAAATCATTGTGAACTTAATAATATTTTCTTTTATATTCAATCAGTTTTTTCATATTCATTTATAATTAATTGGTAACCTATGAATTCATATTATATTATATAAAACATATACTTTCATAAATTAGTTAATAATATTCATAACCAATAATTTATCATAATGTTTTTATATTATTATATTAAATAATATTATTTTAATAATATATTATTGTTTGGTAATCCTTAGTCTTGTGTGTTACGCAAGTCATCGAGGAAATTAATTGTTGCGTATAACGCAAGATAACCTTGGTGTTATATGTAGTCGACGCTAAAGATTATATTGTGTGTAGTACACAATTAACTTGGGGTTGTGTATAACACAATCCAAACATAGTACATTAATATAAAATGAACTATCTTTAGTGTTCCATGAAATAAAAAAATCAAAAAGGTTAAAATAAACCGTGAAAAAATCATTAAATCACAGGGTATTGAAGAGACCACCTCATCAACCCCCAGTTCCATATAGATAAGAGGTAGCTTAGATTTTAGTACCCCTATAGCCTCTTAAAATCATTGAGTCACTAGATACTTGAATGAATTCCATGGAAGGGATACATGCACCTATCCATCCTGAGAGGATGTTATATCCCTAGTTGGTGGATGATATTATTCCCCCATAAAATTTCAGCAATCTTATATTCTATAAAATTTATTGTGTAGGTGGCCCTGAACATAATATCACACACTTTTTATCCCAATGTGGTCAGATGTTAGGCCATTGTGATAAACCGGCTGCAACAGAGCTGAGGTTTTTGTACAAAAATTGATATGGATAATAAATTTTTGGTACAATTTTCAGCTAGTAAGATCTGTTGCATGGTGGGAAGTAATTCTTCATCAAATAATTTATTATTTCCGCCCCATTATTAATAATATTACTATCATCTACCTGAATAAATGAAAACAATGTAAAAATAAATTGGTGTCTGACTTTATAGCCAAATGGAATGGTTTAAACTATTCACTAAATATCCCTCTCTCATTAAAGAAACTACTGAAACTATGTGATGAAAATATTTTGGATGAGTTGCATAGAACTATGATTCCAATGAATCATCTATTTGGGTTCCATGAGTTTTCATAAATGCTACAAAATATTGAGGTCTCGATTTAGAAAACCTGATCCAAATCCCAACTCCTGTCCTCAGAATAGGGGAAAGGGATGGGAAATGAAGAAGCTATATTTTTTTCTCTCAAGACAGCAGTAGTGCCCATACAAGCACCTAGGTAGGACCCAAACCACACAACACCTAATTTCAAGAAATGAAAACCAAAAATTCTCCATCATCCAGAAGCACAAAGAAATCACAGTCATCTAGAATTTGAGGAACATATGAATAATGCATACTACTTCTGAAATAAATAATTCCCTAGTTATTTCATGGAAAACATGGAATATAACATGATCAAGCTACTACTTCCCAACAATCCCAATGAGGGAAACCTCATCGACTATCCTGACTACTGGACTTTCTATAGAAGGATGGTTTGTAAAATCCGGTACCACTTTGTCTTCAAATATTTGCTTCAAGGGATGGTTTATTTAGGATTGGGGGGTTAGATAAATCCTATGTAAATGTAGAATGCATAACTATTTACTAGTTATAAGAAGAGGGTGATTGAGAAAAAGTTCCAACTCATCATTAAAATAAGTTCAACAACTTGATGACTCAAAAAACAGTTGAATGATCTCATACCACTATGAGATTATTACTACACAGACCCCCAATAGCTATACCACTATATAAGGTGACATCAGATATGTCCCATAAAATTTGGCATGGACATCAGACGTAGGATGAATGATAGGAGGAGTAATATTATGAATCACTGTAAGCACGAACTATTTGATATTTCTTCCCCACAACATCCGAATTACATGCACTTTCCCACCAAAAAGAACCCTCATCGGACTAGGAGATCATTTTTGGTTCTGTAAATGTGATAGACTTGGCATAACCATTCTATAATGATGAATATGCCTCTAAGTATGAGTTACCTTCCCCAATCAATGTAAGAGGAGTCCACATGCACAGGAATCAAGGTTATAGGAGACAAAATGGTGTGGTAAGTCCCAATATTTCGGTCACAACCCCATGGAGAAAATATACACAACTAATAACCATGGGAAAGCACTCCAACCATCCTAACCAATACACAGAGGTGCCCTAAAACCCTCTAATGGTCATCCTTACCCAGTTGTGTAGCATGAAAAACTAGAAAGAGTTTTATTATCTAACCAGCCTAATAAATAGGGAATACTAACACAACCCAAAATACCAGAAGAGAAAGCACCCATAACCTGCACATTAGAACCAAGACCATCCACCTCAAATTCATCAATTTTTGAGCCACATGTCTATGAGAAACCCTGCATCAGCAAGTGTTAATCTCCAACACAAAATCATGTCATTATATACTAGATTATGGTTTTCCCAACCAAGCTATATATCCTTGATGCACTCTATATTTTAAAACAACCTAGATTTAAACTTATTAATGTCAACAAAAGACCATTGTAATTTGAGTTATAAGTTTCTATAGATGAAGTCTATCAAATTGAGTTCATGTCAGAATAATTCCATGTCTCCATACAGTTCATAGATCATGATCATGAAGAATTCATATAGGGATACATTAGACCATTGTATGTTTTGGGTAGACTCGATAATTTCATCATTGTAAGGTATTTGATTGAAAATGGATCTGGGATCAACCTCCTCCTGGTTCAAAAACTATGATGTTTGGGATACAATGAATGGAATTTGTCTCAAAAAAATATGACAATTCAAGGGTATGATAAGCATCAGCAAAGGCCTCTTGGGAAGATCAAACTAAAAGATCATATTGAGGATGTCACATTTGATGTAGGGTTTATGGTTTTTTAATAAGACAAAACATATAATATTCTTCTTAGAGGGCCTTTTCCCCATAGAGACATGGAAGTACCATGAACATTTCATCAATGTCTGAAATACATCGGTAATTGAAACGTTTGCATACAACATGGTAACAGATCCCCTTAGAGACTTGTAAATCCACATATGCTGAAGCAGGTTTCTATAAAAGGGAAGGCGTACAACAAATAGTGTAGGACAATATATAAGTTAAAGCCCCCAATGTTTGGGGACCGCCCCTGCAAAATCCTTAGTGTATGATCAACAACGACTATGTGTACCCCACAAATCTAGTTTAGGTGACATACCTTGTCTAAGAGGCCCAATCCCCTCATATCCCCATGGATAGTATAAAAGAATATCAACTCTGACATCTCTCTACAATGACTCAAGAAATATTGGATGATATTGTCTCTTATTATGACCTATTTCACCTCAACAATGATATAGGTGATCCTAGATTAATGTCTCCATCTGAGAATGACTCCACAAAATCATATGTGGAGGAATAAGGGATTGAATTTCAAAATAACCACCTACATTCGAGAAAGGTGTCTCCACCACAATCGATGATCTCATTTAGAAAAATATGGTATTAGAAGTGGACCCATGAAAAACACTGATTAGTGAAACTATGACCTTGGAATTGAATGATATTTACATTTCATTTATAAAGAAACATTGATATGTGTTTTATTAAAACTATACATAGTTTAGCGGACTGAATCTAGATGTGGCTACACACCATCTCGACATTCCCTATGAGTATAGAGGCTTCAAACATATATCAAGGAGTATTCACCCCTCTCATTCCACCAATGTAGAGGCAGAAGTAGAAAAATTGATCAATAATTTTTTCCCAAGATGTTTAATACCCAATATAGATTTCCAACATCAAAAACATCATGAAAAATAATGGGATGATTAGGGATTTATTCAATTTTATATACCTTAATCAGTACTTCTCAAGGGAAGATTTCCCATTTCAAATCACATAACTCTTGATCAATGCAACTGATGTCTTCAACGTCCTCTATTTTATGGATGGGTATTTGGGGTAAAATCAAGTAAATATGTACCCTGAAAATGAATATGCCACTACCTTCTAATCATGTCAGGGGATATTTTTCTATTAGGTAATTCCCGTAAAATTAAAGAAAAATGGAACTATATATCAACACTCCATTAATCACATGTTTAATCCATTAATCATATGAATATTTGAGTGTTGTGTTGATGACTTGGGGATTAAATCCCTACAACAATGTTACATCTTTACAGTTATTTAAATGACCTTTGACAAGCTGTGAAAACATAGTCTAAAGATGAATATGTTGAAATGTAAATTTAGGGCAACATCAGAGATTATCCGTCTATTTTTGGTATGACACCATGAAATTGATGTTTACAGAGAGAAGAATAGTTTTATTTTATCAAAACCATGAAAAATTAATAAGCCGAGGGGGATCCAAGTGGACCTGACCTATGTTCTGTATTTCATAGACAACATAACCTATCAAGATTTCCCATTATCCAGAATAATGAATAATGGAATCACCTACCAATTTTATGGGGGCATCAAAGTATCCCTAGAATGTCTCAATCATTATCTACTATATTCCCATGTTCTGATACCATCGGTGGAAGGGAAGACACAACACTTGTATGTGGCCACCATGGAACACTCATTGGGTGCCCACCTTGCGTTAGTGATAACAATATATATTACCTTAGACAAATAATTCTAGGTACTGAGACCCAATACAAGGATGTTGATAAGATATACTTTTCACCCACATTCATAGTGAGAAAGCTGAATCATTACGTACATCACCAAAAAGTCCATCTGGTCTCTTTTATTGATCTTCCCAAGTAAATTATGGGAAACCCCATGCTAAATGGGTGTCAGGATTAATGATTGGTCATTCAGAAACAATATTACATCTATTTCATGTCATAAAAGGTTGTTAAAGGGAAAACCTAGGCTGATTTCCTTACAATGCATCCCACCCTAGAGAATACAATAGTGGAAATTGCGCACCCAAAGGAAGGGGTCTTCTATACCCATGGTGATCCCCAAACATAGGAGATTTATTTTGACAGATCCTCTTGATGTTCTTTCAAAAAAAGGTTAAAAACCCCAAATTTCAACCCAATTTTCTTAGGGATTGTATTTGTATCTCTAGAAAAATTGGTCTTTCTCTACTCTTTCTCACTATCCAAAGGCCGCCCAAATATCAAGGAAGAATACAAAGCCCTCATCATTGGGTTGTAAGAATCTCTATAAATACAAATAGGCTAAAAGACCTTTAGTTACATCAATAGTATCTTGCAGATAAAAGACCCTATAATATAGCTATAGAAGGTCTAATCTAAAATAACCTACACTAAAATGATAGATGGATTTATAAAAAATACCCTAAACAACAGCGATATAAGGTCAATGATCAAAGATAAAAAACTACATCGATAGAAGTTATGAGCTAAGAGTCAAAAACTACAACGATATAATGTCTGAGCTGAATGGACCTAAACCATAACACATTATTTATTTAGTCTAAAATAATGGAAAATATTTCAATTCCCACCATTGTAAAGACCCGTAAATTTCAGAGGAAAATTTGTGCTTAAATTATTTTGGATTTTACATCTACACAGTTTCTGACGGTACCTGATTCAGAGGCCCGGTGTGCCCGAAATCAATTTTTGAAGTTTAGCTCACGTACGTTCAGTGAATGACCGTACGGGTTTTCCTAACTTTTGAAGCAGTTCTCAGAATCGAAATCTGAGGGCACCGATGAAACCGCAGCACTGGTAATTGCTTAATAAGACCTTTTTTGGTGTTGCGTTTTCTCGGGATGTATTGTTAAATAAATGGGTTAAATGAAGAGTGAAATAAAATTTGCGCTACAATTTTATTTCTATTCTAAGTAATTATAATCTATGTGTAAAAGTTGAGGTGGGACCTTCTTACGTGTATGTAGTTTCTAATAGCACCCGATTCCGAGACCCGGTGTGCCCGGAATCAATTTCCGTAGTTTAGCTTTGGTATGTTCAGTGAATGAATGAGCGAGTTTTCTTAACTTTTGAACCGGTGCCCGGAATCAAAATATGAGGGCACCAATGAAACCGCAACACCGATAATTGCTTAATAATACATTTTCTGGAGTTGCGTTTTCTCGGGAGGTATTGTTAATTAAATGGGTTAACTGAAGAGTGAAATAAAATTTGTGCTACAATTTTATTTCTATTCTAAGTAATTATAACCTATGTGTGGAAGTTGAGGTGGGACCCACTAAATCCTAACTCCTCTTGATAGGATATTAGTGAGGTGGGCCCCAAACGAGCCCCACCTTTTCAAATTCCTCTAACCTCTCTTAATGTTGGCAAACCCACCATTAATTTGTAACTGACCCACTCTCCCCCTTTAATTGCATGTCAACTCTCACATTAAATTGACTTATTAAATCTATTCAATTAATTTAATTTTGAGTTTGAGTTTTTGAAGTTTTGAAAATGAATGGCATGTGTTAATAAAATAATCCTTCCTTATTTTATTTGGGGGTTGTTTAGTTGTGTGAGGATATTTGGAGAGAATTCTCTAAGTCTTTTATAATTCAATCATCTTCGTTGAAGAACATCAAGAACTCGACGAAGAAAGTCGTCACTGCATGGAGAGATCGATGTGTCATCTCTTCTACTCTCCACAGCTGGTGTGTGATGCCTTTTTTGAAGAATGGCGATACACCCCCTTTCAATATTCTTCCCGCGTCCAAGGAAGGGAGGCTCCATTTCCTCCTCGGACATTCTCCGTCAACATATACGGAGCTTCACCTCGCGACGTCATTTTCCCACGACGATAATCGTTCAACAAATTCTTCGAGGTAGGGGTTGATTTTTATGTTCAAGATTATTTTTTTTGTTCTCGTTAATTTATGGCCACTTGTTATCAATATAATGGGAGGAGGTCGGACCACACGAACACGGCTGACCCTCCTCCCCTTTGATGTTGAATTTTTCATCGTGGTTGGAACGGAGGCGGCGCGGTGCAACGACACCGCATGGGGACGAGGGAACCGCGGCCGGAGCGGGCCACAGTGGAGGAGCGTGGCACCGTCGGGCCATGACGGAGTGTCAAACGGGCCGTGGATGGGGCAGCCGGAGCAAAGGGGAGTGGCACAGTCGCACCGCGCCGGACGGGTAAGAGCCGCGGCCCTGGGCCGCGGCGGTTCAGTAGGGAGGCGGCCGGACTCATCCGGCCACCGGCGGACAGGGAGGCGCGACCGGCTGGTCCTGCGATAGCAACACCGGCCGGCCATAATGGTCGGCCGTTACCTGAAAAACCAGGGGTTTGATCCCCCTGTCAGCGCAGCAAGGGCAGACCCCCGCGGGTCCGCCATTTCAAAATCAAGTGGGGCAGCGCCCCCCCCCCCTTCCGCGTCCGCTCGGTGAGAGGACGCCCGCATGGGACTGGACCTGCCGCACAGGGCCGGACCGCCCGCGCTAGGACGGATCCCTGCGCCGGGCCGAGCCACACTGATGGGGTCAGGTCGTGCCAACCGGGTCGGGCCGACCCAGGGGGTATTGGTCCGGGTCGGACTGGGCCCGAACCCCCTGTTTTCGGACAGATCCGTTCAAACGCCCATAACTTGGTCTACGGACCTCCGATCGATGCACCGTCAGTTGTGTAGTGATCCTTGGATCGAGGTGGTCATTTAAGTGTATTAAATTATAGGTTTTGAAGAATTTTGTGTATGTCTGGGTTGGTTCAAACACAAAACCAACCGGGCCATCGGAGCGGAAACACTTATAACTTGAGCTCCGGACGTCAGATTGACGTGTCATCGACTTTGTTGGAATCCTCTAAGTGAGAAGGTTCTTTTGGCTTAATCCGATCGAGGTTTGGATGTAGTTGGAATATGGTTGAGTTGGTTTTGACATAAAAACCAACCGAGCCCCTGGGACGAAAAAGCCAGTAACTCTCAGACCGGGCATCCGATTGATGCGCCATCTGTCACGTTGAGTTCGTTTTGACGAGACGAAATAATGGGATACATAAACTCTAGACTTTGTTTCAGTTGATGTATCGACCCCCTTGGCTCGTGGAGCGGGCCCTCCTGGAATCGAGCATGCTGTGTGCGGGAACCCTAGAGCTGGCTGTGACTGTGACGATGACGATGACTGTACTGGGATCCTCCGTGGGTTTGACGATGATGACTACTGTTCTTTTATCCTTTCTGGGTCTGCAAGTACTTGAATACTATTCTTGTACCCTATGTGGGTCTGGAAGTATTTGACTTTGTACTTGTATCCTGTGTGGGTCCAACAGAGTAGCTTATCTTGTATCCTTTGTGGGTTCGAAAGCTTAGCTGGTCTTGTATCCTCTGTGGGTCCGACAACTTAGATGAATCAGTTGGTACATCTGATCATCTCTATCATCTTATGAATAAATATACCTGTTTGAGTTGAGTCTTGATTTTCAATCATTATCTTCAATATGATTGTTTGTTATCCTGTGTGGATTGGGTTGTGTTATTCTGTGTGGATTGGATTGTGCTATCCTGTGTGGACTAGATCGAACATGGGCTCGGATGTTGGATCCGAACTGGAATTGATGACTTAGGTATATGTATGGGCATATACCTAAGTAGGGTTGGTTGTTACTTCGTGATTGTAACTTTCCTTTGTGGTTTATCCATCGTGGATTCCAGGAGACCTTAGTGGGTCTCTTGTTCCCTATTGATTAGCGTATACTCACCCTTGCACGGGCTATGCCCGCACTATGTTGTGTTGGATGCAGACAACGAACATCGCTGATCGAGGTGGGATCTCGTGGAGATGGACGGTACCTGGAGGTGGATCACTAGACGAGACTTACACGGAGCAGACGACTGGAGGTGAGGAGCAGAGGAGGCTATCTGTACCCACCCTTTAGGTGGGATTTCTAGAGGATGGCTTGGATTCGCTGCATTACTTTACTCTTGATGTACTTCCTTTTCAGTTGTACTTTACTTTCAGTTGGGTTTGTATTCTGTCCCATTTACTTTACAGCACTTACTTTTTTACTCAGTTTACTTAGTGTTTACTCTTCTTGCGTACTCTCTTGTGTTTGTTTTCTTTATAAAGGCAATTCCTTCCCTTTTTATCAGGATTTACGCCTTTGGTGCTAGTCTCCAGCCCCTGGCCTATGGAAGGCGGGCTTGGGGTAGTCAAGGCATGGGCCCCGAGGACAGGGCGTGAAAAATTGGCATCAGAGGAGTTCAGTTCTACCGAAGAACTCAGTACTCAGATCTTCCTTCTATGTGAAGCAATAATGTTAAGGGTATTGAGTGTGGTTATCAGTCTAGGGAGTCCAGTGTTGGTGCGGCGGTCGACGTATCCATACACCAAGACCCTGAATTCTGATTTCCGACTCAATACATGAAAACATTGATTGTATGTGTGTTTCAAAGTTTTCTTTGTGATTACTTTGTGTCAGCTCACCAGGTATACTGTATTGACCGTGGCGCAGCTGTCTCTTTTCAGGATGGCCCCATGATGGCAGCTAGCTTGGGTTTCGAGCTTTGTGCGAGACGACAACCCACCGAGTGATTAGGCCTCAGTGCATGCCCTAATTACAGCAGAGGCACCGGCGGTACCTCTACCCGTGGAGCCACCGATGCCACCAGCCCCAGTAGCTGAGAGTGCATGTCGCCTTAATTCACTGCATGAGTTTCATCATCAGAGACTGCCCATGTTCCTTGGGGAGACGGACCCTCAGGAAGCCGAGGATTGGCTGGAGGCTGTTGTTCGAGTTTTCAAGTTAGTAGAGACACCAGCAGACCTCATGGTGATCCTTGCAGCGAGTCTCCTGCACGCAGAAGCAGGTAGATGGTGGAGCCTGATACTCCAGGTGCACGATGAGGCATCTCTCCTTTGTTCGGACTTCGAGAGAATCTTTCGATCGGAGTTCATTCCAGCCACCCTCCGTGCGGTGCGCATTCAAGTGTTACTGTAGCTGCGGCAGGGCAACATGACGGTAGCCCAGTACTCGACGAGATTTACCGATCTCTCACGATACTCCACGAACATGGTACGAGACCCATTCTTCTGGGTCCGGACCTTCGACCAGGGACTGAGCCATGAGATCAGGGCATCAATGATATCCCTCAGAATTCCGACGCATGCAGGAGTACTGGATTGATTCATTCTTGTAGAGAGATTTCTTGCTGAGCCTACACCAGCAGCAAGACCTACCGCAGGGCGACACATAGCGGAGTCTTCTGCAGCTGGTAGTTGACGGATGTCATAGGGGTCCAAGCGGACCAGACCATCAAGCAGACTACATCAGGATACTGGCTCAGAGGTGCGGGGCATACGGTGTAGAGCCATCCATACGAGGACCAGACAGTGCTATGCATGCGGTGGGTAGGACCACATGGCTCATGACTGCCCGACCCGCCATGAAGAGGAGAAGCAGACGGTTCAGGGACCACCCAGACAGAGGCAGAGGTTCGACCGTGGCGGTCCGCAGGGAGAAAGCGGACGAGGTAGAGGAGCTGACCGAGCAGCAGGTGGTGGGCGATTCTTTGAGGCTCAACCACCACCACCACCAGGAGGTCCAACCCGACCAGAGGGAGATGGCGGACAGAGACAGGCCCAACTCCAAGAAGTGGAGGCCTACAACCACGGCACACCAGAGATGATTCAAGGTATTATATGTGTCTACTCAACCCCAGATTCAGTTCTTATAGACACAAGAGTGAGTCATTCTTTTATTGCCGCTACCCTTTTTCAGAGCTCGGAGATTCCGACGGAGTCGTTGGCTCGATCCTTACGGCTACAGACTCCTACGGGAGAAGACTCGATGATTACGCACTAGTGCCAGCAGTGAGATCTTACTCTAGGAGGAGATAACTTCGGCTGTGATCTTCTTGTATTGGCGTCAAGGCCTTACGACGTCATCTTGGGCACGGATTAGTTATCTATTGTTCATGCTCAGATCGACTGTATTAGGAACAAGGTGCGGCGTGCTCGCACCGATGGGAGCAGGTTCACCTTCACTGGTGAGAAGGGAGCCTTTGCAGCGTAAGATGGACTCACACAAAGGAGAGGACAATCGATCACTCATCAGTTGGCTAGCCTCATCCTTGGAGCAGTTGACGTGTGGAGTTCAAGTTTCCCTATTGTGGTGGATCAGTATGCAGATGTTTTCCTGATGATGTTCCAGGACTACCTCCTCGTAGAGAGGAAGACTTTTATATTGACTTGTACCCCGGGACAGACCCGATATCTACTCCTTCATATCGGATGGCTCCCGCAGAACTTCTAGAGCTACGGGTATAGGTGGAGGACTTACAGGGAAAGGGATTTGTTCGACCTAGTGTTTCACCCTGAGCTTCCCCGATTTTGTTCACCAAAAAGGCAGACGAGAGCTTGAGACTATGTGTCGATTACCGTCTTCTGAACCAAGTGACCGTGAAGAACAAGTATCCACTTCCGAGGATTGACGACCTCTTCGATCAGCTCAAGGGAGCACGATGGTTCCCGAAGATAGGCCTCAGGTCAGGCTATCATCAGCTCAGAGTTTGAGGCAAGGATGTGCAGAAGACGACTTTCAGATGTCGGTATGGCCACTATGACCTCTTGGTTATGCCTTTCGGCGTAACCAACGCTCCATCAGTATTCATGAGTCTCATGAATAGGATCTTTCAGCCTTATCTCAATCGATTTGTCGTGTTCTTCGTCGATGACATATTGATATACTCAACTACTGAGGAGGAGCCCACCTACCACTTGCGGGTTGTACTGGACACACTCCGAGAGCACCATCTTTATGGTAAGCCCTCAAAGTGTCAGTTTTGGATATGTGAGGTCCACTTATTGGGGAACGTCATCTCTGAGGTGGGAGTTGCAGTGGATCTTGAAAATATCGAGGCAGTGCTAGCTTGGGAGCCACCCAGGATCATGACGGAGGTGCGGAGTTTTTTGGGTCTAGCTGGGTACTATCGGAGGTTTGTGTCGGACTTCTCCTGGGTTGCAGCACCACTTTCAGCATTGACGAATAAGTGGAAACCCATCGTTTGGTCAGATAGATGTCAGCAGAGCTTCCAAAAGCTAAGGCAGAGATTGACCTGTGCACCCATCTTGAGGCTACCGGAGGAGTGAGTAGGGTACGTAGTCTACTGCGATGCATCAGGAACCGGACTCAGGTGTGTCCTAATGCAGGATCAGGCAGTGATCGCCTATGCATCATGACAGTTGAGGAAGAATGAGCAGAACTACGCTACCCATGACCTGGAGTTAGTAGCAGTGGTCTTTGCTCTGAAGATGTGGTGGCAATATCTGATGGGCGAGTGCTTTACAGTCTATTCTGACCACCAGAGTCTCATGTACATCTTCTCGCAGAAGAACCTGAACCTGAGACAGTGGCGATGGCTCGAGTGTCTCCAGGACTATGAATTTGAGATAGTCTATACTCTTGGAAAGGGGAAAGTTGTAGCCAATGCTCTCAGCAGGAGGACATGCATTTAGCTACTTGGAGAGGCGACAGAGTAGCTAGCCTCTTTGCAAATATCCTTCGTGGATAGAGATGGTGAAGCCTTCCTTCAGTCACTCACAGTCACACCTCCACTTCTTCAACGGGTTAGAGAGGAACAGCGTGGGGACGTTGACTATGAGACGCGATGTGCACAGATTTCCACAGGATAGGCACCTGATGGTTTCTCTTTAGGAGGAGAGCACATCTTCCTTTTCAAAGGACGCACCATGGTACCAGCTGCTTTACAGGAGGAGGTCCTGAGAGAGTTTCACACTTCCCCTTTAGCGTTACATCTAGGAGTGGAGAAGATGTACCAGGATCTCAGACGACAGCACTGGTGGTCAGGTATGAAGAAGGTTGTGGAAGAGTTCGTTTCTCGATGTCTCACCTGCCAGCAGGTGAAGGCGTAGCACCAGGTACCAGCAGGCTTGGTACAACCCTTGGAGGTCCTGGAGTGGAAGTGGGATGGGATATCTATGGATTTCATGACTGGACTTCCATGTACTTACAGAGGCCACTACTCCATTTGGGTGATTATTGACCGACTCACCAAGTCAGCCCACTTTTTACCCATCAGAGAGCAGGGCTCAGTGGAGAGATTAGGACACCTCTACATTCAGGAGATCGTACGGCTTCATGGTGTACCATCATATATCATATCTGATCGTGAAGCTCGCTTTACTTCCCGTATTTGGAAGGGGTTGCAGGAGGCATTCAGGATGCAGCTACGCCTGAGCACCTCTTTTCACCCTCAGACGGATGGTCAGATGGAGAGGACCATTCAGACCCTTGAGGACATGCTTCGTGCATGTGTCCTCAACTTTGGTCATAGCTGGGAGGATCACCTACCCTTGTTGGAGTTTGCGTATAACAACAGCTACCACTCCACCATCGGGATGGCACCATACGAGGCATTGTACGGCCGACCTTGCAGATCACCTCTATGCTGGACATACCCTAGGGAGTCAACACTTGTGGGACTAGAGATGGTCCAGGCCATGACAGAGAAGGTCCAGGTCATCCTGGAGCAAATGAGGATAGCTCAGTGCCCACAGAAGTCTTATGCTGACAGGAGGCGGAGACCACTAGAGTTCAAGGATGGTGACCACGTTTTCTTGCGGGTCTCACCTCGACATGGATTTCGGATATTTGTCCGGGGCGGCAAGTTATCTCCATGCTTAATCGAACCATTCTAGGTTCTCAGTAGGATATGAGAGGTGGCTTATTGCCTGGTTCTACCACCTCAGTTGCACCAGGTGCACGACGTCCTCCATGTATCTCAGTTGAGGAGATACGTGCACGACCCGACGCATATCATCGACCATGGGGAAATGTACATTGATGACGGGGCGACTTTTGCGGAGGTCCCGGTGGAGATCGTGGATCGACAAGAGAAGGTCCTATGTGGGAAGTCGATTCCTCTAGTGCGCATCAGGTGGTAGCATGAGAAACTCTAGGAGAGCACTTGGGAGCGGGAGGCTCAGATGCGTGCTTTGTACCCTCATTTGTTTCCCTAGTTTTTTATGTAACTTTACGGGGACATAAATCCCTGAGGTGGGAGTAATGTAAATACCCGTAAATTTCAGAGGAATTTTTTTTCTTAAATTCTTTGCGATTTTACATCTACGCAGTTTCTGGCGGTACTTGATTCTGAGGCCCGGTGTGCCCAGAATCAATTTCTGAAGTTTAGCTCGAGTACGTTCAGTGAACGAATGAGCAGGTTTCCTAGCTTTTGAACCGGTGCTCGGAATCGAAATCCGAGGGCACCGATAAAACCGTAGCACCAGTAATTTCTTACGAAGACCTTTTATGGAATTGCGTGTTCTTGGGAGGTGTTGTTAAATAAATGGGTTAATTAAAGATTGAAATAAAATTTTCCCTACACTTTTATTTTTATTTTAAGTAATTTTAACCTATGTGTGGACGTTGAGGTGGGACCCACTAAATCCTAACTCCTCTTTACAGGATATTAGTGAGGTGGGCCCCACATGATCCCCACCTTTTAAATTTTCTCTAACCTCTCTTAAAGTTGGAAAACCCCCATTAATTTTTAACTCACCCACTCTCCCTCTTTAATTGCATGTCAACTCTCGCATTAAATTTATTGATTAAAGCTATTCAATTAATTTCATTTTGAGTTTGAGTTTTTGAAGTTTTGAAAATGAATGGCATGTTTTAATAAAATAAGAATTCCTTATTTTATTTGGGGGTTGTTTAGTTGTGTGAGGATCTTTGGATAGAATTCTCTAAGTCTTGGAGAATTCCATCATATTCGTTGAAGAACGTCAAGCACTCAACGAAAAACACCGTTACCACGAGGAGAGATCGACGTGCCTTCTCTTCTCCTCTCCGCAGCCGGTGTGTGACGCCTTTTCCGAAGAACGCTGACACACCCTCTTTCGATCTTCTTCTTTCGTCAAAGGAATGGAGACATCATTTCCTCCTCGGACGTTCTCCGTCAACATATACGGAGCTTCACCTCACGACGCCGTTTTCCCGCGATGATCATTATTCGACAACTTCTTCGAGGTAAGGGTTGATTTTTTATGTTCAAGATTATATTTGTTGTTCTCATTAATTTATGGCCTCTTGTTATCAATATAACGGGAGGAGGTCGGACCACACGAACACGGCCCGCCCACCTCCCCTTTGTTGTTGAATTTTTCTCGTGGTTGGAACGGAGGCGGTGCGGTGCAACAGCATCGCGCGGGAACGAGGGGACCGTGGCCGGAGTGGGTCGCGGCGGAGGAGCGTGGCTCCGTCGCGCCCTACCGGACGGGCAAGATCCGCGACCCTTGGCTGTGGCGGTTCAGCAGGGAGGCGGCCAGACTCAGCTGGCCGCCGGTAGATAGGGAGGCGGGACCGGCTGGTCCCGCGGCAGTAACACCGGACGACCATAATGGTCGGCCGTTACCCGAAGAAACCGGGGGTCTGAACCCCTGGCCAGCGTAACAAAGGAGGACCCCTATGGGGTCGCTATTTCAAAAGCAAGGGGGGTAGTGCCCCCCCTTCCACGTCTGCTCGGCGAGCGGATGCCCGCACGGGACCGGACCGGTCACGCCGAGTCGGACCGCCCGCAGCCGGCCGGGCCGGATCCGCACGCCGGCCCGAGCCGCACTGGCTGGGCTGGGCCGTGCCAGCCGGGCCGGGCTGCACCCATCCGGGACGGACCCGGACCCAGGTCGGGTCGACCCGGTTCGGGCCTCCCAGGGGGTATTGGGTCGGGTCGGACCGGGCCCAAACCCCCTGTTTTCAGACAGATCCGTTCAAACGCCCATAACCTGGGCTACGGACCTCCGATCGATGCACCTTAAGTTTTGTAGCAATACATGGATCGAGACGGTCATTTCAATATATTACACTCAAGGTTTCAGAGAACTTTGGGTATGGACGGGTTGGTTCGAACACGAAACCAACCGGGCCCTCGGAGCGGAAACACTTATAACTTGAGCTCCGGACATCTGATTGACGTGCCTTCAACTTTGTTGGAATCCTCTTAGTGAGACAGTTATTTTGGCTTACTCTACTCGAGGTTTGGATGCATTTTTAGTACGGTCGGGTTGGTTTTTACTTAAAAACCAACCGGGCCCCTGGGACGAAAAATCCAATAACTCTCAGACCGGGCGTCTGATTGACGCGTCGTCTGTCACGTTGAGTTCCTTTTGACGAGACAAAACTATGGGATATATCAACTCCGGACATTGTGTCAGTTGATTTATCGACCCCCTTGACTCGTGGATCGGACCCTCTCGGAATCGAGCATGCTGTGTATGGGAACCCTAGAGCTGGCTGCGACTGCGACGATGTCAACGACTGTACTGGGATCCTCCGTGGGTTTAGCAGCGACGAAGGCCGTACTGAAATCCTCCGTGGGTTCGACGACGATGAATACTATTCTTGTATCCTGTGTGGGTCTGGCAGTACTTGATTGCTGTTCTTGTATCATATGTGGGTCCGACAGTATTTGACTCTGTACTTGTATCCTGTGTGGGTCTGGCAGAGTAGTTGGCCTTGTATCCTTTGTGGGTCCGACTGCTTAGCTGGTCTTGTATCCTGTGTGGGTACGATAGCTTAGATGAATCATTTGGTACATCTGATAATCTCTATCGTTTTATGAAGAAGTATACCTGTGTGAGATGAGTCTTTATTTTCAATCATTATCTTCGATATGATTGTTTTTTATCTCGTGTTCATTGCGTTGTGTTATCCTGTGTGGATTTGATTGTGTTGTCCTGTGTGGACTAGATCAAACTTGGTCTCGGATGTTAGAGCTGAACTGGAACTGATGACTTACGTATATGTATGGGTATATACCTAAGTAGGGTTGGTTGTTACTTCGTGATTGTAACTTTCCTTTGTGGTTAATCCTTCGTGGATTCTGGGAGACCTTAGGGGGTCTCGGGGTCCCTACTGAGTAGCGTATACTCACCCCTGCACGGGCTATGCCAGCACTACGTTGTGTTGGATGCAGACGACGGACAGCGCTGATCAAGGTGGGAGATCGTGGAGCTGGATGGTACTTGGAGGTGGATCATTGTACGAGACTTACTCGGAGCGTACGACTGGATACGAGAAGTAGAGGAGGCTATCTGTAACAACCCTTCAGGTGGGATTTCTAGAGGACGGCTCAGACTTGCTGCTTTACTTTACTGTTGTTGTACTTCCATTTCATTTGTACTTTACTTTTAGTTGGGTTTATATTCTGTCCCATTTACTTTCCAGCACTTACTTTTGTACTTAGTTTACTTAGTGTTTACTCAGCTTGCATACTTTGTGGTGTTTTTTTCTTTATAAAGGCATTGCCTTCCCTTTTTATCGGGATTTACGCCTTTGGTGCTAGTCGTCAGCCCCTGGCCTATGGAAGGCGGGCTTGGGGTAGTCACAGCACGGGCCCCGAGGACGGGTCGGGACAACCATATAGACTTAGTAAACATCAAGATACTCTCTCCAAGCCTATCTGATTTGGAAAAAGATAAAGTGATCTCCCTCTAGACATGTATTCTACCTAATAATCCTTATATGAATTTGGAAATCTCAAGATAGTGGGAGGGGATATATCATTAAGTAATATTATGTTTTTGGGAATTTATGATCACATCCCAAGAATAATCTGTTATGATTTAAATATTCGAATATATACATTTTTTATTTTATATTATACAAAGATGGTATCGTTTTAAATTCATGTAATACTAGGTTAGTGAAATGTCATGCACAACATGAATGAAATAAAACTATAAAACAACATCAAATTTAAGCTGATATATTCCTTGATATCATACAAAAGGAAGAATATCCACATTTTAGAGCCTCTCTATGAATATCATCAAGAAAAACACGATTTCAATTATTGAACTATAATAAGATTCGATCAGATAAGCTATCAGATTTTGAAAGAGTCAAGTGAGAAGCTTCAATTCAACACTAAAGTTCTTCTCACCCCACCTCTTTTTATTTTTCCCCTGGATAGAGAGTCTCGACTATAATACTCAACTCCTCAACTCTCTTTTGATCAAATTTCAAAGAGGATGATTATTTTTTATGGTCATGCCTCAGGTCACCTGTGATTTCCTCATATCTCTATATCAACATTGTCCAATCCTCCATCTATGATAGCAATTTAGATATAAATTGGTGACAAAATCAAAGCATCATGCTGGAATTTACCTTCATCAAAAGTGAGCCTTTTCCCCCATGGACATCACCCCTAAAGGGGAATTTGTCGGGACCTTCCAAATGAGAATCAAAAAATTTAAAAAGGAATAAATACCAGAATATGGGTATTATTTAAAAAAAATAGGAAGATTTCCATGAGCACTAAGATCACGTGAACCTCCATGAGACATGTGATCAAAAGAACTACAGAAGGTCTTGTAGAAAACCACTCATAGTGCATATCTTATAGAAGGTCCCGCAATGTCCCTTCCAAAAGTACTTATGATATTACAAAGGAACCAAAAAATAAATCCAAAAATACTGGATAATATGAGGGAAATATCTAAAATGAATAAGCCTCTTGCGGTCGTAAATATTACACGACACATCACTGATATATTGATTGATTATCTTCAACAACACTCATACCACCTCACAAGATCCCTAATATTTGTAAAATAAAAATAAGAAACAGAAAGGGGAAATAAGGGAGTCTATATGGTCATAAAAGTCATGAAAAGCACCCTAGGTATCTTGGGAGACATCAAAAAGGCCCTGATGACATGTCCATCTAGTCACACAAGATCCTGCTGGCCTGTCACATGAATCACATGAAAAAAATTGGACATGTCTAGGAGGTCTCATGATCCTCATTTGGCTCCAAAAATAATAAAAATGGTTATCCTTTAAGAGATAGGGTCTCAACATAGGACCTTTTTTGGTCACATAGTGTATCCTCGATGTGGAATGTGATTATCTTCGCCAACACTCATGAAAACTTGGAAGGCCCCTAAAACATTGAAAAATATAATATGTTAATAATAGAGAAAGGAGTGAGTATATTGTGGTCGTAAAACTCATGTGATTTAGATTCATGGTCTCTAAAGACCCCTCACAAGCCAATTATATCTCACAAAGGACCCCCTGGAAAGACATCATTGTCTTTCAAAATATCATAGGTAAGGAATCAGGGATCATATAAAATTATTTTAGTAAGAATCCAGATCTAATGCAATTACTTAGACATGTCAGAATGACAACATGAAGGTCACTTAGTATGTATGAATGATTCAGAAAAACCCCATTAATTGGACATAATCCAATAAATTGGGCGTTGATGAGATTGTTTCGCGGTCGTTGAAAATCATGCGATGACTCTAGAATAACATAAAGAAAAACCCCATGAAGATGCATGATGTGAAAGATCACTAATAACTCCAGGATGGATTCACATGATGCACACTGTGAAAAGTGGGGAATAACTGGGGTGACAAGGCCTATAAAAACCCCACCATAGCATGAAAAAATCATCCCAAACACATATAGATGAACTCTGGGAAAATTACAATGGAACACCGATGTATCGGGAAAATATTTCTCGGAACGGATGATGTCATGATTTTTTTACCATGTGGTAAAATATATGGAATAGCTAGAGTGATCATTCATCATGCATAGGAACTTTGTGTGATCAATCATATATCACATGAAGGACTTATGGTATGTTAGGTGAAGGAAACCCGACATATCTTCTAAAAAGAGAGACTTAAAAAAGTCTTACATCGAATAATATAAGTAAAATTTAATAAAATACTTGATCAAAAACTCAAATACAGGAGACTTATGAGAAGAACATATACACAATTCATCATGCGCTTCACATGAACCACCTAGGTAATATGAAAACACTAGTACATGTCTCCCAGGTCATGTGAAACTCCTTTGGTATACTATTTGGAACATGAAATATCCCCTACAAAAGTCAGAGAAATATTAATGTCACCCCCCCTCCGAGAATGCTTCTGAAGTCTCACAAAACCCTCGAGGCTCACCATCTAGGCCTCACAATGACTTATAGACATGTAACCCATATCATATGTGTAACACCCCAAGATTTTATGAGATATATTATTTTTTAATTTCTTTGATGTCTTCTATTATACACTACACTAATATTAGCTTGTACTATACGCAACACCGTATTAGCTTTCAGTATATGCAACACTATTCTTGGCTCGTGTTACACACAATTTCAAGTTCGTTTTGTGGAAATTATTCTACGCAACATTAAGTATAGATTTTGTTTAATGTATAAATGAAATAAGTTTTGATTATTTTATACACAACACCAAATGGATCTTTCACTACATGCAGCCCTGACTTGGCTTACATTACATGCAATCAGGACCTTCTTTGATATCGTGCATAGTACGTAATACCAAGTTTCACTAAACGCGATATTATTATAATATTATTATGAACTAGCCGAAATGAATAGTAATACTCACTTTTTGAAATTTTCTAAATTTTATCTTTCAAAATGGAATTCATTTTTGGATTTGGAATATATAAATTATCATAGGGTGAATTTTTGATATTTTTCTGAAAAATTTAATTTTTTGATGAATAGTAAAAACACTAGGTTACTATTTTAAAACCGACTTTTTATTTAAATAATTATTTATTTTATTTAAATTTATTTTAGGTCAAAATTGATTCATAATACCTATATAAGTTCAATTTAATTCATTGGAGGCATTTTATAATAATTTTAGATATATAAAAATTTTATTGAACTTTTCACTCTCTTTTACCCACCTCTTAGGAGAATTTGAAAATTTACATAAAACATAATTTTACTGCTTCTGTAAGTGGAATTTCGAAACTCTTGGATACATGGTTAATATCAAGGAGTAAAATGTGGTTCAATAAGATAAAAATAATTTTTTTGTGAATAGTAACTTTTTTACTTTTATTTACCACGATTAAAAGTAAATAGGGTAATTAAGGGTAAAAATGGTATTATTATTACCCTAACATATATCCTAATTCTATTGGATAAGTGTAATTTGACCAAAAACAGCCTTATAAATAAAATATTATCATTTAGGTCCACTTGGATTAGATTAGGACATTTATGATTATTTTATTTAAAAAAGAGTTAAAATAGTTAAAATCAAAGTGTAATAACTAAAACATTTTTAATATAGGGTTATACATAAGATAAATTAGACAATAAATATTTATTATAAAGATAAAAATATTTCATACATAATGGTATTTTATTTATAATTTTTAGACATTTAATAATTTAATTTAATTATGACACAATGTTGATGTAGTAATGACCTTATTAATAAAATATTAACGTAATTGATGTTATGAATACCCAAATAAATGCAATTTGAGCCTTTTTATGAATTAAACTAATTTTATTGGTTAATATGACATGTTATTATTGATTTAATTAACTTTTTTCGAACTAATCATGTTTTTATGATTTTCACAAAAAGAAATTACCAAATAGTGTCAAAATTGACATAAAATAGTTTTTTTAAAAAAAATATCATATTATTAACTTTTATTATATTCCTAAAAAACTAAGGTTCGGCCAAATGACATATATAAGGTTATATATATTAATAATGAAACACTTGGGGTTTTTTTGGCTTGTTATAGTAAGTTTATTAACCATATAGTGTAAGAAAAAAAGAAGACACGGTAAAAGTTAAATTATTTAACATAGAGTTAAATATAAAAGATAAGGTTAGAATTGTAACCTAAACTTGTATAAACCAAATTTTTGAGAGTCTTTCGACCCATCCACACCTTATCTTATAAATAAATCAATTTGGAGATATTATAAACTGAATATGACTTTATTATACAATAAAAGTTTAAGTTTTTTCAAAGGTTCCCCTCTTCTCCCTTATAAAAGGGCACCCATTCCCTCTTCTCTTCACACCATTTTGAGTCGCGAAGCTCGGAAAAACCCTGCCCATTGATCTTCTACACTTACCTAGAAACATTATATAGGTTCTGGTCTTCTCAAAAGACCAACTCTACTTCTTTAAGGGGAAGCTTAAAGTAGGTGCGCCGAAGAAGAGGTAATATCTTCTTCCGATTCATTCAGGTTTCTTTATTCTTATAATTATTCTTCTTTAGTTGTTTCACTATAAAGTAGTAACATCAGTATCAATAATATTCTGATATATTATTATAATCATGAAGCAACAGTATTTCATCTTCTATCCATCATACGGAAAACGAAATCACCGCGCGTGTGTACGTACGGAATACCGTCTCCACGCCGTGGTGTAATCTGTTTTCGACCACCAACTTATTTGGATGGGTATAATGGTGAAAATAAATAACTATATATGATTATTGTAAAGTGATATTGATTCTAAAATATTATACATACACTTCAATACAATTCCATGATCATGGGAATGATATCACCGCTCGTGCATACGTACGGACTACCGTCTCCACGACGTGATGAGATTCATTCTTCATGTTAACAATTCACGAATGATTATAAGGTATATATAATGAATAATAATGAAATATATGACATAATAATGATACTGGATTTATTTATATATATATATGTATGTCATCTACTTAATTCCATTCAATTCAATAAAGAAACGAAAACAACATTTATGCGTACGTACGGCCTACCGTCTCCATGAACGGTGTATTTAATTCCATTTATCGATCTATCATATATATATGTATATGATGTATATATATTATATATAAATCATGTTTTAAATTCTGGAATTTATTAAATCAGGATATAAGTAATAATATCAAGAACAAAAATTCTAAACACGTACGATAAATGAAATGATTTTACTCAAAACGCTCCTTTAACATGGAATTTACAAAAGAACGGGTAACATAAATTCATAAGTGAACCATATATGATATCATAACTATGAATATGATTCTGTAATAAGTCAATGAAATTATTTGAATCATTATATAGTAGGATCAGATACATATGAAGCATATCAGACATAAGGTAATAGATTACTTTTCCAATCTCGTTTTTATCCGAGATTATTTATTCGTAAGTATTTACTCGGATTATATTTATCATTCATGTCCCTATTTTCTAAAAATGGTTTCATGTATGTTTAAATTCATTTTTTACCCATTTTTTACTTTAACTACATGGTATATAAGGAATCTTTATTTTGATTTCCATACGAGGCACTTTTTGACTTTTTCGGAAAAAGTATGAGAAGAATGTTTTCTTCAACTTATACTGCATGAACGGATTTTTACTTTTTCAAAACACCTAATTTTAATGAAGATACTTCTAAAAGATTGCATTATTATTTTCATAAAAATCCTTTTATTTTAAAATTTCATGGCATTTTGAAAAAAGAAAATGATTTTGAAAGGAAAGGATATTTTCCTCAAGAATTAATTTCAAGTATTTTGTCAAAACTATTTTCCATTTAAGATGAAATTATTTAGCATGATTATGATTCAAGTATAATGTCTCTATGATTTAAATGGTTTCAATTTTCTTATGAATCAATGATATCCATTTGTTTTATATATATTATGTTATGAGGGGATGATATTTATGAAACTCATTTTATTCTTTGGGTTATAATGAATGATTTATGTTTATGTTGTGGAACAAGTAAGAATGATTTAATTATCAGATGGGTGGGAACTATATCTACCTCAAATGAATTGGATAATGATTTATATATCATGAGATAGACATGGATGGAATGGTATGTTAATCCGGTTCAGTGATACAGGACTTGAACGAGGAGTGAACTTGATTCAGAAAGGGAATTTATCCACTAAGATGGTCTTGGTAGTAATGCCTTGGATATTATGGAAATTATATCATGTGATTAATGGTTTTACACAATTACATGTTTTATTCCCATGATATTTTATCATGATTGATGTTACTTTATGATATATTCCTTACGTACTTCCAAGATTTATGTCTTTGCTCAAGATTTGGATGTTTAATCATTATGTTCATGTTTTTATGTTCAAATGTATGTGGTTTGTTTTATTTTCTCCATGCTTACCCTTACTGAGCATTTGAGCTCACCCTTCATATTTTTTCTTTTCCCCATGATATAATGAAAGGTTTTAGGTAAGAAAACCAAAGGGGAAGATCTTTATGGGAGATGTTGAAGATCTTTCACCATGATTAGAAGATTATGTTCCGAGTTTCCAAAGACACTAAACTATTACGGTCCTTGTGTGTTTTTTTTGTTATGTATTATGTATTTCACAAAAGTAATGTAATGTTCATGTACATCAAGATTTGGGTCTGTACAGTTGGTATTAGAGGAAAGTTTTAGTCAACCTTTGGAAGCTAGGATGCGAGAACTTTAGTGAGATCCCTTGAGATATCTATAACGTATGTCTAGGGAAGTCCCTAAGGTTAAGTATACGTATAGGTTATAGTCATGTAATTATGGTAAATATATTAGAATTAAACCTAATATGTTAAATATTGTAGGTAATCCCCCTTTATTATGTTTTTTTCCTAGAATTATTTTTGTCTCTCATACTATTCTTTTTTGGGTTTTAGAAAATGGCTAGAAACATGAAGATTCACGATAATGGAAGATATGATGGACAATGGAATGATATTCTTCATGAAAAAACAAATGAAATGGGATTTGGAAGTCAAAAAATCATTATTATGCCTAATTAGCAAACTCACAATATGATCAATAATCTCAACTTTGGTAAGTATCCCGACTCATCTAATAAGAGAAATATGGAGTTTCATGATGATCATAGAGGAAAGAAAGTTCAATTTCCCTCATGTAAATCATGTGGGAAGAGGCATCAAGTAGAATGCTTCAAAGGAACTGGAAGATGCTTTGAGTGTGGAAAGGAAGGACACAAAGCCAGTAAGTGCAAAGAAATAGGTTCAGTTAACACCATGGAGAAGGATAATGGTATTTCTACGACATCAACAATGATTAGATGTTTTAAATGTGGAAAGTATAGGCATTATGGAAACCAATGACCTAAGGAAAAATATCATGAAGAGAATCAGCATGGTCATACGGGTAGTATTTATGTGGATAATGATGAGGAGACTACAAATGATATATGAGATGAAAGAAGTGTTGAATCTTGGTCAATGGTTTAAGATGGTAGTGGAATGATTTTATGTTTATCAAGAATAATGTATGGTACTATGGAATAAAGAAAAATATATGGATTGTTACACTGTTGTCTTTCCTTGAGTTTTTGAAAGTATATGTTGAATGGTACTGGTAACCATAAAAGGTTAGTTCATATATTTTTGTAAAGTAGATGATATGCGTATAATGAAGGGATAAGGAGATAATGAGATGTTTTATAGTATTTATTAGCTCATGGCTTATATAAGGACAATGTGATATCATGGTTTGAGTATATAGAAATTCTGGGATTTTGGTATGTGGAAAGTGTTAACTTTTGACAGAATTCTTGTTTTCACTAAGGTTCAATGGGTATTCATTTTTCAAAATAATACATGATTAAGGTATTCACATGTTTGGAATGTGACCAACAAGACATATCTTATGATATATGGGGGACAAATGAAGGCATTCACATGCTCGGTAGATGAAATTTCTAGTAATCGGACATAAGTATTTTCTATTAGCCTAAAGGTTGGAAAGGACAACATATAGTATTGGTTAAGGATATAACATTTTATTTCTGAAATGTTATGATAGTATAGTTTTAGAAAAAGGACAACCTGTAGAATGGGCGACAACCTGTCACGTCAGACAAGGTTGTGGGAATCAAACCCACAACTGAAGTGCGACAGGCCTTTATCGCCTACCTATGGCCTACAAGAAGTCCCTGGTTAGTATAAACTAGTTTTATTTTATTAAGCGGTATGATAGATGAAGTATAAGTCCTTTTTTGGAACTATATATGATTAATCTCACCATTGATGGACTTATATATATAAATTTTTCTAACCTTATGTTTGAGACAGATGGAATGACCTGTCATTCTATCGCATGATCTACTAACACTTCATGGAAGACAAATTCAACTTCATTTCTTTATGAGATGAAGTGTAAATTGTTTAAGGCACAAACTACATTGAGATTGTACAAAAATAAACTAAGTATTTCTTTTAATTCAAAAAATATTCAATATTAGGGAAATGATCTTGAAAGCCAAAAATGTTGTCCTCGTGCCCTTATATCTGATTAATTAGATGTTACCTTAGATCATCACAAATTTATGGATTTGTGATTGTTAGCTTTTTCATAGCCATGTCCTCTACCACTCTTCATTAGAAGTTGATGGTTATATTTCTCTTCAAAATCCATATTTTCACCTATGTTGTCCTATGTGGAAACCCAGTGCTGAGTTACTTTGGGTGACTATTATGATTCTAACTTCCCTTTTTAAAATGAAGTTTTAGTTTTCCTTTTTACGATGTGGGTTTCTATGAAAGAAACTTTAAAGTAGTAAACCATTTATAACCCTGACGAATTTCGAGGGTGAAATTCATTTTAAGGGGGGTAGAATGTAACACCCCGAGATTTTATGAGATATATTATTTTTTAATTTCTTTGATGTCTTATATTATACACTACACCAAGATTAGCTTATACTATACGCAATACCGTATTACCCTGCAGTATACGCAACACTATTCTCGGCTCATGTTACACAGAATTTCAAGTTCATTTTGTGGAAATTATTCTATGCAAAATTAAGTATAGATTTTTTTTAATGTATAAATGAAATAAGTTTTCATTATGTTATATGCAACAGCAAACAAACCTTCCACTACATGCAGCCCTGACTTGGCTTTCATTACACGCAATCAAGACCTTCTTCGATAGCGTGTGTAGTATGCAATACCAAGTTTCAATAAACACGATATTATTATAATATTATTATGAACTAGCCGTTATGAATAGTAATATCCACTTTTTGAAAATTTTCTAAAGTTTATCATTCAAAATGGAATTCATTTTTGGATTTAGAATATCAAAATTATCCCAGGGTGAATTTTTGGTATTTTTCTGAAAACATTAAATTTTTGATGAATAGTAAAAACACTCAGTTACTATTTAAAAACCAAATTTTTATTTAAATAATTATTTATTTTTTTTAACTTTATTTTAGGTAAAAATTGATACATAATACCTATATAAGTTCAATGTAATTCATTTGAGTCATTTATACTAATTTTAGTTATATATAAATTTTATTTAACTTTTCACCGTCTTTTACCCACCTCCTAGGAGAATTTGAAAATTTACAAAAAACATAATTTTACCGCTTCTGTGAGTGGAATTTCAAAAATCTGAGACACACGGTTAATATCAAGGAGTAAAATGTGGTTCAATAAGATAAAAATAATTTTTGGTGAATAATAACTTTTTACTTTTATTTACCACGGTTAAAAGTAAATAGGGTAATTAAGGGTAAAAATGATATTATTATTACCCTAACACAAGTCCAAATTCTATTGGATAAGTGTAATTAGACCAAAAAAACCTTAGAAATAAAATATTACCATTTAGTTCCCCTTGGATTGGATGAGGTCATTTATTATTATTTTATTTAAAAATGAGTTAAAATAGTTAATATCAAAGTTTAATAACTACAACTTTTTTAATATAGGGTTATACATAAGATCAATTCGACTATAAATATTCATTATAAAGCTAAACATATTTCCTACCTAATGGTATTTTATTTATAATTTTTAGACCTTAAATAATTTAATTTATTTATGACACAATGATGATGTAGTAATTACCTTATTATTGAAATATTAACATAATTGATGTTAGAAATACCCAAATAAATGTAATTTGAGAATTTTTATGAATTACACTAATTTTATAGGTTAATATGACATGTTATTATTAATTTAATTAACATTTTTCGAACTATTCATGTTGTTATGTTTTTTAAAAATATCAATTACCAAATACTTTCAAAATTGACATAAAATAGTTTTTAAAACAAATATTATATTATTAATTGTTATTATATTCCTAAAAATATAAGGTTTTGAAAAATGACTTAGAGAAGACTATATATATTAATAATTAACAACTTGGGGTTCTTTTTCCTTCTTGTAGTAATTTTATTAACCATATAGTGTAAGAAAACAAGAAGACACGATAAAAGTTAAATTATTTAACTTAGAGTTAAATAAAAAAGATAAGGTTAAAATAGTAAAATAAACTTGTGTAAAACCTATTGGTTGAGAGGTTTTTGACCCATCCACACTTTATCTTTGAAATAAATCAATTTGGAGCTCTTATAAACCGAATATTACTTTATTATAAAATAATATTTTATGTTTTTTCAAAGGTGCCCCACTCCTCCCTTATAAAAAGGGCACTCATTCCCTCTTCTCTTCACACCCTTTTGAGCCTTGAATCTCATCCAAAACTTGCCCATTTTTTTTCTCCACTTCTCTAGAAACATTTTGGTTTTTATGGTCTTCTCAAAAGACCAACTCTACTTCCTTTAGAGGAAGCTTAAAGGAGGTGCGTCGAAGAAGAGGTAATCTCTTCTTCCAATTCTTTCAAGTTTCCTTCTTCTTATACTTCTTCTTCTTTAGTTGTTTCACTATAAAGTAATAAAATCAGTATCACTAATATTCTGTTATATTATTATAAATATGAAACAACTGTAATTCATCTTCTATCCATCCTACGGAAAAAGAAATCACCACGCATGCATACGTACGAAATACCGTCTCCATGTAGTGGTGTAATCTGTTTTCGACCACCAACTTATTTGGATGGGTATAATGGTTTAAATAAATAACTATATATTATTATTGTAAAGTTATATTTATTCTGAAATATTATACATACACTTCAATACAATTCCATGATCATGGGAATGATATCATCGCTCGTGCGTATGTACGGACTACAGTCTCCACGACGCGATGAGATTCATTATCCATGTTAACCATTCATGAATGATTATAAAGTATAAATAATGAATAATAATGAAATATATGAAATAATAATGATACTGGATTTATGTATATATATTTATGTCATCCACTTAATTCTATTCAATTCAATAAGGAAACGAAAACAGTGTTCATGCGTACGTACGACCAACCGTTTCCATGAATGGTGTATTTCATTCCATTTATCGATCTATCATATATATATGTATATTCTGAATATATATTATATATAAATCATGGTTTACATTCTGTAATTAAGTAAATCAGGATATAAGTAATAATATCAAGAACAACAAGTTGAAACACGTACGATAAATGAAACGATTTTACCCAAAATGCTCCTTTAACATGGAATTTACAAAAGACTGGGTAATATAAAGTCATAAGTGAACCATATAAGATATCATAACAATGAATATGATTCTGTAATAATTCAATGACATTATTTAAATCATTATGCATGAGTTTCTAATACATACAAAGCATATCATACATAAGGTAAGGGATTAATTTTCCAATATCGTTTTTATCTGAGATGGTTTATTCGTAAGTATTTACTGGGGTTATATTTATCATTCATGTCCATGTTTTCTAAAAATGGTTTCATGTATGTTTAAATTCCTTTTTAACCATTTTTTAATTTAACTACATGGTATGTAAGGAATCTTTCTTTTGATTTCCATACAAGGTACTTTCAGAATTTTTCGGCAAAAGTATGAGAAGAATGTTTTCTTTAACTTATACGACATGAACGGATTTTTACAGTTTCATGACTCCTCATTTTCATGAAGCTTCCTCTACAAGTTTGAATGATTATTTTATACAAAATCCTTTTCTTTTAAAATTTCATGGCATTTTGAGAAAAGAAAATTATTTGGAAAAGAAATGATATTTTCCTCAAGAATTCATTTCAAGTGTTTTGTCAAAACTATTTTCCATCTAAGATGACATTTTTTAGTATGATTATGTTTCAAGTATAAGGTTTCTATGATTTACATGGTTTCACTTTTCTTATGATGCAATGATAACCATTTGTTTTATATGGATTATGTTATGGTGTGATGATGTTTATGAAACTCATTTTATTCTTTTGGTTATGATGAATGATTTATGTTTTTGTTGTGGCACATGTAAGAATGATTTCATTATGTAATGGGTGGGACCTATATATCCCTCCAATTCATTGGGTAAATATTTATATCTCATGAGATAGACATGGATGGAATGGTATGTTAATCTTGTTCAGTGATACAGGACTGGAACGAGGAGTGAACTCGAATCAGAAAGGGACTTTGTCCACTATGATGGTCTTGGCAGTAATGTCTTGGCTTCTATGGAAATCATATCATGTGCTTAATGGTTTTCCACAATTACATGTTTTATTCCCATGATATTTTATCATGATTGATGTTCATTTATGATATATTCCTTACGTACTTCTAATATTTATTTCTTTGCTCAAGATTTGGATGTTTAAACATTATGTTCATGTTTTTATGTTCAAATGTATGTGGTTTGTTTTATTTTCTCCATTGTTAGCCTTACTGAGAATTTGAGCTCACCCTTTATATGTTTTCTTTTCCCCATGATATAAAGAAAGGTTTTATGTAAGAAAACAAAGGGGGAAGATCTTTATGGGAGATGTTGAAGATATTTCACCATGATTAGAAGATTAGGTTCTGAGTTTCCAAAGAGAATAAACTATTACGGTCCTTGTGTGTTTGTTTTTGTTATGTATTATGTATTCCAAAAAAGTAATGTAATGACCTTGTACGCCAAGCTTTGGGTCTCTACAATATGAGGACATTAATAAATGCCAGATAAGTATTGTGATAACAGAAAGGCTTATCAACTAGATCTCATAACATCCTCTAAACAATCCATCCATACTTTGAAATTCCCTTCATGTATGTCATCTGGCTCTTACAATGTCCCATGGACATGTTATCTGGCTCTCGCGATGACACCCAGACAAGACATCCCGGATATATATCACCCTTTTGGCATGTCACATTGACTCTCATAATTCCCTCCTAGAGTTTCATCCATAATTAATGAAGAAATTAGAGAAATTCATCTTCATCATGCGATTCCCTCTAAAAATTCCTATTGGGTCAATGTGATGGATTCTAGCACAAGCTGGCTGAGTCTTGAGATGTCCTTCACACAAGTCATGCTTCATAATGAGACAACCTTGATAAATTCCATATATGTTATTTGAACTCCCTCGAACATGTCCACTAGATCATGATATTTTTTTGGGACATTTTAGGAAGACATCCTACAATATGTAAAGTAGATAATTAAGGCATGACACGTAGAAAATCTAAACATATCAATTAGTCATGTAAGCTAGGACAATCGGGCATCCCAGAACATGATAAATGGCGTATCCTTAGTGTGTAAGACCAAACCAACTATACTGTGATGTATATTATTCCTTCTATAACCAGGATATGTAGGATTCCTTTATAAGGCCCGATCTCTATATTAAACACCAAAAGGGTAGTCCCATCACATAAGTCCATGATCCACAAGAAACTTTATGATTATTTTTCATTCCTTATTTCTCACAATGAGCACATATCACATGGTCTCAGAGATCCGCAATGATCACATCATTCATGTGACATGTCTCCATCGAGATAAGGGAAACCTTAGTGTATATTCCTCGATCAGAGGCATAATATGATATGTCCCATGTATAAGGGTAATGTCATTGTGTAAGACCCGACTAGTTGATCTATGGGGACTCAGATTCCTTCCAAAACCAGGATATTTCAGATATGTTCCTAAGTCCCAAACCTAAACTCAAATGGGCATCCACCATAGTGTTATTCCCACTATGTCCCCAACATTTCTACTATTTTGGCCCAATAATTCCCTTGGGATGATCATATTTCCTCATCCACCAATGAAATGAAAACTCATTAGACCATGAGGAATCTGATTCTTTCTATAATGATAATATGTCTAATACCTTCCTAATGCCCAAGACTGAACTCAAATGGGAATCCATTTCAGTGTAAGCACCTCCATGTCTCCAACATTTCAACCATTGGGTCCTAATAATTACCATGATATTATCATCTTTCCTCATCCACTAATGGATTAAGAACTCAATGAACAATAAGAAATCATATTCCTACCATAACCTCCATTTTTAGAAAACATCCCTAAATCCTGATCCCAAAATCAAATAGTTATCCACTTCATTTAAGGTCTGACCCTGTCTTTGACATTTCAACCATTAGGATAAAAACATTCCCATGAACTGATCATTCTAACTCATCCATTAGCAGACTGAGAATCCATTTGAACTACAATAACTATGATTCTGATAATAACCATGATATATAGGATTCATTCCTAACGAATGATCTATATATTAAACATCCCTAGGGATTTACCAGTACATATGTTCCACATCCATTGCTAAGTGACTGATTACTTGTTTTCAATTTTTTCTCACACTGAGCATAGATCACGTGGTCTTAGAGAGTTACAATGATCATTTAATTTTCATCTTCATTCTCCAACAACCAGGGAAATCTCTGTATGTAAGCCCTAATGAGTGGCATGATATAAACACCCCCCATATAAGAGAACCAGCCATAGGTCCATCCCCAAGGGAATGAACAAACTAGGTTAAATATGATTCTTGCTATAACCAAGATATGTAGGATGTCTCTTTGGGACTCGAGATCAAATATTCATTTCCTGAGTTCCAACACATATTTCTCTACCACATGACATTTTAAAACAAGATTTTTTGAACAATGGATATTTTTATTCCTACAATAAACATGATATGCATGACACCTCATATTGGCTCAATCCCCTTCGTTAAATATTAACTACCTCCCTGCATGATAGAAAATTATGAATTTCATGGTTATGTAGCTTTAATATATAAGAATCTATTAATTATTTAGAAATGGATTAATAACCATAGATACATATATATAGATTCAGTAATGAGATATAATTTTTGTTCTACAAATAAGAGGGGTTAACCTGTGATCATTTTGATAGCGTAACCTATCTTGTATCAGGATTAGGAAGACATTCTCACACATGTTTTAATTCTATAGAATATTCATAGAGTAGGAAACAATTTCCCCCAAATGGGTGTGATGAGAATGACCTCCCAACCACTCTACCAATGTAAGTTCTATAGTGGCATTGGGTCTGAAACCCCAACTTACCACTAGCCTTTGAGAAGCAGGACTGTACATAGTCATAGCTACGATAACCGTTGGGAGATTCCATTAAGAATAAAAATGACAACCTGATGTAAATGATTATGGAACACATTTAATTCCCCTCAACCATAAAAAACCATCAGTCCCAACTGAATGGACCTAGAAGTTATATCCTTTCTGTCAAAACATGTACAACCATCAGTCTTGGTGATATAAAATTTTCAAAATTTTCTCATCCCTATTTAGAATAATGAAATGGAGTTATGGATCCTAGTTGATGTGAGAAAACTAATGGATCCATATGCTAGTGGCTTTTCCACCATTGATATTTGAAAACATCTAATTAATTTTATAAAAATGATTAAACTGAAACAATTATAATAAATTATACAAAGCAACATTTTTATTTGAAAAAAATATATTTTATCTTTTATTAAAAAATATTTATTTAAATGTTAAATAATTTATAAAAATATAATAATAAATTATTATTTTTAAATAAATAAGGTATAAAATTTGAAAAAAAATTTATATATTATAATAAACAAAATATAACTAATAAATAAATTTTAATCATAAATATGTATATATAAAAATAAACATCTAAATTAAAAAATATTAAGTGCAGTAATTTATATAAATTTTATGGATTCCAAATTTGAAATTAAATAATAAGAATTTGATAAATTAAATATTTAAAACCTAAGGATGACATAAATTTATTTAATAAATTTTCAATTTAACAAATATATATTGAAAAGATTTAAATATTAATGTAATAAGAAAAAATGAAGATTAAAAATGGTGTCTAAGAAGCTACCATGTCACCCATGGGAAAAGACCCTCAGGGCTCAACCAAATTGTTTTTTTTGGGCATATTAGTTGAGGATTTTCACATTTTATGGAAAATAAGTTAGTTTCCAATGATGAAATTTTTTTATAGATACCAAAATTTGATAAAATGGATTACTTCTCATAAAAAATTTAGAAAGATAATTATTTTCAAACAAGAAATATATACAGATTATTTATTGTTTACAAAATGGTTTAAAAAAATACTATAAAAATATATGATATATTTTTATGGTTTTATATAAAATCAATTTAGTATATAAAATATATGTAAGTGAAAAAATTCTAAATCTCTAATCTATATAAAATTTATCCAAATTTTATTGCTTAATTTTAATCATTAATAACTTATTTGATATATATTTTTATATTTACCCATTTTTTGATCTTGTTTTCAAAGAATCTGTACTAGATTTTACAATCACTCCTTATATTATTTAAATACATTTTTTATATTCATAGTAATAACTATGTATCTATTAGGGTTTATTAAAGGGTTATTAACTATTATCCTCTTCATTTTTCAAGAGTCTATCACCCTCATTCAAGGATGGAGAGACAACCAACAAGGTTATTGGGTCCTAGTAAAACATAAAAACCTATGTATTGGTATCAAATTAAGAAGACATAACATTTGAATAAGGATAAAATAAAAATGTTGTTAAATCATGATATAATCACATTTCTGAATGACTTTATTTTTTTAACTAGGACAGTATCTTATCTTGGTATAAATACCCCTTAAGGATATAAAAATTCAATGAAATATCAAAAAATAAAAATAAAAATATTTCTCTGTAGAGATACTAGGGAAATTGTAAAGAAAATAATATTAAGGTTCATTTGATTGATTGTTATGATACAAATAACATTAATACTATAAAAAAATAGAGTGAATTGAAAAAATTGGATCTCACTAAATCTATTAAAATAAAAAATTATTTATAAAAAAATTTCAATATTCTAGTCTCCCACATTGATTTTATTTTTGAATGGAAAACCAAAACAATATGAATAGTCATCGAACCGATACAACATACCACCAGATTAATTGATTTAATAAAATAAATTTTTATTATTTATTTTATTTTATTTATATACATATAAAATTAATTTTATTACCAATATATACTTTTAAATAATTTTATAATTTATTTTAACTATATAATTTTTTTTAATAAAATTAAAATTCCAAATGTTTTTTATAAGAGAGAATTATTGGAAATCTACCCACCATTTATATTGTGGGATCCCCACGACCCTTTTATAAATTTTTCCTTACCCACCACATCCCCCTCTTTGAAAATGGTATTCTTCTTAAATTAATAAAAAATATCAATCCCCCACTTTTATGTAGATCCCTAGGCCAGATTGACCACAAAGAGGGTGGGGGGTGAATCTGCGTTTTACCTTTACAAATGTTTTTCATTTGAATTATACCTACTACAATTTTTAAGTTTCTAAATCTAATTAATTATATCACACAATCTCACCACATAAAGATAATAAAAATATATATCACATCACATGGTATTTACAATGTTCAGTACAAATACCGACTCCTTGCCATGTTGGTTAGACCCCTCAAAATGGGTTTTTATTATAATATTATCATAATTTATAGTGGTTTAGTAATAAAATTATTATACACATAAATATTTTATCCTTCAGTTGTGCATGGATATACCCCCCCTAGTGATCCAAACCTTATGGATCAGTTTTCTAGGCACCCCAACTATTCAGCTGGTTAGGACCCCGGTCACAAGCATCTTCAACAATTGGTTAGATCATCCAGTAACAGGATCCTTATTTTTCATCTAGAAATTTTAATATAAATTAATCTTTCTTATTTATTGTGATCATCCTCCATAAGAATATTGCATCTATTCTAAATGATTACAAATTCATGTACCTTCAAAACCTTTGTATTCGGTATGTCGATCTTGATCAATAATTTTGATCACCTGTATATGATTAGTTCCCTTAGTGAAATAATGTTCAGACAATTATTCCATTTGTTTGATTGATTATAGGCCTCACTATGAACTTTTAAGGTGATAAAAACAAACTTATTTGATATTATTTTAATAATTATAGAACTTACAAAAACTTAGTGTGGTCTATCTTTGAATTCTTAGCACCCTAATAACTCTAGTTTGAATCCCTTCTGAAATACTACCCGACTTCCCTATAAAGTTTATTTCAAATTATACATTAGATTTATATTGAATATAGTTATCACTATTTTTGATGAATGAATATAACACCTTATATATGCACATATTATTCATTCATGATTTAAAAATCATTCATGCACCTCATATTCTTCTTCACTGTCATGTTAGTAGCAGACTGCCTAAGAAGACATTCACTTTACTACTCATGAAATGCTAAATCATATGATGATATTTATCTTGATATTAATTAATTAATATTATTATATTCATGGAAAAAACATTCCACAATGCACGGATTTATTTTGATACACATAAATATTTACATCACCTATTCACGTATCAATATATATGGTCCATCATGATTTTTTCATAACTGTTTACATAGAGTTATTCTTCTTCTCCCTCATGAAACATTGAATGGATGTATAATCTGGATCAAAGTTATCAAACCATAATCAAGAAAATAGAAATTATAAGTCACAAAAAGTATTAATTATATTCTTATCATGAACACATAGAGTTTTCTATCTCTATTTTTAACCCCCAACTTATCTATATTTAATATGTGTTTATATATAATTGAAAATGAGAGAGGATAGGGTATTTATAGATGATCCAACCACTTCATATCATGTCCATTGACTTAATACACCACGTATATGCATTACTTCAAATCATGATTTGAGACTATGATAATCACTATATTTTCAAAACATATATGATTTGTGTTGTCTCAGTTTTGAGTTTATTTAATTCATACTAAAAAAAGTTTCAAGATGCATTGATATTTGTTAGAAAATCAATTAGATCAAATTCCACTCACATTATTTTTATTCATAATCAAAAATCATTGTATGAATAACTCCTAACAAATGTCGTAAACCCTTGAGAGGTGGAGGTTGAAGAAAAAACTACTGAATTATTCAAATAATGTAGATTAGAAAGATCATATGACATCCATTATTAACATATCATTTTTAATGTATTAATATTAACCTACATATCTAGTACCACATCGATAATGAGTTATTTTGAGTTCTTCTTAATAACACTTAGTGTTCCACTAGATTCTTGCGTCGACACTAGGGTTGGAAACTGGACACAAATACACACATGGGCTTCAAACATGATATGCCTCTGAATGCATGTCCACTACCCCAATCCATTCATGGTCACCCATCCCGTAAGCCCTATTTTCTCACTATTCTTCTATTGAGTCTCCACCCTAGTTGGCTAGAGGTATACTTGATTTCCCACCTAAAGTGTCATCTCACGAGTCCATTTGGATGGACAAGTCTTATTGGGATGTCTTTTTAGATAACTCTAGTAAAAATAATTAACCACATTCTAATAAGGGAAAAACCATAATACTCAACACCCAATAAAAAACCATAAATATCCTCTTCATTTATTTTTAAATATAATTTTCATTTCCAAAAATATATAATCGAAAATAACATTCACTTCATAATCTATAAGAAATAATTATTAATTTCCAAACACCACTTTCACATGTCATAGGTATAATGATCAATTCAATAATGATCACATTCAATCTTCACATTTTTTTCATCCTTCTTTAATAATAAAGCTTTTCATAACTTAATAAAAAAATTATACTCAAATTAATTAGCCTCAGCATTTAATTTATTAAATATTAACTCTAAAAAACATAATTCAAATCATTATACCTAAAAAGGTATCTTTCAGTCTAATCCTTTTCTTTATATCAATATAAAAAGTTATTATCTTATTTATATGATTATAAATAATTGAACATGTTAATATTTTTATAAACCATAGATATTATTTGCATAATAATTTACCCAACCAATATATCATTTTCATATCACTAGTAAAACTGTGTTCTTATATACTGGGACTCTTGAAGGATTTTTTTTATAACAACTCTAAGAAGTGACACCTATTTTATGTTTAGATTGGTGAAATATTTAATATTTTATATATTATTAACACACACATGACATGACCTGACCCACTGATAATCCTCCTTAGTATTGATTATTAATGTGACCCTACACCTTACAGTAACAGTCCATAGGTTTCTGGCTAGCATTGAGTAAGAATATGAAAAATTATGGTAGGCCTTAGTGATCACGTTGTCGAACACATCAAATTAGTTGTTTAATTTTGACTATAATTTCTGCAGTATATTAGCAACCCTAGGTCGTCTCTCAACAGAGACTTCGATCATTAATTTTAAAAGTGGGTTTTGATTATGATATTATAAGTGGAATTAGGTTTTGTAAAACTTTTGGTTTTGGTGATTAAAGATTAAAATAGAAAATGAAAGTAATAAAACAAAGTAGAAATGAACAAGGAGAATTAAGTGTGATCAACCCGGGGAAGTATCGTGATGCTCATACTTCATCACATCAAGTGTTAGGGTTATGAGATTTTAATACGTAGTTTGGAAAATATATTTAAATAATGTTACTGAGTTTATGCTAGGATACCTCCTAGGGTTCAGTCGAAAACACACAATGATTCACCGGACACCGCCAATGATTGAGTGATTTGTGTTCAACATCATAACTATAAATCACCAACCAAACACACGAAGAACTTGTTGTGCTATCCAAGTTTTTATGTTACATTATTGTGATACCATGACATAAATTATCATGACCTTTATAGTTCATATGTGAGTTTAATTGACCAATATGAACCACACAAACACCGCAATTGAATGAGGAGAGAAAAGGGATGAGGGGTGTGAAAAATATCACATGAATGGGTACCCCCAAACATGATAATTTGAGTTTGAGTATAAAATAACAGTATATAACTCAATTAAATAAGAATATAGGATGAATAAAAACAACATAAAACCTATACTTAAAAATATAATTAAAAATAATACAAGTATAAAGCTCGAGATTACATCACATTCCTCCTAGGGCGATCACAAGGGGTTTAGAAACCTATGGGAGGGGAAGAAGAAGAAGATATTGATGTATCACTTCCCATATCCTCCATAACATCTTAGGATGATTAGAATACTTCTTGGGGACTCCAAAATGGTATCACCTTTCCTTCTAGTTGAACTCCAAAATGGGGTGCCCAATGTTCCAATTTATAGGCTATGTGAGAAGTGGATTTGGGCACCCTGATTTCACGAATCCATTTGGTCCATAGTATTGGCTAGAAAGAAAGCCTTAACTCACATTGGGCAAAAATAAATAGTTTTTTGAAGACACCTTTTCTACCTCCATGTCATATTTGGCGGCCAGATATGCAATATAGTAAGAGATATTTCCAAAATACAGAGGCAATGTTTTGACCCCGTGAAGATCCATCATATTGGACAATTCAACTTGTACGCGCCTCTTAATGGACGAATTGGGCTTAGGTTCTTTCATTTGAAATGGATCTCATTAAATTTAGGACTGTTCCACAACGTTTCAGACCATTTTGAGTCACAGATTTGTGGCAGCATTCATTTTAGTATACTGGTGTTCTTGGATCATGTGCAGAATGGCCCATTTTTCATGGACTTCATCATAGGTCCTTCAAATCACCTCCACCTACCATATAATTATAAAAAAAGTAACATTTACCTTTTTAACAATGTTAAGAAAAAACTAATTTAATCAAACATGGAGTGAAATTTATTATTATACATGTAATTTTCAATACAAAATCAGTTTAATACATCGGTATAAGGGTGAAATAAAACAGTAAATCATGGTATGATCACACCCCCACACCTAAATATTTGCACTCTTGGGCGATGTATAATATCCTAATCACGTCCCATTCCTAAATAAAATGTGTGAAAATACCCAAAAAAATTGAAATGAAATTAATAATGTATCTTCTATGGAATCAATTTTTCTATCATTTTTGTTTTCTCACATTTGAATTTATTGAACTTTAATTGTTCACCCATGAAACAAGTCACAACCTACATCACCTTAAACTTTTTCCTCTTCACTCAAGGAACATATGAAAGTGGATTTATTCCCTTTTCCCAAGGTTCATGTGATCTTACCATATTCTTGCCATGATTCTCATTTCTCTACCGGCAGAAACTAGTGTGCTACTCAAGAGGACTTCCAACAGGTTATTATCAGGTTCAAGGATTGGTATGATTTAATGTTTAAAAGTCTGAGGCAAAATATGAGTGTTTAATATCTTATGTACAAAAAATGTCAAATTTAGGTAAGTATTCACAATGAAAGTAAACACTCAACCCCTCACAAAGTGTATCACCTCTAACTCACTCTCCCCGTTTTACATTTTTGTGGGTAACAACCAAACAATGAATAATAATGATCAAACATCCTCTTTTCTCCATTTTTCCTTTTGTTCTATTTTTATCAATATACAAAAGTATTTTTTGCATAGTTTTTTGGAGATAACAGGAGAACCCTGTGTAAAATAATGATGTAATGTGTCTTGTGAACCCATTGCCCAAGGAAAATTTAGGCACCCTTTATATCAACCCAAAACAATGATTCTATCCCTAGAATTCTCATAGAAACACACACTCTCCCATACTTGTTGAAAATAAAACAAGAATATACACAAGAGTTGGGTAGGTAGGGACAAATTGTCTTGTAATGTGTCTACCTTATAGGAATTTCATGGCCTCTAAGGCATAAGAAGGATACAATGTAAAGGTGGAAAAAAAATATAGGATAATTGTAAAATGGGATTTTCAATGAGCGGTTGCCTCTTTCATTAATATAGCATACTTGAATCTTATGGCTTCAGATAGAATAAAGGCAAGTTATAGTTTCTCTGCATGACCCAAGACTCTCAATAAAGTGATTAAAAGAAAGAATATAAAATAAAGGGAGTATAATATCTCTTGGTTGAGGGATTAAAATATTGTTCACTGCTAATGAGGCATGAGTTTCAAAAATTCATTAAACACCTAAGAATGATTTGAAAAGAAAAATTCTAGAAAAAGATTCCATATCAACATAAATTTGAAATACATTTTTCCAAAAATAACGGAATTTTCCACACAATCAACTCAAGCATGAAAAATGAATTTGGATATTCTATTTAAGATAAATTATTATCTAAATACACATAATAAGGAAAAAGAAATAAAAAATGAAGACACAATTTTTTAGTTTTTTTTTTCATTTTTTTCATTTTTTTAATCCTTACTATGAAATGTCACCCTCCCCCACACCTAAAAGTTACATAATCCTCAATCAATGCATTTTAAATAAATAGGTAAGTAAATAAAGGTCGATAGAAGGGACAGCCTGCTAAATGGTTTCATATGTGGCATCTATCAGTTGGATTTCGTCCACAAGATGCTTTGGAAAATCCTTATAGAAGTGTTTGAGCCTATTACCATTGATCGTAATCCTTTGTCTACTCTTCTCATGAAAAAACTGTATAGCACCAAAAGGGTAAACATCAATAACAGTATAAGGACCGAGCCATCAAGAACAAAGCGTACTTGGGTGGAGATTTATCCTGAAATTATACATGATATCCTTCTCCCCAATATAAAACTTCTCCTGATGTATCATGATATCATGGATAGCCTTTGTCTTCTCTTTATATATTCAGGAGTTCTCATATGCATCACATAGAGTTTCTTCCAACTCTTGAATCTGCAGCTTCCTATGCTCACCTGCATCTGAAAGATTCATATTACATTGTTTAACAGCCCAATATGCATGGGGTTATACCCCCACTGGGAGGTGACAAGCCATTTTAAACACAATTCTATATGGTGACATTCCGATTAGGGTTTTAAAATCTTTACGGTATGCACAAAGTGCATCATACAAGCATAAACTCCAATCTTTTCAATTGGGTTGTATCATTTCTTCAAATATTCTTTTAACTTTACAATTTTAGATTTCTTCTTGTCTATTAGATTGGGGGTGATATGTTGTAGAGACTTTATGAACAACCCCATACTTATGAAGCAAATTTTTCATGTTTCTATTGAAAAAATGTGAACCCTGGTCACTAATGATGAATCTTGGTAAACCAAACCTACTGAAAATTTGGGACCTCACAAAATCAACTACCACTTAAGAGTCATAAGTCCTGGTGGCCTTTTCTTCCACCCATTTAGATACATCATCAACAACCAATAATATGTACAAAAAGACAAATGAATTTGTAAAAGGCCTCATGAAGTCAATGCCCCATGCATCAAAGATCTCACAAAATAATTTGGGATGTTGGGGAATTTAATTCTTCTTGGAGATATTCCCTATGAATTGATAACAACTACATGACTTGGAAAATTAATGGGCATCCCTATAAAAAGATGGACAATAATGTCTAGAGTCAAGGACCTTTCGATCTGTACGTTTAGAGCGAAAGTGGCCCCCATATGCCAAAGTGTTGCAGAAGGTCAAAATAGAGGTGAACTCATGCTCAAGGACACACCGACGAAGTACATGGTCACCACAAATTCTCCACAAATATGTGTCATCCCAAATTTACCACCGAGAATCATGCTTATGTCTCTGGAATTGTGAAGTGATAAAATCAGTTGGGACCCTGGAAGATGATAGAAAATTCACAATTTCTGTATACCAGGGGGTAAGGTCCACAACATCACAAAGGGTCTTAGGAGGGAAGAATTCTTCAATGGGAAAGGGTGAGTCAACGTGATGGTACAATGGTGGGTAAATCCTACTAATGTGGTCATCTACCGCATTTTCCACTCCTCTCTTATCTCTTATCTTATGGTCAAACTCCTGGAGGAGGAGCATCCACCGAATGGGGCGAGGATTAGCTTCAGGTTTCTTTTGGAGGAAACAAAGGGCAACATGATCAGAAAAGAAATTGATTTTTGACCCAATAAGATATGAAAAAAAATTCTATGGAAAACACAATATAAAGAAGTTCTTTTTTATTTTTCATGTAGTTTCCCTTGGCGGGGTCAAGGGTACGTGAGGCATACACAATGACATGAGGAGCCTTCTCAACCCTTTATGATAAAACTGCCTCAACTGCAATGTCAGAGGCATCACACATAAGATCAAATGGGTGATACCACCATGGAAGTTGGATGATGGGATGTGATGTGAGACTCCTTTTTATTGAATTGTATGAATCCTCACAATTTTTATCAAAAAAACTCAGAATCCCTTTGTAATAATAGGGACAAGAGAAGTGTAATCTTACTGAAGTATTTAATGAATCAGTGGTAAAAACCAGAATAGCCCAAGAAAGATCACACCACACGAAAACATCTTGGATATGGAAGGGTTGAAATTAATTCAATTTTTGATTTATTCACTTGAATTACCTCTTTTAAAATAACATGCCCAAGAACTATTCCCCGTTCAACCGTGAAATGTCATTTCTTGTTATTTAATTCAAGATCATTTTCTATGCAATGATGATGGATAGAACCTAGATGAGCCAAACTATCATCAAAGAAAGTTCCATAAACTGTGAAATAATTTATATGAACATTCATTAAATTTTCTAGGTACTCTGAAAATATACTCAACATAAAATGCAGAAAAGTACCTGAAGAATTACAAAGACCAAAAGGCATCTGTCTGTATGCAAATGTGCCAAATGGATAGGTAAATTTTGTATTTTATTGATCCTTAGGGGCTATATAGATATGGAAATAACCCGAATAGCCATCAAGGAAACAATAATGGGACTTACCATCATATCATTCAAAAATTTGGTCAGTGAAAGGTAGAGGAAAGTGGTCCTTCCGTGTGGCTTGATATAGTCGACAGTAGTCAATACAGACTCTCCAACTATTTTTCACATGTGTTGGAACCAATTCATTCCTTTCATTTGACACAGCTATTATTCCTATTTTTTTAGGTTCAATTTGCACTGGGATAACCCTTTTACTATCAGATATAGGATAAATGATCCATGCAGCAAGTAATTGACTGACCTCCAATTTTACCACTTCATGGAGAGAGGGATTCAACCAGTGTGAGATTGTCTTATGGTCTTAGCCTCATCATCCAAAAGTATATGGTGTATACAAATAGATGGGCTAATCCTGGGAATATCATCCAATGTCCATCCTATTGACTTTTTACACTCTCTCATAAGATCAAGCAGTTTTGATTCCTGTTATTGGGAGAGGTTATTAGAAATAATTACGGGAAAATGGTCAATACCCTCAAGATAGAAATATTTTAAATTAGATGGAAGTGGTTTTAATTCCAACACCGAGGGTTTTTCGACTGAGGGAGGGGATTCAGGGGGAGTGAGGTCCATCAACCTCTCTATCTTCTCATGTTTATTCTCTAAAGTTAGAGAATCTATTAAAATGAGATTTTCAAAATCATCGACGGTCATGGGTACCTTAGAATGAACACACACACCAATTAAAGTACAAAATTTACACCTTTCAGAACACACACAACACTCAAAACATGACTCAAAACTCAAATCATCCAAGGGTGAAGAAGAAAAAAATGAATCAGAGTATGGGTTAAGGAGGGAATTGTGTGTGTGTGTGCATCATTTGAGAGCACTTTCATCGATCAGATAGGAAGAGTGGAGTGCTCCTCAACAGGGTGTTTCATAGCCTCAAGGATGTTAAAACATACCTTTTTCTCCATCAAACTCCATGGAAAACATACCATTGTGAGCGATGATGATCATCTTTAATGTTTTGAGGAAGGGCCTCCCAAGTATGAGAGGGGAATGTATTTGGGTTCGAGTATCTTCCATCTCAAGAATGTAGAAATCGGTGGGGAAGATGAGATTCTTCACTCGTACAAGGACATCCTCAATCACTCCGGTTGGATGTGTTGTACTCTGGTTGGAAAGTTGCACAACAATGCCTATTGGTTAAATCTCTCTAACCTGTAGAGGAGTATACACAGAGTGAGGCTTTACATTAATGGAAGCACCTAAATCTAGCATAGTTTGAGAAACGAAGGTCTCCCCTATGGTACATGGTATCGTGAATGTGCACGGATCCTTGCATTTTGTCAGAATTGCTGGTTGAATCAATTACGAGACATTCCACCCCAAGTTGACTCCCTCATTCCCCTTCATCCTTCGTCTATGGGTGAAATGTTCTTTAAGAAATTTGGCATAACGGGGAATTTTCTTGACTACATCTAATAAAGGAATATTAACTTGAACCTTTTTAAATGTATCCATTATTTCATTATCAATATCATTATCAAAATTTTTCTTGGATTTAGAGAGTCTCAAGGGGAAAGGAAGAGGAATGGATTGTTCAGTTGAATCATCCATGAAAATTTGATTTCCCTTTTAATTTTATTTTTCTTTACTTGAAATTTTTTAGGGTTGGGAAAGAGTCTTTTCAAGAGGGGGACATACATGTTCTATAGAATCAGTAGAAGGAAAAACTTCTTTACTACTATGAAGTGTAACTGAACATAAATTACCTTTTTCCTTTGTATTGTCAATGGGTTGGGATGGTATTTTTCAGAACCTTTCATCTTATACTCATCGATGGTGTTCGCCAATTGTCCCACTTGAGTTGGAAGGTCTTGAATTGCCAATTGTGTGGTTTTTTAGAACTGGATAATCTAGGTTGCAATTTTTTTCACCATATCCTTGAGGATTGGTTCAGATTTGGGAGGAGGGGGATGATTGTTTTGAGAAGATGAAGGATAAGAAGGTTTCATACCTTGGCCTTGTGGATACCAATTATGCTTGGGGTATCTTGAGTTTCCTCCTTGTCGGTACTAGGGTTGTGCTTTCCACACATGGTTTGGATTTGGCTTAAATTGTCCCTGCTTGAAGGGAGGTGCTTGTTGGAATGGATTCCTTGGGAACATGTATGCACAAGACACATGTGAATCTTGATGTTGTGGGCACTGGTCAGAGAAATTATTATTGTCATAACAAATACCACAATGTAATGGAACATGAGGATATTGTGAATTACCTTGTTCTTGAGCTAATTTAATTATAAGGGTATGCATTCCATCAAGTTTATTATCTACCTTTTCTTCTATGGTTGAATGACTTACATCATGAACTCTTCTAGTTGGTGCAATTTATCGTGTACCAAATATTTGTGAATTTTGAGCCATGTTGGATATTAAGTCGTGTGCAACAGAAGGAGTTTTATCAACTAGAGAACCACCAGCTGTAGCATCTATCATTCCATGATCTATGGGGACAAATCCCTCATAGAATTATTGGATTCATATTTGATCACTAATTTTGCGGAGGGGTAATCTTGAGCAAAGTCTCTTGAATCTCTCCCATTATTCATGAAGGGTATCTCTTTGTGATGGCCTAATTCCACATATTTATTTCCTAATTGATGAAGTTCAGGAGGAAGGGAAGAACTTATCTATAAAGAGTCATTTATGGTCATTCCAACCTCCAATTGTGGCAGGAAGATTGTATAGCCAGTCTTTGGCTACGCCATCAAGGGAGAAAGGGAAGACCCTAAACTTAATTAAGTCCTCAGACACATTTTGGGGTTTCATGGTGGAGAAAACAATGTGAAAATCCTCAAGGTGTTTATGAGGGTCCTCACAAGGAATAACATAGAATTTAGGAAGAAGTTGGATGAGACATGATCTCAGCTCAATGTTGTATTCTTCCTCGGGATATTGGATGTACGCAGGTTCGTACTCCACATCAAGGGTGGTCAGTTCTTTTAAACATCGATTATTTGTAGCCATGTTTTCCTGGCTTTGATTAGGATAAATTTTTGATTGGTTTAGGACCACTTGAGGTTCCAAAAGTGGTTACTCAATGTTACTTGTTTGAATTTCTCTAGATTAATTGATTTGTGTGTGGAGTGACTTTTCAATTTCAGGGTCAAATTCAAGTAGCGTTTCTTTACCAGATCAGGTCATGGAAATAAGTTGTGAAATTTATTTTTTAATAGGGATAAAATCACATAAAAAAGGTGAAAATAGAATATAATGTTATAATACAAAATTCTAGTGAGATATATGGAGAAGAAGAATAGAGAGAGATAGAGAGAGAAAAACACACCAAAAATAACCAAAAATAAAGACAAAAACCCAAAACAGACAATCAAATGGATGTGGGGTATTGAAAAGAGTAAAAATTAAGAAGTAAAATAAATAAATAAAAGGAAATAATAAAAACAAATGATCTTGGATCCTCAGAAACGGTGCCAAAATTTGATCGCGTTGTCAAACGCCTCAAATTTTTTGTTTAATTTTGACTAGAATTTTTACAGTATAGCAGCAACCCTAGGTCGTCTCTCGACGGAGCCTTAGATCATTAATTTAAAAATAGGGTTTTGATTATGAAATTAGAAGTGAAATTAGGTTTTTTAAAACTTTGGGGTTTGATGATTAAATATGAAAATATAAAATGAAAGCAATAAAAAAAGTAAAAATAAACAAGATTAATTAAGTGTGATCAACCAGGGGAAGTCTCGGGATGCTCATACATTATCTCTTCAAGAATTAGGGTTTTTATCCTTTAATACCTAGTTTGTAACACATATTAACATAATGTTACTGAGTTAATGCTAGGATACATCCTAGGATTCAGTCGAAAATACACAATGATTCACCGTACACCACCGATGATTGAGTGATTTGTGTTTGACATCATAACCGAAACTCACCATGGAAACACACGAAGAACTTGATGTTCTATCCAAGTTTTTATGTTACTTCTTTGTTATAAAATGAAATAAATTTTAATGACCTTGAAAGTTCTTATTTGAGTTCAATTGACCAATATGAACCACATGAACACCGCAATTGAATGAGGGATGAAAAAGGGATGAACGGTGTGTGAAACGTCACATGAAAGGGTATCCCCAAACATGATCATTTGAGTTTGAGTATAACACACTAGTATATAAATCAATTAAATAAAAATAGAGGTTGAAGAAAAACAACATAAAACCTATAATTAAGAAGATAATTCAAAATAATACAAGTATGAATCTCGGGATTACATTACATTCCTCCCCGGGTGATCACAAGGGGTTTAAAAACCCATCGGAGAGGAGGAAGAAGAAGATGTTGAAGTAGAACTTCCCATAACCTCCAAAACATCGTGGGATGATTAGAAGGCTCATTGGATACTCAAAAATGGTATCACCTTGCCTTCTAGTCAAACGTCAAAATGGGGTGCCCAAGGTTCCAATTTATAGGAAAAGTGAGAAGTGGATTTAGGCACCCTTATTTCATGAATCCGCTTGGTCCAAGGTTTTGTCCAGTTAGAAAGCCTTAACTAACTTTGGACAAAACTAAAGTGTTATTGGATGAAACATTTTCAACCACCATGTCAAATGTGGTGGCCAAATATGCAATATAATTATTGATATTTCTAAAATATAGAAGTAGTGTTTTGACCCCGTGCAGATCCAATTTATTGGAAAGATCAGCTTGTATGGGCCTCTTAATGGATGAATTGGGTTCAGTTACTTCATATGAAATTAAGATAATTAATGTTCAGACCAGCCCACAAAGTGGCAGCCCATTAGCAAGCACGGATTAGTAGCAGCATGCGTTTTAGTCTAGTAGTGTTCTTGGATCATGTGCAGAATGACCCATTTTTCATGGACTTCATTATAGGTCCTCCAAATCACCTCCACCTACAATATAATTTTTAAAACAAGTAACATTTCCATTTTTAATAGTGTTAAACAAAAAATAATTTAGTCAAACATGGAGTGAAATTTATTATTATACATGTAATATTCAATACAAAACCTGTTTAATACATTGGTATAAGGGTGAAATAAAACAGTGAATTGTGGTACGATCACGCCCACACACCTAAATATTTGCACTCATGGGAGAAGTATAATATCCTAATCATATCCCATTCCTAAATAAAAGTTGTAAAAATACCCAAGATTCTTTTGAAATGAAAATTAATCATGTCTCTTCTATGGAATCAATTTTCCTTTCATTTTTCTTTTCTCACATTCAAATTTGTTGAACTTCATTTGTTCACCCATGCAACATGTCACAACCTACCTCACCTTAAAATTCTCCCTCTTCAATCAAGGAACATATGAAAGTGGATTTTTTCTCTTTTCCCAAAGTTCATTTGATCATACCATATGTTTTAAAAGATTCTCATTTATCTACCAGGAGAAACTACTGTGCTACTCAAGAGGACTTCCAACAGGTTGTTCTAAGGTTCAAGGGTTGGTAGGATTCAATGTTTAAAATTGAGAGGCAGAAGAACAGTTTTTAATCTCTTATGTAGAAAACATGTCAAAATTCAGAAAGTGTTCACAATGAATGTACACACCCAACCCCTCACAAAGTGTACCACCTCTAACTCACTCTCCCCATTGTCCATCTTTGTGGGTCACAACCAAACAATGAATAATAATGAGTAAACATCCTCTTTTCACTAATTTTTTATTTTGTTCTATTTTATTTTCAATGTATAGAACTATTTTTGGAATAGTTTATTCTGGAGATAAATAGGGAAACATGTATAAAACAATTATTTAATATGTCTTGTGAACCCATTTCCCAAGGAAAATGTTGACACCCTTTATATCAACCCATAATAATTATTCTATCCCCAGAATTCCCCTGGAAACCCACTCTCTCCCACACATGCTGAAAATAAAACAATAATATACACAATATATGGGTAGTTAGTGATAAAGTAGCTTGTAATGTGGCTACCTAACAAGAATTTCATGGTCTCTAAGGATTAATAAGGATACAATGTAAATGTGGCTGAAAAATAGAGGATAATTATAAGAAGGGCCTTTCAATGAACGTTTGCCTTTATCATTAATGTAGCATACGTGAATCTTATGGCTTCAAAAAGAATCAAGGAAAGTTTTAGTTTCTCTACATGACCCAAGACTATCAATAAAGTGATTAAAAGGAAGAATATGCAATAAAGGTCTTAGATTATCTCTCAGGTAAGGGATTAAAATATTGGTCAGTGCTAATGAGGCATGGGTTTCAAAATTTTTTTAAACACCTAAGAATGATTTGAAAATGCCAATTATAGAAAAATATTCCATATCGACATTCATTTGAAATAAATTTTTCCAAAAAACAATTTAAATTTCCACACAATCTACTCAAGCATGAAAAATGATTTTGGATATTATTTTTAAGATCAATTTTTATCTAAAAACACAAAATAGGGAAAAATAAATCGAAAATGAAAACACAATTTTTTTCTTTTTTTTTTGTTTTGTTTAATCCTAACTATGACATGTCGCCCTCCCCTATACCTAAAAGTTACATTGTCTTCAATGAAAGTATTTTAAATAAATAGGTAAGTAAATAAATGTTTGGAGAAGGAACAACCTGCTAAATGGTGTCATATGTGGCATCTATTAGTTGGATTTCCTCCAGGAGATGCTTGGGAAAATCATTATAGAAGTGTTTGAGCCTCTTCCCATTGAAAGTAATCCTTTTTACACTCTTCTCATGCAAAACCTATATAGAAATAAAAGGGTAAACATCAGTTACAATATAAGGACTGAGCCATCGGGAACAAAGCTTTCCTGGGTGGAGCTTTAGCCTGAAATTAAACATGAGAACCTTCTCACAAATATGAAACTTCTACTGATGTATCATGCTATCATGTATAGACTTTGTATTATCTTTATATTTTCAGAAGTTCTCATATGAATCATGTCTAATTTCTTCCAACTCTTGAATCTGTAGCTTCCTATGCTCACCTACATATGAAAGATTCATATTACATTGTTTAACAGCCCAATATACATGGTGTTCTACCTCCACTGGAAGGTGACAAGCCTTTCTAAACACTATTCTCTATGGTGAAATTCCGATTGGGGTTTTAAAATCTATAAGGTATGACCAAAGTGCGTCATGAAAGAGAAAACTCAAATCATTACTATTGGGTTTTACCATTTTTTCAAGATTCTCTTATCTTCCCAATTTGAGATTTCTGCTTGTCCATTAGTTTGGGGGTGATATGTTGTAGAGACTTTATGAACAACCCCATACTTACAAAGCAAATTTTTCATGTTTTGATTGAAAAATGTGATCTCTGATCACTAATGATGAATCTTAGTATACCAATCCTACTAAAAATTTGGGACCTCATAAAATCAACAACCACTCGAGAGTCATCGGTCCTGGTGTCCTTTGCTTCCACCCATTTAGATACATAGTTGACAACCAATAAGATCTACACAAATCCAATTGAATTTGGAAAAGGCCCCATGAATTCAATGCCCCATGCATCGAAGATCTCACAAAATAACATTGTGGTATTTCATTCCTCTTGGACATATTCCATACGAATTAACAATGACTACATGACTTGTAAAATCTATGGGAATCCCTATAAAATGTTGGCCAATAAAGTTCTGAGTGAAGGACCTTTCGAGCTATGCGTTCAGATCCAAAGTGGCCCCCACAGGCCAAAGTGTGGAAGATGGTCAAAATAGAGGTGAACTCATGGTCAGGGACACACCAATGAAGTACTTGGTCACCACAAATTCTCCACAAATATGGGTCATCCCTAATGTACCACCGAGAATCATGCTTAAGTCTCAAGAATTGTGAAGTTCTAAAATTAGTTGGGACCCTTGATATTGCTAGAAAATTCATAATGTCCGCATAACAGGGGGTAAGGTCCAAAACATCACAAAGGGTCTCAGGAGGGAAGAATTATCGAATGGGGAGGGGTGAGTCAACATGATGGTCAAATTGTGGGGAAATCCTACTAATGTGTTCATCTAACACATTTTCCAGTCCTCTCTTATTTGTTATCTCAAGTTCAAACTCCTGGAGGAGGATCATCCACCGAATGAGGTGGGGCTTAGCTTTAGGTTTCTTGTTGAGGAAATGAAGGGGAAAATGATCAAAAAAGACAATAATTTTTTACCCGATAAGAAATGAACGAAATTTTTCCAAGTCAAACACAATAGAAATAAGTTATTTTTCAGTGGTCGTGTTGTTTTCCTGGGTAGGTTCAAGGGTATGTGAGGCATACACAATGACATGAGAAGCCTTCTCAAACCTTTGTGATAAAAAAACCACAACTGCAAAGTCAGAGGAATCACACATAATTCAATGAGGTGATCCCACCTTGAAGGTTGGATGATTGGAGGTGATACGAGATTCATTTTTAGTGAATTTAATGCATCCTCACAATTTTTATCAAACAAAAACTTATAATCCTTTTGTAATAACTGGGACAAGTGAAGTGAGATCTTACTGAAGTCTTTAATGAATCAGTGGTCAAAACCAGCATGACCCAAGAAAGATCGTACCTCCCGAACACATTTTGGATATGGAAGGGTTGAAATTAATTCAATTTTTGATTTATCTACTAGAATTCCCTCTTTTGAAATAAGGTTCCCAAGAACTATCCCCCATTCAACCATGAAATGGAATTTCTTGTAATTTAATACAAGATCTTTTTCTAAGCAAGGACAGAGGATAAAACCTAGGTGAGAAAAATAGTAATCTAAGGAAGTTCCATAAAATATGAAATCATCCATAAAAACTTCCATGAAATTTTACAGTTACTTTGTAAATATACTCAACATACTACGCTGAAAATTACCTAGAGAATTACAAAGACCAAAAGGCATCCTTCTTTATGAAAATGTGCCAAATAGACAGGTAAATGTTGTATTTTCTTGATCCTCAAGGGCTATATGGATTTGGAAATAACCCAAATAGCCATCAGGGAAACGATAATGGAACTTATAATCCAATAGTTCTAACATTTGGTCAATTAATGGTAGAGGAAAGTGGTCCTTCCACATGGATTGATTCAATCGACGATAGTAAATAAAAACTCACCAACTATTTTTCACACATGTTGGAACCAATTCATTCCATTCATTTGACACAACTGTTATTCCACTTTTTTTTGGAACAAATTGCACTCAGCTAACCCATTTACTATCAGATAAAGGATAAATGATCCCTGCAGCAAATAATTTACTGACTTCCAATTTTACCACTTCATGGAGAGTGGGATTCAACTAGCGTTGATATTGTCTTACAAGATTAGCCTCATCATCCAAAAGTATATGGTGCATACAAATATATGGGCTAATCCAAGTAATATCAACCAATGTCCATCCTATTTTTTTTACACTCTCTCTGAAGATCAAGAAGTTTTTATTCGTGCTGTTGATAGAAGTTATTGTCAATAATGATAGGAAATTGGTCAATACCCTCAAGATAGAAATATTTTAAATTAGATGTATATGGTTGTAATTCCAACACTAGGGGTTTTTGGACTGAGGGAGGGGATTTAGGGGGTGTGAGGTCCATCAAACTGTCCATCTGATCATGTTTATTCTCTAAAGATATAGAATCTATTGAAATGAAATTTAATGAATCATCGATGGGAATGGGTACCTCAGAATGAACACACTCATCAATTAAAGTACAAAATTTACACTTTTCAGAACCCACACAACACTCAAAACAATTCCCAAGACTCAAATCTTCTATGGGTGAAGAAGAGGAAAATGAAACAGAGTATGGGTTGAGAAGGGAATTTTGTGTGTGTGTGCATCATTTGAGAGCACTTCCATCGAACAGAAAAGAAGAGTAGAGTGCTCCTCAACAGGGTGTTTCATATCCTCAAGGATGTTAAAACTTACCTTTTTGTCCAATAAACTCCATAGACATCATACCATTGTGAACAATGATGATCGTCTTTTCTTTTTTGAGGAAGGGCCTCCCAATTATGAGAGGGGTATGTCTTTTGGTTTGAGTATCTTCCATCTCAAGAATGTAGAAATCAGTGGGGAAGATGAGATTCTTCACTCTTACAAGGACATCATCAATCACTCTGGTTGGATGTGTTGTACTTCGGTTGGAAAGTTGCACAACAATGTCTGTTGATTGAATCTCTCCACCCTATATAGAAGTATACACAAGGTGATGCATTACATTAATAGAAGAATCAAATTCTAGCATAGCATTAGAAAAGAAGGTCCCCCCAATTGTACAAAGTATTGTGAATGTGCCCAGATCCTTGAATTTTGTTTGAATTTCTTGTTGAATCAAGTCTGAGACATTCCTCCCCAAGTTGAATCTCCCATTACCCTTTAGCCTTTGCCTATGGGTGCAAAGTACATTAATAAATTAGCATAACGGGGAATTTTCATGACTTCATCCAATAAAGGAATATTAACATGAACCTTTTTAAATGTATCCATTATTTCATTATCAATCTCATTATCAAAGTTTTTCTTGGATTTAGAGAGTCTTTGGGGGGAAGGAAGAGGAATGAATTGTTCATTTGAATCATCAATGATAATTTGAGTTCCCTTTTGATTTTTTTTTCTTTTCATGAAATTTTTTAGGGTTGGGAAAGAGTGTTTCCAATACGGGGACATACCTGTTCTGTAGAATCAGTTGATGGAGAAACTTTTTTACCACTATGAAGCATAGTTTCACATAAATTACCTTTTTTCCTTCAGATTGGCAATGGTTTGGGATGGTAGTTGTCCAGAACCTTGCATCTTAAGCTCACTGATGGTGTTCGCCAACTATCCCACTAGAGTTTGTAGGTCTTGAATTGCCGATTGTGTGGTCTGTTGGAACTAGAGGTTCTAGGTTTCCATTTGTTTCACCATATCCTCGAGGCATGGTTCAGATTTGGAAGGAGGAGGACATTTTTTTTGATAAGTTGAAGGATAATAAGGTTTCATGCCTTGGACTTGTGGATACCAATTCTACTTGGGGTAGCTTGAGTTTCCTCCTTTTCGGTACTGGGGTTGTGATTGCAACCCATGATTTGGATTTGGCCTGAATTTTTCCTGCTTGAAGGGAGGTGCTTATTGGAATGGACACCCAGGGAACACGTCTACACAAGACTCATGTGAATCTTGAAGTTGTGGGCACTGTTCAGAAAAATGAGTATTGTTAGAACAAATACCACAATGTAATGGAATAGGAGGAGAGATTGTGAATTACCATGTGCTTGAGATAATTTCCATAGAAGGGTATGAATCTCATCAAGTTTATTATTTACCATTTGTTCTAGGGTTGAATGACTTACCACATGAACTCCTCGAGTTGGTGAAATTGCTTGTGTACCAAATTGTTGTGCATTTTGAGCCATGTTTTCTATTAAGTCACGGGCAGCGGAAGGGGTTTTATCAACTATGCCACCACAAACTGTAGCATATATCATTCGACGATCCGGGGGGACAAGTCCCTCAGAGAAGTATTGTATTAACAGTTGTTCGCTAATTTGGTGGTGGGGGAATCTTGAGCAAAGTTTCTTGAATCTCTCCCAGTATTTATGAAGGGTCTATCCTTGTGATTGATTAATTCCATATATTTATTTCCTAATTGATGTAGTTCAAGTGGCATGGAAGAACGTTCCTAGAAAGAGTCGTTTAAGGTCATTCCAACCCCCAATTGTGGTAGGCAGATAGTATATCCAATCTTTCGCTACATCATCAAGGGATAAAGGGAATGCCCTAAACTTAATTAAGTCTTTAAACAGATTTTGGGGTTTCATGGTGGAACAAACTATGTGAAACCCCTTAAGGTGTTTATGAGGGTCCTCACCAGGAAGACCATGGAATTTAGGAAGAAGGTGGATGAGACATGATCTTAGCTCAAAGTTGGTTGCTTCATCGGGATATTGGATGTACGCATGTTGGTACTCCACAACAGGGGTGTTCAGTTATTTTAGAGCTTGATTATTTTCATCCATATTTTCCTTGCAATTATTGGGTTAAAATTTTTATTGGTTTAGGACCACTTGAGGTTCCAAAATTTGTTCCTCAATGTTACATTATTGACCTTCTCTAGATGCCTTGATTTGTATGTGAAGTGACTTTTCAATTTCATGGTCAAATTCAAGTAGTGTTTCTTTACCAGATCGGGTCATGAAAATAAATTGTGAAGTTTATTTTTTTAATATAGATAAAATCACTTAAGAAGGGTGAAAATTTAATATAATGTTATAATACAAAATTATAGAGGGTGAGATGGAGAATAAGAAGAGAGAGAGAGAGAGAGAACACACCAAAATAACCAAAAATAAAGAAAAAAACCCAAAAAACAATCAAATGGGGGTGGAGTATTGAATGGAGTACTAATTAAGAAGTAAAATAAATAAATAAAAGGAAATAATGAAAATAAATGATCTTGTCTACCCAAAAACAGTGCCAAAAGTTTTTCACATTCTCGAACACATGAAATTAGTTGTTTAATTTTGACTTGAATTTCTGTAGTATAGAAGCAACCATAGGTCGTCTCTCGACAGAGCCTTAGACCATTAATTTAAAAAGTGGGTTTTGATTATGAATCTAGAAGTGGAATGAGGTTTTGTAAAACTTTTTGGTCTGATGATTAAAGATGAAAATAGAACATCAAAGCGATAAAACAAAGTAGAAATGAACAAGATTAATTAAGTGTGATTAACCCAAGGAAGTCTCATGATGCTCATCCTTCATCACTTCAAGTGTTAGGGTTAGGAACTTTTAATACCTGGTTTGTAACACATATTATCATAATGTTACTGAGTTTATTCTAGAATACCTCCTAGGGTTCAGTAAAAAACACACAATGATTCACCGGACACCACTGATGATTGAGTGATTTGTGTTCAACATCATAACCGAAACTCACCAAGGAAACACACAAAGAACTCGATGTGCTATCCAGGTTTGTATGTTACTTCTTTTTTATGCCATGAAATAAATTTTCATGACCTTAACAGTGCTTATGTGAGTTCAATTGACCAATATGAACCATACAAACACCGCAATTGAATGAGGGAATAAAAAGGGATGAACGGTGTGTGAAATATCACAAGAAAGGGTACCCCAAACATGATCATTTGAGTTTGAGTATAACATAACAGTATATAAATCAATTAAATAAAAATATAGGATGATGAAAAACAACATACAAAATGGAATTAAAAAATAATTCAAAATTATACAAGTATGAAGCTTGGGATTACATCACATTCCTCCCCGGGTGATCACAAGGGGTTTAGAAATCCATGGGAGGGGAAGAAGAAGAAGATGTTGAAGTAGAACTTCCTATAGTCTCCAGAACTTATTGGGATGATTATAAGAATCTTTGGGGAATCCAAAATGGCACCACCTTTCCTCCTAGTTGAACTCCAAAATGGGGTTCCCAAGGTTCCAATTTATAGGCAAAGTGAGAAGTGGATTTGGGCACCCTAATTTCACGAATCCTCTTGGTCCATTGTTTTGGCCGGTAAAAATGACTTAACACACTTTGGACAAAACTAGAGAGTTTTTTTTCTACACCTTTTATACATCCATTTCAAATTTTGTGTCCATATATGAAATAGAATAAGATATATTTTTAAAATACAGAGGAAATGTTTTGACCCCATGCAGATCCACTTTATTCAACAGATCAGCTTTTATGGGCCTCTTAATGGACGAATTGGGCTTCTATTCCTTCATATTAAATGTATCTCATTAACTTTCGGACCATATCACAATGTTTCATCCCATTTGGCTACACGGATTTGTATAAGTAGGCATTTTACTCTACTAGTGTTCTTGGATCACGTGAAGAATGGCCCATTTTTCATTGACTTCGTCATATGTCCTCCAAATCACCTACAACTACAATATAATTATCAAAACAAGTATCATTTCCCTTTTTAACAGTGTTAAAAACAAAATAATTTAATCATACATGGAGTTAAATTTATTATTATACATGTAATTTTCAATACAAAATCAGTTTAATACATTGCAATAAGGGTGAAATAAAATAGTGGATCGTTGTATGATCACTTAGTATAATTCAGCTATACATATGAAAGACCTCCACAAGGTTCATAACAATTAAAAATATATATAAAAAGACCCATATCATATATTTAATGTTATAAATTATAAGATCTATAATATAAAAAATATTTAATAATTTGTAATAAAAGGGGAAAGATACATACCTAACAAACCAATAGGAAAAACTAACCTAGACCGCTGAGATGAAGAAGTCCCCACAATGACCTACCTCTCGACATGAAATTCACATGATACTATCACCTCCAATTAACACAAATATCCAATAACTCCATTTTATCTATGTTCATTACTGGACATGTCATCATCTTTGTAAAACATGACATATTTAGGGGAAGAAACCCATGTCGGGGTGATTATATATATACCCAGTAGAAATACACAAAAACAAAAAAGTAATAATAAGGAGATTATCCAACTCAAACAAAAAGAAAATAATGAAGATTATATCATAATAAAATCCCATATATTATTTAAAGGATCAATACCATTACAAAAGGATAATTCTTGCTCTATATATCCCATCTATTGGAGAATTATCATGTAGCTCCATGAATTCAAATCACCTAACCTAACAACCCATGTCACCTATTAGGAACTCTAATGGATGAGCCATGACTAATCAATTAGAACATAATAAATTCGGGGGAACCTAAATCCAAATAATAGCTCACACCCCCCAAGTAGAACGCAATAGATGAGATAAAACAAAACTATCTTAGTAATATGGGTGACCCACACCTCATAGAGTATAAAAATAGATACGGGAATACCTAACCCATTGATCACTATAATTGGAATTCCCAGTCACCATTGTCGACTGTATAGATATAAGAAGGATATGATAATCCTATAATATTGAATTTCACCTATGATTCTATAGATAAGTGATATATATTATTCTATACAGAAATATTCTAAAAATTGACTACTTTCTTTCCAAAATATTAATATCAGGTAAGAAGATATGAAAATACACTTAGGAAAGAATAATATACATCATGTAGTTTAGGGGTACACACTGTATAACCCCTCTAGTAAAATATAACCATGTATTTAGTCATTATATGGGGTTTAATGATCCATCTACAAGACATGTGTGATAATAAACAAAATATGTGGGATTGAAGTGGTAATTAGTGTGTATCTCCATAGGTCATGTCTTGTAAGGGGTAAAAATACATGGCCATCCCAAGAGGGTACACAACATTTTGAATACACTAGAGAACATTGCATGTAATTTTTGGGATGTTGATTCATGTACCACTGACAATACATTACTTTTAGTGTTACCCCACATCAAGTAGTGGGTAAATATCAACTTGGGAATCTACTTTGAATATAATATGATTTGGTCAACTTATCAATGTATAAATTGTTCCCTAAGATACATGACATGTGATACTTATCTTTAACAAAAACCCAATATTCTACTTCCATGGTGATACATAGTGTGTGGTTCTCGATGAAATTCTGTATAATCATGTATTTTAGTCTAGATTTTATAGAATACTCATAACATCACTAGAGACATCATTGTTACCATAGATCATGCCTAACCCTTCACCATATTCCTTGAATAAGGATGTAATTCCCACATTTATTTATTTTTAGGTGTGATTACTCATAATAATTTGAAATGGGGGTTCACAATCTACCCATTTCCTCCACCTGTTACTAACTCAAGGAATCAAGGCTTTCATTCCTTCATAGGATCCACCATATCCCACCATCAATTACCCATGCCTTATTCATTACTGTCACATCCAAATTCCACTATTTCAATACCTCAATCTTATTCACCCATATGTTTCGATTTGATATTCCTAAAGAATATTCCTGATGAAGACTATAGGAGAAATCACAATGAATAAAGGAATAATGACAAGGATAATCATGAAATTGATCTTTGGTGACTTGGGCGACTTTATAGATATCATTAATTTAGAAAAAATCTACCAAATTTGATGAACAAGAAGAGATAAATGTATAGTCATGAATTTAAATCCATGATAAAAAAGATATAAAATACAAAAATACAATAAATAGGGAATAAATTCCATATGTAATAATCCATGCTCAAATCATGAAGAATATATAAAAAAAACAAATTCATACCTTGAGATTGAATTATTAATCAAGGAGGTTTTGATTCTCATTGATATATATTTTTGATTCCTTAATAGGTGTATTTAACTAATCTATGGGTTTTTATTTTCTTAACAACATTGATTATTGATAGTAATAATTTAAAAAAAATTAATACAACTATTGGTTCACAAAACATTATCATTTCATCCAATTGTCCATGGTTTGATATTAAATGCGACATGGGAGTATTGTATGAATTCACCCATTTTGATACAATTTTCATATTATGATTATAAATTGTTATATTCTCATGAAATTCATATTATAAATATTTTTAGGATTCCAAGAATATTTTTTGTATATAATATATCCGGAGATGGAGTTGGAATGGATATTTTCATCCTGAATAAAGACCCAACATTTTTAGTATGGGCCATCTATGAAGTTTTTATTACTCAGAGTAATTAAAAATTCCATCTACATTGAAACACTATATATTTTAAAAAACATTATTGTATTAATTTATTAAAAAAATTAGTTTTCAATTCCTCAAATTATTGGCCAAACCAAAGCATTTAATGAAGACCCAACAATTTGCATACAATTTGGACCACTTTTATTATGGGATTCATATCATCAAAAAAATTGGACCAAATAATCTCAAATTTCTCTTTAATATATAGATGAGTATAGGGAAAAAATTAATTTTTACATATCCACTATGATTCATACGTTTTTATGTATATAAATTCTAGGGATTTTATAATTGTAGAGTTTGAAGTATTTCTTTCCAAGAAAGATTACATTGGTATTTTAGCTATAAAATTTGACAAATGTGTCAAATATACATGAATTATGTGTGTTGGAAAAATAATATTTATAAAAAATAATTTATTAGAATAATATATCTGAAATATTCATCCATATTATGGTCAAATAAGTGTAAAATTTCACTATATAGATTTAGAGGGAAACCATCCAAACCTCTTGCTTATAAGAATGGGTATCTACTACCATTCTAGATGTTTTCATTTTAAAAAGTGAAATAATGCTATTTAGAATTTCCAAACCCCAGTCTAGGTCTTAAGGATCTTCAACACTATAATTATAACTATATATACCCTTCCCACATTCTAATTTATTTATTTTTGCAAGTTATTTTGTTTTAATCTCGTTAGTGTTTTTTTGAAACATTATGTTTAATATTAATTAAACTTTTATCCCCAAACCATAAATAAAATCACTTTATTTAGAATTATTTTTTTATTAAGGTTATTTAATTTTTTTTGAAATCCATCCTCTCAATGTCCTTTTAATTATATAAAAATGTGTGTTTTTTCAATTTCATTCATGTTTGTGAGTTTGGTTAGTTTTAATATTTTCTTGTCCATTTATCTGTTATTTTAAATTTTCCTCAATCATCTAAATCAATATCCAAATTATACTCCATTTCTATATATATAATTAAACAATACTTTGATAAGTTACATTGAATTAAAATGATGGATTCATCAAGAGAAACAGTTCTTGATGATTATCAAATTGATGGTGTGTGCCTTCATCAAATGTGTCATGGACTATTGACATGTTTGATGGATTTGAGGGTTCCATATATTATTGAATCTCTTGGAGTATAAATATTCATTTATTATTAAAAAATTCATCAAAAAAATGTGTTCATGGGTTTGATGTTGAGTTAAGGCATGTATTACTACTTAAACATCATAGAAACCTGATCCATCATATATCGTGTTGTGAAAGTTAATTTGACATGATATTTTTTAATGCTTAATGAAATCAATTAATTGACCTAAAATAATTTATTTTTACCCTAATTTATCATAAATTATTTCATTTAATGAAAAAATATGATTTATTCTTAAATCAATGTGAACGGAAAACCCCATTTAATTGAAAACCAACATTAATTGGTTCCAAAATAATATTATCAGCACTTACGATTCGACAATATTGCATCTATTTAAATTATATAACAACACAAAATATTTTATTTGATGATAGTTGAAAATAAGATGTGATTTAAATTAGTATCATTGTTTAGGATGATGTTAAAATTAATTATTGTTTTTAATAAATACAAAAATCATAAGAAAAATAATAAGAAACATTATATTTTCAAAACTGATTTGATTTCAATGAGTCAATCATGATTTTCACCAAAAAAGTGAGAGTCATGTGTAACTCGAATTATAGAAATAAAGTTATAAACAAAAAACTAATGTATTTAATGATGAACTCAAACATTATTTCCATATGGACTTGGCCAATGAAATCAGCGAGTTCCCAAAATACTTTCCCAAGTTTCAGGGAAATGGGGTAATATAACAACATGTACGACTACATTTCCTTAAATTTACTAAATAAGTTTTTCATTACATTCAAGAATAACTATAAATGTATAATCCAATATAAAATATTATAGTATATATCAAAATTCACTACATTAGGAACCAATTTTATGAGATTAATCCTTAAAGGGAGATGATTATACTTTGGATTCAATTTTATTTGACTATTCTTAGAGATAATGGACAATTAACTCTATTTATTGCCAAATTATATACTTAGGACCATGGATTTATCGTCTAGATGATGAAGATAGATATGGTAGCACAGTTGTTTTGGTTTATTTTAAATATATTATCAATTATTTTGTTTTACAACCCATTGATGCACATGAATATTCTAGCACCAAAATAAAAACCCATTAGTCATGATGAACTAGAAGAAAATAATGTTCCTAGAATAGAATATATGTACATAGTAGACTATAATACTCCTCATTTTTAAGTCCAATGAGTGAATAATTACATTCTTTTCCCACTAGAATAAAATTATAAGTACATTTACAAAGAATAAAGGATTTTTTCCACAAATATTGGGATATCATGATGAATATTTTCTACAATCACACTACATCTAAAAAAATATACTGGTTTAAAATGATGATGTGACATCCATCATTAGAATATGTTTATTCCACTCCAACAGTCTAGATATAGATACAATAAATAAACGTTTTCTTGGGAGGAATCCTAATATTTGTTTTGATTTTTTGATAATTTGTTTTTAGTTAATATATAAACGAATAATTAATATTTTTTATGTTTTTATATGAAATAGAGATAAACATATTCTTTAACATGAGAAGCCACCAACATTGAACACCATCTCAAATATTTCCCATCCTAGTTCTATTGGAAGATACTAATTCCAAGATAGATAAATACCCCCAACAAAACCAGAACAAGAAGATACCCTTTGACTATAAATATCTTTCTCACTCTCAATATAATTCTACCTTCACCATACTCTCCCCTTTTTTGTTCCCCTTCTTGTACGTGATTTTAATTTTTTTTTAAAAACAAAACAATACACCAATTCATACTAATAATTTTATTTATATATTATAAAACCATTTGGGGGTGTCAAAATTATTATTTTCAACTTAATTTTTTTAATTATCATCCCTGATTTTAAAAAATACATTCTATTTCAGTCAAACTACATTTTTAGTACCCAAATTTGTACGAAATTTATTGTCCCCTTCCAATGAGGTAAAAATTAAGCTTTAACACCATGGTCATTTATAATCATATTTTCTCCAATTGTGTTTTTAAGGCCATGGGGTTTCATGGTTTGTTTATTATGTAGTACGCAAGGAAGTACAAAAGAATAAACATCGGGGAGTTGAAAATTAACCATCATGAAATATTTTTTAATAACTTCCTACACTGGTTTTTTCATAAAATATTAATATTTTCATCCAAATGTTCATTATTTGACATCGAATGAATTATGAAAGAATTGTTTTAATTCATCAATTTTGATAGCTCTCATTTATTTTGATTATATATATTAATATTATAATATAATACATTGTATAATTTAATTTTAGGATACCTATAATATATATATATATATATTATTTAATTATATATTGATTTGGATTGGTTATTTAGAGTCCATCTTAATTATATATGAAAGCCTTGTATTTTTATCAATCATTCTCGACCAGCTGTGAATTTTTTCTGAACAGGACAAAAAAATATTTCTAAATGAATTAAAAAATCATGGATTGTGTGAAAAAAATTCAGATCAATTATGTAAAAAATCATTGTCATATTACTCTATTGACTTGCCCAATCACATCATTTACACAATTCCCTAAAATTTATAAACATTTTGGGCCACTTTTTCTGTGGGGCCAACATCTTCTAAACCATCCGTAAAAATATTTTCTAAATTAAATTTAATATATAAAATAAGATGAAACAAATTAATTAATTATCATCCATGTTTATTCATTTTCTTAAAGGTTATAATTGAATGGGAACTTAGAACTATATAATTTTAAGGTTCTGTTTGGATATTAATGTTGAAATTGTTATTTAAAACATTAAATTGACTACATGTGTAAAATATTCATGAAACATTGGAGTTGGATGATCAATATAATACATATTAAATTTTTAGATAATAATTTTCCATGAATCATCAATATTATTGGTTAAATAGGTGTAAAAATTTAGAGAAAAGGTTTGGAGGGAAACTAGATACCTTCCTTGCGTATAAAAATTTGTATCCACCACCATTAAAGGGGTTATAATTTTTATAGAATCACAAAAAAAAGAGTCACCACTGAAATAAAATGGTCCAATGACCTTCCTTCAGAATTTTTTTTAAAAAATTATTCGAATAATATTCCAAATTATAAAATTTTTTAACTTTATTTTTAATTTCAATTAACATGAATTTTGTTATTTTTGATGAAGGAATGAAATTTTAAAAATGAATGATATCTAGGAGAGAATACCTTTGGCATATGAAATAGATTTTTTATACAGTTAATAATATAAACTATTTTTTTCAATTCTACCCCCAAGACATTCATAATATGTTTAGATTGAGCTAACCACATGTGTACCTACTTCAGGATTGGGATAAACTCACATGTACCCTCTTTTAGGATAGAGATAACCTCCCAAAAACCATATTTCTATTTTTGGATAACCTCCCATGTTCCTTATTTTAGGATTGGGATAACCTCCCATGTAACCTCTATTGGTAATGGGATAACCTCCCAAGTACCCTTTGATCTCATTGAAAATTAATCAATATCAAATTTATTGGAGAGTGATATAGGTCCCAACCATCACATAATATATAAATTTTTTTCCAAAAGATAATATACAATTAATCATATCATAACAGTTAGAAATTAAATGGTTTTATAAACATTTCATCACATTATAACCAATATAAAGGAACTGTGTTTCATAATCATCTCATTTATTCAACATTTTATAACCCATGAAAAATGTGTAGGTTTCAATAATATATCTTCATTATTGTAAAAAAAACATCGATAGAAATTATATGGATTGAAAAATTACATCATATACCAAGAAAAATATAAGAAAAAGTAAATCCTGTTTCAATTGATGAATATAAATTCATAAAAATATATTTTAAACATCCTTATGGAAAATATCCTTTCAATTTTGAAAAAATATCATTAAAATATAATTTTTTTAATATTTTAATGAAAAAATATTCTTTGAAAATAAACATTTTATATTTTGAATAAATCATGAAATAATTTAGTGTTCAATACTCTATATAATAACTTTCATTTTATACCTGTTAAAATGAATATTCATTTCACATTTTCAGTAAAAGGTCAAGAGAGACTTCTTCAAAAAATGAAAAGAAGATTCATTTTATTTTATTTTTTAGAAACTAAAACATGATTAAAATTTTATTTAAATAATCACTAGATAATATTGAAAACGTTCTTGGAAATTATTTTAGAAAATATGAACATGGATAATAAATGGTTTTGAATGAAGAGAGAAATAAAATCTGTTTTCCTTAAAAAATATCTTTTAGAATATTGAGTAAATAATAGTATAAAATGAATGAAAAACATGTAATTTCGAGAACTAAATATAAGAGAAAACAATTACTGAGTTTATTGAGATTTAAATCACATGATTTAATTATCATAAGCATAATCATAAACAATCCCAATAAATTGTGGCATTGATACATAAAAACCATTACGAAATATATAATTTTTGAAACATAACCATATGAAATAAATAAAAAAATTTATATTTAATTTAATATAAAATTCATAATAATAAGAATAAAATAACTTAATGGGAATTATGTACAACACAAAAAAGAAACAACTCATAAATTTGGAATGTACCCCACAATGATAAAGGTGAGATGAAAATCCTTTACCTTAAGTATCGATTTTCCTTGTACATGTTTTAAAATTATGTATAATAATTATATGTTTATTATAAATATATTCCTAAACCTAAATTATATATATCATACGATATATTATTTTCTTATGATCTGTTATTACCTATTTATTATGAATTCTTTGTTAAAATCATGTTTCGGGTAAAAATTACTTCCTTTTTTTCAGGTCTAGTTTAGTTTAGTATTTTCTATCCTTTTAATTTTATCATGGTTCCATCATCACAAAATATTTTACCGTGACATAAATATCATATATATTCATTATATATGTATTTATTGTCATTCAGAAAATCTATATATAAGAAAATGAATTACATCATTCATGGAGACGGTTGGTCATACGTTAACATGAATGTTGTTTCCATTTTATCGACGGATAGAATGAAAATAAAATAAATAATATATTGAATTTACACAATAATTTTTATTTTATATATATTACATATATTAATTAAATTTATCATTACTACCGTTGATGTAAAGTGATAGGAAAAATGAATCACATCACTTCATGGGGTAGTAGTCCACCATACAGAGGAGTGACATTATCATATTATCCAAAGAATTAAAATTAATAAGTTATATGTGATATAATAATTATAGTAATATAATAAATTATTATATAATCATTAAATAAATCATTATTATCAGTTGTCAGATGTGGTGACAGAAAGAAAATTATAAGGATTTGTGTGAGAGTAAAATGTCATACACATGATCAATAATTTCATTTACCATGTGATGGAAGAGGAGATAGATAGAGGTTATGACTTTAAAAAAATAATATATAATTACATGGGATATAATATTTTCATTATATCATCATTTTTTAAGAATATTTAATGTATATGGAAGAAGAAATAATACAAAAAAATGAAAGGTTAACAATTTTACCTATTCTTAAAAGAACCTCTTCTTGTTAATACATTAAGCATTGTTACGAGGGTTTAATGATAAAAATAATGCCTATAGAACATTTGTTGGGAATTAAGGAGTTATTTGGGTTGGTTTAGGTTGAACGAAATGTTTTTTGAAGTGTGAATAGATGAGGATAAAGGTTCCCTTTTATAAGTGGAGGTGAGGAAACAATTTGAAATATATGAAAAGAAAAATGTGTACCCACATTTTAGTGGAAAAAGGGTCCCAAATGGGTAATTATCATACCTAAGATTATATAAGGTCTAAATATTTCCATAAAATTGGATTTGGAAAACTTTCTAGGTGATTTTACCCCATATCTTTTAATTCTAAACCCCAATAAACCCATTTTAACCGTAACAACAATAAGTAATTTTTATTATTTTTTACTATTAATCTTGGAAAAATAATAATTTTACTTTATTATAATATAGTAAAAATTATTATTACAAATATGAAATCAATTTTAAAAAATTACACTCACATAAGTGATAAATTTTAATTTAAAATTAAACACATATGTGCGACGACAAAACTGTTTTCCATAGTGAAAATTTTCAAAAATATAGTTAGTTTTAATTTAAAAATTAATGAGTAAATTGAATCCAATATCATAAAAAAGATAAATAAGTAAATAATTGACCTAATTTTACTTTTAAAACAATCTTTAAATAAAATGGATCTTCTTAATTCTTTATAAAGTTATCTTTTTCATAAAAATATTTTTTTACTATTCAACGAAAAAGTAATATTTGCCGAAAATTATCATATATTCACTCAATGATAATTTTGAAATTTAAATTTATAAAATGAAGATTATATTTTCAAATAAATATATTGAAATTGAAAAAATAACAATTATTTTTTTTGACAAAAAAAATAAAAACAGATTTTGAGGAAATAGTATTTTCAAAAACATATTTACAGACTCTAATTAATATTATTTACATATTTATGAATATTTTATTTACCCTATTTCTTGTATGAATTTTTAATATTTATAAATATATTTTTGGAGCTAGGTTCTAAGGGGGCGTGCATTTCCAAGGCATAGTTTTCGTGAAATTATATTTATAAAAATATTAAAAATATTTTATATTACACACGCATTTTTTTGTTAAACAAATTGAAATGAATATTCAAAGAAACATTGGATAAAAAATAGAATACCATGTCTGAGTCTTGAATGTGATGTTTACCCAAGGTACTACCTAAAATATGTCGATGTGGGATATTCATATCAATGCACTCAATGGAGGGTGCATTTAGTTAAATAGATAAATTATTTTATTTATTTAATTAAATTAATCTAATCGAAATTTCCATAAATAAACCATTATAGACATTCTCTTGGTTTTTATTCACAAACCCTAGGATTATTGAGGAGATTATTCCTCCTCCTCTCATTGGTAAATCATAATCCAATGATGATAAACCGTCAAATCTATATAGATCGGTGCACAATGAACACAATGAATCCTCTCTTCATTGGTGAGCGTGTTTTTGAATGCGGAAAAATCCAAAACCAGGAAGGACTCAGAAATTATTGTTTTATGCCCCTATTGAATAAATTTATTAAGCATGATCAAATTTATTCTTTGATATTTCTTAAAATTTATCCATTTCATGCCCCCATATACCGATTTATTTTGGTTATTAAATTTCTTTCACACCTAATATCTCTACATGTGTTTATAGTTCAATACAATTTTAAAGATTAACATTAACCTTATGGGTGTTTTCTACCTTGTATTCTCGTCGTTCATTGCCAATGGGCTATGAGGATGTGGATTGACATTTCTAGGTTGTACAGGATCGATATGACCTCAATATTTTCAGCTAAATAACTTGAAATGAATGAATCAATGATTAGAGAATAGATCAAGACATGTTGAGGGATATGAGTGATTAATCTTTTGGATTTGGGATTTGAGATTGAACAATGATGGGAGGCGCACACTGGGTGATGACAGAGCATGTGGGTTCATGTAAGAAGAGATGAATGATCGATTTATGGCCACCACAAAGGCAAAATTGCATGATGGAGAAAAATACACCATTTCTGGTGCCTTAGAGGTAAGATCTGATGAAACTGCTAGAGATCTAGGATATGTGGTACATATTTGAGAATTGGTGGAAAGCACGACAACATGACATGTAGTTATGATGAAAATTACATGTGTACCTCATAATTATATGGCTCTAGGGTTTCTTTGGAATTAGAAGTATCACATACAGTGTGGGGAACCCTATACATTGTGAGCCCCCTTGTTCTGGTACCCCATCATGTACTTAGAGAGTACACATGCACGAGAATGGCTAGAGAAACGCCATATTTTGAAGTTCATGGACATGACCAGGGAGCATGGGAAGGACCTCGAGTGGCTGAGTCATGATGTGTATTACTTCTACATTCCATGTATGTGTACATGGGAAGGAATCCATATACCATTAGAGACATGAATTGGAAGAGAAGTGGGACCACATTCTTTGTGGGTCCCCTATACATCTTGTACCCCTTCATTCATTATATAGAAACATCAACCTCTCATTTCTCTGTAATATGGACCCATACTTTGGATCATGGTTAGCCTATCCCGAGTGTTTTTCTACATAGAAATTGTTGGAGGAATCCAAGGTGTATTTTGAGATACGGTTCACGATGTTACTAGTGTTATACTTATTTAGTTAGTGATTGATGGTAGTTGTGATCAACAAGGATCATTAGAGTAGTACCCTCCTAACAGACTAGGGGATGGGTCCTATATCTACTTACAGACTAGTACCCCATATTAGGTAGGGTGGAGGGCCTCCTCACATTGAGTGGTACTCCCCTATGGAATTAGGATGAGGGTCCTCTAGCTAATGATTGGTTTCCCATTTGGTATTAGGGTGTTTGTCCTCTAGGTACTGAGAGGTATCACCCAATGACATTAGGGTGAGGTTCCACCACCTACTGAGTGGTACCACCATATCACATTAGGGATTAGTTCCTCTAACTACTAAGTGAAATCCCCTTATTGAACTAGGGTGCAGGTACTCTACCTACTAAAGGATACACCCTATGGAATTAGGGTGTGGTTCATATTGATTATGATTTGTACCCACTACGGCATTAGGGTGTGGTTCTTATTCCTACTGAGTGGTACCCCTTATAGAATTATAGCACGAGTCCTCCATCTATTGAGTTATACCCCCTATCGCATTGGGCATGGGTCCACCTTACACTGAGTAGAACCCCACAAATGCACCAGAGAACAAGACTAATACTTGTAGATTTCATCACCTCAACTGTGTAGTATAGTGGAAAGGTGTGGTCCCTCTATATGGTTACTTCTTTAGTTTGACACATGATATAATGGTCATTGTTGATGGAATCTTGTAACTACTGGCATTTCTTACCTGGGATGGGCTATGAGATGGAGATACACATCTCTCTCATTTGGGTTTCATTGGTTTGAGTTAATATATATATATATAGGTCATTGTATTTTGTTACTATAATACTTTGGGTTGAGTTGTATACTCTCTATCCATTCCATTCATGTCATTTACTAATTCTCCTTCATCTTTCAGGGAATCCTACTGGGTATTTATATACTCACCCCTGCATGGGCTTTTCCCACACATGTCTTGTCTTATGTAGTTGATAGACAGGACAACATTGATTACAGAGGAGCTTAGGGATACCAGGTTTATTGTAACATGTACGATGGTTGAAGCTTGGAGATCAAGAGATGGGCCCTCTCAACATCTTCACTTAATCATTTTTTGTTAGGCTGATATGTATTATTGTTTGTGTGTCTATTTTCCTATTCACTTTAGGTTTTCTCTATCATAATCTTTTACACTCTAGAAATATTTCAAATACATGGTAATATTATAGGTATTTTATTTTTTATTATTTCTCTAGACATATTAATTTAGATGGTTTGGTGTGTGTGTACCTGTATATTAGGAAAAGTTCTACCATTTAGGTTATTCCTTTCAACGGTTGTCACCACCCCTGTCCAATAGAGACAGGATTTGGGTAGTTAGGGATCAAGCCTCATTGGGTTGGGTAATGATAGATTGGTATCAAATGTAGTCTGATCCTTGTTATGGTGTTTTCAGTAGTCCCACTTTGAACATTTATTTTTGATTTAGCGAAATAGGTTTAATGTTTTATAAGTCCAGATTTTAGGCTTGGGAATCTAGTGTTAGTGATGCGGCCGATGCATTCATTCACTAGGACCTTGACTGCCTTCTTATTGTCTTAGCATACCAACACATTATTTGAAGGTATCAATTGTACATGAATCATATAGGATTGAGTCTTTGAATATCCTTCTCGATTCATCTCCCCATGGTATTTATATGATCTTCTGATAATGGTACATCTTGATTAATTTTTTCAGATGCCTTCGTTATGCCAGCGAGCTAGGTTTTCAGTTCTAGATAATGATGAAAATTTGATGAGTGATGAGTCATCAGTTAAGGGTACATATAATGAGATCCATTATCCAAGTGGGCAAGTAGTATCACCCACAACAATCAAGAAGTATATTATACCATCTTGACAAGTTATGGATACCCACAGAATAAAATGCTCTACATGTTACAGTGCTAGAGGCCATAGAGGTTCCACAATGATCTAGATCACTAGGAAGTGGAGGATTAGAAAGATATATTGGTCTATGTTTGAGTCATATTCAAAAAGTGGATGGACATCTGGTTTCATTGGAAATTATCAATTTCCATGGAGCAGCTAGGCACTGGTTGAGTCTTGTTACATAGATGCATGATGAGTCGAGACTATCATGGGCATATATTTGGGAGATGTTTCATGAGAAGTAATACCCATAAATCCTACACATAGTATGGATTTAAGATATTCAAGAGTTTTAGTAGGGAGGGGTGCTAGTGATTGTGTATGCTATGAGGTTTACATACCTTACATGGTACTCCAATGACATGATATTTGATGGCTACTTTTGAGCATAAAAGGTTGGGAAGGTAATCCATAGATATATCCATGCTAGTGAAGTACCCATATGAATTCCCACCAATTTTGGAGTGTTATAGTGGGAAATGTTGATAGATAGATTCCAATTAGAGGTATTATAAGAAGATGGAGCTATCAGTGGGCATTACATGTTAGAGCCTTCTATAGTAGCTTGAAGATTCTAGTCGATGGAATCTCAACTTAGAATAACTCCCCATGGTCAGACTCAGTCACGTGGTTGTGTGGAACCTAGAGAGAACATATGACTAGGGAATCATGGAGAGGGAATTTTATATGCATGTGATAAGTGAGGTCAAATGGAGCATCATTTTCTAACCAAATGTTCTTAGGAGTGAATAATAATAGCTGACGAACTGTCATGGTAGAGGCATCACCGGGATCTAGGATCTTTTAGGTGAGGGAAGGGTGGCCCCAAGAAAGGTATAAATTGAATAAGATTATGTGGATCTCTATGAGGATGATCTATGGGTGGTGAAAAAAATATTATATCCTTCCACCACCACCACCAGGTGGCACGTGTCAGGATCATGGATCTAGCAGTCGGGGCCACAGACAACTTCAGGATATAGAGGCGTATGAACCCACGACACACAAGATGATCAGAGGTATGATCTATGTTTTTTATACTCTTTGTTAAGTATTATTAGAATCATATGGGAGTCATTATTTAATATATTTTGTTCTAGTGTAAGAGATGGAGCTCCTAGTTGAGGAGTTATACCATCAGCTTTTTCTTTAGGTTTCTATAGGGAATGCTTATTCTGTGTCTTTTATCTAAGAACAATGTGAGATATCACTTCTTGGATAGAGGTTCACATGATAAATTTTGTTGATCCAAATAGAACTGTATGAATTCATCATGGGTACATATTTGATTTACATGGTCCATCTCCAGATTGAACATCACCATAGATGAGTCGAATTCTTTTACACTGATGTGATGAGATTCTACATTGTGAATGAGAGAGATATGATGGTAGGATGTGTGGGCTATTCAAGTAGGATTCCACAACCCATAAAATATCTACTGGAGAGTGTATTCCCTAGTGCATCAAGCTCTTTATGTATCTTGATTCCTTAAATCATGGAAGATTTTTTGGACGTAATAATTGAAAACATTTCAAGACTACCTTTGAGGTGGGAGATGGAGTTTTATGTTGAATTTCTTCGTAGGACCATACTAGTAACTTATGTAGCATATCATATGACCCCTAATGAGTTCATAGAGCTGTAGATTCATTTGGGGGGACCATTGAGAATAGGGTTTTATTAGGCATAGTGTTCCCCCCAAAGAATACATTATGTTGTTTATGAAAAGGTATAATAGAATATTGCCTCTTTTAATGGATTATCATCACCTTAACCCAGACATAATAAAGAAAAATTATCCCTCTCTAAGGATTTTAGTCTTATTTGATCAGTTTTGAGGTGTGAGATAGTTCTCGAATATTGATCCCATATTTGAATACACTAATTGAGAGTTTGTGGGGATGATATTCCAAATATGGAATTCCAAAGTCACTAAAAATAGTATGAGTTCTTTGTTCTTCCCTTAGGTGTGATGAATTCCCACACCATGATTATGGATTTTATAAACCATGTATTCATTCCATACTTAGACTAGTTTTTGGTTTTCGTCTTTGATGACATACTGATATACTCTGCAATAGAGGAGGATAATGCAGAGTACATGGTAATGGTCCTAAATTTTATTAAGGATCACTTACTTTATGGTAATCTCTCAATGTTCCAGTTATGGATACATGTGGTTTATTTCTTGGGGAATGTAATTTATGTGAATGGATTATCCATGGACCTAGTGAATTTTGATGCGGTTCTTTCTTTGGAGACATCCAAGATCTTGTTAGAGGTATATAGTTTCCTTGGATTATCATAGTGTATATGAGGTTTGTGGAATAATTCTCTAGGATTGAGGCCCCTTTGACTATGATAACACTAAAAGGGTAGAATTTTAATTGGATTGATAATTTCTAGAGGGACTTTGAGGATTTAAGGACGAAGCTATTGAGTGATAATTGTTTGAGACCACCAAAGGAGGGTGTGGAGTATGTAGTGTATTGAAATGTCTCATGAGTTGGGATTATTTGTGTTTTGATGTAGATACTAGTAGTTATCATATATCGTTCAAGGCAGTTAAGAACCCACTAGAATGAATATGTTTCCCATAACCTAGGTATGATAGTGGAAGTCTTCACTCTGAGGATGTGGAGGCACTATCTTCTATGAGAGTGATTTGTCATTTACTCTGACAACCAGATTCATAGGAATGTCTTCACATAGAGAGACATGAAACTAAGAAAGAGTCACTGATTGATGTTCTTATAGTACTAAAACTTCAATATAGTTTATACACATGAAAGGGAAAACATTATAGAAAATTCCCTTTATATGATGTCCCAGTACCATTTGGTGTGGGAGGAATCTGAGCTATTTTCTTCCTAGAAGATGAACCTGGTGGACTTGGAGGGTGGAAATTTTCTTCAGTTGATGTTTTTGATTCATAAGCTACTTCATAGTATGATAGAGTCCCAATGGAGAGAAATTGACTTCTATGTATTACATGAAAAAATATCCTCATAAGATTTACTCAATAGTTTTTATGATGTAGGGAATCTGATCATTCTTATACATTGATGGATGGTGGTACCAATCACATTGTGGTAGTTGGTTAGGAGGTATTCTCACCCTTACCCTCTAGATATACATACAATGTGGGGAATATGTCCAATGAAATCCCATAACAATTTTAGTGTGTCTACATGAGGTGAAGCATGGCTAAGTTTGTCTCTCAATGCCTCACATGTCCATAGGCAAAGGATAATAACCATGTTCTGGTATGTTTGTTGTAGCCTCTTGATATCATAGAGTGGAAATTGGAAGGTATATACATGGACATTTAGAGTGTGATTTTGTGGACAACGATGTTCCATGATGCCATCTAGGTGATAGTTGGCCGACTTATGAAGTCAGAACAATTGCTTACTATCTGAGGGAGGAGTATGGAAGAGATTTTGAGAAAAATTTATGTATGAAATAATGTTCTCATTCATGGGGTTACCTTGATAATTGTCTTTGATTGTGATGTTCTGTTCATTTCATGATTCTTGAAAGGCATACAGGAGGATTTCAGGACCCAGATGAGGGTGGGTACAACCTTCCACCCTTCAAAAAATGGGAAGACGAAGCACACTATCTAGATGTTTTAGAATAAAAAAATTTATTTCATATTAGACTTAATCCAATATTGGGAGGATCACTTGAAATTGATAATTCTTGCATTACATAATAACTACTACTCTACTCTCTGTGTGACACCTTTTGAGGCCATGTAAGGGAGACCCTTCAGGTCACCATTATGCTAGACTGAGATCAGTATGACATCTCTTTTGGGTATATTTATTGTTTAGGTAATGATGGATAATGTTTAGGTCATCCACGAGAGGATAAGGACAACCTAGAGTGAGAAGGAATATTACACCGATCACAAATATGGACCTTGGAGTTTGAGCAGGGAGGCCATATTTTCCTAAGATTATTCCAATAATGAGGGTTATGGAGATTAATAGTGGGAGGAAAGCTATCAATGAGTTTTCACAATCCATTCAAGAACTTTTAGAGGGATATAGAGATTTCTTTCTGCCTTGTCCAACCCAGAAAGTTGGAGTGGGTGCACGACATCTTCCAAATGTCATAACTAAGGGGATATGCGCATGACCCCACACATATGCAATGAGGATGAAGCCACTTTTTTGAAGCACCAAGTGGTGATAAAATATCAGTAGGATAGGATATTGTGTGGATGGAAAATTCCTATGGTTCATGTTCTATGGAAGCACAAGAGCTTGAAGGAGAGATCCTATGAGAAAAAGAGCCAGATACGGGCTTTTTGTTGTGAGATTTTGTTTCGTTTTTCTTTTTTTTGATGAAAATTATGAAGGAGGTAATGATGTATATAGCTTATTTTTTCCTTTTAATTTTTTTAATATTTCAATACATATTTTTAGAGCAAGGAACTGAGACAACGTGTGATTCCAAGGCCACGTGTGCCCATAATTTATTTAATTATAATATTCAATAACTTTTATATTAAAAATGAACAATTTCTTATATAAAATGGGATAAATCTTAAAAAAATATCAGAATAGAAATATGAGACCATTTTTTAGAATAAATTTTGTTTTTTACCCTTGATGTGACATAGAATATGTCAGATAGGCCATTCCGAAAAAGATTCCATGGGAAGGTCTGTTTAGACAAGGAATAATTAATTTTATCTATTAAATTAAGGTAACCAAATAAAAAATATTTAAAATATACAATTATGGGAAATTTATTGTTTTATCCATGTAAAAACTTGGGGAATAAATGTGAATCTTCATCCTCCTCTCATAAGTGAATCTGAATCTGACGACGACAAACCACCAGATCCAGGAAGATCGGCATGGAATGAATGCAATGATTCCCCTTATTCTTTTTGCGAGTGATTTCATCACTGAAAAAAAATAAAAAACTAGGTATGAGTCATATTTATTTTGGTTCTATGTTATTATTTAATAAATTTTCTAAAAATGATCATATTGATTCTTTGATATATGATCGTATGGAGCCATTTCATGCTCCCATGTACTAGTTTAAATTGGTTATTAAATTTTTTCTCACCTTGGATATCCCCTCATATGTTTGTTGGCCAAGATAGCTTGGGAAATGACTATTAATCATTTTTTTGTGTTTTTATACCTTTTATTCTTCAAATTATTCTCCATTGGGTGATGGGGCCATGGATCCACATTACTGGGTGATACCGAGCCCGAACAGACCCCCAAATTGGGGGTGAAATCATGTGAAAATAAATAATCAATGATTAGAGGTGACATAAGGATATGTTTCATTATATGAGTGATGAATCTTATGGTTTTGGTATCTGAGAATGAATTATTATGGGAGGCATGTGTGGGGATACGATGGTTCATGTGGGTTAATGCGAGAAGATCCAGAGGTCAGATTTCTTTCCATTGGAGGGACTTAATCATCAATCGAATAACAATACACCATTTTTAGGTGGATCATAGGTATTATAAAAAGATATATTTGTAGATCCAGGATCCACATAACATATATGAGAACATGCGGAAAACTAGACTACATGCCTTTCAGTTCTAAAGAACAAACGATCTATCCCTCATAATTCCACAACACTAGGGTTTACATGATATTATTAGTATCACGCATTGTTTGGTACCCCTACACACCATGTGACCCTTATGTGAGTATTCCAAAATGTACTCTAAGATTACATGGTCACCAACATATCTAGAAAAACACCATGGGATGAAGTACACGAAAACGACTAGGGATCACGATAATGACCCCTGGTGGTTTTGGTAAACATTATAGTACCCCTACGCACCATCTAAGGATTCAAAGGTATTGATAAATTTATTGTAAGGGACACAACATTGATGAGGAGTGGGGACACATCCCTTTTGGGTCCAATTACATGTTGTTTACATGTTATTTCCTTGAGGAGAAATCAAATGCTCATATATCCTTCATTCAGACATTGATTTTGGACCACAAGTTACATGGACTGAGTGTTTTTAGGCATAAAACGTGATGGTGGACTCTATGGAATATTTTGAGATATGATGTGATATTTTCAGGTCATGATTCTTATTTTGGTGGTTCTCAATGATGATAGTTATTGGGTAGGATCATTAGAGTGGTACCCCCTGACAGACAAAGGGTGAGTCCAATATCTACTCATGGATTAGTTCCCCCTATCAGGTAGGGTTTAGGTCCTACTTACACTAATTGTTAAACCCTGATGGAATTAGAGTGTGGGTCCTCTTATTACTTAGTGGTACCTACTATGTCATTAGGGTGTGATCCCTATAACTACTCAGTGGTACCACCTACAAGAGTAATGTGCATTCCCTCTAACTACTGAGTGGTATCCCCAATGGAATTATGGTGAAGTTCATCTAGATATTGAGTTGTACCCCTATTTAATTAAGATGTAGGTCCTCTACTAATAAGTGGTACCCATTTGTGTATTAGGGTGTGTATTTCTAGATATTGAGTGGAACCCCCTATGACATTAGGGTGAATTTCATTTAGGTACAGAGTGGTACCCCTATATGGAATTAGGGATTGTGTACTTTATCTACTGAGTTTTACCCATACTAGATATGGTGTGGGTCCTCCTTACACTGTGTGGCACCCCCTAACGAACTAGGCCACATATCTTCTTCATAGATATTGAGTACTCTCGAATGTGTGGCACATTGGAGAGGGGTGGTCCCTCTAGAAGGTAAATTATCTGAACTGACATGTGAGATGCTGGAAATCATTGATGAACTCTTAGAACTATTAGCACTCTTTACCCAGTCTAGGTTGTGATATAAAGATCCACTTATCTCTCATTTGGGTTTCTTTGGTTTGAGCACATATATATATATATATCATTATACATGTAATTGTATTTTGTTACTCCATTTATTTGGGTTGATCTATCTAATTTCTCTCTATTGATATCATGTCTCTTAATACACCCCCTTCAGTTTTCGAGGCATCCTACTGGGTATGTATATACTCATCCATACATTGTATTTTCTCAAACATGTCATGTCCAATATAGATTATGGAAAGGAAGACTGTGATTATAGGGGTTCTTATGGATACAAGGTGAAATAGATGACGTGTAGTGGTCAAATCCTATATATCAAATAATGGGCTCTATCATCATCCTTACATTTCATGTTTTGTGAGGACGCAATTTTTTTTGGTTGGGAGTATATTGTTCACTTCACTTATAGTTTTCACTATCATACTATTGTACACCGTAATGGGTTTTCATAGGCATGGTTATATTCTTTATATTTAATATTTTATTAATATCAGTATTCATCTGCACGTTTTCATTAAGATGGTCAGTTGTGTGCATAAAGGTACATTAGTCAAAGTCATCCCACATAGATTATTCATTTCGACACTCGTCACACTCCCTAACCTATTGAAGAAGGATTGGAGTAATTGTATATTTAGCCCAATGTGGTTGGGTCATGAAAAAGATGATTTACTTATATAAAACAATAACAATTAATTATTTTAAATATTATTATTCCAATTCATGACACAAATTTTAATGGATATATTATAACATTTATGTTTAAATAATAATATTAATAGTATATTATTGGTTTTTAAAACTATATGTTTAATGTAAGGAAATATATTTTTTAAATTTGACTTATTCAAAAAAAATCAAAAAAACTTAAGGGTGTTACATTATAATACCCTTAAATTTAATTTATCCAATGAAATTAATCACTTTGATATAAACAAATGATGATAATTCTGTCAAATCATATCCTTAGGTTCTCACATAGCATATTCTAATTAGTGGTTTCAACAAAAAAGTTTGACCTGGTGAGTTGTATTAATTATTAGAAGATTCTCTATATGGTCCAGAATATCTATCGATTATTCATCAAGTAAAAAATCATTATCCTATGGTCTGACCTCTGAGTTCAGTTCATGTAAAGGGTCTGGTATATTATTACTTTATAGAGATACAATGAACTCATTTTAAACCTGAGAGTGGTTTTGTGGAAGCATTGAGTGAGAATAAAACATCCATAATCAATCATGAATATTGAAATGGGAAATATACATAAGGACCATATTTCCATTCTTCCTGAATCTCATATCCTTCTTTCATTGATAAATTCATAAAAAATTCTTCTCACTAACATTAAATTATATATCAGACTAATAAATTTCAGCATAAATTTTCCATCAATCCTAAGCTACCCTTATGTGATACAAAATTCCTTCAAAATTATATGTCATTTAATCTCATAGATTAGGTCCCAATAGATTTATTTCTACAACTTCATACCATCACATTGTATTTCTACAATTCCTTCTATAGTGGTTTTCCTTAGGATCCATCTTAATAATTTGTTGAAATATATTTTTGAAAGAAAACTCAACCAGATGAAGGTGTTGATCTCAAACACCTTTTAAATCAAAATAACAAGATCCATATATATCCTATAGGGTTTGAATTGTTCTCCCAGACTAAATATATATCCATGGATGATATTAAGTGTTGAAACTTAGATCAGTATCCATAAACTACATAGGTTTCAACATAAATTCAAGGTAAAAATAGGATTTCCATTAGATGAAATAAAAAACTATATTCCAAGAAAACATAAAACATCATAAATATATATCACGAAAATAATATCTAGAGAGAAATATTCTCTAACAGTGATGAATAGTGATGAATTGATAAGGCAATCAACAAAAACCCATATAACATTATTTACTTCAAATATTTTTGGGAGTCTCATGAAAAAAACCATGGTTATTTTTTCCTATTTCCATTCGGGAATGTGTAATAGTTATAACACCCCTTAATATTTTTTTGTCTCATCCTCAACTTGATAACATACTATGATCTAAGATAAAAAATTTATAATATATATCTTCATTTTATCCCACCAAAAATGATCTTCCAAATATTTATACATCTTTTTCCTTCCAGGATGAATAGGGAATGATATACTATGGGCCTCTTCTAATATTCTTTCTTAAAATATTATATGGACGGAACAGAAACACAGTTCTAGAACCTTTCAGTATATCAAGGTTATAGATAAACTCATAAACATTTCTCACCTTCTAATGTATCTCTACATCTTTCTTAGATGTATCTTTAATCTTCACATGGATACATTATTGAACAATTATTTCTAGAATATAAGATTTTCCCACTTCCTTCATGATTTCTAGATCCATCATTTTCAAATTCAGAAATATTGGATCTTTTATATCATTATCACAGATAATTTAGAATGATACTTTCACCACTAATCATCGAAAACGTTGTTTTTTTCCTTGGTGGTAATGTATTGATCAATAATAATCATTAATTAGAGAAAAAAATTATCTATAGTTCATGTTGAACACTTTATTTGTGAATATATAATTTAAACACATATGATCAATATATATATCACACCTTTCTCAATAAATACAATTCCTCCATATATTTAATTCAAATTTTATTAAAGCTAACTCTAAATCATGATTTTTTGTAACTTTTCTCATGATCCTTCAATTTTTAAGAAGCATAAAATATAAATATATAATTTTACATGAAAATATATTTCAATCCATTCTTCCATGCACCCCTATAGATTCAAAACACTTCTCTACTGTAAGGTAATGTAACCATAGCTCAAATGACTAAAATTCTCTTTAGTTCCTTGAAATTTTCTTCCCAATTATTTATTCAATGAACCTTGGCTCACTTCTGAGTTAACATGATGATTGAGTTGAATGGACATGAGAAATTACCCACAAACTTTTAAAATATCCATCCAAACAATGAAAATTATAGATCTTAGTCATTGTGGATGGTCTGGGCCAATATATAATAGTCTCTGTCTTCGATTTATACACCAATATACTCTTAATTTAGATTATATCACCCATAAATAAAATATTTTTAACCAAAATTCACTCATTGTAACTTCTTCATATATTTTATATTTTTTAGGGTCTTCAGTAAAATTTTCATGTGATCATCATGTTATTACTTTCTATTTGAATATATTAGAGTATCATATATTAATACTACCATGAACATGTTAAGGTAATATCAAAAGATTATATTCCATAAATCCATAAATATAGTAGGGGAATTAATAAGGCCAAATGGAATCAATATATAATGAGAGAGTCCATATGACATACATAATGCAATATTTGGTATATCCTCCTTATTTAACCTCAATTAAAGATATACATAATAAATATAGACCTTGGAAAAGTATTGATTTATATATTGATAATCAAAATATCATCAATATGAGATAGAGGGTACTTGTTCTTGACTATGATCTTGTTAATTTCTTGATAATGTTGGTAGATTCTCATCAATCCATCTATATTCTTAAAAAAAGAATATTTTCAACCAAAGATGACACAATTGGACTAATTAATTCATTGTAAAGATTCCCATGTAGTTTGTACTCAATTATTATAACTCAGTTGGGGATATTTTTAAGGAGTATTTGAAAATGTCATAATAACAGATACAAGTTCTATTGAGGAATCAACATAAATATTTCGTGCAATACTAGGAAACCCTTTTTAAATGACATAAAAAACATCAAAAAAATGGTATACCATCAATTTTTTTCTCCCCAACCATCTGAGATAAACACTCCTTTTGAATGGGAATACTAACTGATACAATGGATGTAATCTCTATCAATGTTCATACTTATAGTTACACTAATATATGTTCATAGTTTTCTTTGGAATATCAAAAGCTATATCCCGTCCAAAAAAATTGATGTGTGATTCATGTAGTGAAATCAAATCAATTCTTAAGATAATTCCAAAATTAAGGAGATGAATAATGAAAATATTTTCAAGAAGCACACTCCAAAAACAATTCAACTAGATAAGACTCATCGACTCAATATGTTATCATATTACCAATAGAATTTTTCACAAATAATTTAACATCTAATCATTTTAGTGGAATATTGGTACCAATATAAAATTAAGTAGACATAAAACAATGGTTATACTCATAATAAAATAAGATATTAGATGTTCTAGAGTGGATGAAAATTGTATCTTTCACCATATAATTATCATGAAACTCATATGAAATAGGGATCCCATAAGATTTCACATTATCTCTATTCTTAAGAGGTTGATGTTGTTGATCATATGAATTAATATTTTTAATTTTATAACTAGTTAGAATAATTTCTATACTACTTATAATTTAATCATTTTTAGTGTGGGGTGTACATTCTGTGGAGCTTTCCCCTTATTAGCATCATTAGCTATGTTCATCCCATCACATCATAATTTATCCACTCGATGAACTTCCTTTACAAACACAAGATATTTATTAGTCCCATTAAGATACTTTCCTCAATGATTCCTTCTATAATTCAAGCATAATAGAAATATCATATTCTATTCTTCAAAAATTGTAGATTTTCCCTTAGATTCCAATTTTTTTATAAAAATAATATGATTGATGGGTAACCCCAATCTATATTTCCACCTTGATATTACAATGAATTATTTTCTCATGTGTAACAAATTCCATTATGTATAATTAAATTTGAAAAATTGTTTTTAAGCCACTAATGAATTTATAAACCTTACATTTGGGTTGGATGATAATAAAATATGCATACCTCTCATGTCATGTACAATTTTCCCCATAGGTACCAATGGATTTATCATCCTTATATTTTATCTTAATTAATACCTTATCTAATCTTATATGAGGAATATAAGAATATTAATTATTTAAAAATAAGATAATTAACTCATCAGAATCAATGGATTCGATTTATTATTGTTTCCCTATATTCTTGATATGATTCCACCATAAATCCACTTATCCTTCCAAATGATAGAAAACAAAAACAATATTTTCATTCTCTAAACACTAGAAAATGGAAAATATGTTTTCATTGGTACAAATTCATTAATTAGAAACTAGTATATCAACATAACTGATAAAAGATTTTGGATTTTTACTCATGGAGGAATAAAGAAAATATTGTTATCTTCTTTTTTCTTTTGTAATTTCAACATTATTCATAGCTTCAAAAATATAATTTGTGAATAAAATGGATATTTTTTATTCCAGATAACATAAAGTTTGGTTCCTCAAGAGGAAAATATTTTTATTTCCCATAAAACTCATCATTAACAAGGTTCATTTGGGTTACATGTATTCACTAAAACCAAATATAATATTTTAAGAAACCATAATCATAGTTGGGAACCATATAATCATAAAAACTCACATAGATTATATATAAATCATGAAACATTATTTTCAATCAACGACACCTTAGGCTCAACATAGGTTATTAATGGTCATTATAAAAATCATTAATGAGGGGTTGTAAAGAGATTGTGAATTTACCAAACATATCCTCAAGGAGTTTCAGACCAGTTGTGTAGTAAGTCCCATTTTCATGAAATAAACGATGATCAAGTCCAGCTTAATGAACCCATTTCACTGCTATTACCACAAGGTACTATATTGCAACAACCACATCCACTTTTAGTATCTAGATAGGTATGCAATTACTTGAAAAACTCTGGCACCACCCTTCAACATAATTCTAGGATATATTCTTATACTTACCGTTATCAATATGGTTCTTTCAAAATATTTCTCATCCTTGTTTCCAAATGTTGAATAATCCTTGCTCTCATACCAACTGCATTGACCCCCAATTCTTATACATAGATATTTCATATTAATAGATGAATATTAGTCACTTAAATTAATGATCCATGCAAGAATTATTTACGTATAGTGCCTTTAGAAACATAAATACATAAAAAATGGTTTATAAGTAAACTACATGATATCCTACTATGTTCCTTATAACTAGAACAATTATTAGACACAATATTCATAATTCCATTATTTATAACCTATGGAGTAGAAACATAATAAAAGAGGAACATTGATTCTCAGTAAGGGTCAAAAATAAATATATATAAAAATTTGAGAATAAAGATATGGTAAGATGAGAATCACATTATAAAACCATACTCTATAGATCATATATCATAAACCATAATAATCGAATATATATTGGCTATTCATAATACATAATTCATAATGTAATCATATATTATGATCCATGATAGTATAACTTTGGAATAAGACATAGATTTGTGGAATAAACATAAGAATAAAAAATCCTATTTCAAGGATACCCACATATATATTCATGATATGTTATGATTGGGATAACCACCCATGTACCTGCTTTTGGCTTGAGATAACCTCTCATGCACCCTCTTTTTGGATTTGGATAACTTGTTGTGAACTATTTTTTGGGATTGGGATGATTTATCGTATACCCTCTTTAAGGATTGGGATAACCACTTATATAACCTATTTAAATCTTGGTATAACCTCCCATGTACCTTCAATCAGGCTTGGGATGACCACTTATGTACCATTTTTGGGCTTTGTATAACCTCCCATGTACCATCATTTAGACTTGGGTTAACCTTTCATGTGTCCTTTGATCTCATAAAACATTATTCATTGCACAATGAATTAGAGGTTGATATCGGTCCCACATATCACATAAATCATACATTTATATGATAAAAGATAATAATAAATTTATCATATCACAACCCAAATAAAGGAAATGGGTTTTGAAAACATTTCATCATATCATAACCCATAGAAAGGAAATGGGTTTTATAATCATCTCACTAATTCATCATAGAAAAACTTATATAAAAGGAATAGGTTGCATAAAAATAAATTAATAATTGAAATTATAAAGATGGAATATTTGGATCATATCCCTAATAAAATATAAGGAACACCAAATTTTGGTGTTTTTGATTAATTGAAATTCTGCTAAAAGATTATTAAAATATTATATAAGAAAATATCTATTAATTTTTAAAACATATTTTTTAAATATAAAATAAAATAAAATATTAATGAAAAATTATCCCTTGAAATTAAAAACATAAAATTTTATATTAATATTTAAATTAATGAGAATTCATGATGAAGGATAATACCATTCAGGCCATACATGTTAAAATGACGATTCCTTTCACTTTATCAATAAAAAGTTAAGAAAGACTTATTTAGGAAATGAAAAGATGAATCATTTTAAATCATTTTGATAATTTTAAAAAATTGGTAAAAATTTATATAAACAATAATTAAAAAAAGTGAAAACCTTCATAAAAATATATTTAGAAACTATGGACATGGAAGAAAAAGGTTTTATGAATGAAGAGAGAAATGAATCCGATTTTTTCCTTCAAAATGTTATTATTAAATATTGAGTACATAAAGAGAGGAAAATTAATGGAAGAATTGTAAATTAAATAAAAATCCATAGGAAAAATAAACATGAGTTTCTAGAGATGTATATTATTGTAATTCATCATTGAAATCATAATCATAATCAATCTTGATAAACATTTGGATTTTAACATAAAAACCATTACCACATTGGTGAGTTTAAAAAAAACCCCATAGAATAAATAAGCATATATAGATATGTAAATCACCATATAATTCATTATAATAATCATAAATTACCTTCATGGGTAATATATACACCACAAAAAATAAACAAGTGGTGAATATGACATGTGGTTCACAAAGATAAAAGTGAGATGAAAACCCCTTACCTTAAGTCTCTATTTTTCTCAAAAAAATTAAAACCACCAATATAAAAACATTATGTATATTATAAAAATATTAAAGAACCATAATTATATATATCATACCGTATACGTTTTTATTATTAAAATTCATAACATTTTTATTAAAAATTCCTTATTAAAATTATGTTTTAGGTAATAATTGATTTGTTGTTTTCATGTATGTTTTGGTTTGGTATTTTCTATAAATTTAAATTGATCTTAATTACATTATATTTATAATATTAACAAGTATGTAAATATCCTATATATATATAGTATATATATATATTTAGAGTCATCTATACATCTTATAAATTATAAAATTAATTACACTGTTCATGAAGATGGTAGGTCATTCGTACTCGCAAACGCTTTTTCCATTTTATCAATGGATGGAACTAGATGAAGATAAATAATATCTCACTTTAAAATAGTAATTATTATGTCATATATATCACATAAATTCATTAAATCTATCCTTATTAACTTTCATGTAAAGCGTATGTGAAAAACGAATCACGTTGCTTCAGAAGGTGGTAGTTTACCATATACCCAAGTGACGTTATCATATCCCCTATGAAATGGAAAGTAAAAAGGTATATGTGAATTTAAAATTCATTAATTATAATAATGTAATAAATATCATATATGAAAATTAAACCACTCATTATTTCCAGTCAAAATATTTTTTGATGGAAAACAAATTACATCGGTTCGTGAGGCGACAATCCACCTTATTCATGATCAGTAGTTTCATTTTCCATTTGATGGAAGTGGATATGAATATAAGTTATGGCATTAAAATTATAAAATAAAATTATATGTTAGATACTGTATTTTGATATAATAATTTTATAATAATATTTTAAGGTGGTGGAGAAGAAATTAAATAAAAACACAAGGGTAATTATTTTATCTCTTATTTGGAGATCCTCTTTAAGTTTATATCAAAATATTTATTTGGATAGTTTAATAATAAAAATAAGGACCCTAAGATGTGGGAAGGGTATTATGCAATGATTTTTGTTGGAAATTTTCTAATAAATGGGATTTTTATGTGTTAATAGAAGAGTAATTTGGTGCCCTTTCATTCGTGGGGGGAGGCACAATTGTAATGTTTTAAAATAAAAAGGTGAACCCACGTTTTAAAATTGATAAAAGGATCTATACGGTCCCATTCACGACTCTTAAATGATATAAGGTTGATATATTGACATTTTATACTATTTATATAATTTTATAGGCAATTTTATCCCTTATATTTTTTTACTTTAACCCTCAGTAAACATGTTTTAACTTTAATTTGGATAATCAATGTTAACTATTTTTACTCTTCATTTTGACCAAAAATTAAGTTGAACATATAATATAATATAAATTATGATTATTAAAAAAATCTATTTTTATGAAGTCCATTCACATAATTGGAAAATTTTAATTTAATATTAAATCTAAATATGTGATGAAAAATACATCTTCCAAAGAAAATGGTTTCATAAGTATAGAAAGTTTTAATATCAAAAATTAACATGAAATTTATCATGATGACCTAAATTGGATAAACAAAAATATTATTGAACTAATTTTACCTTTAAACCCATATTAAAATGAACTAAAACTTGTAATTTTTATAAATAAAATAAACGTTTTTAATAAATATTAGTATTATTTACTATTCATTGAAAAATAAATCATTAGAGAGAATTCCAAAAAATTATTTGAAATATAATTGTGAAATTTATAATTAAAAATGATTTTTTTCAAATAATATTTACAAAATGAAAAAAATTTATTTTATTATTTTTCAAAAAAATAATTTTTTTAAAAAAATAATATTTTTAAAATTTATAAATCATTTACTAAAAATTAAGTAATTTTTTTAAATATTTCTCACATATATAAAATGAATATAATTTATTTTTTAAAATTTATTTATTCATATTGATGATTCCATTTTTAGTAGCTTGATTATAATGGCCATTTATAAATGATAATGTTAAAAATATATTACGGTTTTTTGAAACTTATTATTGGATTTTACACAAGATATCAAATAAATTATATTAATTCAATTTTTTTTATAAAAACATGTAGTATTACATGATCATTTAAAGGAAAACCCATTGAAATATTTAAAATGAACTATTTTCTAAAATCCCAAATCCTTAAAATGATATCATAACATTGGTTTTAAAATATAATGAAATGTACGAGTAATTAGAGATAAATCAATTTTAGTTCCCACTAGGGAAAAGAGAACATTAACGGGATGTAAAAATTTGGATAAGGAGGAAGAATCCATTAAAAATATGGGAAATGTTCTAATCAAAATTTTATTTCCACAAAACAATAGTTTAATAAAAGAATAAGAATTTGGTGTGAAACAAGGGTTTTTTTAAAAAATAATATGGAAATATATATAAACATTTTGATAGGTCAGATATTATAAAACATAAAAAGGATTTAGACAAAGATATGTTATTATTACCTAAGGGAAGAATTTGAGTCACGAACACCCCTTACCTTTACTCTCACTTAGTTGAATGCTGTATAAACTCCTATATAATAAAAAATACTATCTCAAAAATCTTTTTTAAAACATTATTATTCCATATAACCTTTTATAAAATTACTTTATAAATATTCAATACATATTTATTATTTATTTATAATCTATTTTCAAATTGGGTGTTATAAATCATGATCGTTATGAAGTAGTTTTGAAATGGCTATGTTTTTCTTCATTATAATCCAAAATTGAATCCTTCCAAGATCATAAAAGGTGATTTAAATAATTATTTAAAATAATTTATAAATTTATATTTTTATTTCTAATGTTTCTTGGTAATTTTTTGTGACAATGAAATAGAAGACTAGTTCATTTTAGTGAGATTAATTAATAAAGGTGATATATTATTAACATCATTAGATATTAATATTATAGCTAATAAATAATTTTTAAATAATGAATAAACTATTATTATATTTTTTACAAGTATATAAAATTCCATAATCATTCATTCTGTAATCAATACAACACTACTCGTGTATGAGGTAAACATAAACAAGAGTGTGTTATAATGACTGAAAAAATAATAGATCATTATTATATAATGTTAATATAAATTTTAAATAATATTTAACATGATATAAGTATCAAATAACTTCATTAAATTCATTCTTATAACCAACCAAGGTGATTTTTTTTGATAAATGAAATATGTTGTTCATGGAGTTGGTAGTTCGTATATACACATAATTAACGATCTCATTTCTAAATGAATGGGAGGGAATATGGTATATTAAAAATAGGGATTTAAGAATTATAATTTAGATATATAAATCATATTTATTCATAAAATCCATTATTAGAACCATCCTATAGAGTTTATGATAGAAAAAACTACATCATGTTATGGAGGCGGTGTTCCACACATTTTCACGATTGATGTTATTTTGTTTTCATAGTGAATAGAAAATATTGAATATATTTTTATAATAAATATAATTACATTTATGTATAATAATTATAAAAATTTAATTATATTAACACAAATATAATTTATTTTAGTATAGATTAGAATAAAATAAAAAACTATTATATGGTAACACTCGTGTTAGAAGCTTGAATTCCCCACCCCAGAAAACTTCTCAAATGTAAAGACCTTAAGAAAACTTATTGTAAACCAAAGATTATGTAGGTGGTATAAGGTTCCCTATATGAAAAAATTATATATTTTCAAGGATATATTATAAGGTAGCATGTATATTTTAATGGTTAAAGTGGTAACCTTTTATAATAGGAGAAAGGGATCTTTTGGAATCACACATCATTTTTTAATAATGTAATGAGAATAGTCAAGGGTGAATGGATTAAAAGTAGATAAATAGGGGGTGTGGGATAATATAAGATAAAATTACCTATCATACATTCTTTTTATAAAATTTATTAGTTATTTAATTATTTTTTTTTACTTCTAACCTTTTACCCAAATTATATTTTTACCATGGTAATTAATTATTAAGCTGACTATTCAGTGAAAAAGATTAAATTTTTTCCAAAATATTTGTGATTAGAATAAAATTATAATTATATTATATTAAAATAAATTTAAAATAATTATTATCATTCAAATAGTATTTATTTGACAATAAAACATAGAAAAACATTTTTATATCATGTTATAAATAATTAAATAAAAAAGTTGGAAAACAATATTCATTATAACACCACATAAATTTTCAAAATATTTATCATGTGGTAATAAATTAAACCCCATTATTTTTAAATGATTTAGTCTAATTTATAATATAAAATTACACAGAGAAATATTTCAAAAAAATTCAATGTATTCATAAAATAAAATAATTTTATAAAAGTGATAGTAATAATAAATTTTATTTTTTTCACTATTCACTTGAAAATTAATTAATTGTGAGAAATCTCAAAGAATCATCTTAAGAAAATCTGAATTTTATAAATTCAAAAATTATGTTAATTTTTTCATATTCAAAAAATTAAATTAATTAAATTTACTTAAAATTAAAGAATAAAATACATTGATTTTTTATAGATAAATGACTTTTGGTATTTTAAAGGTTACAAATTATTCAATTATTAATATATGTTATATTTACTAAATAAAAAATTAATTTTGTTTCTTGAAATTTAATTCATTTGTTTGAAATATACATTTTAAATCATAAAGTCAATTTAGTACAAAAAATTCTTTTTATATAGTATATATATTCATTATATACCTATATAATCATTTTATTACATTTTGATATAACCCTAATATCTACTTACATAACCCCTTATGATATTTTTCATAAGACCTAAGAATCAGGAATTCTCTAATTATAGTTTTTGGTTATGGTTTAGCTAGTTTGGATCTTTGGGAAATCTCTACAAACTGGAACTTCTACCATATATGATTTTTGTTAAATCTCAATTTCTCAAGTCTAGCTTGGGATTGGTTATGGGAAAAACCTAGAAAAGATACATCCCCTCTAAGTTATGAAAAATTTACTTGAAAAAAAAGAATTATATTTTGGGATTTAATTTCTATTTACTTTATTGACATATTTTTTGATACGATTACTTCAATTTATACAACCTAATTTAATGGATATCTATAAGTGAAAAAATTTATTATTAAAAATATATCAATATTATTTTTTCACATTTTTTTGGTTTTCCAGGTAATTATTTTTATTAAAAACCATTTATTTAAATATTATATATAGGGAAGTATCTAGTTGTTTCATTCTCCATACCTTGAATAAATCATGTCCTTTAAATTTTATTTATTACTACTATAAATGCTTATGTAAGATAACTCGAGATTTAATTTTATAATGAGGAATCAATCATGTTTATTACATATAACAACCATAATCCAAAAATCTTGTTTCTTCCTAAACATTGAGTTAAATCACTCCCATATTTTGGTATTTATATTTTTTTAATTTTCCATGAGTTCATAGTTAAGAACTATAGTGAAAAATTATCATTAATTTTATTAAAGAATGAAATGAGATCCACTATTTTATAATAGCTACACCAGACACACCCATCTCTTATTTACTATAGTTTCTTTACTTGGAAGTGTTTACAGAAAGATTATGTCAAAAAATTGATCTGACGGAGAATTATAATCATCCATAAAAGGCTCATTGATATCCTCATTCTAACAAACCTTATCCGTCTCTGGTGTAGTCATCTCTAATGGATTGTCCCACACCCGATCTATATTATCTCTCACATATTTTTCCATCAAAAATAAATGTCCACCTATCACTTTTCCCAATAATTATGCCAGTCTTGGTTCAGCCCTCTCCATAAAACCCTCTCGGCTAAAGGATAATATGGGGAATGCACCTCCTCACACCCAATACATGGGTAATTTCATTTGTCTAAATAGGACCTTCCAAGACCTGAAATATATCCCACACATCCCACATAGGATCATGTGTTTTGGGACATGGATCCTGATTCTTAAAAATCTCCCCACCTTGAGTTCATAAGAAAACCTCCCACTTTTCTTCCTCACTATCGTGAAGTTTTTCACTAGTGGAGGTGGATGGGATTTGTATTCTGCTTTAAAAATTGGCATAATGATTTTAAAATCTCTAGCTACATCAGAGTATATTTATCATGGTGGTGCACTGAAAAATGATAATTAAGGTGGTCCATTATATTCTTATTCTTTTGCAGTGACATTAAGATCTCTCTATAGTGGTTATATGATGTTACCTCCATCCTCATCATTTTTTTCACCATTTATGATTTTTGTAATCAATCCATGATTTAGAAAACAAGGAGTATATGTTAATATATTTAATCCATTTCTAAAATCACATCAATTCCATATAATGGGAAAATATGAGATTATACACAACTTCAAAAGTAACATATAACTAATTTTTTGAATTGTGATGGTAAGAAAAAACCTTGGAAAATGGTTATATCCATGGTTGTTCAATCAATGGATGATAAATCTATTACAATAGGGGTTTCCAAATAACAAAATTTTAACCATGAATTTTTGATTTGTATATACACTATTTAAACTATGGAATTATCCTTTTGTTTCCATAATTTAACTATTTTTATTATCGTGGAACAACATGGATTAAACCATATAAATTAATGTATACAACCATGGTTTTAACTATAGTACCTTTTAGCTATATCGGTGGTTCAACCATGGTAATTATAACATAATACCATGGTAAAAACCATAGAAATTAGTAGTTTTATCCATAGATAAAACCATTCATACATCCTCAATATTCTAGAAAAACATTCCAATATCCATGGGTAATATTTCCACTCAATCCAATAGATTCCCAAGAAAAACTCTTACCTTGTAACGTGCAATATAAATAACTGATATCCTCCAGCTACTGCATCTTACAACATCACTCATATCCAAAATCTACCATAAAAAATATCATTAATCAATTAAATTATTTTTAAAACCATTATAAATAACTTTAATGAATCACCAATTAATGTCTTACTATTTTATGATAAACTAAAATGGATGTATTGAAATTATTTTATAAAATATCAGGTACTCTATGTCAATCAAAAAATAATGATGCACCTATATCCCTTGACTTGTTATAGGAATTTTGTAATAAAAAATTTACCTATTACTCTGGTTTTGTTATGTGATCTATTTCATAATTCCACAAGTCAGTCACTTTTACTAAATCCTTCTAGCAAAAATATACTAACACACACCCAAAAATGTCATGTAGTCAAAATAATCACAAATTTAAGTCATATATACCAATAAATAAATAAATAAATAAATATAGATAATGGATGGAAGTGTGGAAAATTAACTCATTTATAATTTATAACATTACTGACTAAGATACATACAATCGCTAGAAATCATCACCTTGCTACAAAGGCAACTTTATATTACCTAAAACGTCATGCATTCAATTTTTGAACAAAAAATTGTTGTATATATAGTGATTGATAACGTAATCCTTTGTATGAACCACAAAAAAAATTGTTAAATCAAAGAGTTATTATGTGACTATACAAATAATAGTTTAATGAAAAAAATACCAATCACCTTCAGGTATTATGATGATATACCATGGAACTTCCAAAATAATCCCACCATAACCCACCTGTAAGTGATCACCATGATAAATCAAACATGCATAACATGTTTAGTGATAAAAATCTCATAAATCACTAAAAAAACAACATATTAAATCATTTCATTCCCATGAAAAACCATGCCTTCATTTCATCACCCCTTCAGAGAATGCGAAATTAATAATGAGATAAAAATCCATTATCGATATCAAATATCACAATTTCTGCTACCCAATACATGTAAATAACCAATAAAAAGGTCTCAATATCCCATATTTAATGTTAAGGTTAATTACCCAAAAATTATTAAATTATTCTTCCTATGTAACCATTTAAGGATTCATCTACAACTTTATTACATATAAATTTAGTATGTGACTAACACCATAAGAAACCTATTTAATGAACATCATCACACATTTTAGTGTAACATACATTGAAAAAGATATCCCCCTTAAAATTATAACCATATTCCTCTTAAATATTTATCATAACATTTAAATAATTCCAATATTATACTTTGTTAAAAAAAGTCTCAATATCCCATATTTCATGTCAAGGATAATTACTGAAACACTACCAAATTATTCTTTTTATGTGACCATTTAAGGATTCATTTCCAACTTCATTACAAATAAATTCAGCATGTAACTCAAACATAAAGAAACCAAATTATGGAACATCACACATTTGGGTTTAACAAACATTTTCAATTATTTACAACTTAAAACCAATACCACATTCATCTTAAAAATTTATCCTAGAATTTAAAGAATAAAAAACATAAATTTTGGTAAAATAAGGTCTTAATATCTCATATTTCAGGTCAAGTTTAATTACCCAACCATTACCCAATTATTCTTCCTATGTTACCCTTTATAGATTTATTTCCATCTTCACTACATATAAATTCAACATGTAACTCACACTTTAAAAAAATATTTATGTAATACCATCACGCATTATAGTTTAAAATACATTGTACATGATTTAAATCATAAAATAAATACCATATTCATATTAAAAAATTTCCAAATCATTTAAATCTTACTAATCCTACATTATGGTAATAAAAGATCACTATATCCCATATTTCATGTTAAGTTAAATTACCCAACCATTAACCAATTATTCTTATTATGTAATCATTCTTGGATTTATTTGAAGATTTATTACATATAAATTCATCATGAATCTCACACCCAAACAAAACTGGTTATAAAACATCACAAATTCTAGTTTAATATACATTTTATATACTTTCCCTACATAAAATCACTACCATATTCCTCTTAAACATTTTTCCTAGAATTTAGAATACTGTTTAAAGCATATAAATCTCAGACTTTGGAAAAACATGGTCTCAAATTCCCATATATTAATTAAATGTTAATTATACACCTATTATCTAATTATTCTGCCTATGTAATAATTTAATGATTTATTTCCATATTCATTACATATAAATTGTTCATGTAACTCACACCTTAATATACCTAGTTATAGAACATCACACATTCTAGTTTAATATACATTGGACATGAATTCCCCATTATAATCAATACTGTATTCTTCTTAAACATTTTATCTAGAATTTAATGAATTTAAATAATGAAAATTGGTAAAACAAGGTCTAAATATCCCATTTTTATGTGATGGTCAATCACCCAACCATTAACAAATTATTCTTCCTATGTAATTATTAAAAGATTTATTTCCTTATACATTACATATAAATTCATCATGTAACACACTATTTACCAAATTTAGTTAAGGAACATCATACATTTGGTTCTAACATACATTGTACATAAATCAGTAAAATATTCCTCTTAAACAGTCTACTTAGAATTTATAAAACCATTTAATGAACTATTAACTCACTCATGAAAATAAAAGGGACTATACATATTTGTGTTTAATATATGGTAGGGGTTTAGTGTTGCAGATAGTGATTTTGAAAATTATTTCATAAATAATGACATTAAGAGAGAATTGATTTGAAAAGAAGAACAAATTTTTATTATTGGGGTGATTATTATGTTGTGACCTTGATTAATATCGAAAATAAAATAATCATTGAAACTTCTACATAGATCAGTGAGAGAATATTCATTAACATACATTCAATACTTGTACATGATTACAAAATTTCAATGTGTTTCCAGATTGTGTGTTACAGGTAGACATAGTTGATGATATTTCATACATATTTAGTAAAGGATATAGAATGTTTCTACAAAAAAAGTATATATATTAAGAAAATTAAATTGTATTCATATTGAATATAAAATGGACATTTAGCATATGCTAATTTTAAATAAGGAAATTAACTTCAACATAAGAAATCTTCATGTATATTAAATTAACCTACAATATATAATAATATGTTAAAAAAATTAATTTAACTATCTACACATGATATAAACTTTAAGGATAAATTTAAACTGTGATAAAAATGTTTATTTATATGGAGATATAAACTATAATGAAAACTACAATTTTGGTACAATATAAAATGTAATATAAATTACAATATAAACTCTGATATAAATGAAAATATAAATATAACTTTCTGATCATGGTAAATCATGAAAAAGGAAATTTTGTTCTGTACCATGAAATGACATGTATTTTAATATAAACATCAATATAAATGACATGTTCATGATGTAATTAATGATAATATTGAAACATCATGTATATTAAGTGATTGAAATGGATTTAATATGGATTATAAAATAAAAATTAATACATAAATTAAATGTTTATATAGATAATGAGACTCCATGTATATGAAATAAATTGAACTACAATCATATTAAATATACCATTAATTTATGTGTATTATACTACATACATAAATACTCATTTTATGGAGAAGGTAATGAAATTATTTTAAGAAAAAACAACAAGTATATCCAGAAAATGAGACTGAATACATTTAGATTAACTATATATATATATATATATATTCTTAATAAATTAAATTCCAAGTATGTTGAAAAAGAAAATTATTTATAGTCTATAATACAAAATAAAAATTCAAAATATTTAATTCTTCATATGACAAAAATATTTTTTTCATTTATTGAATAATATTCAGTGCATTTTTATATTAAATTTTTAGGCATTAAAATGTTTATGCATAATCAATTATAAATTTTATATTTTTTATATTAAATTTATCAATATAATTTTTATGATTTATATTATTATAATAATATTGAATACTAATTACAATTTTAATGCATGAATGATATTAATTATTGGAAATATATTAATGATATTCACTGTTGAAATTTTTTATATCATCTAATGTATTTTAAAGATAAAATTAGGAATATGTTTTATAGTGAAAACATTTTGGTTTAATTGTTTCACAAAATAATTAAAATGTTGGAAATATGATAACAATGAAATAAAAATTCTCATGGATGGGGAATATTATAAATCAAAAATTTTTGTGTCTTAAAAAATGAAATAGGGTATGTAATTAATTGATGGAATATCTTTGGGGACTCATAAACCATGGATATTACCATTTGATATTACATGTATAGAAACTAAAAGTCCATTAAACTGAAAGTTCATTTAAATTAAATTTCCTTATATATTTATTAAAACTCAATATACTAAAAGAATGGAATGATAGATAATAAGCAATATCCAGATAAAAAACATCAAGTTGGTTATAATTGAAGTGATATTAATATAACAATGGAAAAAAATTATTAAATCTGAATGGAATTATATATGTATTGAAACATAGTACAATGAACTAAATGTTAAAATATAGTAATGAACGAAATATATTAAAAAGATAATTTATTTTACACTAAAATGAATATGAATTAAACTTAAAATAATGTAAACAGAAGAATTATTACACATGTATAAAATAGAATGTTTGTTGCAATAAAATATAATTCTACATGTATAAACTAAAACTATATTACCAATGTATAAAATTTCAATGTTTATTACAAAAAAAAGTGCATTACACATGCATAAAATTAATGTGAATTAAACTAAAAGTTCAACACACATGAATAAAAAAGAGTCTTACTACATGTCAAGACATGATGACCAAAACATGACATCCCTTCTAAATTTCTATAGGTAATACAATAAGTAGGGAATAACCATATACCAAAATACATAATATTACATAAATCTCGACATCTATATTATTTCATACAATGACACATTAATCTCAATTATTTATAAAGTTAGAAACAATTAACAACTCAAATTAAATGGATTTGGAAACCAGAGTAGAAATTCCAACATGAAATATAATTGGTCTAAACAATCAGTAAGAAAAGAGTAACAAAGTAATAAGACACTATTTTATTTTCATATTTTGAGGAAGTATCACTACCTTAGTGTGAGATAAAATCTTGTAAAATAATTTAATATAATAATTTCACTATCTAAATATTGAAAATATATGATAAAAATAAAATAATAGACTACTATTTATAGAAATAATGTTTCTTTTATTTAATTCACTACATAAAATAATAACATAAACCAAGGTATAATGATTATGTTTATAAGGAAAATTTTGGAAAAAAATCCCTCAATGCATCATCTTGGGATGTTTTGGATATGATTTTGTTTGTTGAAAAATCCAGATAACAAAAAATAAGTATGGTTGGTGTTTTCTGAAGAAAGGTTTTTAATGTGGCGTAGTTTCCTAGTGTTTTCCAAATTTATGGGCCTCAAAATCAATAAATTTATGTTGGAAAACAATGATTTCCTCATCGTGATGGGTATAAAGAACATTGATGAAAATAAGAAAAGGGGGAGAACCGCATACCATGTTCTGGGAACGGTACGCAGAGCGGCAGAAATAGTATGAGACAATGTTTCATGAAACCAAAAAACAGTTCGCAGTAGAAGAATGTAGGGTTTGCGGTTGGATTTCCATCGATGGAAGAGTACAAAATCATAGGAGAAAATGTGGTAAATAGAGCATGTACTTAGATGGTTCATAGATGGATTTCATTTCATTGAGCTAAGGAGATACGAAGATCCCTTAAGAAGATGGATCGTGAATCGCTTGAGGTTCGCAGTGGCATGAATATCGGTTAGTAGTGGATTGAAGATTTGGTAAATCTCAATTCAGAAGAATAAGATGATATCTTTTCCAATATAATAATTTCTAATCCAACCGATTAATATGGAGATAGAACATCATTAAAAAGTATATTTTGCTCCTGGAATTCGGTGAAGTCTAAAAGTATTCCACGATGAAGATGTTGGTGTGGATTCCTAACCCGCAAAGAATGTCTGGTACGCTTAGGAGGAAGTCTAATACATAGAAGGAGTTGTCTTTTTTATGCATAGTACGAATCTCCAGTTTTTGAGAGGGAGAATTATTCAAGCGGTACATGGAGGGGGATCTTCGATATGAGGAATACAATTGAAGTTTGCGAACAAAGAACCGTTTACTGACATAGAGTGAATTGCAGAGAAGGTTTTCAAAATCGGTACACAGTAGTGGTACATGATCGTGAAGGCAGAGGTAGTCCATGGACGAAGGGAAGCTTGTGGTAACAACAACAGTACATGAAGAAGGTGTCCCATTTACCAAACCTGGTACTCAGTATATGAGATAAGGAGGTTGTTCATAGTTTGATCAAAGAAGATTAAAAAAGATTAAATTAAGTCTATGATAGTATTTTCTGGTACCTAACAGTACTCAGGGAGGTTAAATTCATCTGGGGGTGAAAAAGGAACCTCAGGAGAGAATCATCCAATAGTTGAGGATGTATAAATTTATGAAAATAAAGGAACCTAAATTTCCATAAACATTGTTTGACCTACATGTCCATAAACTGTGGGTGGATTCCATTCCAAGAGTAGTGAATGAAGGAAGAGGAATTCAGTGACCTTTTCCAACGAAAGTGAAGTAGATATATATGCATATAGAGTGACCCTTGGGAATGCAGTGAGCAGAACCTAAACCTAATAAAGGTAATGATCCTGGGCATAGAAGATCTTGCCAGAACATTGTACTCATTATAGGCTGTGAGCCTTAGTGAATTTGGTATATCGGCACATTGTCGTTGTATGCTCCTTGGATGTAGCCCTGTGGTGGTGAACCAAGTAAAAATTGATATTCCATGTGCATGATTTCATATTAATCTTTGTATTACCATTATAGGAAGAGATAATTGTGTTTTTCTAATAACTAAAGAAGATCTAAAAGGGATAATGTATTGATCTACTATACTATGATTCCCCCCTCTCGGTGTGTTCGACCAAGTGGACCTAACAATTAGTATCAAAGGGAAAGGCTCAAAGTTATTAGTTCTCTCTCCAAAGAAGAAATGGAGGTGGTCAATCATAAAGGGATTCCAATATTCAATGGAAATAATTTTCAACTATGGAAGAATCAAATATATCACTACTTCTGATCAGTTGGGATAGATGTCTTCACAACAGCTATACATGGAATATCAGCTAAAATTAATAGTAGTGCTTTATCAAAATCTAAAATAAGGGAATTTTATACAGATTCTAAAGGGATAAATTATTTTGGGGTATCCCTATCAAATTAAATTTACATGAAGGTGATGTCTTGTAAAACATCACATGTGATGTTGTAATTTTTTTTAAATATTTATGGGGGTGAAAAAATGACCGAGATGAAATGTTTCAGGTTATATGGAACAAGTATGAGGATCTCAGAGGCAATCCCAATGAGATTGTTGATGCATTCTTTGATAGGATAAATACTATCATGGAAGACATGCGGGGTCATGGAGAAGTCATTGAATATACAAATATTATCAAACAAAACTTGAGGAAACGTCCAACGTGATTAAATCTGAATGTTTCAATGTTAGAAGACAAAGACCCAAAAGGGGTGACACTAGATAACTTGAACAATACCCTTATAGCATATGAAATGATAAACGATGAAAACAATGTAGTGGAAAAGGGGAAGTCAAAGGAAGTGGCATTCAAGCCCATGAAGAATCTCTTTGTTGAAGATAGTATGGAGGAATTCAATATGGATGATGTCATATCATTTCTATCCTTTAGTATGAAAAGTGGAAAAGGAAAATTCAATGGTAATCTTCCATTTTGATGCTTTTGATGTGGAAATATTGGCCATTTTACATCAAAGTGTACTAAGAAATTTGATGATGAAAATTATGAAAATGATGAAATTCTACAAAATAAGTATTCATAAAATGAGAATGAGAGGAGAAGTACTAGGAGAAAGATGTTAAAAAAGAAGAATATTCTTTCAAGATATGATGAAAGTTAAGAAGAATATGATGCATATATCTAGAGGACTACACAGATCATAATGTAGATTCTTTTTAGTGGAAGATTATATAAATTCATTAACAAAGATTAAAAAGACATTGGAGAAGGATAAATTGAAGGAATAGTTGATCTCAAGACAAATTAGAAGCTTTCCTTGAAGAGATATATATTTTGAGAGGTAAGACAAATAAAGTAAGAAAAGTTGTTCGTGAAGCCAAACTCTTTATGGAGTATCAAGAAGAAGAGAATTTGGAGCTGAATGAAGAAATTGAAAAGATGAGGTCTTCAATGCTAGAAATCTCTAAAAAGGTGGTGGAGTAAAAACTCAAAAATGAAGAAAAAAAAATTTAATTAGACAGTTTGAATGAAACTAGAAAAGATAAAATCAAACGTATTGAATAACTAGAAGAGGAAGTCATTAATCTGTGATGTAAAAGCGATGATTAGGTGAAACTTCTAGGAAATAAGATCATAAAGGAAATCGGTAAGATGAGACTTTAATAGAGTGGTCCATCTAAACAGAAGCACAAATCCACTTTGAATAATAGGGCTGGTATGGGATTGGTCTAAAATAGGAAGCAGTTATGGTTTATATTAGACAACAAGAACCCACTCCAAGACTGAATAGTAATTTGGGTACAAAGCATAATCAGAAGATTATGATAACCTAAGACACAACTAATGGTGAAAAATTACAACCCAGGAATGTACCTTACAAAAGATTCTATTTTTGCGGTAAAATGTGACACTTTCAAAATGTATGTTCCATAAAAAAGAGGTGACAAAACTAACCAGACCAATAGAGGTAGTCGTACGGAGTTAAAAATTAAAAGTCACCATTTGATGGTCATTTTTTAATGTGTAAAGTACTCTGGCATATGGAAAGATATTGAACCTCAACAATGAAGAGTAATGTGTCAAGGTAGACTGAATTTGTTCATAAGATGTAGCCAAATGTATCTTCAAGAGAGATAAAATTAAAAATCGATTTGCAGCTCTGCTGTATAAAGCGAGTCCATCATAAGTTGAGGAATATCAAGATTATCATTCCATGACAAGTATGAATTCCTAGAATTGGGTAAAAAAGAAAAGGTTTGAGCTTTCCATGGTTGCAGAAATTGCTTTCAAGGAATAGGATCACACAAGGATATGGATAATTGACAGTGGATGCACTTAACATATGACTAGAAATATGAATCTAGAACCAGAATTAGGTATGATAAAGAAGTTATTGTAAGATTTGGTAATTATGAAGGATTGAAAATTATTGGTTCAGGAAATTCTATGTTTAGAGGAAAAGACATGTGACAAGAAGATGTCCTGGTTTTTGAGGGGATTATTTACAACATACTTAGTTTTAGTCAATTGTGTGACTCATGACATTCCATAAGTTTTCCCAAGAAATTATGTATCATCAAGGAAAATTATGGTGCTATTGTGTTTCATGGAAATTGTATTAAAGGGAATCTCTAACTCGTGTGTGGGGACGAAGATATGTGATTTCTGTCCAAGGATGAAGAAAAAAAGTTATGGAATAAGAGTCCTGGGAACATAAGTAATGGTTCTTAGAATATCTAGTAAGATATGATGCAGCTTCAAATCTCTCAATGTTATCATGTGATCATACTCATATGTGCGATGAAATCAAATAGGGTAAGATCATTTGAAACACATATAAGCAGAAGGAGAAAAACTGAACAAGAATTCTTGAGTTGGTGCATATTGATGTGTGTGGGCCAATTTCCACAAGGGATATTGATGGGATGAGATATTATGTTCTATTAATTGATGAATATAGCATAATGGCATGTTTTTCAATAATCACCCACAAATATGAATGGTTCAGTTTCATTATAAGATATTGACGAGAATGTGAAACATGCTTGGTCAGAAAATCCAAACAATCCGAATAGATAATGGAATAGAGTTAAAAAAAATAAAAGTGGATGATTATCTTGAAAAACATGGTACAATGCATTAGGTTTCAGTAGTAAGAACTCCACAGCATTATGGAGTTGTTGAGATAATAAATCGGATTCTCAACAACATGGCCAGAAAAATGCTCATTGAGAAAGACATTCCGGAGAAATTTCGGAAAGAAGAAGTGATGACATAAGTATACAATTCAAATAGAGCTTTAATTCTTCCAAAAGAGAAGAAGACTCTATATGAGTTTTGGAATAGAAATAATCCATCATTAAAGTACATTCGAATATTCAGAAGTAAAATTTCCATTCTCAATATGGAGAAACATAGGAAATTTTAATCCTGTGGGGATGAATGGATATTTTTTGGCTACTCAAAGAAAAGAAAATCATATAAATTCTTCAATAATAGATTGAGAAATATAGTTGAAAGTTATGATGTGAATATTATATAAAATTAACATAATCTTCAGAAAATACATGATCAGACTCAGCAGGATAGCGATGAAGATATGACTAGATCAGAATACGTACCAGCTCCAGAGAATGATTCAGAATCAGACTTAGATGATGAGATTAAATCATTATCTTCATTGAGACCAGAAAGATGATCTGAAATTGATAGGAAGAACATAATTGGTGATCAAGCAACACTAGTGTAGACAAGAAGGATTAAGTCTATATAGCCATCATCATACGTATCACAAGTAGAACCTAAAGGGTCTGATGAAATAACTGGAGATGAGAATTGGGTTCATGTAATGAATGAAGAGCATAACCAAATTGAGAAAAATAAAACATGGGAAGTTTTTTCAAGACCAGAATACAAGAATATAATAGGGACAAAATGAATCTTTTGAAACAAAATGAATGAAGATAGTGTCGTGACTCAAAACAAAGCATGAATTGGGTGCAAAGTGTACTCCTAGTTATAGGGTAGATATTTTGACCAAACATTCCAACCTGTTGCTAGGGTAGAGACAACCAGATTATTCTTTTCCATAGTTGTGCAATGAAAGTTTAAAGTTCTCTAGATGCAAGTCAAGTCATCATTTCTGAGTGGAGTTCTGTAAGAAGATGTCTACATTGATAAACTAGATGGTTTTCTCATTCATGAAGATGATACCAAAGTTTATTGAATAATAAGTCTTTATATGGTTTTGAAGAAAGCACCAAAAGCATGGTATTCAAGGCTTCATCACTTTCTAAAGAAGCTTGGTTCTTAGTGTGGTGGAGTAGATTAAAATTTGTATTACAATATTGGAAACATTCGAAGGATTATGGTGGTGGTTTATGTCGATGAAAATATCATTGATGGATCAGATGAAGCACAATGGGGACCATTTTTTGAAATCATAAAAAATGAGTTTGTAATGTCTATGATTGGAGAGCTGACATTCTTACCTAGATTACAAGTGACATAAAAAAGGAATGGAACTTTCATTTCTCAATATAAATATGTCATCTAGGTTATAAGAAGGTTTGGAATGGATAATTAAAAATAGATTAAGACTCCAGTTCCTACCTGGTTTAAATTTTCACGAGATGATGAAGGCATACTAGTTAATATCACATAATATAAGAAAATAATCATAAGTTCATTGTACATGACAACGACAAGTCCTGATATTGTATTTTTCCACATTCCAAAACGTGAGGTATCAAATAAATCCCAAAGAGAATCACATTATTGTAGTAAAAATAATTCTTTGATATATCAATGTAACAATGGATTTGGGAATAATGTATAATGACAAATATCAACCAGAGTTATTGGGATATATAGATACATATTTGGATGGTTCAACAGATGATAAGAAATCAACATTAAAAGGTGACTTTTATTTTGTAAGGTTGTTTACTTCTTGGTTAAGAATGAAACAAGACTATATTTCATTAAGCACCGCAGAAGCTAAATACATCACAACTACTCAAGCTTTCACACAGTTATTGTGGTTGAAGCAAAAACAGAAGATATGGGAATTGAAGTGAAATCACCTATCAGAATTAATTGTGATAATTCAAGTGCTATAAATCTAAGAAAAAAGTCTAGTCCATCATTCAAGGAAAAGGCACATTTAGATCAAATATCATTTTATCAAGTAGAAGGTGGATCAAGGGCTTGTGAAGTTTTTTATGTGCCTATAGAATAACAGGTTCCAGAAATTCTGATAAAGGCCTTACCCAAACAAGCATTTGAAAGGAATCGACTGGCTCTAAGAGTCCAATAAACTTCCCACACTTGAAATAGTTTAAATGTGGTACCACATCTCCCCTAGGTATGGCGTGTCTTTCCATAATGTGATGATATGTATTATTTACCCTATTGCATACAACCTTGAAGTGCCCTTTGGGTTCGTTGAAAAAGGAGGAGAAATTGTGACTTCCAAGGGAGAAAAATACATGAGGAGAATTTGTTAAGTGGGTCAGTGATTTAGGGGGATTCGAAGTTGAGCCGAAGTTTATTGGAAGTGCTATAATATAGGGGGAGAATTAAATCTGATGAAGCTATAATTGATCGATCAAAGAGTATATATCACAATAGCTGAGGATTGTGATAAAAGCATAAGAGTGATGTTGGAATGGTTTGGGAAGATTTCCGGTGATCAAAAATTTGTATCAGTTAAATGGGTATCAGTTTGGTGTCAAAATTTGTTGTCTGAAATGAAGTGATTCAATGATGACCTTTTCATTTAATATTGTTTCTCACGATGATCATTACTCATGTGGGTTTAGATTATGTGTTAAGTATATCCTTGATCACTATCTTTATCGCGTGAGGTGAATGGTGGTTGATGTTTTATGGAGCTTTAACAAGATTTAAAAATGTAGAGAATTGTTTTAATAAGAGTTATCAACAAACTCAAGGAGGGAGATTGTTGGGAAAAAAATTCTCAGTCCATCCTCTCTGTATGTTTTAGGCATGATTGTGTTTGTTAAAAAAGCCAGCTGACCACAAATAAAGATGGTTGGTATTTTCTGAATACATGTTTTTAAGGTGGTACAGTTTCCCAGCGTATTCCAAATTTATGGGCCTCAAAATTGGGAGTTTGAGGTGGAAAAAAGAAGGATCTCCTCATAGTGAAGGGTATGAAGAAAATTTAAGAAAATTGGAAACGGGGGAGAACCGCGTAACATATGCCGATAACTGTACGCGGAGCGACAAAAATAGTACATAACAACAGTTCGCGAAACCAAAAAATAGTTTGTGGGAGAGGAAGGCACGGTACACGGTTGGAGTTTCGTCGATGGAAGAGAATGACCGTGTAGGATAAGTAGTGGTACGCATAGCACATAAGAATAAAGTTTGTGAGTGGATTGTGGTTTTCAGAACCAAGGAGATATGCGGAGTGCGTATAAAGATGGTTCGCGAATGGCTTGAGATTCGTGGTGGCATGAGTATCGGTAAGAGGTGGCTTGATGATTTGGTAAATCCCGATTCAGCGGATTAAGTGGATATCATTTCCTATATAATAATTTATAATCCCACCTATTAAAATGGAGATTTATGATCATTATAAATTATTTTTTTCTCTGGGAATTCGTCTAATTCTGATAGTGGTTCATGCTGAAGGTGTTTGTGGGGGTTCTTACCTCGCGAAGGAAGAGTGGTACATGAAGGAGGAAGTCCAGTACGCAGAAGGAATTGTATCAATATGTAGAGGAGGATTATCTGGTACGCGAGAGAGAGAGAATTCCACAAGAGGTACATGGAGGGGGAGCTCCGATACGCGGAAGGCAAAGGCAGTCCACGAACAAAAAAAAGTTCACAGAAATACAATGATTTGCAAAAGAGGTTCATAGAATCAGTACGCGGTAGTGGCACATGATAGAGAAGGTAGAGGCAGTCCGGGGACGAAGGCCGGTTCGCGATAAATGAAACTGTATGTGAAGAAGGTTTCCCACATACCAAACATGGTACTTAGTATGTGGGAGATGGATGTGGTTTTTGGTTTTCCCAATGAAGCTTGAAAAAGCATCAATTTAGTCTGTGAAAGTATTTTTTGTACCTAACAGTACTCAAGAAAGTTGAATTCAACGGCAGGTGAAAAATGAACCTCAATAGAGAATCTACCTATAGTTGAGGATGTATGAATTCAAACAAATGAAGGGACCTACATGGCCATAAAAATGTGTTTGACCTACTCGTCCACAAACGGTGAGTGGATTCCATTCCCAGAGCAGTGAGCAAAGGAAGAGGAAGATGGTGACCCTTTCCACTGACAGTGAGCTAGAGAAAGACGCATAGGGAGTGAACCTTGGGAATGCAATGAGCAGACCCTAAACCTTGTAAAGACAGTGAGCCTGGTCATAGAAAATGTATCCCAAACATTGTATTCATTATTGGAAGTGAGCCTTAGTGAATCTGGTACATCGGTACATTGCAGTTGTATTCTCCATGGACGTAGCCCGGTGAGGGTGAACGAAGTAAACATTGTTTTTCCATGTGCATAATTTTTTATCAGTCTGTATATTTCCATGGTAGGAAGAGATAATTGAGTTCTATCTAACAATGAAACAAAATCCAAAAGAGAAAATGTTTTAATCTACCATACCCTGATTCACCACACCCCCTCTCAGGGTATTTAACCTAGTGGACCTAACAGGAAAAATATTTTCATTTTTAATCCTTACTAATCTTATATGATACTTTTCCTCTTTTGATGTTGATTACGATTAGAAATTTATATTTCAAATCTTTGTATTATATTCATAAGGAGTAAAATATGATCAACGTATTCAATAGTATTTTAAAGGGTAAATGTATAGTAAATTCTGTTTAAAAAATGAATATGGAAATGAATTACATAAAATGAATATAAATTGAGATAAATATTAAACAAAAAACATTCCAAAGATTATTTAATTTGATATCATAATTATGATAAATGTTTTAAGTAGTCTCCTAAAATTGATACAAATATTCTATTGTAGTGGAATCAAAATCTGAATAGTTCTAAAAAACATGGAGGTTTGTAAATATTGATACACATTCTATTGAATTAGAAACAAAAACCAATCATGGTTAGAAACTATATATAACCATGAGGGTTAGACTTAATTTACATTTTAGTAAAAGGAAATATGAATTTATAGAACCTATTAGTGTGAGGATAATAAATAATTGAGAGAGAAGTCACATTTTAATTTTTTAATTTGGTCTATTAAGAGATGAAGGTACCAAGAAGAAGGATATTTTACATAATAGAGAGTTTCTATGAAAGAGGAAAATAAAAATGGAATGATAAAATTGATGTATTAGGTGATAAATTCAAATGTTACAATGAAATCAATTTCTTATAAATATTTTGATGTTGAAATATGGTTCTTTAATTTCTTATTGGGAAGTTGAGGTGATCTGATAAAAATTTTCCTGTGAGATAGTAGTGAGAATAGGTACATGATATCCAAGTTAAATGTTGATATTAGAATCATGATTGAGGTAATATAGAGATTTAGGGGATGTTGGATGGCCGCATCAAATCCGCATCGGATCCATGTCGAGCCTCATCGAGCCATGTTCGAAGAGTAGGATCATGGGGATGTGAGGAGGCCGTGTAAGAGCCATGATAGTATGGAGATGGAGAGGAAAAATCAAATATGCATTTTTTGGGAGGTATGATTTCTTTTTCAATGTTACAATGGAAGAGGAAGACCACCCAGATCAAATCTACAAAGGCTAGGGATCTACTATGAATAAGGGAAGGGCTTGTTGAGAGAATTAGAAAAGAAAGGATTGATCATGAAGATATTATAGGGTGGGATGTCTTAATCATGAGTGGATATAAATTAAGATTTATTTTTTTTGGTTTCAAAGTAAATATTTCACCATAGAATATATTTACATGGTTTTAAAAAACCGTGGAAATAGGTGTATAGTAATATAAAATTTTATTATTTGTCATATATCCCTAATCATAAACTCAGTGTACAATAATATATCTACTGGATGATTCCTTAGATAATAATATAATTATGGAGGATAATTATTACTCATTAAAACCATCATGTATAAATAAGGGTGGGAAAAATAAGAAACCAATAAAGAATCCAAACCCATTGAGTGGAGGATAAGTGTACCTTCCTCCATTCATTCTTATGAATTAATCTTAGTAGTAGGATTAACATATGTTTTCCATTGCTTCATTTATCTTAGAGGATTGCAATTTTTATTTTTGTTTCTATCCTATTGTTATCTTTGTTCAAACTATATCACTCATAGCTCAACATATATCATCCATAGCTCAAATTATTTCAATCATGATTATTTTGAATTATGTTATTGCAAACATTACAACCTAATAAAAAAAAATATATCTTAAATTACCATGAATATTTATAAAATATTTTAAAAAATTAATTGAAATATATGTAGAGAGATATCCATCAATTCTCAAAATCACATTAAATTTCACTAATGTATGAATAATAATATTTTAATGTGTACATTCATAAAAAAATAAAATGACAACCCCAACTATGAATTAGAGGATAATATTACATTAAAAATCATGGTCCACTTAATCAATTAACATGGAATACAACATTACATTGTCTTGGAGTTAGCTATTGGAACAAGGCATTTGCTCGGATAATTCCTATGTTCCCCACATATAAGTCATAAAATTATTGGTAATTGTTTTCTCTGTGTCCTTTATTACATAAAAAATAACATATTATTCTTTCTTTGAGATATTTTCCTGGGTGCTTCTTCTTCCATTATTGATATAATGGAAATTAAAATTTCCTTAACTATGATCATTTCCACCTAACATTTAACAAAAGTCTATTTTCCTCTTATTTTACATGTTTGTAAACACAAATATGGTGAGGTTTTTAATAAAATATCTTGGATTTTGATTTGGTATAATCACAAGGATTCAACTTCCAGTTCCTTTATCATTCAATTTATCAGGAGTAAAATCATTTAATTGTCCATACCATTCAGTTTTAACATGGTTACTTTCAGTTTAATTAATTTAATTAATCTAGAAATCATAGTATTATAAATAATAACAGTTTTTTAAATCTTATAATCAAGAAAATAATTTATAAGATATCTAAATCATTAACACCATATTTTTAGTCAATGAAACCTTAGTCTTATCCTTGGTTTTATTGTTTATCCTTTCTTATTATCTATTAAAATAATTTTTAGTGGTTCATAAAAAAATGTTAATTAATAAATCATATCCCATGGGAGTGTATAGTTAGGTGTGTATTCTAAGTCACACTCATCATGGAATTGGATGATGATTAGGTTAATGATCAACTGACCCCTTTTAGGGTGATTATCTCTAAGTTCATCTACTTTATATCCACATCAACATTCCAATATCAAGACATAGATGTATTAATAGTAAAACCACATAATATTTACTTTACCAAACAATTTGGATGTTATCCTATATATAAATTCATTATTATAGTCATCAGTAAAGTTATATAAACCAATCCTCAAAAATAATATACTGTTACATTTGATACCAATTATGTTGGACCAAGATAAAAATACAAAAATAATACATTAATTTCATGGTTTAATTATTATTTTCAATATAGAGTCAGAAGAAAGAAGGACTGAAGGGTTTAGTGTCTTGGAGACTAGCTACATTAACATTTTATTTTAACATAATTATGAATATTTATCTATAACCATTATCCTCTAGATTATCTTCTAGCATCTCATATAAAATAAAAATATTCATTACTTGGGTAATGAAAACATAAGTAGGGGTGAGTTTATATTTTCAATACGGGAAACCTATAATATAGTCACAATGGTTAGATCTCAAAAATGTTGTAAATCATGAGTAAGGGTTTAATATCATATAAAAATATCATGGGTTCATATGTTCTAAAAAACCAATCGATCATTAAGTATCATGGAATAATAATATATGACCAAATAAGGGTCATAAAAATATGGATTACAAAAATACTATGGAATTAAAATCAATACATAAGAATGTATAATTTCTTTAGAATATTGAATATCCTAAAATTTTAATTTATTTTAAAAATAAGGTACATTTTATAGAAGTAGTGGATGTTACACATTCATAGGAAATAGTTGTGAACAAATCCAAGTATATACACCCTTTAATTTTTAAACAACTTCATGTATGTCCACACTTTAGTTTTTTGAAAAAATATTTTTATATCCACACATCATTATCTCAGGATATATAAAACCATAAATAATTAATTGGAATGAATTATAGGGCCCACACCTAATCATATGAGTATATTATTAGGACCATGCTGATGAGTAAGTTGTTTGTTTTCAATTATTGACTTTTGTTGTCAAAGAAGATAAATCAGCTAACTTTTTAAAAGTTTAAAATTAGACATACATATTGCTTTTTGAAAAATTGGACTCACTTTGATTTAGAAATTCCATCATAATGAGAGGAAGTGGTATGGTTCTCAATAGATTCAAACTAAATCCACAATGAAAAGGTTTATCGTGTTGATAATGAATCTCGATGGATTTAAATGGTCATCAGATTCACTTTGGATCTGGTATGTAATATGTGAATGTATTGATGTAGAATTGAAGTCTCCATGACTATGATAAAACTAATTTGATGATGCCTTACTATTTTGGAATTATCAAAAATCACAAGAATTCATAAAACTATTGATACAATCTTGATGAAAGAATGGTGGGGGAAATGTGCTATAAATCATACTCAATGAAATTTTTATTAGGTTAATCATAATAATGGCTATTATATTCTAGAAAATAATATTTTGTATAATAATATTCAGATTAATCAGATCTAGATGGAAATAGAAAAAGGTTCTGGTGATCACATTTAACATGATTTTAATCATACCGATCAGAATTAGATTTAATATTTTCAGGTCAGTTGTGTTTGGGACAATCATACTCCGATTGAGTTGGAAATAAATATGGTTACTAAAGTTGAAAGCTACAAAAATCATCGCATCATATCTGGAATACCACTGAACTTAGGAAGAATATTTCTTAGAAGGAATTATGGTAAAATAATTATGTTGATGATGATAGAAATTGAAATGGCATAAACTGACCCACAACATAGTCTACCATTTATTATGGTTGAAAGAATTGTCAAAGGAAGCCTTTGGAATTTGATGGATGATGAAATCTATTACAAAATAAATGAATATAATTGGAATCATACTGAATATAGAATGAAAATCATGGATTTTTTTGTCAAATGATTTCATCATTTTGATCAAGACCCATCATATCAGGAAGAAAAAGATATTGCTGAGCTCGAGGAGGAAAAATATCATACTGAAAGTCACACTAAAAAAATCATAATGAGATTTAATAATGAAAAAATCAAACTATAATTTCTTAATGAAATGTCATAATAGGATATTAGAATGGGGACAATGTTTGCTAAATAATTTTGAAGTGAGGCGATGTTAGAAGTTTAAAGAAGGTTCGAGAATAGATGAAAAGCATTGACGAAGTCATTAATCTATCTGAAATTAAAGGAAGTATGAATTTAAGTGGAATTTGGTGGATCAAAAAAATGTTTTTAAGAATCCCACACAAACCATTTAAGGTAACCTTCAAAAGCTTAAAACACTTTTTAATTTCTCTGATAGATTTACTGTTTACTATAGAAGAGAGAGAAGGATCAGGGTTTTAGATAGAGAATTAGTTTTCTATATTCAGAATTTATTGAAAATATTTTGTATGGAGAGAAGTTAAAGGATAAGACCCAATATTATAACATTATTCAATATATCACTATATTTTGTGATCATTATATTGGTTTGGATTATTGGATCAGCATTATCATAGTTATTTTCTCCAAACAAAGAGGAATCATACCGAAAAAATCATACAAGGAGAATCAAACTAAGCTTTTCATATTCAAAATAGATCTTCTGCAGATTTGTATCTACCATATTCTGAAAATTTTATATATTTTTTAGACTAGGTTAAATTTTATTGGGAGAATCATACTGTAAAGAATCAGATTGGGAAAGACGTACTGGGAAAATCGGACTGAGTTTTCCTTATCAAATTCCCTGTTGTTCTTACCATCTTTTGGGTATGAAAATGAAGACTTGTTTAAAATGGAATACATTTTTAAAGATGAAAATAATAATAGTTAACATGAATTATTACACAAATATTTTTACACTATTTGTGCCAAGAGGGTTCACACACAATGTTGGAAATGTTTACATAATGAAACATGAGTGAAAGGGTATATACTAATTGTTGTAATACAAGGATTCTTTTCTAGTGAATTGTGTGGGATTGGATCATTTATATACTATACCAAGGATGTATCTATTCATATTAAATAGTGACCCTTATTAATACTCATCTTTTTATGGATGTGTTTTTGTTTTATTTTCATCGTGGAAATAAATATTTAAATGTATGTGAATGTCGTATCAATTTTATGGACACATTAAAGAAAAAAACATCACTGATTCACCCCTTCCCCGCTGAGTGATACAATTATCATGACTAGGAAATTTAACATTTGAGTTCCACTTAAAATTAAATTATTCATCTTGTTATAAATAACTCATGGAATGAAAAATTGTTTTCATAAATTTTACAAATGGTATCTCATTAGGTAAATAAACATGTTCATTTAACCCCAAAAACATGAGTACTAAATAGATCTTATTTGGGGAGATTTATGAACAATTTATTTATTGGTTAATAATCCTTTTAAAATGAAAGAGAAATCAAATAAATTATTTTTCTTAAAAAAATTCTTAATTTAATTATAAAAGATACAATATTAGAGTCACATAATAATAAAATTTAAATGAAGAGAAAAAATCATAAAATATTTGTTTCCATAAAATTATAATAATTTTACCATGAAAATAAATAAATCATATGTCACAATGTTATTTATAAAGTAAGAATATATGATCATTTAACGGAACATCCCTTGAAATATATGAAAAACATCATTATTGAAAACCCACAATATTAAAAGGGTATCAAAACCGTTTTTTTAAAATAAAGTGAAATATAATTTTAATTGGATATAAAAATATTAGATTAATCTATTGAAATAGAACATATGTGGGAAGTAAAAATATGAATATGGAATAAAAATCTGATAAAAACATGAGAATTGTTCTAAGAAAAATCTCATTTCCACAAAAACATAAATTCAGTAGGGAAGAGGAATATTGTATGAAAATTTATTTCCCTAGAAAATAAGGTAAAAAAATAAAACATTTTCATTTGATATATACTATCATACTCAGAATTTTTTATGATTTAGAAAAGTTATTATGACATAAGGGAACCATATGAGTCATAAATACCCTTTGACTATACTTTTACTTTCTCAAACACGTGCAAACCTACTACATCAAAGAATAGCTGTCTTAATCACATTTATCAAAAACATATTAATTTTTTTTATCATTTTATAAAATTAAATTATTAATAATTAATACCTATTTATTATTTAGTTATCATCTAGTATCAATATTGGGTGTTTAAAAATGTGATCGTTTTGAACTAATTTTCTAATGGTTGTGTTGTTATTAATTGATCTCTAAAATTTAACTATTTTGTGATACTACTATGATATAAATTTTTTTTAAAATAATTTATAAATTTATAATTTAATTTATTAAGTGTTTTGGTAATTTTTTGTAATTATGAAATCAAAGATGAGATCATTTTGGTGAGTTTAACTAATAAAATGTGATATATTAATAACATCATTAGATATTGATTTCACGACTTAAGAATAAATTTTAAATCCTAAATAAATTAATATTACATATTTTCATCATAAATAGAATTCATTAATCTATCCAGACATAATCATTACAATATCACTCATGTAGTTGGTAAAAACAACCTAAACAAGAGTGAGTTTTAATGATTGACTGAGTATGAGAACATTATTTTTAATGTTAATATACATGTTATAGAATATTGAATATTTAATAAGTTTAATATATCTTCTTTAAAACGGATTTTTAGTACCATCTATGATAGATTATTATGGAAAATGAAGTTCATTGTTTGTGGAGGTGGTAGTGTACACATACAGATAATTAATGATAACAATTATTTATGGAATGGGAGGGATGATGGTTTATAAAAAATTATCATTTAAGAAATATAATTATGTATTAGAAAAAAATATTCCTAAAATCCATCCATGGTACCATATTTAATAGATGATAATGGAAAAAAATACATCACATTGTGGAGGTGGTAGCCTGCACGTTCACATGATCAATGTCATTTTGTTTTTTTAGTGGATTGAAAGGATTGAATTTTTTTTAATAATTAATATAAATAAATTTAATTATAATAATTACATATATTTAATTACATTAACAAGGTTATAAATTATTTTAGGAATTATTATAATAAAATAAATTATTAATTGAAGGTAATAATAATGTTGGAAGCTTGATTTTTCTCTTTGAAAATCCATATAAGTGAAGGTATTATGAAAACATAAGTTGACCAAAATAATACATAGGTAGGATAGGGTTATTGAAAGAAAAAAATTTCATAGCTTTAAGGAAAAATTATATGGTGATGTATACCTATGAATGGTGTAATTGGTACACTTTAATGAGAGCAGAAAATGGAAATTTTTGAAACATCACATAATATTAAAAAAACGACATGACACTACTCAATGGTATAGATGAAACCTCCCTTTTAGTACATTAACATTTTATTAATTATGCAGAATAATTAATACATTACACAATAATACACCTAATTTCCATATTAGCCTAGTGCCTTTGGAAAAATGTAAATATAAACACTAGTAAATATGTGAGCTACATGAATTAACAGTTGATTTTTCATGGATAGAACCCTTATTAGAAACATCAAACCTAATACACATCTTTATAATTGAGGGAAGGAAACATATAAATGGATGAGCTCAAATTCAGAGTATGGGTAAACAAGTGATATATATAAGAATAAAAATGAGAATAAGGGTATGACAACGTGATTATCACATTTGGATGTAATACTATACAAATCAAAGATAATAAATGTAAACCATGGAATCATTAATGGAGGTTCATAATACTTGAAAATTTATGGAATCAGGAGAATGAGACATGATATAATAACATAGTAATAAGACATGGAATTGTGGAAGACACATAAACATCTAATATCACTCTAAATATGTCTTGGCACATTGCCTAAACTTATTAGGTATCTTTATGGGGACTAAAACTACAAGAAAGGACACAAAACCATCACCAGTCGTAGTTCTTTCCATATAAGGTATCATGTTTCCCTATCTTCTAATAGTGTAATGGGTGTACCCATATTCCCATATTGGATATGGTTTCCCCATATTCCCAGAGTGGATAGGGTTTCCCCATCATCCCATAGTGGTCTAGTTTTCTCCATCTTCCACAATAGATCAATATCATTGACTTGATTCCCATCATTATCACATGAGATATAAATATCTACCCATTTAATTGGAGGGTGATATAGGTCCCACCCAAATTATAATGAAGACATACCTACATGTTCTGCAAGACTATAAAAAATTATATCATAACCCATGAAATGAAATGGGTATCATAATCATGTAGTTATATCATAACGTATTGAAAAAGTAAATGTTTTCATAGTAATTTAACAAAAAATATTACCTTAAAAAATAAAAGGGTTTAATAAACATATAAGAAATGAAAAATATTTTTTTATAAAAATATGTCATAAGAAAAATAAACATGTTTCATTATCATCATACCATCAAAACATAAACCATTTAAAAAAATAAAATGAATGGAACCTTTGGATAATTTCTATAGAAAGTCATGAGTAACACTAAAAAATGTCATCATATATTGGAAATAAGTTTGAAAAATCTTTCAAAAACATTTCATGGGAAAAATATAACTTTTTATTTGAAAAATTCATTTAAAAAACATAAAACATTTTGAAACCAATTTTCATTGAATATAAACATGAATCATTATAATTAATGCATGAAAATGTTTACAAAAATTCATGGAAAACACTTCCAAAAATTTTAAATAAATCATTGAAAAATTCTAAAAGATTTTTTTTGTTAAAAAATTGAAAATATATAAATAAATCATGAAAGTATATTGAAAATAATTTCATTGAATGTTCTTTGAAAACATAAAAATAAAGTTTGATAATGTTTTGAAATCCATTTCTTTTAAAACAATTCGTAAAACTAAATGATTATTTGAAAACCATAAAAAAATTAAAATACTTTTTCATTATAAATAACCTTAAAATATAATATTTAAAACATTTTTAAAAACATTTTTGAAAACATTATTTTTGAAAATCATGGCATGTGTCCAAAAGAAGGAAAATTGAGACAAAACTACTTTACCAATTTTGAAAATTTTGAAACATAAAAACTATGAATTAAAGATCATAAAATCGATATGTAAATACCCATATATTTAAAGAAAATAATAATAAGATATATTCATGGGGATTATATACAATACACAAGAGAATTGAGTTGTGAATAAGTTATAAATCTCAGAGAAATATAATGAGACTAGAAATCAGTTTACCTTATGTCTTGAATCAAATAAAAATCATTCAAAAATCTTGAATAATAAATATAAGATTACTATAAATCTAATAAATTACCATATTCTTGTATCTAATACCATATATGGCTTTATACGACCCTCTTATTAACACTTAAATGTTAAGGATACTTTTTGGGTAATTTCTGGTTTATTTATCGCATGTGTCTTAATTTGTTATAATTTTAGTCCTTATACTTATACAATGGTTTTTACACTGAAAAAATGATATAAAAGTAATTAAATTATTTATTTATGTGTTTATAATAATCTATTAAATATATAAATATGAAATGTAATACACCTTTTACGGAGATGGTAGTTCATACGTACGGATGAACACTATTTCCATTTAATTGTCACATTGAATGACATAAAGTAAATGAAATATTTGTATATATATGTATATATATATATTATAGTAAAATTATTATTTCATATATCTCATATGTGTTTACTAAAACAATCCTTAATACATTCCATGTAGTGTGTGAAGGAATCACATTGCATTGAGGAGGCGGTAGTCCACACTTCCCAAATGAAATTATTTTATTGACACAAAATAGAAATCATGAAGGTACAAGTTAAATAATAAATATATATGTATATATTTCATATATATAACATAAAAATAGTTTCCATAATAATCTTAAATAATTATAGGCGGTTAAGGAAAAACAAACAACATCAATTTCTGAGGTGACAGTTCCCCGTACACAAGAACGGCAATTTTGTCACATATTTGATGGAAATGTGGGAAATATTAGGTGTTAAAATTATATTTACAACATAAAAATACATGTAGAATAATAAAATTATTATATAATCATGGAATAGGAACAATTGAGGATTTGGAGAATGAAAAAATACAAAAGAGCATAAGGAAGGATGTTACTTCTTCTTTGGGTAACACCTCTTGGTTTGCACCAAAGGGCTTCCTTGGATGGTATTATGCATAAAGGGAGGATTATAGGATGGTGGAAGAAAATTTTTTATATTATTTGAGTTGATTTTGGGAGAGGCAATGAGTTTGAGAGGTTTTAATAAGGGTGAGGGGTGAGTAACTTTTTAAATTAGAAGAAGATCTTCATTCTAATTAATTTTTGGGAAAGATTTTCACCCACTTTTTCCTAAGAAATTTATATCCAATAACTATAAAAATATGATAAAAAGTGTATTTGTTCTAAATATGAACCTACAATTTATTTTTGAAATGTTTTATGGATTATTGGGCCTTAAGTTTAATGTTCAGTTCTTTGTAAGCTAATTTTTTGCTTAATTGGTGTAATTATTTTAAATAACTTTTACTAATATCTTTGGCCAAAAACTATGGTGAAATTATTATAAATTATAAATTTTTATTATTACACATATGGATTCCATTTTTACAAATTCTAATTACATGATTGATAGAGATTAATATAAATGTAATCCCACATACGGGATGGAAAAGTTTTTTTAAGAAAAATTGTTTACATGTTTGGAACGTTTTGATTTCCAATTTCAATTTGAAAATAGTTCCAATGACCTAAATTTTATTAATTTTTGTAAAATTAATCTCATTACACTTTAAAACTAAAATAAAATATAATTTAACTATGAAAATATATTATATGAATAAGTTTCTTTGAAATAAAATCTAGTATTTTTCACTATTAATAAAAAATGACCTTTTTCTAAAAAATTTCTAAAACTCACTTGAAGATAATTTTGAAATTTTGAATTAAAATATAAAATTTATTTTATAAAATTCAATTTCAAAAATTTTCTAATATTAATTTTATAATTTTTTACATATGTACATAAAAATAAATTCATTTGAGAAAATAATATTTTCAAACATATAATGAATTTACTAATATTACATGTTTTATTGTCAACATGTTTTATTTACGTAAAACATTTCTAAATAATATAACAAAATAGTTACTACTATTCATATTACTATTTATAATGGCTCGGTTATAACTATCTCTTATAAATAATTATTAGAGGAAAATGATGTTTCATAGAAACTCGGTGTTGTGTGTAACGCATTCCAAGTCGGTGTTGCATTTATCCAACCTTGTTTTAGTTTATCATATAATGAAAAGTTTTAATTAGTGTAGATTTAAATTCATTAAATCATTGAAAATTAATTTATTCAAATAAAAACGTTCCCCACATAGTCAGGGTGTTACACTCTACCCCCTTCAAATGATTTTCAACCTTAAAACTTTGTAAATATTATAGAATAAAATAGGGATATTTTTGCCTCATCAAATCCTAAAGTTCCCACATATATTTCTCTAACTGGAAATTTCCACCCAAAACACTTACCAGGAAAGTGGTATTATTTCTTATAAAATTCTATGTATGATCCATAATTTCAATAAGTTGTTCCTCATAAGAAAGATATTTCTCTAGATTTATAACCTATGAGTTTAGTACATGTTATGGGTCAATTGTGTAATTCCTCAGGAGAGATATATGGAACACATCATGTACTTTAGAGATATTTAGAGGACATTCCTATTGATAGGCTATCGTTCTGATATGATCAAGAATCTCAAATGGATTGATCTACCTAGGGATTAGTTTCCATTTTTTCCCAAACCTCATAATCTTCTTCCATGGATAAATCATAGAATCACCTTCTCACAAACATCAAATTCTTGGTCAAACTAATAGTTATAAGCATAAATATTCAATCAAATTTATGATGGCTTGATATGTTTTTAATGGTTTAATTCTTGTAGATCATTTCATCAGCTATATTATGTCCCAATATTTTCCGTTCTACAACTTCATCCCATCAAGTTAGAGCTCTACACTTCTCCCCATATATGGATTTATAGGATCCATCTGAATTCGTGAATGAAATATATTATTTCATGAAAACTAAACTAAAAGTAGGTGTTTATACCAAGATCCTTTGAAATCTAATAAACCCATTATCAATATATCCTATAGGGTTTGAGTAGTTATTTTAGATTGACCATCCGTCTGAGGATGATAAGTGGTGATAAAGCTCAATTATGTATTATGTTCTTCTTGAATACTTTTCCATAACATTTAGTTAAACCACAGATCCCAATAAGATACAATATAATGTGCTACTACATGAAAACATAACACTTGCTTAATTTATATCCTGTAAAGATGATCTAGAGTTAAGTCTTCTCTGATAGCCATAATGTGTGATGACATATTAAAGCGATCAAATCCAACCCATATATAATTAAACCCTTTATATGATGTGGGGATTCTAATGACAAAATCTGTATTTATTTTCTCCCCCTTTTCCATTTTGGTATGGGTAATGGATAAAACATCTCATTTTGTCTTTTATACTTAACTTATTGGAATACCAATCACCGAGATACCATATCTGTGATACCCCACTTCAAGACATCCCACTAGAAGTATTAATTCATTCAAGACTCTATACACTTTCATAATTCAAGTATGAATAGAAAATGAAGAACTATGAGCTTCCTCCAATAGCTCCTTCATCAAATATAGTATGTATAGAACACATACAATGTTCCTGAACCTTAACATTCAAACATGGTTAAGTTTAAAATCTAGAATATTTATAAACCTATTTTTCATCTGTACATCTTCCTTTTGTGCCTCTTTGATCTTTACTTGAATAAAATGATGAACATTCAATAGGGCAATATAATATTTTCCCCTTCCTTCATGATTTCCAGATCCATCCTTTGAAAGTCCAAAATATTGGGAATTTTTCAATCATAATCTTGGATAATATAGCATGATCCTTTTGAATCAAACCATTAACCTCCTTGAAAACATTCCCACCATGGTACTGTATTGAGAAATCATAATATTTTATCTGATCAAACAATATTCTATAGATCATTATCAAATCCTTCTATGTGAATATATATTTTAAACCATTATGATTTATATATATGTCACACCTTTCTACATAAAGATAATGTCTCCTCTTATTTAATGAAAAATTATCGCCCCTAACTCCAAATCATGATTTCGGTAAATTTTCATGTGAATCATCAACAATCAGGATTCATAGTATATAACCATGTTATTTTTCAAAATAATTCATTAGAATACCTCCTTGGATGAATCAATATAGATTAAAACCCCTTCTCCAATATATGGTTATTTAAGTATAGGTATGCCGACTAACCTTCTCTTCAGTTCATTGAAATTTTCATCACATTCATCGATCTACATGAAATTGTAACCCTTCCCCGTTAACTTGTTAAGATGATTATATGGTCATGATAAATTCTCCAAAAACTATTAATAATATATAAATAGACCAAGAATACTATGGTCCTAAGTAACCTTGGTTGGTCTAGGCCAACATTCAGTAGCCTCTTCCTTTTATTGATATACTACTACACCATCTATTGAGATTATGTGAAAAAAAATGAATCATTTTGGAACAAAAATAGATAATTTGTAAATGTTTCATACAGATTATATTTATTTAAATAATTCAATATAATTATTATATGTGTTATTCATTATATTTCTTACTATTTTAATAGACAATAATATCATCTATAAATATTACTACAAACTAGTCATGGTAATATCTAAAGACTCTTTTCATCAAATCCATGAATTTACGAGGGGGATTAGTATGACCAAAATAAATCAATATATATTCATAGTGTCCATACCTTGTATATAATTCCATATTGTTTATATATTCCTTCTCGATCCTCAATTAATGATATCCAGAATGATTGTTAATCTTATTTAAGTATTGAGCTCTGCACAGTTGATGAAACGAGTCATAAAAATGAGGAATAGGATACTTGTTCTTGATCGCAATCTAGATGAACTCTTCATAATAAATACAGAACCACATTTATCAATCCTTAATTTTGACAAATAGGTCAGGTGCACCCCAAGGGGAAACACTTGGCTGAATGAATCCCTTTTCAATATTCTCTAGGAGTTTATTCTTTAATTCCTGAAACTTTATTTGGTTCATTCTAAAAGGATTATTTAAAATTTTTTTGGAACGAGGTATGATTTATATTGAGAAATTAACTTCAAATTTGGTTGGAATGTTTCGAAACTCTTCCAAGAACACATCCAAATATTCCCAATCAATAAGCATATCATCAATGTCAAGTCTCTCCCCAACCATTTGAAAAAAACATGCCCTCTAAATGAGAATTAAGACCTATACACTGGATGTAATATCCATATGGAATTCATACATATCATAACATTGATATACAATAATATGTTGGTTTAAAATATCCAAACTAACATCATTTCCTTGAAAATATATGTGGTCTTTATATTTTGAAATCTAATCCTTGCCTATGAGGACATCAAATTCAACTAGGGGAAGAATGCATGTATTTTCTGGACGTACATTCCCACAATCCTCAACTATAGATGAATGATATACCTGACATGAAATCATCATACCATTAGGGGTTTCACTACTAATTCCACATCAAATTATTTTTGGGTGGAATATTAATACCTATATAAGAATATTTGAATATGAATGTGTGGGTAAATCCCAAATCAAATAAGGCATTATCAGTTCTTGAGTGGATGGTAAGTATATGTTTCAAAATGTTTTTATCAGATCCCTTTTCAGAAAAAATGATTACCAGAGAATTCCCCCTATCGCTCAGTTTATGATGTTCCTCACACTAATCATCATCACAAACCCTTAGGTTTGGAAACTAGTTAGATTAATATCCCTCATCCTTCCACATTATTCATTGAAGCAAGGGAGGTTTATACTTTACAAATTTCCATTTATTTTCATCATTTTACGACTTCTTCCCATTAGTTCGGGAATCAGTTTCCCAATGTATTTCCCTCTTATTCTTAGAAAATTCATTATACCCCATAAGAAAACTTCCACAACAATTCTTTCCACACATGGAGAAAAAAGAAGTCTAATATTATTCATTTAATGGTTTTTTATATATTCCTTTGAACTCTATATTCATTTTTTTAAACCATAAGATTGATACGTAACTCAAACCTGTATTTATACATTGATTTTACAATGAAAACTCTCTTTATAAAAATATGTCACTAATAGTCAATTCCATTTTGAGACTTGTCTTTAAGACACTAAAGAACATATCAACATTACTTTTGGGTTGAAAAAATTCTAGAATAATACCTCATAATTTTTTTTGAAATGATCCTCATATGTACCAATAGATTCATCATAATTTAACATCAAATCAAGGAACTCATTTTCCATCTTCCTATCAAGAACACAAGAAAAATAATTATTGAAGAATATGTCACGACCCGTCCCCCGGGGCCCATGTCGTAACTACCCCAAGCCCGCCTTCCATAGGCCAGGGGCTGGTGACTAGCACCAAAGGAGTATAACCCGATAACTGGGAAGGCATTGCCTTTATAAAAGTAAACAAACACCAATCAGAGTACAAGCAGAAGTAATACACTAAGTACAAAAGGAAGTGCAGAAAAGTAAATGGGCCATAATACACACCCAATTGAAAGTACAACTAGAACCGAACAAAAGTACAATAGAAAAAGACAGTAGCTGGAAGAATGGTAGTAGCTCCTGGGTCATCCTCCTTAGATCCTTCCTGAAGGGTAGGTACAGATAGCCTCCACAACTCTCTTGCCCGTCAACCTCCTCCAAGTATCTTCTCGCCATGAAGTCTACCTCCGGATACTGACTCACCTTGAGGTCCACCTCCGAGTACCGTCCAGTCTTCGAACACTTGGCCTCCGTCAGCACTGCCCGTCGTCTGCAACCAACACAACGAGGTGCAGGCATAGCCCGTGCAGGGGTGAGTATAATGATACTCAGTAGGGACACTGAGACCCTCAAGGTCTCTCTAAATCCAACAAGGATAACCACAATGAAGAAACACAACAAGTAACACTTCTTAGGTATAAGCCCATACTTATACCTAAGTTATCAAGTAACACATCTCAATCATGAGGAAACACAAAGATTAAGAAATCAACGGATAACCACTACACAGGTATATGCCCATACATATACGTAAGTTATCAAGTGACCCATCTCAATCATGAGGTAAAAACAAGGATCAAAGACTCATCTCAAACCAGGATTTTCATTATCGAACCTGTAACTGCTGAAGAGCCCCATCTCTGGAGTGTACAGTGATCCTTTCACAACTCAAAGGTACTACTCACTAACCTAAGACTGTTGAGGTACTCCTCTTGTCGAGTACCATGGGTCAGCCACCCGAACACAGTAGTGCTTCCTACCGGGGTATGCCACCCAAACACAGTAGTGCACACCCCCTAATAGCCTACAGAGGTACTCTCCGAACGAGTACCACAGGTCTGTACTGTCACACAGTAGTTCTCTATCCTCCATGGGTCTGCACCCATACAAATTAGTGCTCCGTCCACTAGGCTAGTCGACTCACTCCAAGTCGAGTCGGTCAAGCAGTCGTCCGGACTCAGCCAGCTACACGGTCTCCATACTCCATACACTCGTCTCCGGGAGGGTCTGCTCCATGAGCTACAGGTCGATACTCCAAGTATCTCAAAGTCCCACGAAGAAGTATCTCAAAGGACCACATCGTCATAGGGGTCTCAACTCAACAGACGTCGCATCAATCGGGTGTCCGGTCTGTGAGTTATTAGCATTTTCGTCCCAGGGGCCCGGTTGGTTTCGTGTACGAACCAACCTGACCATATCTCAACTGTACCCTGAAATCTCATATGGTATAATCCTAGGGAACATTTCTCAACATGATCACCAACGCTGTTGACGGCTCGTCAAACGGACGTCCAGTCTGAAAGTTATCAGCTTTTCCGTTCCAGGGGCCCGGTTGGATTTCGAGTACAATACAACCTGTTCATACTCCAACCACATCCAAATATCAGGTGAAGTATGTAAAATGTTCCGTCTCATCAAGAGAAATCCAACAAAGTCGACGACACGTCAATCGGACGTCCGAAGCACGAGATATAATTGTTTTCGCTCCGAGGGCCCGGTTGGTTTCGTGTTCGATCCAACCCGGCCGTACAAAAAGGTCTCCAAAACCCTAAGTGTAATATACTAAAACGACCGCCTCGATCCAAGTATCGCATCACAACTGACGGTGCGTTGATCTGAGGTCCGTAGCCTATGTTTTGGGAAAAAGACTGAAGACAGTCCGAAATGGGGGATCTGGGCCCCGCCCGGCCCGGCCCAACCCCCCTGGGTCGGCTGAACCGGGTTGACCCGATCCGGGTCCGGGTCCAGCCCGGCTGGGCACGGCCCAGCCCCGCCCGGCTTGGGCAACCGGCTGGCCTGGCGCTGGCGCGGCGCGACGCCCCCGTGGCCAGCGGATGCAGGGGTTACAAACCCCCGCCGTCGACGATCTAGCGCAGCTTAAAGCCGCGCTGCCCCAAATCAGGAACGGCCATAGGCCGTTCTGGTTCACATTCCACCGCCGCGGCTCAGCCATGGCAGTTTTCTCCGGCGGTACGCTGCCACCGCCTTCCTCGGACCACTAGACGCGCTCCGGTGATCCGTTTCGCCTACCGCCTTCGCCAACAGTCCTCCTGGGACCTGATCTTTACTGAGAAGGAATTCAAACGTCATTTCGGCCCGATTCGTCGTCACCTATAGATCCGTACGTCAATTAAACAACTGCGGAGTCTTTGATTCACCTCTGTGGCCCCGACTCCGGCCGCAGTTTCGCTCGGCCTCTACGGCGTGGTGCAATTGCGCCGTGCTTCTTCGCCGATGATCCTCCTTGTTTCCGCGTGGTGCCTATGCACTGCGCTGCCTCCTTTCGAACCACAATATCACAACAAAAAATGGGGGAGGAGAGTCGGCCATGTTCACGTAGTCCGACCTCCTTCTATTAAGTTGATATCAAGAGGCCAAAATACACAGAAGAAGAATGACAAAGGATAACTCATGAACAAAAGCAATTAACCCCTACCTCAAAAAGACGTCGCACATTGTCGAGTCGTGGAATTAAATCATCGCGGTAGAACGGTATCGATTCTGTCGTCGTCGGAGTGACCTGAGGAAGTGACATCTCCTCTCTTGTCATGGAGGAAGAATGGGATGGAGAACTGGGATCGCCGAGTTGTTCCATGTCGAGGGGTCGACATTCTTCATCGGAGAAGAACCGTTCTTCACGGAGAGGATTATGTTCTTCCACCCAAGAGGAACTTCCTCCTTCCTTTACACAAGAGATCCTTCTCTTTTCTTCCAACACAAAGGTGGCAAAATAAAATAATAGGTTCATGCTATTATTTTGTTAAGAAAAGTAATTTCAGCTTTTCAAAATACAAACTCTTAGTTAATTAATTGAATAGGATCAATTAATTAATTAAGGTGTGTGTTAGCGAGAGTTAATGAGGGAGAGTGAGAGAAAGTGAAGGGTCACTCCATTAAAGATGAGTTTACCAATCTTAAGAGGGATTTAGGAAGTTTAAGAAGAATGTGAAGGGGTTGGGGTATGTTTGGGACCCACCTCTCCTTTATTCACTCATTCATCCTCACATGGGTAGTTAGGTGTCACCCCAACTTCCCCATGTAGGATAAAACCACCTTAGACATAAAAATAAAATTGTTTCATAATTTTATTCATTCCTCATTTAATCCACAAATTAAACTTCTCCATACGCACAAACATAACTCTGGAATAGGTGTTCCTAAGCAATTACCAACACTGCGGTTTCATCAGTGCCCTCAGATTTTGATTCTGAGCACCGGTTCAAAAGTTAGAAAAACCCGCTCATTCGTTCACTGAACGTACCCGAGCTAAACATTGGAAAATGATTCTGGGATCACTGGGCCTCGGAATCAGGTGCCGTTAGAAACTGCGTTCTTGTAAAATCCCAACAAAAATTAAGAAAAAATTTCCATTTAATTTTATGGGTCTTTACATTACTCCCACCTCAGGGATTTACATCCCCGTAAAGCTTTAACACAAACTAGGGAAACAAAAGTGGTACTGAGCACGCACCTGAGCCTTCCTCTCCCATGGGCTCACCTGGAGGTTCCCGTACTTCCAGTGAAGCACACCCAAGGAATCGACCGTCCTCATAGGATCTGCTCCTATCGATCCTAAACCTCTACTAGAACTCCACAAATGTCACCCCATCACCAAATTTCAGTTCCCCATGGTCGATGACATACATCGGATCAAGCACGTATCTCCTCAGTTGAGATACGTGGAAGTCGTCGTGCACCCGGTGCAACTGAGGTGGATGGGTCAAGCGGTAATCCACGTCACCTACCCTGCTGAGGACCTGAAAAGGTCCGCTTAAACCTCAGAGATTACTTATCACCTCGGTCACATCTCCATAGACCTCGTCGATGTGAGAACCGTTAGAAAACGTGGTCGCCATCCTCAAATTCCAGTGGTTTTGTCTCCTATCAATATAAGACTTCTATCGGCTCGGAGCTGTCCTCATCTACTCCTGGATGACCTAGACCTTCTCTGTCATGGCCTGGACCATCTCTGCTCCCACAAGAGCTACTAAGATTTCTTCTTTTCTGATAAGCGAAATCCGGTCTCATCCCCTGGATGAACCATGTTCTTTGCCTAAAACAGTCAATCTTGTCATGAATGTCACTAATCCATGCCATGGATGACATCATAAGGCCTCGACGCTACTACCAAAAGATCCAACTGTTACTCTCACCTCTAAGGGTTGAGTCACACTGTCGACATCAGTGTGTGGTCACTGGGTCTCCTCCAGTAAGAATCTCAAAAGTGAGGGTCAAGTCAACAGTTTTTAACCGGAGCCTCTTAGTATCAATCAAACCAAAAAGGGCAGGTAAGTAAACGTCACAATGTTAAGTGTCTTTTATTACTGCCGCTCGTAGTACAAGAAACACAACAACCACAAACAACAACATCAACAACAAGGAAGCTGGTAGCACAAAGATCAAAGTCCTATATGCTTGGAACTAGTCCTCTCCTGATTAGAACTGAAACTCAAAACTCTTGCTGCCACGTGGGTGAAGTTGGCCGATTCAAGAGTGATCGGCTACACCTTCCTATGAAAGAGTTAATCTTGTGCTTCCTGGGGTTTCCTTTTTCACTGACCAAGGAAAACCCATCCCAACGTTTGACTAATACCATCAATTTTTGTATGAACTGTGGATCCAATCCATACTCAGACCAACGACATAGGGCCTCGACGCTGCCACCAAGAGATTCTATCCGAAACTCTCGCCTCGTGGGTCAGATCACACTGTCGGCGTAAGTATGATTATCGAGTCTCCTTCCAAGGTATCTCCAGACGTGAGGGTCAAGTCTACGGCTTACCGGAAACTCTAGGTCTGGGACAAGATTCGTGGAAGGAAGGAATGATTCATATCAAAGTTTGCTATTACGGCAACTAGTAATGGACACAGACTGTCCCTTGAATCATCCTTGGATCCATTGGGTCACACTCCTTGACTGCATGAAGATAATCTCTTCCCCTGCCCTCCAGCTCCCTGAGCCTAGTGGGGACTACAAAGGCAGGTGAGTGTAACATGTCAATATGTACACCACCTCTTGCTTCTCTCCTACCTCTGACTCCATGTCTGCTGCTTTGTAGACTCATTCGTCCTTAACATTTCCTCTTCTTGAAACATTCGCACGCCCAAGTCTCTGAGAATTTTACCAGCTCGCTGCATTCCAACTTCTAACATTCTCTAGCTATATTCGTTCATCTAAAGAACATTCAACCTCAATGTTCTCTCTAGCACCCTAACGTGAGTAGGTATGCATAGAGGAAAAATTGATTGCTCGAATATCCTTAAATACACCACGCTCAGAGGTCCGAGCTCTATAGCACTGATCGAATCGTATTCATCGAGTACTTGGAATGTTTGGTACACCTCAATGAATTCTCAACTACCAACACGTCGTCCTACCGAAGCTGTAAAAGCTCTAGAAAACTCTCAGCCACTTCCTCAAGCCAGCCCTCAGCTTCCTGTGAGTCGGGCTCACCTTGGAACTTGAGGGAATCTGATGTTGGAACACGTGTAAGGTAGTAAGCCTACATGTGTCACCTACCGGTACCGCCGGTTGTAACTACTGACCAACAGGTAGTGATGTATAGCTGACACACTACCCGAAGGCACTATCTCAGGCATCGGTCCATGTACCGAAGCCTCATCACTATGCGGACCATCCTCATGGTCACTCACTAAAAAACACTAGTATCCAAGTCTACCATCCACTCCACTGGTGCCTCAGCTAGGCGAAAAACTCTAGCAATCGCCTCTAGCCAGTCCTCTACTGTCTGGGAATCTGCCTCGCCTCGTAACCTTGGAGGCCTCTGCTGTTGGAACTCGTGCAACACGCTCTGCCAGCATGCACCGTCCACTAGTACGATTAGTGGCATCTGCTTCCCAATAGGTGGTGGTGCTGGTGGTACACCACCCGAGGGTGCCAACATAGTAAAAAGGGCCCCTCACCGGAGCCTCATCGCTCGGTGAGCCGTCATCAAATACTCTCTCAGAAACTCCAACTAACTGTCTGTGTGGAGACATCCTGAACAGATGCAACACAGTTAATGATTTATACCTGGTGATCTGACCTGGTTTGAGCTGAATTTAAAACTTTTGGAAACACTCATGCAATCACTGTTTTCGTGCACAAAGTCGGAAATCAGAAGTCAGGGTCCTGGTGTACGAATACGTCGGCCGCCGCACCAACACTGGACTCCCTAAACTGAAAACCACACTCAGTACCCTTAACACTATTGCTTCATAGAATGAAAATATTAGTGTCTTATGTTCTGTGGTAGAATCAAATCCTCTAATACCAATTTTTCACGACTCGTCCCCCGGGGCCTGTGTCGTAACTACCCCATGCCCGCCTTCCATAGGGCAGGGGATGGCGACTAGAACCAAAAGCCTATAACCCAATAACTGGGAAGGCATTGCCTTTATAAAAGTAAACAAACACTAATCAGAGTAAAAGCAGAAGTAATTCACTAAGTACAAAAGGAAGTTCTGAAAATTAAATGGGCCAGAATACAAAACCAATCGAAAGTACAGCTACAACTGAACAAACGTACAACAGAAAAAGACAATAGCTGGAAGAATGGTCGTAGCTCCTGGGTCGTCCTCCTCGGATCCTACTTGAAGGGTAGGTACAGATTGCCTCCAAAACGCTCTTGCCAATCAACCTCCTCCGAGTATTGTCTCACCATGAAGTCCACCTCTGGATACTGACTCACTGTGAGGAACACCTCCGGGTATCCTCCAGTCTTCGAACACTCGGCCTCCGTTAACACTGCCTGTCGTCTGCAACCAACACAATGAGGTGCGGGCATAGCCCGTGCAGGGGTGTGTATAACGATACTCAGTAGGGACCCTGAGACCCTCAAGGTCTCTCTAAATCCAACAAGGATAACCACAAAGAAGAAACACAACAGATAACCCTTCTTAAGTATTAGCCCATACATATACCTAAGTTATCAAGTAACCCATCTCAATCATAAGGAAACAAAAAGATTAAGAAATCAACGGATAACCACTACCCAGGTATATGCCCATACATATACCTAAGTTATCATGTGACCCATCTCAATCATGAGGTAAACACAAGGATCAAAGACTCAGCTCAAACCAGGATTTTCATTATCGAAACCGTAACTGCTGAAGAGCCCCGTCTCTGGAGTGTACAGTGATCCTGTCACAACTCCGAGGTACTACTCACTAACCTAAGACTGTTGAGGTACTCCTCCTGTCAAGTACTGCGGGTCAGCCACCCAAACATAGTAGTGCTTCCCGCTGGGGTATGCCACCCAAACACAGTAGTGCACACCCCCTAATAGCCTGCAGAGGTACTCTTCGGACGAGTACCGCGGGTCTGCACTGTCAGACAGCAGTGCTCCATCTGCCATGGGTCTGCACCCAAACAAAGTAGTGCTCCGTCCACTGGGCTAGTTGACTCACTCTAAGTCGAGTTGGTCAAGCAGTCGTCAGGTCTCAGCCAGCTACACATTCTCCGTACTCCGTACGCTCGTCTCCGGGAGGGTCCGCTCTATGAGTTATAGGTCGATACTCCAAGTATCTCAATGTCCCACAAAGAAGTATCTCAATGGTCCGCCTCGTCATAGGGGTCTCAACTCAACAGACAGTGGGTCAATCAGGCGTCCGGTCTGTGAGTTATTAGACTTTTCGTTCCAGGGGCCCGGTTGGTTTTGTGTACGAATCAACCAAACCATATCTCAACTATACCCCTAACTCTCATAAGGTACACTCATAAGGATCGTTTCTCAACATGATCACCAACGCCGCTGACGGTTTGTCAAACGGACGTCCAGTCTGAAAGTTATCAGCTTTTCCGTTCTAGGGGCCCAGTTTGATTTTGGGTAAAATCCAACCCGGTCATACTCCAACTGCATCTAAATCTCAGGCAAAGTATGTCAAAAGTTCCATATCATCATGAGGAATCCAACAATGTCAACGAAACGTCAATCGGACGTCCGAAGCATGAGATATAAGTGTTTCCACTCCGAGGGCCCGGTTGGTTTCTTGTTCGAACCAACCCAGCCGTACACAATGTTCTCCGAATCCCTGAGTGTAATATACCGAAACGACTGCCTCGATCCAAGGATCACATTGAAACTGATGGTGCATCGATCAGAGGTCCGTATCCTATGTTATTGGCAAAAGTCTGAAGACAATATGAAATGGGGGGTCTGGGCCCGGCACGACCCGACCCAACCACCCCTGGGTCAGCCGAACCGGGTCGACCCGACCCAGGTCCGGCCCGGATTGGGCAGCCGGCTGGCCTGGCACTGGCGCGGCACGACGCCTGTGTGGCCAGTGGGTGCGGGGGTTAAAAACCCTTGCGGTCGACGATGTGGCACAACTTAAAGGAGCGCCGCTGCAAATCCGGAACGGCCGTAGGCCGTTCCGGTTCACATTCCACAGCCACGACGGTTTGCTCCGACGGTGCGCCACCGCCGCCTTCCGCGGACCACTGGACGTGCTCCGGTGGTCTGTTTCGCCTGCAGCCTTCGCCAACAGTCCTCCCGGGACCCGATCTTTACTAGGAAGGAATTCAAACGTCATTTCGGCCCGATTCGTCATCTCCCATCGATGCGCACGTCAATTAAACAACTACGGAGTCTTTGATTCACCTCTGCGGCCCCGACTCCGGCCGCGGTTTCGTTGGACCTCTACGGCGCGACGCAATTGCACCGCGCTTTTTTGCCGATGATACTCCTTGTTTCTGCGTGGTGCCTATACACCGCGCCGCCTCCTTTCAAACCGCAATATCACAACGACAAATGGGGTAGGAGAGTCGGCCGTGTTCACGCGGTCTGACCTCCTTCCGTTAAGTTGATATCAAGAGGCCAAAATACACAGATGAAGAACGGAAAAGGATAACTCATCAACAAAAGCAATTAACCCCTACCTCGAAAATATGTCACACGTCGTCGAGTTGCGGAAGTCGTTTGTAGCGGTAGAATGGTATCGATTCCGTTGTCGTTGGAGTGACCTGAGGAAGTGACATCTCTTCTCTTGTCGTAGAGGAAGAAGATGATGAAGAACCGGGATTGCTGAGTCATTCCATATCGAGGGGTCGATGTTCTTCAACGGAGAAGAACCATTCTTCACGGAGAGGATGATGTTCTTCCACCCAAGAGGAACTTCCTCCTTCCTTTACACAAGTGCTCCTTCCCTTTTCTTCCAACACAAAGGTGCCAAAATAAAATAATAGGTTCATGCTATTATTTTATTAAGACAAGTAATTTCAACTTTTCAAAATTCGAACTCTTAGTTAATTAATTGAATAGGTTCAATTAATTACTTATGGTGTGTGTTGTCAATATTTAATGAGGGAGAGAGAGAGAAAGTAAAGGGTCACTCCATTAAAGACGATTTTACCAAACTTAAGAGGGGGTTAGGGAGTTTAAGAGGAATGTGAAGGGGTTGGGGTTCGTGTGGGCCCCACCTCTCCTTTATTCACTCATTCATCCTCACATGGGTAGTTAGGTGTCACCCCAACTTCCCCATGTAGGATAAAACCACCTTAGACTTAAAAATAAAATTGTTTCATAATTTTATTCATTCCTCATTAAATCCACAAATTAATCTTCTCCATCCTCACAAACGCAACTCTAGAATAGGTGTTCCTAAGCAATAACCGGTGCTTCGGTTTCATCAGTTCCCTCAGATTTCAATTCTGAGAACCAGTTAAAAAGTTAGAAAAACCCACTCATTCGTTCACTGAACGTACCCGAGCTAAACTTTGGAAAATGATTCCGGGCTCACCGGGCCTCGGAATCAGGTGCTGTCAGGAACTGCCTTCTTGTAAAATCCAAAAGAAAATTAAGAAAAGATTTACCTTGAATTTTATGGGTCTTTACAGAATATGTTCTCAAACTCATCCCAATACATGGAGTCAGTTTCATATTTCTTACTCATATTCTTGATTAGAGGCCACCACATGTATGGTTTACCTTCCAATAGAAAAACAAACGGAATGAATTTCTCATGTTCCAAATAGTAGATAATGAAGACTATATTTTACGTAGAACTAATCTGATGTTCAAAAAAATTGGATCAGAATGCCCTCTGAAAGAAGGTGGACATTTCCCCATGAAGGGCTCAAAAGAAGGTTGTTCATTCTTTTTCGCATTTGTATGTTCATCACGATTCATATCATTGGAATGTTGGATGAGTATAAAAATGATATTTTTTATTCCATCTCCCATAGCATTCATATACTTAAGAAGATAATCATTTCATTTTATATTGAAATCACCAACAATGTAGTTACTTTGGGTTCAATCCATTTACTAAAACCCAAAAAACATAGAGAAAGAAATAGTTTTCATAATAAGAAACCACCTAATCCTGAAAACCCACTTACAATATATCTAAATTATGACACCTTCTATAATATATGACACACTAGGTTTATCAAAGTATATTTATTACCAACTTTTTTTTATATACCTCATGATATTTCATGATATGTTTTTGAATTTCCAAAGAACATCTATCAGGAGTGTCAAAATAGGTGTAGAGTGAGGCCCATTGGTATGTACCGGGTTACGCTCGAGTCAAGTTTCATGCACCTTTTTGGAGTTTTCACTCTTATGTATATCAATGATATAACCACATCCACTTATAGTATCCAGACTGGAGTGTATTTCTACAAAACACTTTCTATATCCTTTAACAAAATTCTAGGACATTTTTCTATACTTTTTCTTATCCTTATACTTATACATATACATGTACTTATAGTTTCTACTAATTTTTTTCTCATCCTAGTTTGTAATGGTTAAAAACACTTTCTCTGATTCCATGTATAATGACCCTATATTTTCATAAATTAATGTTACATCACATTTAAAAAATACATAATACATTACAAAAAAAATTCCAATAGACCATATTAGCCTAGTGATTTTGGAAGCAAGGATATATAAACCCTGGTACATAAGGGAGCTACATTATCTCCGAATAAGTTCTTCATAACTATCTCCCATATTAAAAACAAAATAGTTAATAAATATATTTATAACATGAGGATGTAATCATAAATAGGGTTGAACGTAGATGCTCATTAAGGGTAAATAACAGAGATATGTAAGAATCAATATGAGAAAAAGAGTATGATAACATGATCATAACATTTGAATATCATACGTTGCATATCAAATATCATACACACAAATAATGGAATAAATATTGTTAGTTCATAGGACATGAATCATAAGGGAGTCAATATCATGAGACAAGAAAGCATATCATAGGAATAAGACATGGAATAGTGTAAGAATCATAAACAAGTATTATCATTCTTTATACTTCATGGAAAATGGCCAAAATGTATTATAGAACATCATTGGGACTAAACCTACTAGACGGGACACACCTCCAGCCCCAGTCATAGTCATTTCCTTATAACGGATCATGTTTCATCAGATTCCCACAGTGGATTGGGTTTCTACATCTTCCCATAGTGGATCAAGTTTTCCCATTTTCCAATAATGGATCTGGTTTCCCCATCATCCCATAGTGGATTAGTTTCCCCCATCCCATAGTGGATCAATCCCTTTGACTTTATTCCAATCATTATATCATGATATATAAATCACTACCCAATTAATTGGAGTGAGATATATGTCCCACCCATATCATAATGAAATCTTTCATATTTCTTCTAAAAGTTCATAAACAATTTTTTGACAATACATGAGATGAAATAGAAATCATAATCATGTAATAATATCTTGGCTTGTGAAAAAAAGGCAGGTTTTACAGTCATTTCTTCACAATCATAACTCATGAAAAGTAGCAGGTTTCATAAACATATAACCCATGAAAAAGAAACAGGTTTCATAAACACATATCCCATAAATGAGAAATGAGTTTCCTAAACATTAGTTCATTAAAACATACACCATTCAGAGAATGATAATTAATAGAACCTATGGGTTATTTCCCCAGAATGAAATGATTAACAAGAATTCATTTTACTTTAGATGTGAACTAATTTTGAAATATATTTTGAAAAACATTATTAAGGAGAATATAATAGTATATTTGAAAAATAATTTATTAGAAAATGAATCCTTTTTGAAAAAAATTTAGTTGAAAATAAACATGAAAACTTATATATAATGTTTAAAAAAAATTTAAGACCATTTCTTTGAAAAAACTTTTAAAACATATTAAAAAACATGAATACATTTAAAAAAACATATCTTTGAAAACAATTTGAAAATTATAAATAATTAATTAAAAACCAAAAAGAAATTTAAAATCATTTTCCAATGAAAATGAGAATAAAATATATTATTTAATAACATTTTTCAAAACATTTTAAAAAACCTGGTTTTTGAAATTCATGGCATGTGTCTCAAATAAGGATAATTGAGACAAAACTGCATTACCGATTTGGTAAATTTGGAGACAGAAACTCCATGAACAATAGATCATAGAATTGATATGGAAATTTCCATATATTTAAGGATAATAGTAATATTAAATATTCATGTACAGTATATACCCCACACAGAATAAATAAGTGCTGAAAAAGGCATAAATCTCACATAAATAAATGTAAGACTAGAAATCCTCTAATTTTATGTATTGAATCAATTAATACTTATTGAATCATCATGTATAATAAATATAAGAATATTATACTTCTAAAAAAATCATATTCATATATCTAGTACCATGTATGGCTTTATATCACCCACTTGTTAATACTTCTATGTTAAGGTTGCATTTTTGGTTATATCCACTTTATTCTTTGCATGTGTCTTAATTTGTTATATTTTATATCCTCTAACAAATATCATGATTTAAATAATTTCAAAATGATGGAAATATAATTTATATTCAGTATATATCTATTTATAATAATCTATGAAATATTGAAATATGAAATGGAATACATCGTTAATGGAGACAGTTGGTCGTACGTATGTATGAATGCAATTTCCGTTTAATTATTTCATTGAAATCAAGAAATTAAAAGAAATATATGTATATATATATATAATAATTACTGTATATTTATTTTTTCTTATAAATCATATTCATTTAATTAATCCACCCCTAATACATTTCAATTTGAGTGTGAACAAATCACATCGCTTTGAGTAGGTGGTAGTCCACACTACCCAAAATGAAATTACCATATTTGTAGAAATTAGAAAAAAATGAAGGTATGTGTGATATAATAATTATAGAAGTATAAATACATCCTAAATATCACATAAAACATATTTTAAATCATAATTACTAACCAGAAGAAGTATTAAAAAAAATGAAAAACATCGTTTGTGAGGCAGTAGATCGTCGTACACATGAACAACACGTTCAATACACAATATATGGATGTGTGTGTAAGTGTAGTAATAGTACATATAATGAAAATATATAATTATATTTGCGATACCTAGGGTATTATAAAATCAAGGATTAGTAATAATTGTGGTGGTGGAGATTTAAAATAAGACAAAATAGCTTGAGGAGGACGTTACCTATTCTTTGGGTTACTCTTCTTGGTTTGCACCAAAGGGGTTACTTACATGTATTTGAGAACAAAAGGAGGCTTTTAGGGTGAGTCTAGGGATGTTTGGAGATTATTTTAAAAGATTTTATCCATGAAAAAGGTCTTTATAGGTTTAAAAAAGTGGTGGTGAGTTCTTTTTTATAGTGGATGATGAGTGGCATTCTTAAATTTTCATGGGAATGGAATTCTACCCACATTCCCACCTGAAAAGTGGGTCTAATAAGGGTTCAAATCTAAGAAAAGGTAGTATAGGGCCGAAATATGAATATGTAATTCCTTTTGAAAATGTTTTTATGTTTTTCCCATAATATTAAGTTTTTTCCTTTGTTAAACTAATTTTTCTCCTAATCGCTTTACTTAATATTAATCACTATCAATATCATTTTTGGTAAAAAACTTATTTGAAATTATTAGAAATTATATATTATAATGATTACTAATATGAAATACATATTTCCAAATTATAATAACATAATTGGAAAAAATTAATTTAAATTTAATCCCACAGACGGGTCACGACTATAGGTTTTTGATGCAAAGATGTTTAAAAGATTGAAATGTTTGGATATCCAATTTCCATTTGAAATTAATTACAATGATCGAAATTGGGTATTTTTTTTAAAATTAATCTTGTTACACTTTAAAACCAAATTAAAATTTATTTTAACTATATTAATAAATTATATGAAAAAACCATTTTTTAATTTGAATTCAGTATTTTTTAATATTCATCGAGAAATACATTTTTCAGAAAAAATCCCCAAAATCCACCTTAAAATAATAGTGAAATTATAAATTAGAAAATTAAGTTTATTTTATAAAATTAAATTTCTAAAAAAATTTATAATTAAATTTATATTGTTCACATAAGTACATAAATAGTAGTTTATTTGAGAAAATAGTATTTTCAAACATATAGGGAATTTACCAATATTATATATTTCGTTACCAATATTTTTTATTTATATAAAACCATTATAAATAATATTAAAAACTAGTCATTAATATACATATTACAAATTTTAACGTCTGGTTATAACTATCTCATTTAAATAATTATAACAATAAAATGATGTTTCATTGAAACTCGATGTTGCATGTAATGATTGCCATGTTAGTGTTGTGTGTTGCGCAAGATTATCTTGGTTTAGCATAAAATTAATTTTTGAATTAGTGTAGTGCTTAACATATGAAATCAAATAAAATTAATTTATATGATGAAAAGAAAAGGTTCTAAAAAACTCAAGCTATTAGAGGGAAAATTTATGAAAAGTGAAAAAATAGTTGTTATAGGAAATGAAAAGATAAAAACGTATCTCATCCATTCACTACGAGACAAGGTGTGGGTTATTTGTGGCTTTTTTTTATTTTATCATTTTACCCAAATTAACATTTAATTTAGTAATTAATTTTTAACTGTATTAATTAACAATAATGTACAAAAATAAATATTGAATCCATTTACCAAATGTTAACCTTTTTATTGTAAATATTAAATCCAAATTATCAAATAAAAATAACAAGTCTATGGATATTACATTTAACACAAGCACATGAAGGGCACAAAAATCTGATTTTTGGAAAAGTTTACTTTCCATCAAAACATTTAATGATTATAATATAATTATCAATTTAATTGATTATAATAAATTTAAAATAATTATTATCATTAAAATATTATTTATTTAACAATTAAATAAATGAAAAAAATTCATTTCATGATTTTATAATTAATTAAACTAAATCGATGGTTTTTTTATTTAAAAAACCAAAAGAACATTCAAATTTCTTGAGCATGGGTTTATAAATTAAAAATTGTATTCTGAAATGATTTATTTAAATTTATAATATATAATTCTTTAAAAAAATATTTCAAAAACATTCAATGTATTGATATAGTAAAATAATTCAATAAAATTGACAACATTAATAAATTTAATATTTCTACTCTTTAATTGAAATTTAATTATTTCTAGAAAATAAAAAATAATTATTTTAAGATAATATGGATTTGATAAATTAAAAAATGATGTTAATTTTTAAAAATTAATAACATAAATTTTATGTTTAATTTAAAACATAAAATATTATAATTTTTTTTATAGATTTTTTTTGAATATTACGTATTTTGAATTAATATTTTGTTAATATATATATTTTATTAAATTTAAATAAACATAGTTTCAAAGAAATTTTTTTTTTTTTGAAAAACAATATTTTGTTCATAAAGTGAATTTATAAAAAATAAATCTTGAATAGTATATAAATTCTTGATATATCTATGAAAATATTTTTTTACAATTTGATAAAATTATAGTTTCTTCATTCAGTAGAACATATAATCCTCACATATTTCTTAACAATCATGTTTTCTCTAATTTTTTTTGTTATAGTTAAAATATTATGGGTCATGTGGCAATATCTACGATCTTCAACATCTCATGTATTACATTTTTCTCAAACTATCATTTCTCAAGTTTAGCTTGGGATTGGTCATGGGAAAACCCTTGGGAAGATGCCCCTTTTCGAGTTTGGTTAAATGGGATTCATAAGGAAATCTTCTGCTTACAGATTCCTTTTCTTCATAATTTCTGTACAATTTTTTTATTGTTACACCAATGTATACCAGCTAATTTAATGGCTTTGTAAGAATAGTTATCTATACTATTCAAAATATATTTTATTTATTTTTTAATTTAGTTTGGTTTTCTATGTGAAACTTTATATTAAAAAAAATATTTTTTATGGATGAAATATAGTGAAATTTATGGTCATTACATTCTCCCCCTAAATAAATTGTGTCCTTGTAATTTTAGTTATTACATACTAATAATGTTTATATAAGACGACTCATGATTTAATTTTCTTATGAGTTATTAACAAAGTTTATTTACTTATAAACAGAATAATCCCAAAATTATGATTCTTATAAACAATTTGAGTTAAATACATCTCATATCATGGCATTAAGACATGTATTAACATTCATCTAGTTAAAAATTCAAAACAATACAGATAAATTATCATAAATTTGTTTAAGAAAGAAACGTGACACCTTATTTTATAATACCAACACAACATATAACTATATATCATCTCCCATAGTTTATTAACTCAGTAGTTCAATAATACAGTTGACGTTATACGAAGGTGTCGATGATGAATTATTACCCCCTCATAAGGCTCATTGATATCCACATTCAGACCCTTATTATATCTTTTTGGATAAATCATATCCATGCATTATCATGCGCCTTATCTCTCTTATATATCAGCTATATTTAAAGATTACAAAAAAATATCCACCCATCTCTTCTCCCAATTTTTGTTCTAGTCCTAACACTACCGACTCTATAGAAATATCTCACCTAATCAATAGAAGGAGATGGATGTCAGGAAAAATATTCTATAGGTAAATTTAATGTGTCTAAATACGGCCTTCAAAGACCTTTACTATATACCACATGGATTCTTGTGTTATGGTGAATCAATACAGATTCTTGAATTTCTCCCTACCTTGGGGTCATAGACAAACTCACCCTTTCACCTCATTATAGTGTCATGTTTCATTGGAGGCTGGGCATGTGTTTTTATTCTAACTATATAATTGGCATGGTGATTTTATATTCTCTTTCTACATCAGTACATATATTTAGTGGTGTTTCATCGATGGATGATGATATTAATGGACAATTATTGTCTTATTCCAATTTAGTGATGTTAAGATCTCTCTCTAGTGGTTACAAGATGTTTCATTATCTATCAACCATTTTACAACAAATAATTTTCTCTGGATATTCTTACCATGATTTAAAAAATAGGGAGTCTATGTTTAAATAGTTTATCCATTAAAAGAATCACGTCAATCACACCTACATTAAAAAAAATAGATTCATATTTTCATAAATATCAACTTGGGGAAAATAATATTTCTACAATAAGTTTCCATTGATAGTATAATCATTATGTTGATGAATTAGTACTCATTAAAAACATCATGGACACACTAGGGTGGCAAGATTAAAAATCCGATAAGGCATAAATACTTTTGACTGAAGAATATTTTTACCTTAATACCTTTATATTCATAAACAAATCCCGGCAGTGGGTGTATAATAGGATTTCCCTTTTTATTTGTCATATATGATACTGATCTTTATAATCCTTGTTAGCCTATAATTATTTTAGATCTATATATGACCCCAATATCACAACATATAACATCCATGGATTAAATTATATCAACTTATGTTAATTTTAGTGAGATTCTATCATAATTATAAACCCAATCATTAAAATATGGATCCTAAGTTACCTTAAATATTACTGAAATATTCTAAACCTAAAAAATAATTGAAATCTATAGAGATTGAGAGTATCAATTTTCAAAATCGCATAAAATTATAAAATACAAATAATAATATTCTAATAGGTAACATTCTTAAAAACCTTAACATGAAATCCCCAAATCTAGAGTAGTAGATAAGTTTTCCTTAACAATCATGATCCACTTCATTAATAAACATAGTACAAAGCCTTCCATGTTAAAGAGTTAGTCATTAGAATAGGGAATTACTCGGATAATAAATAAGTTACCCACTTATAAGACATCAAAATAATTGGAAATTAGTTTCTATATGCCCACCATTTATACATGGATAACATCTTTCACCTTATTTGAGAAATTCACTATGATGTGTAACACACCACGATTTCAAAATGACACTATTCAAGATATTGTATTCAAAACATAACAATTGATTAAATAAACCACGGTGTAATATTGAAATATTATTATTTAAATATGAATGATTTAACATTGTAACACCCAAATATTCCATGAAACTATTCTCTTTGAATAATGCAACATCTTGCACTGTACAAAACGTCGTGTTTAAGCACACCACGACCAATCAAACTAGCCCTTTGAAAAGCAGTTATGAATAGTAATTCCCACTTATTATAATTTTATAAATTTTATTTTTGAAAATGGACTTCATTTTTGGATTTTTAATATTAAAATTATCTTCGGGTTACTTTTTGGTATTTTTTTAAAACATTCAATTTTTGATGAATAGTGAAAAACACAACGTTATTGTTTAAAACCAAATTATTGTTTAAATAATTATTTACTTTATTAAATAAATTTTAAGTCAAAAAAGATACATAATTGCTATATAAGTTCAATGTAATTCATTGGAGTCATTTTATAATAATATTAGATATATAAAATTTTATTGAACTATTTAACGCCTTTTACCCACATTCTATGCATATTTGGAAATTTAAAAATTTGCATAAAACGTAATTTTACTGCTTCTAAGAATTGAATTTTAAAAATATGAGAGGCACAATTGAAACATGTATGTAAAATGTGGATCAATAGTATGCAAATAATTTTTGGGGAATAATAACTTTTCTATTTTATTTAGCCCACTTAAATGTAAATAGGGTAATTAAAGGTAAAAATTATATTACAATTACCCTAACACATGTCCTTATTATATTTTATAAGTCTATTTCAGCCAAAATTAATACTTTGGACAAAACATATGATTCTTTTTGATCCACTTGGATGTAGAGACTCGGGTTTTTGGCCCTGTCAGACTTTGGAATATTTCTACGAATAATTCCAGAGCTAGGCGCGAAGACGGCGTGCGATTCCGAGGCCCGGTGTGCCCAGAATTAATTTTATAAAAATATTAAGTATTTTTATACTATGCACGTGGTGGGGGTGTGATATCTCCTAAACGGTAGCTCATAACGGGAATCTGAGGGCACGGTTGCGTCCGGAACGTGCCGTTTACCCTAGGCAGGGTGTAATCTTTGCGGGCGCGGGCCTGCGGTGAGAAACGCCACCAGGGGCGTTTCCGTAAATAAGTGGCAAGTTTGTGTGTGAGCGTCGGCTCAAATAACTTCTGAACGGAGCCTCGGATGGAAAATATGAGACCGCCGTTGCGTTCAGAACGGCGCGTTTACCCTAGGGATGACCTTACTTTTGTTCGCATCGGGCGTCGGGTCCGAGGCGGGTTTGGCGCCGGCGGGCGGCTGATATAAATATCAGCGCACCCCCCCCTTTTTAATCGTTCTTCGTCGTTCTTCGCCATTCTTCGCCGCCACTCCGCCGAATCGAGCAAACGGAGCGCCCACGAGCTCAGAATTCGACGGCGGACGTTCCAGGAGTGCGCAGCGGAAGCTCGGGAGCGCGGATCTGAGGCAGAATGTCGGCGTTTCGCCCGCGAGGTAGGCGGTTTTGAGTTTTAACCCCCGATCCCGTTTTTGCTGCGTTTTTCTGCAAATTGAAGCCGTAGAAGTGTAGATCGGGTCCCGAGGGTCGCGTAGACGCCTCCAGATCGCAAAACGGACCACAGGGGTGCCCCCGGCGGTCCGCGGCGGAGCCGCGGTGGCGCGCAGCGGAGCGCCGCCGGCCAGGGCGGGTCGGCGGCGGCGGCCGGTCCAGGCCGGCCGGACCGGCCGGTCGGGGCCGGTCCGACCATTTTTCGCATACGGGGGTCTTTAAACCCCCGTATCTTGCACTCCGGGAGTCGGATTCGCGCGCCGTTTCCGGCGACGTGACCCTGACGACGAGGCGAACACTCCGGTGTGGGTTCGAGGGTTTAAAGGTTCGGGATCGTGGCCTGGGAGCTAGAAACGTCGTATAAAATAATATTATTTTATTATTTTACGACTTCGGGCCGTTGTAACTTCTACCCGGAGCGTCCGTTTGACGTGCCGTCAGTGGCGTTGGGACCCTGATGGTATGAAGGACTTTTTGAGATGGTTTCCGGGTGTTGGGACTGCGAACAGGGTGCGGGCCCCACGAGGTCGGGTTTTGGCGTTTGCGGGGAAACACAGCTTTTACACCAGGAGTCCGATTTTGGCGGATGAATAGTCGATCCTGTGTGTTTTTCCGAGAGGATCGCAATGGCGCGATCCGTTCGACGAGTTTCGGAATCCAGGCGTGGGCCCCACCCGAGCCGGCCTTCGGTGAATAGTACCTTTTTCACCGGGTGTCCGTTTTGGGCGAGCGAGTAGTCGATTCCGCTTGTTTTTCCGAGGGGATCGCTGTGGTGTGATCCGCCCGATGGGTTTCGGGATCGTTGTGTGGGCCCCGCACGAGCTAGCTACGGTGAATAGTGTCGTTTTCACCGGTGCTCCGTTTCGGGCGAGTAAACAGCCTATCCTGCATGTTTTTCCGCGTGGAACGCGATGATGGCCTCGGTTTTGGCTTCGGATGTGCGCAGTGTGGCTTTGGGGTGAGTCGCTCGGGTTAGCGACGTTTGGACCAGTAGTGGTTGAGGGTTCTCCCTTGGTTCGTTCCTACGAGGGTTCGTGTGGTATCACAACCTTCGTATGGGTTTGTGATCCTCTCGATGGGATGTTTAAACTGTTAGAGTTGTGGTATCCCTCCGGTGGGCCGGAGTGGATCCTCTAGCATCTTTACCCTAGATCGGGTTCTTGGTATCGCTGTGACCACTTATTCACGGGCAGCGATCCCCTATCTAGCAGGTTAACCCCGTAGGGTTTGTGGCATCATCGGGAATATGATCCCCTGCGCGGTGGGTCGTGCATAGTAGGGTTGTGGCATCGTCGGGTTTACGATCCCCTACTCTGCATGATGTTTATAGTAGGGTTGCGGCATCGTTGGTTATACGATCCCCTACTCAGCGCTTGGTGTCGGTAGGGTTGCGGTATCGTTGGTTATGCGATCCCCTACTCAGCGCGTGGTTTCGGTAGGGTTGTGGCATCGTCGGTTCGATCCCCTACATCGCGAGTTATCCCAGATAGGGTTCCGGTATCGTCGTGACCATCTTTATATGGACGATGATCCTCTATCTGAGTGTGAAGCTTCTGTCGAGTGCAGATCGGGTTGTGGTATCCCCCAGCGGATCCTGGGTGTGATCCCCCATCTGTGAGAACTACGTATTCCAGATCGGGTCGTGGTATCCCCCAATGGACCCTGGGAGTGATCCCCTATCTGTGAGCTACGTATACCGGAGTGGGTCTTGGTATCCCCTAGCGGACCCTAGCGGCGATCCCCTATCCGAGGAGTTTGGCGGTTATGTTGTTTCAGCGATGTTTCCTCAGTGATGCTATCCGATGAGCGTGGTATCTCGGGTGAGCGTCTGTGATGTTTGCGAGTAACCCGATGGAGTGTATCTCTCGGATGAGTGTCATCTGGTATGACAGTGTTCGTGGTGTACTCTCCTGATTGTGGACAGTTGCTGGTGATGAGGTCGGTACCTCTTGTGGCTTTGTGGCGTGAGCTGTGTATATCTGGATTGTTCAAGGTGTATGTATGGGCATACACCTGAGCTGAGCTGACTAGTTGTGTTTAGCCGAGGATGGTCACAAGATGGAGTATCTCTCTCGTCTAGGTTCCCTCTGGCTGGGTTGAGCGGACTGTTGCCTTTCAGTTTCTCCCTTGGGTTTTGGGTTTTTGGGGTGCCTACTGAGTATGTTTATACTCACCCCTGCACGGGCTTTGCCCGCACATGTTTGTGTCTTGTGCAGACCACAGGCCTTTTGACGGAGTCCCAGGAGGACCCGGAGCAGGCGGAGCTTAGTGAGCGAGTTGACCGGGGTGTTCACCGGAGCTGTGCCAAGGGAGCTTTCCGGCGGGTGATTGTGGCAGCGTTCCCCTTCTTCAGAGCAGGTTGGACGCGCTTTGTAGTTTTCTTTTGGTGGGCCCTGTTTTGCCCTTTGTACTTTTGCTGTTGCACTCTGGTTTGGGATAGATTGTATGCATGCATTTACTTTTCAGTTTCTTTATCTCTGCACTGTTGCATGGAGGTGTTTTTGGGTGCGTGTGTACAGGTACCTTAGGCTAATGCCTCCCATGTGTGTGATAGCCTACTCGGCGCTGGTCTCCAGCCCCTGGCCTATTGGAGGCGGGCTTGGGGAGTCGCGGCTCGAGCCCCGTTGGGTCGGGTCGTGACAGAGTGGTATCAGAGGAGGTTCCACCTTTGGGATCTCAGAGCGTAGCTGGTCTAGGTGTGAGTTTGGTTTGGGTTTCATAGCGGTAGTGTTAGGGTGTTTCGAGTTCGGATTTCAGGCCAGGGACTCCAGTGTTGGTGCGGCGGCCGACGTATCTATACACCAGGACTCTGATAACCTGCCTTTCGACTCGGGACATTCGTACACTGGTCGCGGGGACATCATGGTACATGCATCATATAGGACTGGGTTTTTGGTTTTTCCTTGTCCTTCTTGATTCAGCTCTCTAGATATACTCTTGACTGTGGTGTGTCTTGAATGTATTTCAGGATGCCTCCACGACGACAGCCAGCGAGGGTTCCGCAGCAAGATTGTGCTTATGACCCGCCCCGTGTAGTGGCCGTGGAGCAGGGCGCAGGTTCTGAGGTTGCACCTCCAGGTGGTCTGCCAGTTGAGCCACCACCTGTCGAGCAGCTGGTTGTGCCGGCGGTGCAGGACGAGGTTGCGCGCAGGTTGAGTGTGCTGCACGAGTTCCAGAGGCAGCGACCTTTGAGGTTTCAGGGTGATCCAGACCCCCAGGCAGCTAATGACTGGCTTGAGGCAGTCACCCGAGTTTTCCGCCTAGTGAGGACACCTCCAGATCAGATGGTGGTCCTAGCGGCGAGCCTTCTGCATGGTTCTGCCGGGCGATGGTGGAGTTTGGTGACACAGTCCCATGATGAGGAGACACTCACGTGGGCAGAGTTTGAGCGGCTCTTCAGGGAGGAGTTTTATCCGGTGACACTGAGGTCAGTGCGGATCCAGGAGCTTCTGCAGCTTCGTCAGGAGAGCATGACTGTGTCGGAGTACTCAGCGAGGTTCACAGACCTGTCGCGCTACTCCCTGGATATGGTTCGAGACCCGTTCTTTAGGGCTCGGACCTTCGAGTAGGGCTTACGCAGGGACATCCGAGCGGGTGTGGTTTCCTTGTGCCTGCCCACCTATGGTGGAGTCCTGGAGCGAGCGTTGGTGGTGGAGAGTTTTCTAGCTGAGCAATTTTCCCCTGTTAGTGCTGGGCACTCGAGAGCTGAGACTTCGTCGGTCGGATCGGCATCTGGTAGCCGACGTCATACTCAGGGGTCTGGACGTGGCCGACGATACAGGAGGCGACCCCAGGATGGAGGGTCTGAGCCTCGGAGCTCACAGGGCTCGCAGGCCAGTTTTGGTCAGCCGCAGGAGAGGCGGTGTTACGCTTGCGATGGTTGGGGACATCTTGCTAGAGATTGTCCGACCCGACGTGCTGCTGAGAGGGAGCCGGTCGATGGACCGCCTTGGCAGAGGCAGCGTCTCGAGCAAGGAGGTCCGCAGGGCGTCGGACGTGGCGTTGGAGCTGGTGCAGCGGGAGGCGGTGGTAGACAGTACCAGTTGCCACCACCCCCACCCCCAGGTGGTCCACGCCAAGCCCAGGGAGCTGGTGGCCGAGGGCGAGGACATCTGCATGCTCTGGAGGCAGTCGACCCAGAGGCACCGCAGATGGATAGAGGTACGCCTTGTGTCTTTTCTACTTACTGCAGTAGTTTGTCAGACACTGTTTAGCGGTACTCTTTCCTTTCGTTGCTTGCTCGAGTTTTGTTCAGGGCGTTGGTAAGACCCTGAGTGGTTGTTGCTGGTGAGCTCGCTGGTGTGTGAGACCCAGTTGAGAGTTCAGTCGCTTTCCTTGTGCTTGGGGCTTTTCGGGGATGAAAAGTTCTAAGGGGGGGAGGATGTAGCGACTCAGGTTTTTGGCTGTGTCAGACTTTGGAATATTTCTACGAATAATTCCAGAGCTAGGCGCGAAGACGGCGTGCGATTCCGAGGCCCGGTGTGCCCGGAATTAATTTTATAAAAATATTAAGTATTGTTATACTATGCACGTGGTGGGGGTGTGATATCTCCTAAAAGGTAGCTCAGAACGGGAATCTGAGGGCACGGTTGCGTCCGGAACGTGCCGTTTACCGTAGGCAGGGTGTAATCTTTGCGGGCGCGGGCCTGCGGTGAGAAACGCCACCAGGGGCGTTTCCGTAAATAAGTGGCAAGTTTGTGTGCGAGCGTCGGCTCAAATAACTTCTGAACGGAGCCTCGGATGGAAAATCTGAGACCGCCGTTGCGTTCAGAACGGCGCGTTTACCCTAGGGGTGACCTTACTTTTGTTCGCATCGGGCGTCGGGTCTGAGGCGGGTTTGGCGCCGGTGGGCGGCTGATATAAATATCAGCGCCCCCCCCCTTTTTAATCGTTCTTCGTCGTTCTTCGCCGTTCTTCACCGCAACTCCGCCGAATCGAGCCAACGGAGCGCCCACGAGCTCAGAATTCGACGGCGGACGTTCCAGGAGTGCGCAGCGGAAGCTCGGGAGCGCGGATCTGAGGCAGAACGCCGGCGTTTCGCCCGCGAGGTAGGCGGTTTTGAGTTTTAACCCCCGATCCCGTTTTTGCTGCGTTTTTCTGCAAATTGAAGCCGTAGAAGTGTAGATCGGGTCCTGAGGGTCGCGTAGATGCCTCCGGATCGCAAAACGGACCACCGGGGTGCCCCCGGCGGTCCGCGGAAGATCCGCCGGCGCGGCACCGGCGCGGCGGCGCGCGGCGGAGCCGCGGCGGCCGGCCGCCCAGCGCGGCGGCCCGCGGCGGAGCCGCGGTGGCACGCGGCGGAGCGCCGCCGGCCGGTCCAGGCCGGCCGGACCGGCCGGTCGGGGCCGGTCCGGCCATTTTTCGCATACGGGGGTCTTTAAACCCCCGTATCTTGCACTCCGGAAGTCGGATTCGCGCGCCGTTTGCGGCGACGTGACCCTGACGACGAGGCGAACCTTCCGGTGTGGGTTAGAGGGTTTAAAGGTTTGGGATCGTGGCCCGGGAGCTAGAAACGTCGTATAAAATAATATTATTTTATTATTTTACGACTTCGGGCCGTTGTAACTTCTACCCGGAGCGTCCGTTTGACGTGCCGTCAGTGGCGTTGGGACCCTGATGGTATGACGGACTTTTTGAGATGGTTTCCGGGTGTTGGGACTGCGAACGGGGTGCGGGCCCCACGAGGTCGGGTTTTGGCGTTTGCGGGGAAACGCAGCTTTTACACCAGGAGTCCGATTTTGGCGGATGAATAGTCGATCCTGTGTGTTTTTCCGAGAGGATCGCAATGGCGCGATCCGTTCGACATGTTTCGGAATCCAGGCGTGGGCCCCACCCGAGCCGGCCTTCGGTGAACAGTACCTTTTTCACCGGGTGTCCGTTTTGGGCGAGCGAGTAGTCGATTCCGCTTGTTTTTCCGAGGGGATCGCTGTGGTGTGATCCGCCCGATGGGTTTCGGGATCGTTGTGTGGGCCCCGCACGAGCTAGCTACGGTGAGTAGTGTCTTTTTCACCGGTGCTCCGTTTCGGGCGAGTAAACAGCCTATCCTGCATGTTTTTCCGCGTGGAACGCGATGATGGCCTCGGTTTTGGCTTCGGATGTGCGCAGTGTGGCTTTGGGGTGAGTCGCTCGGGTTAGCGACGTTTGGACCAGCAGTGGTTGAGGGTTCTCCCTTGGTTCGTTCCTACGAGGGTTCGTGTGGTATCACAACCTTCGTATGGGTTTGTGATCCTCTCGATGGGATGTTTAAACTGTTAGAGTTGTGGTATCCCTCCGGTGGGCCGGAGTGGATCCTCTAGCATCTTTACCCTAGATCGGGTTCTTGGTATCGCTGTGACCACTTATTCACGGGCAGCGATCCCCTATCTAGCAGGTTAACCCCGTAGGGTTTGTGGAATCATCGGGAATATGATCCCCTACGCAGTGGGTCGTGCATAGTAGGGTTGTGGCATCGTCGGGTTTACGATCCCCTACTCTGCATGATGTTTATAGTAGGGTTGCGGCATCGTTGGTTATACGATCCCCTACTCAGCGCTTGGTGTCGGTAGGGTTGCAGTATCATTGGTTATGCGATCCCCTACTCAGCGCGTGGTTTCGGTAGGGTTGTGGCATCGTCGGTTCGATCACCTACATCGCAAGTTATCCCAGATAGGGTTCCGGTATCGTCGTGACCATCTTTATATGGACGATGATCCTCTATCTGAGTGTGAAGCTTCTGTCGAGTGCAGATCGGGTTGTGGTATCCCCCAGCGGATCCTGGGTGTGATCCCCCATCTGTGAGAACTACGTATGCCAGATCGGGTCGTGGTATCCCCCAGCGGAACCTGGGAGTGATCCCCTATCTGTGAGCTACGTATACCGGAGTGGGTCTTGGTATCCCCTAGCGGACCCTAGCGGCGATCCCCTATTCGAGGAGTTTGGTGGTTATGTTGTTTCAGCGATGTTTCCTCAGTGATGCTATCCGATGAGCGTGGTCTCTCGGGTGAGCGTCTGTGATGTTTGCGAGTAACCCGATGGAGTGTATCTCTCGGATGAGTGTCATCTGGTATGACAGTGTTCGTGGTGTACTCTCCTGGTTGTGGACAGTTGCTGGTGATGAGGTCGGTACCTCTTGTGGCTTTGTGGCGTGAGCTGTGTATATCTGGATTGTTCAAGGTGTATGTATGGGCATACACCTGAGCTGAGCTGACTAGTTGTGTTTAGCCGAGGATGGTCACGAGATGGAGTATCTCTCTCGTCTGGGTTCCCTCTGGCTGGGTTGAGCGGACTGTTGCCTTTCAGTTTCTCCCTTGGGTTTTGGGTTTTTGGGGTGCCTACTGAGTATGTTTATACTCACCCCTGCACGGGCTTTGCCCGCACATGTTTGTGTCTTGTGCAGACCACATGCCTTTTGACGGAGTCCCAGGAGGACCCGGAGCAGGTGGAGCTGAGTGAGCGAGTTGACCGGGGTGTTCACTGGAGCTGTGCCGAGGGAGCTTTCCGGCGGGTGATTGTGGCAGCGTTCCCCTTCTTCAGAGCAGGTTGGACGCGCTTTGTAGTTTTCTTTTGGTGGGCCCTGTTTTGCCCTTTGTACTTTTGCTGTTGCACTCTGGTTTGGGATAGATTGTATGCATGCATTTACTTTTCAGTTTCTTTATCTCTGCACTGTTGCATGGAGGTGTTTGTGGGTGCGTGTGTACAGGTACCTTAGGCTAATGCCTCCCATGTCTGTGATAGCCTACTCGACGCTGGTCGCCAGCCCTTGGCCTATTGGAGGCGGGCTTGGGGAGTCGTGGCTCGAGCCCCGTTGGGTCGGGTCGTGACATTGGATTAGATTAGGACATTTATTATATTTTATTTAAAGAAGAGCTAAAAGTGTTAAATTCAAATTTTAATAACGTAAACATTTTTAATATAATGTTATACATAATATAAATTAGAATATAAATATTCATTATAAATATAAAAAAATTTCCTAAATAATCATATTTTCTTTATAAATTTTAGAAGTTAAATAATTAAATTTATTTTATGATGCTATAATTACATTATGAATGATAATTTAAAATAATTGATGTTATAAATATTAAAATAAATTTATGTGGAGACTTTTGAAGCATTCGAAAAATATTCGAGGTAAATATAAAATTTTAGGGTTGATTCAATATATTTTTATCCAAGTAATCAAGTTGTTATGACTTTTAAAAAAACCAAATACAAAATAGTTTCAAAATTGTCATAAATAAGTTTTTAAAAGAAATACTATTTTGTTAAACTATATAGTTGTTCTAAAAATATATGGCTTAGAAAAAGGAATTATATGATTATATATGTGTAATTAATTAACCACTTTTGGTCCCCTTTTCATTTTATAGAATTTCTATTAACCTTGTATTATAATAATACATGAAGACATGGGAAATGTAAAAGTATTTAACTAAGAGTTAAATCTAAATTATAAGGTTAACATGGTGACATAAACTTGTCTAAAACATTTTGGTTCTGAGTATTTTGCCCAATCCCCTCTTTATACTCAAAATAAGTCCATTTGGAGGCATGAGAATCCCCAAATTATCTTATAATAAAACAGTAATTCAAGCTTTTCCTAAAGTGCCCCTCACCTCTGTTATAAAAGGGCACTTCCCCTTCTCATAATTTCACACCTCAAATGCCTTTTTTCTTTATCCAAACTTGATCATATATACTCCAGACTACCCTAAAATCAACCTAGAGGCCTTACTTTGATCATAAATTCAACTTAAGGAGCAATGTTGTTCAAATAAAAAGAAATAACCCCAAGAAAAGGTAATTACTTCATCACCTCTTTCAACGTTATTTTCTTCTTCCACCTGCTCTTTAATTGTTGTTTCTATACTAAAATAATAAATCTAGTGCCTTCTAAATACCTAGATGTTATTATAAATATGGTATGACCATATTATTTATTCTTTCCATCCTATAAATTACAAAGTCACTATAGGTGCGTACGCACGACTTACCGTCTCCACGTTGTGGTGTAGTTTTTTATTCAACACTTCAATATTTGGATGGGTATAATAATGAGAATAAATGATGTAAATAATAAAGATAAAATGTTAGTGATTGTGTATATATAATATACCATCCAATTGAATACTATTTCTCCACTAATATAATGATGTTGTCACTCATGCGTACGTACGACTTACCATCTCAACGACACGATGACATTTCATTCCCCATCGTAACCATTCAAGAGTAATTTTTAATTGATGATTAAAAAGGATTTCTAAGAACTTAACATCATTATGAATATAAATAAAATGCATCATATCAATAAAAAACATGACTTATGTAACAAAATATATAAAGTCAAATGAATCAGTTAACACCAAAAACAACGTCACTACAAAAATATCATTAAAAATAAAATATTAGAAGAATATATATGATAACATATTTTTTATGTGGTTATTTTATAATTTAATAACATTGATTTCACTATTATACATGAGGTTAACATACCCCCAACTAAGGAAAAGTACAAGGTAAGGATTAATTTTACAATCTCTTCATTATCTGTTCTTGTTTATACATAAGTATCTACTTAGACCTCTTTATCATCCACATATGTTTTTCTTAAAAATTTATATCAAATTTTTTACTATTTTAAATACTATGGGTTAAATTAATTTATACCCTTGTTTTAATTTTAATAAAAAAAAATTTAAATGAATCTTTCCATTGCTTTCCAAACAATGTACTTTATGACCTCTTTAACAAAATAAGGAAAGAAGTTTTTTAACTTATACTGCGAGTGAAACTATTTTCCTCCATTATAACACCTTCTAAGATTCCCATAAAAACTTATAAGAATATTTTTAAAATAAATTTTTTCTTGATTTATTATTTCACTTTTAAATGATTACAAAATAAAAAGAGATATTTCTCTTGAATAACTTTGATTTCATCTATGTCAACATCCTTTTTTTGATTTTATGCCTGTTGAAGTTGATTTATTATGATACAGTATTCTATATTGTATTGAATGTTTTGTGATATGTTTGACTATGGTTATTATATTCTTATACCATTCATGTTTTATGGTTAATGTATTAAAATTTAGTATTCTAATTTTAATACAAATGTTTATGTTATGTTTCAACCTTTTCATATAAAAAATGTATTGGATATAGTAAGTGATGGGAAAGGCCCGCTATAGCCCTTCAATGCATCGCTAGGTCTCATGAGATGAACTAGTTTCTTGGAACAAGGCCTTGACAAAGGTTTTATTTTTAGTCTTCGCACGAGGCCTTGACTATTTGGTTATGATGTCTTGTAAAATAAATTCCACCATTATGAAATTATTTATTGATATTACATGTGATTTTTATAATATTAGAATATCTATGTTAATAACTAAATTTCATTATCTAATTTATCTTTGACCTATTATACATAAGGTTATTTTTAAAAGGCTTGTGTTTTAGTCTTATACATTGCCTTAAATGTGTTTGTTTTCTTATAATAGTTTCTTCTATATTGTTATCCTTACTGAGCATCAGAGCTCACCCATTTATTATGTTTTATTTTTCCCAGGATGTGAAGAAGTATATTATGATTGACCTGCAGAAACAGGCAGAGGGATATGAGTGTGTTGAAAGGGAACGAAATTTTGTTATTTTTTAATTTCATAATGTAATGTAAAACTTGTGTATGTATCTAGTACATCAAAGGGAACTAAACTAATTGGTCTTTTGAGATGTGATCTCTTGTGATCATGAAAATTTTATGTAATAATGTACCAACTCTGGGTAACTAGGGTTGGGGCATTACAGTTGATATCAGAGAAAGTTTAGTACAAACCTTGGAAACTAGATTTAGATAAATTTTGATTAGGAAAAATTACCCTAAGATAGACCTTGAGAATTAGGATAGAAGAACATCCAAAATTTTTGGTACTGTAAATATTATATGGGTTTCCCAATAAAATACATCCCCATTTGGATACAAACAGGTAGAGGTGGATCGGGAATAGATATAACTATGAGTGAAAACTCTGACAAGGAGTTTAGCGCTTAACCCTGGGTTTCTAGGTACACGAGAGCGGGCTTTGATGCACTATTGGCATTGAAACTCATGGGGGATATGATTAAGATAATTCAAATTTTCTATAAAAACAATTATGAAGGATTTATGAGTAAATACCTCTTTAATTGAAACATTTTTATGATTAGGGATTATATACATAAACTGTTCAATTTATGTTATGTATTTTACAAGTTTGGAATTATTCATTGTGATTCATAAAATAACCAAGTGTATTCCATTGTTTAGAAATGTTTCCTAGTGGAAGGAATGGAAAATTTATCCACACACATAATCCATGTTGGTATTTTCCTCAAACTCAACAAAATTATAGTGGATCTTGTAATGAAACGGGTGTTGAACAACTTATAACCATACTATGACAACTCACCCAAGTTATAAATAATAACCTTACCCATATGGAGCACCCTGATCCACAACATAGTGAAAAAATGCTATAACGATTCATGACGAAACAACCACCAACATTCAATGGGATTACAAATCTATTTTTTGTTGAACAATGGATATGTTCCTTAGAGAACATATTTCACGCTTTGGGGAGTAGCGAAAGGTAAAATGTTGTCAGGATATTTTATCTCGTCACAAGAGATGAAGATCAATTGTGGTTATTAATTAAAAACACAAATAAGGATGAAAAAGTATCAAATATGGAATGTAGAGAGTTTAAATATCTTTTTATAGAAAATAATTTTCTTGTTAACATCGAGAGGAAATGGAAAAGCAATTTCTGAGTCTGAGGAAAAAGGAGGATAAAAATGTTGCAATGTTTGAGGCAAAATTTACAAGGTTATCAAAGCATGATGCGGATTTTATATGCAACTCAAGAAGTAATATTGATCGATTCATTTATGGGTTAAAAAAATTTCTTTTATGATCATTAGTTTCACAATCCTCCTCATCGTATAAAGATATTGTCTCAAGGGCTTTCAAGATAGAAAATTATTTCTCCAAGTATTATGAAATTTAAGTAAAGAAATAGAAGAAGAGATATTCTAAACACTATGGAAATAGAAATAAGTTGAACGAATGGAAAATTTTAATTTCCATCCTGTAGTAAATGTTGGAAGAAACACCCCGGTACTTTCGTAAAGGGAATGAGAGTTTGTCATAAGAGTGGTGAAAAAGGCCATGAAGATTGTGATTGAAAGGGAAGGAAAGAGGCTTTCAATGTTGAATGCTATAATTGTATAGAAATGAGGCATTATGAAAATTAATGTCCTAAGATCAATGGAAACTTACCTCGGAAAAGGCCAAGGGATAAATTCCAAGCTTATCCGATCAAAACTGCTGAGGTTGAAGTTATAAATGATGTGGTGGCAGGTACAATAATTGTTTCCTCAAATTTAGCCAATGATTTTTTTTAATCTGGATCATCACATTCTATCACATCTTCCATGTTTTCCAAGAAAATGAGATATTTCCAATTTTATTTAACAAGAGAGTTTTCAGTCAAAAATTATAAGGTAAGTATCATTGTAACAGTGTTTTGTGAATCCATTACCATTATGGAATATATATGTGCTTTATCTACTGATCCTATTGTCATACCCATGATTGAATTTGATATAATCCTTAGTATGGATTGGATTTCAGACCATGATGTGAAAATTTATTGTATGAATAATAAGGTTACAATTTTTGATTATGATTAGGAATTCATTAACTTTATAGTAGAAAAATCAACATCTTATTCTCATATAGATCCACCCCTAGTAGATCCACTAAATTCAATTAATTGGGAGGAAGAGAGTGAAATAACTATGGGTGAGGAAAGTAATGTGCAAATAGATAATGTACCTATTGTTCAAGAATATGTTGATTTTTTTCTAGAGGATTTACCCAGACATTCTCCAGAACAAGAAATTGCGTTTTCCATTGACTTAATTCCTAGTTCAAGGCCCATATCTATGAACCTTTATAGAATAGACACTATAGAATTAGTGGAACTGAAGAGAAAACTACAGGAATTGAGTAATAATGTATTTATTCACCCTAGTGTTTCTCCATGGGGATCCCTTATCCATTTTGTTAAGAATTATGATAGATCTACAAGGCTGTGCCTTAACTACAAAGAGGTCAATTCTATAAAAAAATATAAAACATATCCCCATATCGCATTGATGATTTATAATATCAAATTCATCAAGATCAATATTTTTCAAAGATTGGGCATCAATCAGGATATCATCAGTTCTTCTTGAAGAAGGAAGGCATTATAAAGACAACATTTCATACCAGGTATGAGCATTATGAGTTTACAGTAATGACTTTTGGACTGAATAATGCATCCTCTATTTTCATGGCTCTAATGAATAGTGTTATCAATGAATATCTGGATGAATTTGTAGTGGTATATATTGATGATATCTTGTTATATTCCAAAATCTACTAAGATCATAAAAATCACTTGTGCACTATTATGAAAACTCTTAGAAGAAATGAATTATATGGGACGTTTAGTAAGTGTGAATTTTGGATTCAAGAGATTTATTTTCTTGTTAATATTATCTCTAAATATGGAATATCTATAGATTCTTCTAAGACAAGAGAAACACAAAAATGGCCAGCCTCGATGAATATAAATGAGGTATGTAATTTTATTGGTTTGGCAGGTTATTATCAGTGTTCAATCCATAATTTTCCCATACTAGATAACCTATTAACCACGCTCACACGTAAAGGGGTTATTTTTTTTGGAAAAAAGGATGTGAAGAATTTTTTGAAGAAATGAAGAGAATATTAGTCAATGATCCTATCTTGAATCTACTATAAAGGAATGATGGTTTTGTTATTTATAGTGATTCTTTAAAGAAATGAATTGTTTGTGTCCTTATGTATAATGATAGAGTTTTTTCTTATGAATCACAGGAGATAAAAATTCATGAACAAAACTATCCAACTCGTTATCTTGAGTTAGCAGCTACAATATTTGCTTTCAAGATATGGATACACTATCTCTATAGTAAAAAATGTGAGATATAGACTGATGAAAAAATTTTGAAGTATACTTAATCACTGAAAGAAATAAAAATGTGGAAAATATGTTGTCTTTAATTACTTAAGGATTATGATTTCACTATACACTACCACCCGAGGAAGGAAAATAAGGTGGGAGATGCATTGAGTAGAAAGGATCATGGAGTTCTAAACATTATTAGAGTTGAAAGAGATATTATGTTCATGGATCTAGTAATGATGGATATGGGAATAATCATGGAAGGTGAAACATCGATAATTTTCAAAATTGTTTCCATTTAATATTTACTAGAAAGGATAAAATGTTCTCAGACTAATGATGAGGAGTTTAAAAAAAATTAAAGCTGTGAATGATGAGAGACTGATTGACTTCATTATGAAGATAGAATTTTAAAATTTGGGAAGTGGTTTTGTGTTAATGTTATAACTGATCTAAAAAGAGATTTTTTGGATGAAGATCATAGATAAAATTTATCTATACAACATGGTAGCACTAAGATGTATATATATTTGAAGGAACATTTTTGGTGGGACAACATAGAGACAGAGATTGCGGATTATGTGTCATGTCGTATGGTTTGTCAATAGGTAATGGAAAGAAGACAACATCCTGGATGATTCATGCGACCTCTTAAGATACCTGAGTGGAAATGTGATGATATTACGATGGAATTTTTCAGGGGGCTACCAATGTCTCCTATAAGGAATAATGCAACATGGGTCATTATTGATCGTCTAACCAAGTCAACACATTTTCTTGCTATAATAGAAAATTTACCACTTGAACATTTATCAAGACTATATATTAATGAATTTGATAGACTTCATGGAGTATGATTATCGATTGTTTCTAATCGTGATCCCCATTTCACATCATGATTCTTGAAAAGTCTTTAGAAATCCATAGATATTGAACTACATTTAAAAATATCCAACCACACTCAAATTAATGAAAAATAAAACAGACTATTCAAACCTTATAAGTCATATTTATATCTTCATCACTTGACTTTCAAGGTATTTGGGATCAGTATTTACATCTGGAAGAATTCTCCTATAATAATAGCTTTCATTCAAGTATTCAGATGGCACCATATGAAGTGTTATATAGAAAGAGATGTCACACACAAACTTTATGGGATGATGTTAGTGAAAGAAAACTTGTAGGCCTAGAACTTGTTGAGGAAACAATGGAAAATGTGAATATTATCCAAAAACAATCAAAGCAACTCAATGTAGGCAAAAGAACTATGACCATAATTAAAGGAATGATTTTGAATTTCAAGCAGGGGATCATGTTTTCTTGGAGGTATCTCCATGGAAGGGTGTTGTATGATTTGAAAATATGGGAAACTTGAGTCCCATGTATATAAGAACCTTTTAAATTCCAGAATTAATTGGATTTTTACCTTACCCTTTGGCCATGCCTCCATGTCTCTCCAAAGTTAATGATGTGTTCCATGAATCACCGTTGAGAAAATACATGCCTGATGAAACCAATGTACTCACCTATGATGAATTACAACTGGAACCTGATCTATCTTATTGTGAAGCTCCTATCATGATTATTGATACTAGTGAACATGTGTTGAGAAACTAGATGACTCATCTGGTAAATGTTATATGGAAAAACCATAAAATTGAAGAGCCAATGTTGGAACAAGAGGAACATATGATGAAGAACCACCCAAATATTTTTATGCAATAACATTCTAGAAAATTTGAGGACTAAATTATTTGAAGGAGGGAACAATACAACACCCCATGCTTCCACAATATGCTTCTATTTGAAAAATTCAATAGCTTGGGTTGTACGCAACTTTGAGTTCTAACACACCACAACCAATCAAACTAGCCATTTAAAAAGAAGTTATGAATAGTAATACCCACTTTTTGAAATTTTATAAATTTTATTTTTGAAAATGGACTTCATTTTTGGATTTAGAATATAAAATTTTATCATAGGGTGAGTTTTTGGTATTTTTTGGAAAACTTTCAATTTTCGATGAATAGTGAAAACTCTACATTATTGTTTAAAACTAACTTTTTATTTAAATAATTAATTATTTTATTTAAATTTATTTTAAGTCCAGATATATACATAATACCTTTATAAGTTAAATTTAATTCATTAGAGCCATTTTATAATAAGATTAAATATATTAAATTTTGTTGAACTATTTAACACCTTTTACAAACCTTCTAGGCACATTTTCAAATTTGCATAAAACATAATTTTACTACTTATATGAATTGAATTTAAAATATCCCAGGGGGATGGTTGAAATAACTTTGTAAAATTTGGTTCAATAGGATGAAAAACATTTTTTTTGAACATTAACTTTTGAATTTTATTTACCATGGTTAAAAGTAAATAGGGAAACTAAAGGTAAAAATTATATTAAAATTACCCTAAAACAAATGGTATTTCTATTGAATAAGTTCATTTAGACCAAATTAAACCTTAGGAAAAAAATATGATTCTTTTTGATCCACTTGGATTATATTAGTACATTTATTATATTTTATATGAAGAAGAGTTAAAAGTTTTAAATTCAAATTTTAATAACTAAAACATTTTTAATATAGGTTTATACAAGAAGATAAATTCATATATAAATATTCATTAAAAATATAAAAATATTTCCTATATCATGGTATTTTATTTTTATTTTTATGAATTAAATAATTCAAATTATTTATGACACAATGATGATGTAGTAATTACCTTATTAATGAATGATTAAAAACATTTATGTTATAAATATGAAAATAAATATAATTTAAGACATTTGATGCATTAAACAAATTTTAAAGGTAAATATGAAATATTAGGGTTGATTAAATATATTTTTTGTGAAGTAATCAATTTGTTATGTATTTCACAAAAACTAAATACAAAATAGTATCAAAATTGACATAAATGAGTTTTAAAAATAAATACTATTTTATTAAATTATATAATATTCATAAAAAACAGTTCAACCAAAGGAATTATATAATTATAGATATTTCATTAATGAACCAATTTAGGTTATCTTAGTATTTTATAGTATTCTTATTAACCATGCATTTAAATAATACAAGAAGACATGGTAAAAGTTAAACTATTTAACTAAGTATTAAATCTAAAATACATAGTTCATATGGTGACCTAAACTTATCTAAAACTTATTGGTTGAGATAATTTCTACCCATCCCCAAATTATCCTCTAAATAAATTCATTTTGAGCCATTATAAACTGAAAATGTTTTTTTATAATAAAATAATATTTCAAGCTTTTCCTAAAGTGACCCTCACCTCTCTTATAAAAGGTTATATCCCCTTCTCTTAATTTCACACCTCCAAATCCTTATGAATAGGCCAAACACTGCTCAAATATCCTCCCAAATACCCTAAATTAATCATAATGTCATTTATTTGATTATAAATCCAACCTAAGGATTCATTTTTTCAAATCAAAAGGAAGAACCCGAAGAAGATGTAATTAATTCACCACCTCTTTCAAAGTTCTTTTCTTCTTCCACTTCCACTTTATTTTTTGTTTACATAATAAAATAATAACTCCAGTACCTTCTATATAATTATATGTTATTATAAATATGGTACAACCATATTCATTATTTTATCCATCCTATGAATGACAATGTCACCATACGTGCGTACGTATGGCTTACCATCTCTACATCGTGGCGTAGTTTGTGATTCAACACTTCATTATTTGGATGAGTATAATAATCATTATAAATGATGAAAATAATAAATAAAACTTTTTAATGATTATATATATATAATATACCATCTAATTACATAAGATTTCATAGCTAATAAAATTATATTGTCGCTTGTGTGTATGTACAGCTTAACATCTCCACAACGTGAATGGATTTCATTCCCCGTCATAACCATTCAAGAATAATTCTCATTTGATGATTAAAAATAATTTTTAAGAACATAATATCATTGTGGATACTAATCAAATACATCTTATCTATATCAAACATGACTTACATAAAAAAAAATATAATGTAAAACGAATCAGTTAACTCCCAAAACAATGATACTATTGAAAAATCATTAACAAAGCAATATTAGATAATCATATATGATATCATATTTATGTATGTGGTTATTGTATAATTTAATAACCATCTATTAACCATTAGACATGATTTTAACATTACCTCGACTAAGGAAAAGTACAAGGTAAGGGTTAATTTTACAATATCTTTATTATCCAATCTTGTTTATACATAAGTATCTACTGGGCCCTCTTTATCATCCACATCCATGTTTATTAAAAATATATTTCAAAACATTTTTACTATTTAATAGAATATTGTTTAAAGTCATTTATACCCTCATTTTACTTTTTATAAATTTTTTCAAAGGAATCTTTCCATCACTTTCCAAATAATGTACTTTATGACCTTTTCTAAAAATAAAGGAAAGAATGATTTTGAAACTTATGCAGAGGTGTGTCTATTTTCCACCATTGTAACACCTTCGAATATTCCCCTAAAATATTAAAATAAAGTTTTAAAAATAATTTTTCTTGTTTGTAATTACATGACTATTTAATGATTTCAAAATAGAAAGAGATATTTCTCTCAAATAGTTTTTATTTCATCTATGTCAACATCCTTTATTGGATATTACACTTGTTTGAAGTTGATTTATTATTATAGAATCTTCCATATTGTATTGAAAATTTTGGGATACATTTGACTGTGGATGTTATATTTTTATACCATTCATGGTTTATGGTTGAATTATTAACATTTTGTATGACATTTCTAATACGAATGTTTATGTTATATTTTATCCTTTTCATTTGATGAATGAAATGGACGTAGTAAGTGATGGGTAGGGCCTCTTATAACCCCTCAATGCATTGGTAGGTCTCATGAGACAAACTATTGTCTTGGAACAAGGCCTTGAAAATATTTTTATTTTTAGTCTTGGCATGAGGCCTTGACTATTTTCTTACAATGTCCTGAATTATGCATTCTATCAGTATGAAATTAGCTATGGATATTACATGTGATTATTCGACGAGTAAAATATCCATGTGAATAAGTAAAAGAAATGATTTGATTTATCTTTTCCATATTATGCTAATGTTTCTATTTAAAAGGATTGTGTTTTATTAATATAAATTTCCTTAACTGTATATGTTTTCTTATGATAGTTTGTGCAATATTGTTATCCTTACTGAGAATCTGATCTCACCCCTTTCTTATATTTTATTTTTCCCAAGATTTGAAGAAGTATATTATGATTGACCTGTAAGAATAGGCTATGGGATATGAGTGTGTTAAAAAGAGACATAATTTTGTAGTTTTTCCAATTTATAATGTAATTTAAAACATATGTATGTATATAGTACTTCCAAGTCTACTAAACTAATTGGTCATTCGCGACATGATCCTTTGTGATCATTCCAATGTTATGTAATAATTCACCGACTCTGGGTAAATTGGGTTGGGGAGTTACAACATAGCCATTAAAATTTATGGGTATAAAAAGTATTAAGTAATTTATGAAATACAGATCAAATTAATATATAAATTGATTAATTAATTCATAATAAGAACTCAACTTTTAGTGAAGTTATTTTTTCTATAAAAACATAGTTTTCCTTCAAAAATGATTTATATTTAATTTTCTAAGAAAATATTATAATTAATTATTGGAAATTTTGGAAATTTTATTTTATAAAATTAAAATAATTATTGAAATAGGTATATTGATATTAATGTGGGTGGATATTGTGGTATTTTTAGGAAATATTAATTTCTTTGTGAATAGTGAAATAACTGTTTTAAGAAAACTTCCATTTCTTTTTAAAAAATTAATAAATTTAAAAGTATCATTATGAATTTAATTTTATTTAAAATTTAAATAATTATTAGTTATTTATATTTATTAAAAATAATTACATTTAAATAATTTTTATACTTAATTATAGTATAAATTATTTTATAGGATTTAAAACACGTTTTTTCCTAAAAACATGTTTAATGTGCATAATGTTTCTCTATTTTAACTAATTAAAATAACACCTAATGGGTAAATAATTAGTTTAAATTAACATATTATATATTAATATTTAAATATTGTAATTCATATAATGAATATTACAAGTTATTGAGTTAATTTAAAATCATTTTCTCTAAAAAAGGAATTTTTCAGAAAACATGCTTTTCGTCACTCTTGCTGGGTTTATATAAATTTCTATTATATTAATTCTATGAATTTAATTTGATAAAATTTATTACATATCTTTTTATAATAATAATTAATATGATATAATATGTTCAACTTAATTTTTTTCATAATGAATACTAAAAACAGGAAAAACATTACCATGGTAAACAATTAAAATGTTAAAAATGAGTAACCTTAGAGGTAAAGAGGTTAATATGTTTAAAACATGTTTATTTTTAAAGGTATGAGTTATTATTAGCCATGAATATTCTATAATAATTTATATTTTAATTTTTTATGGGATATTTCTTTGAAGTGACATCCCAATACTTAATAGTATTAGGTATTTACAAGAATTCCACTCCTCCTCCATTATAAAAGAAACCACATATCCTATTCATTACACCCTTAAATATCAAATTTTTTAATCAATTACATATCAAATAACATACTTAATTCTCTATTATAATACTATTATACTTTTCTGATCATAAATATAATCTAAGAAGGCTTTAGGTGTAATCATGAGAAGGTGGTCTTAGATGAGGTAATGTTCTTAACTGAGAACCTGTGTTCTATTTTCTATTAGACCTCATTAATTTTTTTTAAAGAATTATAATATATTAAAATCAGTATATAATGAACCATAAGATGTTATTATATCTGTTTCCAATAAAAAAAAATCCATATCCACTTTAATCAAATGATAAAAAAATCATCCTTCATGTGCATGGATGACTATGTCTTCATGATTAGATATTATTTGTTTTCCATCATACCCTGTCAAAGATGTTAATAATAATGTATTTAATGATTATAAATTCTATTAATGGAATATTAATCATTATATAAAGGTAATATATCATACATATTCTTACCTTACCATCCATTGAACGATTAAACTGTAACTCGTTTTTAGAGGACTACCACCTCATGAAGAGATATAATGATCAATATTTAATTATAAAATAACACTAACCTTCTTTAAATAGTTATCATTGAAAAATGAAAATGTTACTCATGAGTACCTATTACCTACTGTCTAAATGGTTCAAACATAATTTTTTTTCATAACCGCGTATCATGGTAGGTTTTAAAATAATAATTTATGTATCAAAATTATAAATAATTATTGATTATTATTATGGATATTATAGAAAAATGACCCTTCTTACTTTGTTCAACACACTGATTCCGTTTTTCCATTACGAACTGAGAATTATCAAAACACTGAGCATGGACATGATTGAATCTATAATTAAACATGTAATAACAGTAATTATTGAAATTTGATTAATTATAAGGTATTTTAAAAAAAATTATTAATAAAACATTTAATTGATATAATTTTATTATATAGGAGATAAAATAAATACACGAATAACTTTTGACTCGAGTTAACGGTTTCCACCTTATAATTTCCTTCCACGATATAGATGTTCTTTTATTCAGTTAATATAATTTATATTATTTATATAATAACAATTTATATTTTAAATAATTAATAATTAACAATTCATTGTATTTTAACATACAACTCACTAACTTAATTCAAGGTTTTTTTAATTCAAAACTCACCATGGTGGTAAGGGTTTGTGCTTCAATTTCATTTTAATTGGGATTGATTGTGCTTTAATATATATTAAATGAAATTATTTAAAAATATTTTAATAATCTAATTTATTTAATATCCTCTGGTTATTTATCAATATTTATGTAATATTAATATTCTATCTTCATTATTACTTATAATTATTGATATGTTTTTATGAAAAACTAGCTTAATTTCAAAATTTTATTGAAAAACCGTTCTCTTCCATGTCCTTGTTTTCTTTAGAACGTTTTAAAAAAAGTTTTAATATTATTATTTAATTGTTTAAAGTCATTTTTTGATTTTTTTACTTTTTAATGAACGATTTAAAATGAATCATTCTATCATTTTCTAAATGAGACATTTTTTTAAACATTTTTACAATAGTGTGAGAAGAATATTTCTTTTAACTTATACCGTATGTAAACAATAACCCTTTGTAATGGCCAATAAACTATTCATAGCTTCCTTAATAAGTATACATGAATCTTTTATAATAATATTACTTTTATATAATTTTTAAAATTTTTATATTTTGAATAAGTTATTTCAAAGTGAAAAAGGTATTTTTCTCAAGAGATTTTACATGTGATCTTTAAAATACATTTCCATTAACGATGAAAACCATGGATGTTAGTGATTTATTCTAAATTAGGTATTTATGTCTCTCAAATATATATCTATATTGTTGTGCATTAATTTTATAGGGTAATACATTCCTTATGTTCATATTTATTAAGACTTAAATATGAAACTTATTTTGATTATGATATGGGAGAATATTATGAAACATATTTTCTTTTCCTCGGTAATTATTATTTTATGATTTATGGTTGATTTGCATTTTTTTAAAATATGAATCAAGAAGATATTATGAGGGGTGCACCAAAATAGCATCGGGTGAGATCGATATAGATTATATTATGGGTTCTCCTAGATTGTGATCTAATGAATTGGGTAATTTTTTAGTATCATGAGACATAATACACAGGATTAGATAATAACCATAATCCATTATAGGAATTCATCCACCATGTGATATTTTCATGGAAGTAATCAGTGGCTCATGTTTATTTCATGTTATATGTTTCTTCTATATTAACGATGTTGCCATGATATTATGATACCATGTAAACTATGACATGCTTCCATGTGATTACTCATGAGAACTATTTTTTACAATATCATTCTATACATTTGACTCACAATTTATTTGTCCTTGTATTGTGTATTCCATTATGGGGATTTTATATCACTGATTATTTCAATGTATACCCTAGGTTATCAAATGTAGTTTGTGATATAAAAAGGATTTATTAGTTCATCAAGGTTATTAAAATAATCAAACCATTTTATTTTTAATCTCAGTTTGATGTATTATGAATATATCCTTCCAAATAAACTAGGTGTCACGATAATTGTGTTATATTTAATGGAATTTTGTGTTAAAATATATATATTACTATGTGTAAAAGTATTGGGTTGATATTAATGGTATTAGATCAATGGTTTTTTAATTTTTGTAAACTATTAAGGGAACAAATTAGTCAGAACCATAGGGATATAAGTCTATGTATAGTAAAATATCCTTTAATTTTGGTGAAGGATAGAGCGACCCATTTACAATAAATGACATCCCTATCCAGATACCCCATGGGGATGTGGCTGTAGAATAGTTATACCTATGGGTAATAAAAAAAAATAACAAATTGAGTTGGACTCGATCATCACCTAGTGCATGGTAACGAGCCTTTCTACACCCCTACTTTGACACTTCTATGGGATATTATTTGTAAATTTACAAACTCTTTATGAACCATTATGAAGGAATTGAAAAACAATTAGGTTAGAAAACCTAATAGGAATCAATACGATGGATAACCAGGACTGAAACATAGATACTCATAATTTAGGATATACTTATCATTTTTAAGTTATTCCTCCTATGTTTGAAGGTATCCATTTTGTATGTCTATTAGTTAATGAATTCTTAATTTTTTCCCCTCATTTTAGGTAATGGAAGTAAATAAGAGAAAGCTTACTAGTAACCAATGTGATGGGAAATATAATTATTTTCCTAATGGGATGCCAAAAAAATGATAATGATTGTAATACATCATTTTATAATAACTAATGAGCTATATCAAATTACGAATAACAATTGTAACATAGTATAATTTCTAGAAACATAAAAGAAGATAATGATGACATATCATGGGAGTTTATGTTTTAAATATACTAAAAAAACTATTCAATTTCAAACATGTTAGAAGTTTGGGAAGTTTCACCATGGGAAATACCTCAAAGAATCTAGAATATCTTTAATGTATTTGAAAGGAGGCAAAAAAGTGGATAATTACTTAAGGAAACTTAATAGTCTAGTTTATATGATGCATAGAAATAATGTTTAACCTAATGAGACACTAATTGATTAATTTCATATATGTCAGGAACATGTTATTTTTCCATGTAAATTAAAAAAATCCAAGAGTTAAATCCTAAGGAATTTTTATTGAAAATAATTTAATTTGAATTATTGAAGTTTTTAGGTTTTTAAATTATAGAATGATGTTGTTTATGTGTCTTTATTAATTGTATTTTGGTTATAATAATCATGAATATTCTAAAGACCATTTGGCATAAATTTTTCTTTAATTATTTTCATGAATATGTTAAATGGTAATAATGACATAGAGTGGTGTTTTAATGGTATGGTGATATTTTATGGAAAAAATGATTTAGGAGAACATTATCTTTAATATGTACTAAATATTTAAGTAATAACCATTAAAATCATATTTTGGGGAATGTTTAACTGGGATAAAATATATATAACCATTAGGTTTAACATAAAGGATTATTTAAGAAGAATTTCATTATGTTTTTTGTAGATGTTTTTTGAAGTGTAAGAGATGACCTTTGTTGTTAAATACTTCATCCAGGTTAAGGTTATTTGGGATATAGGTTTATTTATTTAAGGGATGATATATGTAAAAACTTTTTTTATTATTGAGATTAATTTATTAATATTAATTTTGGGCAGGTTATTACATTGTGATAACTATTTGGGTTATAATGAAGATAGGAGGAATATCTTTATACTTTTTTATAGATCTTATAATATGTGAAAAGTCAATTTTAGTGATTCCTTAATTTAAAAAATCCATATGGGATATTCATTCATTAAAATAATAGATGAAGTATAAATTGATTGAAGAATAATTAAAGATGATAAAATGTTAATTAAATAAAAATATATCGAGTATTTATATTTTCAGGAGTTCTATTTTTTGATATTATGATAATCCATCAACATTAGTAAAATGATCATGAAATAATTGATATCATATTACCTTAATATCCAATTTTTCAATGGCCTTTTAATTAATAATAAATTTATGGTTTTGGGAATATTGAAATTATCTTTATATTTAAATTTCTTATGATCAATGATATCTATCACTCTCAATAAATATTTATTCTTTTCTTCCATGTCCACATTTTTACATCTCACCACTATTATCTTACTTCGAATCCTAGTCAAGTGTTATTATATATTGCCTTTGTATATCCCATTCCTTATATTAATAGATTGTTTTATAAACCCTTCTAACGATGTCAGTTTTATACAAAGGACTTTTCTAATGTTAAACAATTAATTGATGAGAAAAAATTAATCTTTTTAGGGAAAAATATCTTTAAGGTGGGAAGAATGTAACACCATGATATTTTAAAATTATAATATTTTTGATGGCTTATTCAACATGAAAGACTGAGTCTAAGAGAACCTTGTTATAAAATTGAAATATTATTATATATATGTGGCTAGTTTAACCTAGCCATTAAAATTCATGGGTATGAATATTATTAACTTCATTATGAAATATACATAAAATTTCATTAAAAATTTATTTATAAATTCTTTAAAAGAACTCAACTTTTAATTTAATTATTTTATTATAAAAAAAGAAAAATGATTCATTCAAAAATAAATTTTATTCTTTTTTGTTATAAATATTATGATTAATTTTTGTTGATTTAATAAAATATATATTATAAAATTAACATCACATTTGAAATCAAAATATTGAAATTAACTTATGGTCATTTTTTAGATTTTTCAGAAAATATTTATTTTTTAGTGAATTGTGAAAATACTTATGTTTATACAATTATCAATGATTTTATCAAATTATGTATTTCAAAAGTCTAATTATAATTTTTAATTTATTTAAAAATAAAAGAATTATTATTTTTATATTTAACAAAAATTAATTATATTTAAATCATTTTTATAGTTCATTTTATTAGAAGATAATTTTTAGCCTTTAAAACACATTTTTTTTGAAAACTATTTTAAAGTTCATAATTATTGTTTACATTAAAAAATTAATATAAATCCTAATAAATAATGATTTAAATTTAATATATAAATCATATATCCATCATTATATATTTAAATTCATTTAATGAATTTTACTTATCATATATTTAATGAAAAATAATTGTTTCCTAGAAAAATTCATTTTTTGGGAAAACATTTTTTATCACACATTCTTATTTTATTTTACATTAAGTTAAAAAAATAATATGAATTGAATTTGATAAAATTTATTCCATATTTTTAATCAGTATAATTGGTATTATATAATAATTTCAATATAATCTTTTTACTAATGAATATTAAACCAGTACCAAATTAGTTACATGTGTAAAATAATAGAATGTGTAAAAGTGAGTAACCTTAAAGGTAAAGAGGATAACATGTTTAAAACATATTTATTTTTAATTTTATAATAGTTTATAGGATTAATGTCACTTAAAATTATTTATTTATCAATTTTGGGGGCACATTCCTTGAGAGTTACTTCTCATTATTGAATAGATTTGGATATTTATAAGAATGTCACTTTTCCACCCTTATAAACGGGAGCCCCCTCTCCTCTTGTTTTTATACTTTATAAACCCATTGGTCTGGAATGCTGATTAAAAAATAACTTCCTTACTTCCCTTTTATAATCACAAAATCCTTGGTTTGATCATAAATCCAATATAAGAAGGCTTTAGATATAATCCTAAAGAGGTTATCCAAAGAAGACAAGAACGTCCTAAACCAAGCATCTTTATTTTATTTCCTATTATACATATTATAAATATTATTCTAAAATGATAATATAATATCATTATATACCATATAATAATATGTTATTATGTGAATTTAAAAACCTAAATACATATCTTCTTCCATCAAATGCGAAACAAAACCATTGTTCATGTGTATGATAAACTATTGCCTCACGAACCGATGTAATAAATTTTCTATCTTCACTTATCATAGCTGTTAATATTGAAGGATTTAATTTTTATTAATAATATTCTAGAAATAATATTCATTATTTTAATTCAATATATCATACACCTTCTTACCTCACCATCCAATGAAAAATGACAACGCCATTCTTGTGTACAGCAGGCTACCGCCTCGCAAAGCGATGTGAATCATTCTTTTATTACCTCATCAAATTGATGGTACATGTAACTATATTTAATGAAATAATATTATATTTATTATATAATAATAATTATTTAAAGGTAAAATACCACTTACATTCTTTATGTCATGATCGTTGAAAAATTTAATCATTATTCATGCTTATGTACGACAGACCTTTTCCATGATTGTAACATAGTTCCCTATTCATAACCATATTCCATGGATAGTTATAAATATATAATTTATATATAATTTTTAGAATTATTTAATGGTGATTAGTATGTATATGATGGATTAATGACCCTTTTAACCATGTTCAGCACATTTATTCTGTTTTGAAATTACGAACTGTGCATCCTCAAAATACCTAATATGGTCATAACTGATTAAATAATAAAGTAGGTCATTAAAATAAATGAATTATGTGGTTTAAATATAATAAATTAAACCTATAATATTTTTATAATAAAATAAATGTTTTATTTTATTTTATTATACAATAGTTAATGAACATACATGATAATGTCTGGACTCGAGGCAGGGGTTTCCCTCTTAAAAATCACATCATTGGGAAACTTTTGTTTTATTCACATAACTTATTTTTTATAGTGTATATAATGTAAAAATACATATTATATCATGAGTCCTTCATAATTCATGTTTTTTTATTTTATAATTCACTTACTTAATTCATGGGGTTATGAATAAAAAGTTTCCAAGACGATATGGGTTTATGCTTCAATCTCATTTTAATGGGGATTCTTTATGCTTAAATTACTATTAAATGAGTTTATTTTATCCTTATATAAATAATGAATTTTATTTTATTCTCCAATATTTATACAATAAATTTTCTTGTAATAGTACCATTTTCCTCTCTTTGGTACTTAAAATTATTTAGAATGTGATTTTAAGAAAAGTTATCTTCATTTCTCTCTTTGGTTGAAAACCCTTTCTCTTTCATGTCCGTATTTTAATTAAAATTTTTTATAATTACTTTAATATTATTCTTTTGTTTTTTAATTTTATTTTTACACATTTTTAGTTTTTTTAAATCATCTAATAGGAATATTCTTATCATTTAATAAATTAAGAAATTTTATCCTTTTTACTATAGTATGAAAGGTATTTTTCTTTTAACTTACACTTTAGGTATAGAATTACATGACATATTGAACACTCAAATCATTGAATATTCCTTTATAATTTTACTAGGTTATTTTTAAAGAAACAATTTTCTATATTTTTTTAATATTTTTATAGTTTTAAGAAGTGATTTCTAATTGAAAATGATATTTTTCACCAAATATTTCATGTAATATTTTATAGTAATTTTTATAAATGAGTGAAGCCATATATGTTACAATAGCATTATAAATTATATATATATATATATCTCATGTATATACTAAGTTTATTCTCCCTTTCATGAATGAATTAATACATTCCTTATGATCATCTCTAGAAAAAAATTCATTTTGAAACTTGTTTTGATTAATGTATGAGACAAGAATATGCAACTAATTTTCTTTTAATGTATAATTAATATGTTATTATTTATGATTTATTTTATTTTTATAGAACACATATATTATGAAAATTTATTATTGGAGATCCCATATAGCACAAAGTGATCTCGGTATAGCTTATGCAATGGGTTTTCTTAGATAGTGCTCGAAAGAAATGGGTAATGTTTTAGACTCATGAAACATAAAATATGAGATTAGGGAGTAAACAAAATACATTATATAAACCTCTCCACCATGTGATATTTTTCATGGAATTTACCCTTATCTTGTGTTTATGTTATATAATATGTTTCTTCCACATTTACTATGTTACCGTGATGCTATGATACCATGTTCATTAAATAATTCTTCCATGTGATTACACACAATCCCTCTCTTTCATGATATCATGCTATAACTTTGAATCACTTGTTATATATCCTTACTGTGTTTATTAATTTACTATTATTTTTATCTCAAACCTTTTTTCAATGGTTTCCCGTGGTTATCCTAAAATGTTTATGATCCCAAAAGGATTTATGAGCTCATCATAAATAATAGAAAAAAATTATTTTCAGTTTCACTTTGATGTATTATGCAACCATTATTCCAAATAAACCATGTCATTCAATCTTTTTGTTGTAATTAATATATTTTTATGTTAAAAATCAGGTAATAATATGTGTTACAGGATTGAGACACTATAGAGTGCTTCATCCCATATTTAGAAAATTCTAGAAATTTATATATTAATCCTCTACGATCATTACTACATGAACATCAATAAATTTTCATTTTCTTATTATTTTATTTTTATGGAACTAACAAATTTTTATGTTTTTTTTTCATATATCATAATATATGATTAGGAATAAGAACATGGATTTGGATTATAGTTCACATCTCATTCAGTTTCTCAAGTGTAAAATCATTTCATTTTCTGGGAAATTCAACGTTAACAAGGTTCTTTCAGGTTCCATCCATTGAATAAAACAAAAAATCCTAGTATGAGAAACAATAATCATATTAGAAAATCCTATAATCATGAAAATTGTTTACATGAAATATAAATCATTGACATATTCTTTTAAATATATGAAACCATAGGCATAACCTATTCCATGATTGGTAATCATCTTCTGAAATCCTTCACAATGGCTAATAAAGAAAGTGTGAATTAACCTAATAAAATATGATATGATTGTATATTAAGCTATGTAGTGTCATTACCACACATTGTGAATTAAGGTTATGATTGATTCAATTCTCAACCAATTATTTTTGAGTTAATTCCTCTTGGGACATTTCTTCCATATCTCCATCCACTTTCTAGCATCTAGATAGATATGTATTTCTTGGAATACCACATTATTTTTAATTTATTAAAACATCAATATGTGATCCAAAACATAGAATCATTCCTCTAGTTATCAATAATGTTAAATAAACTAATACCCAATATTAATAAACGTTCCTTTTGATTCCAACCATGGAAGCCCAAGATATACATAGAAACTAATAAACTAATTTCATAGTTTAATTAATAAATTCCAAAAATATTTATACAAAAGAAAGGATTGAATGCTTAATATCATGGTGATTAGCTATATAAATATTTAATTTCGCAATAAATATAAATATATCTCTAAAACCATTATCCTCCAAAACCTCTTTTGTATATCTCATATGATATAGTCATCTTCATAACATGGGGAATGGAAACAAAAGTAGGGTTGAATTCAAATTCTTATTAAGGGTAACATATCAACTATTTATAATGATCATATCCCAAATATGAGGAAAAACCTGAGGAAAAACCTGAGTAAATGTTTAATATCATATATAAAGCTCATGATATCATAAGTGATAAGAAAAATTATTGATCCTTAAGTATCATGACATAAGATTAAAAGTACAAAGAAAGGACATAAAAACATGGTCTAAAAACATATAACAAACATGATATCAATACTTGTGATATCTTTCAAATATGGAATATTATAAATATTTGTTATATTTTAAAAATAAAGAAAATTTTAGATAAGTAGCAGCATAAACATATGGATAGTAAACATTATGATGAAATAAATGTATGTCCAACATTTAATTTTGTGAACACATCCAAGTAGGTCCACCCATTAGACTGGTGGAAAAATCCATGTATATCAACACATAATTATGTCATGAGATATAAAAACACAGCCAATGCATAAGAGGGCGATATAGTAAACCAATTATAAGTATCCATACATACGAGTTCCACTACAAATCAAATCATTCATCTTATTATAAATAATTTTACCGAAGAAAAATGGTTTTCATGACATTTTGAAATTGTATTTAATAATGAAAAAAATGAAAACTCGATACAAGAATCTTTATCACCCCAAAAGAGTATATATCATGTTTTTTATGGAACCTTAATTTACTAAATAATAATTCTTTTAATATTAATGAGAAATACCAAAAAGTATATTTCATGAAAATAATTTACTAATATCATCCTAAAAAATGTGATCTTTAACTCACTTTCCATGAAAAATTTTATTAATAAAATTATTAAGTAGTATATTAAAATAGTTATTATAAAAAATGAATATTAGATTAAAATAAATAAATAATATCATAAAATTTTATGTAGAATAGAATAATATATGATCATTGAAATGAAAAACCCTCGAAATATTTTAAAAACACTATTATTAAAATCCAAAATTGTAAAAATTATATAGTGGACATGATTTTAAAATAAAGTGGAATATAAGATTCAATAGAGAAAAACCAATTTTCGTTTTAACTATATAAAGGAGATCATTGGTGGGATGTAAAAATTTTAATATAGTGGGAAAATTCATTAAAAGAGATTAAAATTAGTCTTAAAAATATTTCATTTCCACAAAAAAATTAAATACACAAAAGAAGGAGAATTTGGAATGAAACGTTATTTCACTATAAAATATGGTGAAAATACAAAATAAAATTATCATATTTTGTATAATATCATTGATGTAATGGTTATAGTCAATGGGAAGTGATTACAACCCAAGGGAGGATTTGAGTCTTGAAAACCCCTTAATTTTAATCCCACGTAGTCAAATTCACTACAAAACAGTGTATTAATAAAATAATTGTATGAATAACCTTTATCAGAACCTTATTATTTTCACTAAACTTTTTTAAAATTACTTTATAAATATTCATTTAATGTTTTTTGTTAGATATCATCTATTTTAAAAATAAGGTGTCCTAAATCATGATAATTTTTACATTATTTTATAACAGGTTTATTATTCCTCATGATTATGCCAATGTTTATACATACTAGACTATACCACATACTATAATCTATGTTTTCTAATAATTTATAAATTTATAATTTTTTTATGTATTTTTGAAACTTTTTGTGGTGATACAATCGAATAAGAGCTTGTTTTAATAAGTATAATGAATATAAGGTGATATATTATGACATAATTAGATATTTATATTATGAATCTAGAATCATTGTTACACATTGAATAAATTATTATTTCAAGTATTTACTATAATATAACATTCCATAATCATCCAATATATAAGTGTCACAACATAAATCAAGTAAGTGAAAAAATGACCTAAATAAGAGTGTGATAAAATGATTGAATGAGTAATAGAAAACTATTATATAATATTAATATAAAATTTATATAATATTGATGTTGGTTGGAGTGTATTACTCAATAGGGTGGTGAATTGAGTATCTATAAAAATTTCCTTTACAAAATTGGTTCTTTAAAAACATCCCCCAATTAAAATGAATATATCCCAGTTAATAAATGTAATAATTTTATAAACATTTTAATATTCAAATGAATTATTAAAATATTAACTATAAAAAATATAAATGTGAGTTGTTGATATAACTTTTAAAGTTATTTTAATAAGTAAAAATAGTTATAAATTCTATCCAAGACTAACTATCATTGTAAAATATTTTATTTTTTGAAATATATAGTAAATAATAGAAAAAATAAATTAAAAGACAAAGGGGATAAAACAATTGGTTCAGTATCATGTAGAGAAATAATCAACTCCACTTGGTGATCACCTAACACTATAAAATTAATATTAATAAACATGATCCACACCTAGGATTAGGGTAAACAATAGTGCACAGGACTTTCCAGGTCACAGTGCCTCTTCCACTATTTTTCGTTGGTATAAACTACCAGGTCACACAAAGAACTATTCCACACATATCCATGGGAGTAAATAGATATAAAAAGGTATGGGAGGAAGGATATATTGTATCTTTTAGTTTAATACAGTAGACAATGTGTGTTTTAATAAAAACACACACACTGATCAAAAGTTAAAAACCGTTCACAACATATCAAAGATTATGAGAATGGGTATGAAGTGATATGAGTGTTATTTTATGCATATCTAGACATTAAGGATGATGTAGATTCCTGTATCATGTTCTCTTGTAAAAATCAGATTATCACAAGTTTGGTTCTCTAGTTTCTAGTTCGAAGTTCTAGCTCGTGTTCTTATTGGTGTTGGTACTGTGAAGATTATTTTGTCTCTGATCTATAGTAGTCCAGTATTTTGGAATCAGGAGTGAGTGATTAATGTGTTCTTCAATTGTTTCTTGTTGCATGTATCAGTTCAATTCTCAAACGCTCTCTCTTCTGCTACCTCCTTTTGTTCCAGTGCCACACTTTCCTTTTAGTTACGGAGTTCTTGTGTTGAAGCTGACATGATACATGTATTCTACACCTCGTACCATGTACTATCAGGTGATATGTCTACAAAGAAACATTAATTATGTTAGTGCCTTTAAATGAATCAAATATGGCCATTAAAAAATAAATTGAAAATGAAAAAATAGAATTTAGAAAGGTTTCACAGTCTGTCTTGAAATGGTATGATTTTGAAATGGTTTCACTATGAAATGATGTCTCCTTTTCTGTCATTGATTGGTGAGACAGTAGTGATGCTATAGATTAATTGAATTAGGAAGAATTAGCTTATATGTTGTGTTAGGATCACAGTATCTTGTCCTTTTCTAAACATTTAATAGTGTCTTTGTGATGGTATCAAGGAACCGGTGTCACAGACTTCATGAGATCTGAAACAAGTTACAGTGTCTGGGTAACAGTGTCTTGGTCTTGATGTTTGGGTCACAGTGTCTGTGTCATGGTGTCTAGGTCATGGTGTCTGGGTCACGATGTCTGGGTCATGGTGTCTGGGTCCATTTCCAGAAAACCAGAACCAGTGGCAGACTCATGATTTCTTAGACTTAGCCAAATATCATTAAACTTTCTTATTTATTAATATTCATAGAATTAATTATACTTAATCATTCATAGAGGAAATCATTATAGAATAAAATTTAATGTAGTTTACAATAATAAAACATGATTTTTAAAAATTGGGATCTTGTGAAAGTTTATTTAAAACATCTGGAAATCAACCATATCTACACATGATTTGAGATTGATTAAAGTAGATTAATAGTATTTTTGATCAATAAACATGATTAAAACACAAGGATTCCAAAAACCCTCCCCTTTTGATGATCACAAATCATATAAATTATATTTCTTTTCTTAGTGTGATTTATCCTCTTTAGTTTTCTTTTCTCCCCCTTTGGAAATTATTAAAAATCATACATGAAAAATAGAAAAGAAGGAATCTAAATAATAGAATAGACAAGAATAGTTCACAATGCATTATATAGATAGATATGTATCATTATAAGTAGTAGGAAAAATTACAAAACATCCCTATTAAGATACAGTTCTAACTTTTCTTCAGCACAAGCTATCTTCCCCTTTCCCTTTCCAGCATGAACATAATGAGCCACATGAGCATAATTCAATGTTGAAGAAGGATGTTATCTAGCTATAAGAGAAGGAAGAGGGATCCCTTTAAAAATATAATGTGCCAAAGTGGGTTTGGTGGAAGACAGAGGTAATTTTTGGTCAAGTATAACAGGTCTGATCTGGCTGAGAGCCATATAAACAGACCTTAAGGAAGAAGAAAAACCAATGGATGAGGATGGAGGTAACCTAGGTCGCAAAGGTGCAACAACATGCTCCATAATGGAAGTGCTTCTCACATGAAGATAAGGCTTCAACAACGGAATGAAATCAGTGACGATCTCACCACTATATTGTATTGATGTTTTGAAATCATATTTGTTCTCTATGAACATTTCCAATAGAGGAGTGAAAATTTGAGCTTTTGGACTTGATTCTTGAAGGCTTGAGTGACATGAGGTATTTTCAAATTCTCTACAAGATATTTCAAATGATTGGTCATATAATTCTTATTGAAATTGCAATTAAAGTATAAATCCAATTTGTTATTAATTTCTTCCTAATAATTATTTTCAATATTTGAATGAATCCACACTAAATCAAGTACCCTTTCACTATTTTGGACAACTATTCCTTTTCAAAGCCACTTAACACTGATTAAAGTTTCTCTTTTACATTAGTTATAATAAGATCACTGTAAAAGGGTTGACATGACTGTCCAAGTGAATTAGTGGATGTAATAGTTGAAGTGACAGACATGAGATGATTGAGAACTTTCTATAGACATCTATGTTACTCATTAGTTAGTTTATTGAGACCAACAACAAGATAACACATCTCATTAACTATCTGGATGTTTCTTTTAGCAACATTTTTAAATATTGAAGTCAAGTTCAGTTGAATCAGAGATGCAAATTTTGGTGTGATTTAATAACTATCATCCTCCACAGGATGAGCAATAGGAGCTTGTCCTAACTGAAACACTTTTTTCATTAATTTAACCATATCTCGGAGAGACTTAACCCCATCACATAGTTACTTGTTTTCGATTCTAACCTCTGGTATTTCATGAATCATTTTTTGATCAATTTTCCCTATGATTTTCTCTAATAGTAAGTCAAAATCTCTTTCACTATGATTTTTCATAGGAGCAGGATGTGTGTTTATCATATTTTCAAATCCATCAAATAAACTAACTCCAATGTTTTTCAAATCACTTTGAATCAAAGAGGAATAAGGTTCTTGTGAAGATTTAGAAACAGAAGATGATATAGGTTTAGGTTCTTTAGAAGATATTATCTCTAAAGGAGAAAACTATTTCAATTGAAACACAGTAGAATGGTCTATGCCTTTAACCGAGTCCTCATGGGAATTATCTACATTAAAGTATCAAGGGAACCTATACGAGCCATTGACATTGCTTTGATAAATAGGATTAGGAACTTCAACACTTTATAGACTGGGGTGCTTATCCCTATCAACAGGTGCATATCTCAAAGAACATAGAGATTTAGTTCATTGATCTATTTCTAAACATTCATCTTAGATAGCCTCACCCATTTCTTTTCATGCTAGCTGGATGACTTGTTCTATTATTTCCATAGTAGATAGGATAATTTCAGGATTAACATGTTCCTCTAAATGTTCCTCAATAGAACCCTCTTCCTCAATATGTTATTATTCTAGATGCTCCTTAGAAACAATATTTTATTTTACCCTAACCAATATTTCTTTCCCATAAGCATGTTCATCTTCTAAATAAGAACTTATTTTTGTAATAGGTTCTTCATTATCAACTATATTTGGTGGAATAACTATACCACTATCTTCTTTATCCCAAATAGTATCTTCTATAGGTGAAACAACATCCTATTCTTTTTCATCATTGGGATAATCAACAAATTCATCAAGTTCCAAACCAGGATTAGAAAAGTTCTTAGGTATTTAAGGATGATCAACTATATTAAACATTTCATATATACTTTTACTATCCTCTACCCAAGACTTCTTCCATGGTTTCCAACTTATTTTCATCCATTTGACTAAAGCCTTTGAGATATATAACTCATTGTATTTGAAGACTTCTTCATTCAGTCAAACCATTTATTTAGAATACAACATTGAAGAGATTAACCTTGAAAAGAACAAAGAGGTATACTTTTAAGTGTTCTTAATCAATTCACACATGTGAAGTATAACATACTTACATAGATTAAACTTGTGTCCATTTTTCATAAGATTTATCGATAATTCATATTGATACATGTGGGTAGAAAAATATCCTTTCCTTGGACTAATTATATTTTGTATAAAAATAAATAGAAACCTCACTACACCATCCAACTCAGTAGAAAATTTCACTTATTTTCTTTTTATTTCTAGAAAAAAATCTTTTATCCTCTTATAAGATAATAATATCACTTGGAGGAGGAGGACCTCTTTGGTGGTCCTAAAAACTTTATTTATGAGGTATCCCTAGGCAGGAAACCCATAAATCTAGGAAAAGGTCAATCTTTGTCCATTAATCTTGCTTATTAAAACAAAACATTCTTCTATTTTTAATGAGAACTAGAAAAACTAATAATATTGAGAGATATACATTGGATAAATAAGACCTATCTCTTTTGTAAACATGTTCATCCATCCCTTCTATTTCAGTACATTTAAAACATATGACTTACTTGTTAGCAACCACTTAGGAAAAATTTCATTTTCAGGTAGTATTATTCTATCAATAAGATTTTGGTTCAGCAGTCCTTTGATCACTACTTTTAGTTCCATTTTCACTTTCTTCTGCGATTTGCGCTTCTCAAGAGATTATGAAGATGGATACTTCATTCTGGGCATTCAACGATGGTTCTAGAGAGAGATAGAGATGAAGGGATAAATGATGACTTATGGTTTGAATTAGATGGGTTTTAGTTTTGAGATAGGAGAGCTCGACTGAAGGAAAGAGTAAATGATATTTGGTTTTTTATCATTCATGTATTTAAAGTGTCAAAAATTCTAAATCGTGGGATATAAACTATAAAATAATTAAAATATATATATGTGTGAAAAAATACAAATAAAAAGAGAGTCATTACAGTGATACTAGAACAGATTTTCCTGGTGAGATATTTATGGTGTGACTCTCAAATGGAGCGACTGTATCATGTTATAAAGTAAGTACAAGATAGTAACCGAGAGACATTAATTCTAAGATTGTAAACATGAAACAGTAAATTCAGTACAATAACATATAGAACTTTGAGTGTGACACAATAATTGCAAGATAGTGACTTGTGAAACTGTAAATCATGAAACTTTAAATTGTGAAATAGTATGCTTTGAGACATTAGGTTTTGAGACAATACACTTTCTACTTGATATTTATCATTCAAAATTTAGGTATGATTTAATATATCGATTCAGAATTTAATGGTTTGGTGAATATATTAGAAAGATAACATTCAGTTCCACTAAATTCCAAGGTGATATCAACTTTTTGATAATGGTCTCTCAAGAAGTGATGTGTTACATCAATATGTTTTGTATGAGACTATGAAACAAGATTTTTTGAAATGTTAATAGAACATGTATTGTCATAATTTATAGGTACATGTGTGAAATTATATCCATAATCTAGTAATGTGTGTTTCATCCCCAAAATTTGTGCACAACTATTACCATCACCTTTGTATTCATATTCGATAGTATATAATGCAAAATAGTTTCGTTTCTTACTACACCATGATACTTGAGACTTTCCTTGAATGTGATATGTTCCAGAAGTTCTCTTTCTATTTAACATAAAAACACCAAAATCAGCATCAGAATAGCTAATTAAATCCAATTATTTTCCTCTAGGACAGAATGATCACAAATTTGGTGTATCCTTAAGGTGTTTTAAAATACTTTAACCAGTATTTAAATGATATTCCTTAGGATTTTTTTGAAAAAGAGAACACATACATAGACTAAACATAATTTTAGGTCGGCTAGAAGTAAACTAGAGTAAGCTTCCAATCATTCCTCTATAAGTGGTTTGATCAACATATGTTCCATCTTCATCAAGATCCAGCTTACAAATCATACTCATTGGTGTATCACTACTTTTAGTGATTTACAAGACAAAAAAAAATTTGAATATCCTTAGTAGATTTTATTTGTTTCAAAATAATAACATCTTTATTTTTATTGATTTTTAATCCAAGAAATAATTTCAGTTCACCCATTAAACTCATTTAAAATTTATTTTTCATCATTTCATAAAACTCAATACATATATAATTTTTCAAAGATCCAAAAATAATATCATATATAATTATTTGAACTACTAAAAAATCATTGGAAATTTGTTTTATAAAATGTTTATCACCATATAAAACATTTTAAAAACTTTATAAATAATAAGAGAACTTAATCTATCATACCAATCTTTTAGACCATGCTTTAAACCATACAAAGATTTTGGTAATTTGAAAACGTGATTTGAAGAGTGAGGATTTGTGAAACCAGGGGGTTGTTCAAAAAATATCCTCACCTATATACCCATTTAGGAATGCACTCTTGACATCCATTTGATATAATTTGAAATTCAGATGGAAAGCATAAACAAGCAAGATTCTGATGGCTTCATGTCTAGCTACTGGTGCAAAGGTCTCCCTAGATGAAATTCCTTTTTATTGACTCTATCCTTGTAAAAACTATCTAGACTTGTTTATAACTACTTTACCAGCTTTATCTAACATTTTTATAAACACCCACTTAGTGACTATGGTAAAAAAAAATTCGGGTCTATCAACAAGATTCCAAACATTGTTCTTTCAAACTGATTAAGTTATTATTACATAGCCATCACCCAAAATTCCTTATTTATAGCATCCTTAATGTTTCTATGTTAAAGTTGTGATAAGCAAACTAGATTATCAACCTGATTTATAAGAGAATATATATTTTTAGTTCCTTTATCTATGTCTCCTACACCAACATTTAAAGGATGAATCATAAGGGTTCTATCTGATCTAGAAAAAGAGGGGCTAGTGATTTCAGGTTCTTCAACACGTTCAGGTTCATTATGGCTTGAATATGGATAATTTCTAGAATTGGATGTTTTTATAGATTCCTTTACAGGATAGTTGTAGGATTTTTCATTGATGTCCAGATTTGACATATCATCCTCAAGATTCTCTAGAGAGGCCTTAGGATCATGCGGATCTATCTAATCAATCCTGACATGGACTAATTCCTACACATATTTAGTTCTTTTTTTAAACACTCTATAAGATTTAATAGAGATTTAATATCCTAGAAAGATTCTCTCATCAAACATGGATGAAAACTTTGCAAGATAATATTTAGAATTAATGATATAGAAATTACAACCAAAGAATTTAAAGTAGATTACTTAGGGTTTTCTATTGTTCCAAAATTCATAGAGTCTTCTTTTAAGAATAGGCCTAATAAATACCCTAATAATAATATAGCAATAATTATTTAAAACTTCATCCTAGAATTAAATAGGTAAGTCATATTCACTATGCATATTTCTTGCAATTTCTTACGAGGTAATATTTCTTCTTTCAATAAATCCATTTTGTTGAGGGGTTATAGGGGTGGAGAAAATATTACTAGAATTATTTTGTGAGAAAAATTATTCAATATCATGATTTTCAAACTCATGTCCTTGGTCACTACTTAAAGATTTAATTTTATGTCTCCAATGTTTTTCTAAAGTTTCACCATATTTGGGGAAATGAGAGTAGACTTCACTTTTGTGAGCCAAAAATAAGGTCCAAGTATATCTAGAAAATTCATGTACAAGAACATAAACATAATTATTCACATTTAAATTAGAAAATCTAGATAATCTATACAAATACATGTGAACCAACTTGAGAGGTTGAGAAGATGAAACTTCTTTTTTTGGTTTTAAGGAAAATTTATTTTGCTTCCCTTTTGACAAAGATTACAAACTTTATCATTTGGAAACTCTAGTTTGGGTAGATCCTTGACTAAACTTCTTTCTAGTTAGATTTATAAGGGAGTGAATATTGTAGTGTCCTTGGTTATATCCCAAATCCAAGACTCTTTCTGAAATACACTAAAACATGAATCATTTTGAGAAACTAAAGAATCTATGTAAATAAAATATGAATTTTAATTTTTTAATGCCGAAAAATCAAATTAATTTTTATAATTAAAAACATTGCAAGAATAATTTTACAATTTAACATTAAATTAATCATCACATAGTTGTGAAATACTAAGTAGATTATATTTCAATCCATCAACAAAAAGTACTTTGGAAACTAAAACTGAGTTAGAGTTTCTGATTTGGTCAGGGTCAATGAATTTTCTTTTGGCATTTTCAGAGAAGGTGACATGTCCACCATCAATTTTTATTAGGTTATTGAAACATGAATACACTCTTTTAATGTGTCTTGAAAACCCACTTTCCAAGTACCATAAGCATTTACAGGAGATCTTCAAACAATTTTCCAACAAAATAGTCAAATAGAAATATACTTTGGTACCCATATTTGTTTGGGTCTAGTAATATTAGTAAGTAGTGATTCATTAACCCACATCTACCTTATAGGTTTCCTATAAGCATTTTGTAATGTATTTATATAATAAAATATATTTGGTGAAGAAAAACTCCAATCATTAGGGAATGTAACATAGTTTGAACTAGTAAAATGGTTTCTTGAAATAAGAGTAAAAATGTATTTTCTAGATTTAGAAACAGAATTGGTTTTTCCAAAATTTCTTATACCAGGTTGATAGCCAATACCAGTAGTATATTTAGGGGAATTGTTTTACCGACTATTTATACCAAGGTTTCAATACCATTAGTAATAATTTCAAGATCCTTTTTTAATTTCTTATAAGATATATTTCATAAATTGTATTATTTGAGTAATTGAGCATTTTTATCTCTCTATATAGAAAGTACAGATTTAATAGTTGAGGTTTGAGAATATTGTTTCTTTAAATACATGTATTTATATTTTATTTTATTACATGTATCTTAAATAATATTTTAATACAAATAAATTTCTTCATTAGGCATATTTTCAGAATCACATTCATATTTAGAATAATTTGAATTTTTTGCAGTAGATTCCAGGGTTACCTCTGACATGTTTGTCATAAAACACATATTCTATTTGTTACATTGTTCATCATTTAAATACTCTGAGTCACTTTAAATGTCCTCAGAATAACTCCAGGATTCTTTCATTGAATTTTTACTCTTTCTATATTTTTTTCACATATTTTATTTTATACTTGATCTTGGGATATTCAGACTTTACATGTACCTTTAACTTACATTCATAACATACTATCTCATCTGACTTTTAATTTATTCTCCAATCTCTCTTCCAGCTTCCCTTTTGATCATAAATTCCTTTGAATATCAGTTTCTTGAAAAAATTCTTCCTTTTGTTAAATATCATAAACCTTTGGTGTAATTGATCCATCTCCTCATCACGGTTATGTGATGATTATTCACTGCTGGAACATTCTACGAAGACATGCAGTTTCTCCTTCTCATTGTGTTTAGAAGCAATGGTCTTAAATGCCACATATTTTCTCTTGGGTTCATCCTCTTCTTCCTTGATAACTTTTATCGCTTCTTCATGAATCATTAGTTTCCTGATGAGTTATTTTATAGGTAATTTTCTGATGTTTAATGATTCTATAATAGATATATTGGTTCCTCTCTATCTATCATGTAGGCAGCTTAGAATCCTCATGATCCTCTCTTTTGCTTTGAAATATCTTCCAAGAGAAATCATTGTGTTCACAATGTCGTTGAACTTGAGATAAATTTTAGAAACAGGATCATCAAGAATCATTTTAATTTTATTACATTTTCTAGTATACATATTGAGTCTCATTTCTTTCACACTAGATGTTCCATCATGTGAGACAGACAATGTATCCCAAATTTCATGGGCAGTTTTACAATCATAAGTTCTATTAAATTCATCATCTCCTAAAGAGAAATATAAGGCATTCATAGATTTTCAATTGTTTTTTTAAGAATTCCTAGTTAGGTCATCATAAGTAGTTATATTAGTAGTAGGAATATTATACTCATATACAATTAAAGACGAAATTTCAAAACATGTACTCACTATTGCATTTTCATTTTAATTTCCAATTTAGCATAATTGGATCCATTAAAAAATGCTGGTATTTTTGTTGAAGAACCTTCAACTATATTTTCCATAATAAATACATATATTTAAAGATCTAGAAATTTATAATTAAAAAAATTACAAATGTTTAAAGTACAACTAAAATCATCGTTAAAGAGATTTAAAAATATAGCCTCAACAAGAATCAAATCCTTTGATACAAAATGTTGGTCAGAGTAGATTACTCCTCTGGGGGGGGGATTGATTATCTATAAAAATTTCTATTACAAAACTGGTTCTTTGAAAACATCCCCAATTAAAAATAATACATCACATTTAATCATGATAATAAGGTTATAATAGTTTTACTATACAAATAACTTCTCATAAGGTTGATTAATTCTCAGTAATATCAATGTGAGTTATTGATATAATATTTAAAGTTATTATAATAAGGGAAAGTAGTTATAACTTCTATCCAAGACATACTTTCAAAGTAAAATCAAGTATTTTTTGAAATATAGAGTATTGCAGAGTAAAAAAATTAAAAGAAACATTGGTTAAAACAAGTGATTCAGTCTCAAGTTGAGACCTAATCCACTCCACTTAGTGATCACCTTCCACCAATCAATTTATATTAATAAACTCGATACACACCATTGATCAGGGTAAACAACAGTGCACAGGACTCGCCACATCACATGACCTATTGCACTATTTTTTTTGTGGGTATAAAAAACAAGGTCACACCAGGTTCTCTCCCACACATATCCATTGGTGTAAATAGATGTAATATGGTATGAGATAATGTATATATTGTATTCTTCTATTTTATACAAGAGATAGTTTGTGATTTAATACACACACACACACACACACACACACGTTGCCCAAAAGCAAAAAACAGTACACCGAAGGGAAAAGATGACGATAATGGGTTATAAGTTCATTGAGTGTTATTCTTTGCTGCTTTGGACTTGTTGGATGAAGAATATGCAAGTATAGAGTCCTCTTTTGAAAAACAATCATTGCAAGTCTCGTGCTCTGGTTTCCAGTTAGAATATCTAGCTCATGTTCTTCTTGGTGTTGGTACTGCGAAGATGATTTTTGATATGATATATGGTAGTCCAGTATTTTGAAATTGAGAGTGGGTGTTTTATGCATTCTTCAGTTGTTTCTTGTTGTATGCATCAGGTTGCTTCTCAAATGATCAATCTTCTTCTACTTCCGTTTGTTCAAGTTCCACACTTTCCTTTTATTATGGAGTGAAAGTGTTGGAGCCAACATGATTCATGTATTCTAAACCTCGTACCCCATATTGTCAGGTGATTTGTCTAAAAATAAACACAAATTATGTCAGTTCCATTAAATGACTCAAATAAGGCCGTTAGAAATTAAATTGATACCAACAAAACAGATTAAAGAATTATGTCATAGTTTGTCTTGAAATATTATCACTTGGAAACAGTTTCACTACGAAATGATGTCCTCTTGTTTACCATTGAGAGGTGTGATAGTTGTGATGATATAGATTCATTGATATCAAGAACCAGTAGCACAAATGTGGTGTTAGGATCATGATGTTTGGACCTTTTCCAAAAATTGAACAGTGTCTGGTGATGGTATCAAGGAAACAGTGTCACTGAATTCATGAGATCTGATACTGGTTATGATGTCTTGGTCACGATGTATGGGTCACAGTGTCTAGGTCACAGTGTCTAGGTCATGGTGTATGGGTCACGGTGTCTGGGTCAGGGTGTCTAGGTCCATTGTGAGAAGACTAGAACTGTTGGAAAACTCATTCTTTCATTTACATAACCAAATATCTGTAAATAGTCTTAAGAAGTAATATTCAAAAAATTAATTAGACTTAATCTTTCATAGATTAATGAATTATAGAATAAAATTAAATTTAGTTTACAATATTCAAACATGATTTATAGGAATCATGGTATTTTGAATGTTTATTTAAATTTTATGGAAACTCACCACCTCTACACATGATTTGAGATAGATTAAATTGGATTAACATGATTTGTGATAAAACATGATTAAAACATGAGGAGTCCAACAATTAAAAATGTAATAGTCATAATATATCATTATTAAACTCATTCTTAGTATTTTATGAGATAGTTGGTTAGGATAAATGAAATTTAGGGTTCGTGGGGGAATTAGTCCAGAAATACACACAATTAACGATCTCATTTATCATTTTATGTGAAAAATTGTAGTATATGAAAAATGAAAATTTAAGTATTTTAGTTGTGACAAATACAACCTCTTCATTCATAAAATCCATCCATGGTACCATACTTGATATTCAATGATGAAAAAAGTACATCACATCCTGGAGGTGATAGTGCGTGTGTTTTCATAATCAATGTTATTTTGTTCAATTAGTGGACAGAAAGGATTGAAAATTTATTGGCTAATTAATATAATGAAATTTTAGTATAATTATTATACTTATTTAATTATAATTAAAATTTTAGACAAGATTTTATGAAGGATTTGAATAAAAAAAGTATAATAGAATGTAATACTCAAGTTGGAAGCTTAAGGTTGAGTTGAATAATTCCATGGAATTGAAGACCTCATTAAAAAATAATTTGACCAGAAGATGATTTATATGTGAGAGGATTGTAGGAGGATAATAATTGAATTTTTAATAATTGTAATTATAAGTTTAACTATTTTTAAGGGTATTATTGGTACCCTTTTATAAGAGGAGAAAATGAATCTTTTGGCAGCACACATCTTGTTTTCAATAATTTCATGACACTATTTAATGTTTAATGGATAAAAAGTGGAATATTAAACAGTTTCAGGAAAATATAAATTCTACAATACTCTCATAAATTCATTTTTCCAAATTGTAATAATGATTTATTGTTTATTTTGTTTTTTATTTTTTACCCAAATTAACTTTCAACATGGAAAATAATTTTATCCCGAGTAATTAGAATTAATGGAAAAAATTAAAATTAGATCCTTTTAAATTATCTAATAGTTATGATTATAAATTTTAAATCCAATTTATCAAATAAATAACCTATTATTATGGAAATTAATTTTATAAAATGTGCTCATCATGTTTAAAAATTCATTTTTATAAAGGTTATTTTCAAGAAAAATATATATAATTTGACTATAATTATCTAGAACATTGATTCTAATTAATTTTAAATAATTATTATCATTAAAATAGAATTTATTTTTAGTAAAATAATCTAAAAAACTTTGTGTCATCTTTTTATAATTACTCAAAAAAGTATTCAAAAAACAGTTTTCATTAAAATGACCCATAAATTATCAAAATATTAATCATGACATTATAGATTAAGCATAATATTTGGAAATTAATTTTTATAATTTATAATATTTATTTTTATATAGAAGGTTTTAATAATTTCATTGTTTTCATATAATGAAATAAATTTATAAAATTGATAATTGTAAGGTCCATTAGGATAGATACCCTGAGAGGTGGGTGACTGAGGTTATGAAAAATTAAAACAACTGCCCCTTTTGATCTTGATTTGTTGTTAGAAAAAACCCTATTTACTCTCTCCTTACCATTATATAATATAAGATAATATTAAAGAATGCACATAACACATCAATTTCACTTGGTTCACCCTCACTAGGCTACATCAAATGAGCAAAAACTAGTGGTGTGACAATGTTCCAAATCCACAATAAGCGCACTGTTGTTTAAAAGTTTAGATTGGAATCACTATCCCTCCTTCTTTATAACCACTCACAATTTTAGAACTTACTACTCTCTCAACTGAAGTGAGATCACTGCTTCTTCATAAGATCCACTCACAGTTTATAGACATGTAGGTCTCTTCATTATCACTAATGAATGCATCCTCCACTGTATGTAGATCCTCTATTGATGTCCAAATTTCATCCACTAAGGAATACCATTTCCCCCCTGAACACTGGGAAACACCATTTGGGTAATACATTCGAAAAGAACCCTACTTCACAAATCTCCCAATTTCACAATTCTTAAACAAGACTTCACGAAGTCCCTACCTCTTCATAAAGAACACACCTTCGCAGAGCTCACTGCCTTGCAGAGTACACTGCTTCACAGAGATCAGACCTTTGCGATGCTCAGGCCTTCGCAAATCATAGGTTTTCACAGAGTGACTTCTTTCGCGAAGCACACTGAGCCAATGTGGAACACACCTCTTTCGCGGAGCTATATTAGCCGCCATGAAGCTCCTGACTTTTGTAAAGAACACTACTGTTGCAAACCACTTTCACGATTTGAGAGAAAAAAATTTTTCATGTAAAAATATCTTCTACTCTAGATGGGGTCGAGGTCTATTTATAGAAGATTCTACAGACCCTCGATCCTTCTATGCGAAGTTAGTTCCACGTCATCTCAAATTGCAAAGCTCTGAAATTTCTGCCGAAATTATCTCTATATTGCGAAGCACAAAAACAATTTTATGATTGTGGACCTCTTCGTAATCATGGATCATTCCTTCAATTCCTTTGTGCCTTTTCCACGATGGTCCACTAGCAATTCCCTTCGCTGCTGCAATGCTCTTCAACTCAGCCGTACACAGAGCTCGTTTTAATTACGATGAACACCATAAACATTATTCATGTCATTGAAAAATCTAAATCAAGAAGCCCATATTCGTGAAACTCATGCATTTTCCATATTTTGATGAGATATTCAAGGAAACCCATATTTTGCGATGCTAACCAAACTCCAAATTTTGGACCCCAAAATTTTGGCAAACATTAGAAAACAGTGTCGCCTTGTATATGTTCTTTTGTACCACCACAAGTTCTTCTATTATTTTTTCATGGTTCTTTGTCAACATGGATTGTCAACAACATCTCTAGAGCTTGACAATATACCAAGCAAACCTGCATTTTCAATAAACACACGAAACCCAAAAATTATGCAATGTTCCCTTCAGGGATTTTTCCCAACAATCTCCCCCTTTGCATTTGTTGAAAAATATTCTCCAAATTATATTTTTCACTCTGATACCTCACTGAGTCTCCTCCAATCATCATCCATAATTTGCCTCTTTCAATTCGAGTAACGACCAAAGATTCAACCACCACATACTGTAAGCCCACATGAGAAATTAACACCATGAGAAACAAGAGTAAATGAAAATATCATCAATGAAACACTTCATTGAAGACACAAACTTTTGACACCATACTGGTACCAATTTCTTACACTGATTCTAATTTTTGATTATTGGAAACCCTCTCACACCATTCCAATATCACCCTTATGATTTTATCACGATCCTCAGCCAACATAACTCTTTTGATCGATCACTTCAAGTATAGTATTATTTAAAACTCTCCCCTATTTCATTTCTCTCCCCCTATCTCACTGCTCCACCTGTCATCTTCTTCATGTGTCTTTGATAAAGTCATTTTCTCCCTTCATAGCCATTGCTTATCCCTATGAGGAGTTACTATTTTCCCCCTTTGTCAACGAACCCAAATGTCACTCCACTATGGTCTAAGTCATTGGAAAAAACACATATTAGCACATTAGAAAAAACACACCATACCTCGAGGATGGAGGGGGGAATCCCCACTTTTTCAAGTGCAGGGAGTCGATAGAACTCCCAGAGCCAGTCCATGCATCTCAAAAGCTTCCTTGGGTAAGGTATTTTTTAGAATTTCTACAACCTGGTGTTTGGTAGGCACATACTCCAACTTCACGATTCCCTGACTGACCATCTCCATGGTAAAATGATACTTAATATCAATGTTATTTGACAATTAATGATGGATGGAATTCATTCTAAGATTTATAGCACTTTATTTATCACACTGGATTCCAATTGAAGAATTCATTTCAACCCCCATACCATCAAGCTGCTACTTCATCCACAATAACTAAGTGCATGCTTGAGTGGCCACAATATACTATGCTTATACGGTGCTTAATAAAATGAAATCTTGGTTATTTCTTAGACAAGAAATACACAATCCACCAAGATAGAAACTAGCTCCTAATGTTGATTTCTTGTCATCGGCTGATCCGGCCCAATCTGCATCCGGGTATCCCAATAACTCTGACTGATATTTGTCACTACATATCAAGCTAGAATATATTATTCCCTTGATATACCTATGTATTGTTTTAATTGAAATCATGTGAATTTTATTGGGATTTATTTGATATCATGTTTCTTGACATGTGGAGGAAACAATATCAGGTGTCTTTGCTATCAGGTATAGTAAACTCCCAATAATATGCCTTTATTCTGTGATATTAACTCCCTTACCAATATCATCTTTTGATAATTTCATCCGAGTAGAAACTGGAGTCTTCATCTACTTGGAATTTTCTATTCCAAATCTTCTCAGAACCTCTCTAGAATATTTGGATTGAGAGATGAATATTCCATTACTTCCTTGTGTCACCTGTAAACCAAAAAAAAAATGTCAGCTCACTAATCATAGACATTCTGAACACTTGCTTCATGAATTCAGAAAAATGTTTGCACTGTGCTTCATCTGATCCAAAAAATATTTTTTCATTGACTTATACTAGCACAATAATCATTTGATTACTGTTGTTGTTGAAATAGAGATTATAATCAGCTACACCACGCTGGAAACCAAGCTTCTTCAAATATTGATCAAGCCTTGAGTACCATGCTCTTAGTGCTTGTTTCAGCCCATATAACTCATACTTCTACTGAAAAACCATATTCCCATCCTCATGAATGATAAAAACATCCGGATACTTGATATACACTTATTCTTCCAGAATCCCATTCATGAATGCATATTTGATATCTATCTGGAACACTTTTAACTTCCGTTGCACTTAAATGGCTATGAATAATATAATTGTCTCTAGCCTTGCAATCGATGAAAATGTCTCATCGATATCAATTCCCTCAATCTGGGAGTATCCTTTTCAAACTAGTCATTCTTTGTTTTGAATCAATATTCTATATTCATTCATCTTGTTGCAAAATACCCATTTAGCCCCGATGTCATTTTTATCTATTGACATCAAAACAATATATCATGTATGATTCTTCACAATATGATATAGCTCATTATTCAAATCATGAATAGAGTTTTTATCTTTAGCTGCACCAGTAATGCTTTTTGTCTCTAAATGAGATAATAAAGATGTCTGTTGCAGAGATTTCATTCTTTTTATCTAAATTATAGCTGACTGATCACCAATGATATTCTGCCTATCAATTTCAGCTCAACTTCTTGGCTTTTGTGCAGATACAGATTTTACTTCCTCATGCTCATCATAAATATCTTCTTCCATATCAATATCAACCACTTCTTATCTCCCTGTGGTGCTTTCCTCCTCACATCTATCATCGGAAAAATTGTTCATTGTGATGTTGAATGCTCTCTTCATTCTCTACAATAGTGACATCATTGTTCTCAACTAATTTTACTAGACTTTTAATAAAGAATTTGTATGATTTTATTTTTCCTGAGGGGCCATGGAATATCCCCTCATCTCCATGTGACACAAATTTCCTATGTTTATCCTTATCGAGAATAATGCACTTACATCAAAATATTCATAAGTATTTCACTGTTGTTTTCATTACATACCACATCTCATACAAAGTCATTCCTTCCTTTGGACACAAAAAATCCCTCTTTGAAATGTAGACCGATGTCAATACGACTTCCTTCCAAAATTTCTCTTGTATGTCATTTTCTATAAGCATTGTTCTGGCCATGTTGTTGATGATATGATTTCTCATTTCAAACACTCTATTCTATTGGGGTGTTCTCACTGAGGAAACGTGACACCTTATCCCATGTTTCTTGAGATAGACTTCCACCTGACTATTTGTGAATTCCATACCATTATCAGTATGAAACATTATAATTTTATGTCTAATCATTCTTTTACACTCCCTCAGATACTATTTTAAGTAGCTGAAAACATTAGACTTATTGTAAACACCGAATACCCATGGAATTATTCTGTATTTTTCATTAAAAAGAACCTATTACCTCTTTCCATCAATTTATCTTAGTGTGATAGGATAACCACCCAGCAACATGCACCAATTCGAGCACTCTTGTTGACTTATTTTCCTTTACCTTATTCAAATTTCTGATGATATTCCCTTGTTGGAATTCATCACATGTGTTATTAAGATGATGTGATATCTTAGAGAGGTCTCTTTCTATATCAAACTTTACCAAATCCAATAGGGATGGTTTATATAGACGACCAAGTCATTTATGCCACAACTTTTTTTCTTCCTCTTTGGACAGAAAGCACATATCTTGTTATCCACTAACCAGGTAGATATTTTCCTTTTTTCTTTTTCCCTGTAGAAGGACTACCCCATCTCTTACCTTGATGATTCAAAACTTTTTATTAATCCTTATAGAATGTTCTGAGTCACATAGTTGGCTAATGTAGAACAATTTGTGACTGAGGTTTTCTACTATTATGACATTATCATGTATCATCTCTTGTCCCCCAAACATGGCCTTTCCTAAGACAATAATCATTTGTCCTTCATCGTTTCCAAACTTGAAAACTCCTTCTTGGTCATATATTATGCCTGTAACAAGATCCTAATTACCTATCATGTGAGATGTGCAACCCCTATCAAGGATCCTCACACCAAAACGATCTGATGTTTTAAAGGAAATTTCTACCGCCACTGCCTTCTCATTATTATTCTTTTTGGACCATATTTTTTCATTTACACTGGAAAAATATTGAGACTTCTGATCTTTCTCAGAGTATGATGGATCAACTTCATCTTGAAAAGATCCAAATCTATTTTTCATTTTCATCTCATTTGTTGGTTTATTGATCTGCTGCGTGAAAACATATTTATTCTTCTTTGTCACATTCCTCTGTATGGTCGATGTACAGAATGTATCCATGTTCCCAAATCCTCTGCACCAAAACATTGTCCTTCAATATATGTTCTAGATAATGATTCTGTGTTGGTCATCCACCTATGTTTTTGTTTCCTAAGATATCTCCTGGATTTGGAACACACATACAGTGAATGTATAATCTTTCCAAAACTATAACACTTGATATAAAATGCATTAAATCATGTCCCTTATACACTACTAGTTTCCCCTTGGGATCTCTAAATATTCGGATTCTACTTTGTGCCCAAATCAACATTCAATCTTGGAATGGGGGCTTGGAGTCTGACTTCAATTTCCACATCTTTTTGTTTTCGATCAATCCATCCATCAGCATTGGCATATGAATATAATTGATGCTTCCTTTATATTGAACCACTATTTTCCACTTCCATCTTCTCGGTTTTCTGATTGATCTGATTTCCTAATGTCCCAACAGAAGTCAATTATTTTTCTTGATCCTTAACCTTTTTTTGAAAACCAAAAACTTCTCCTTCAAGTTCATAAATACGCTTGATTTGTTATTTCCTTGTATTATTCAGGCCATAGATGTCCCTTTTCTATTCTTTAATCTCGATTTTATACTTTCTAACTGATTCTAAGTCCTCTGGTGTGGATGACTTGAGTTTCTCAAATTCTTCCATCAACTCAGACTTCTCTTCTTCTGGCTGTTTCATACAGAGTTTGGCATCATGAAATACATTATTGGATTTTTTTTGTTTTGGATCTCCAAACATCTATCTCCTCAACAGAATCCTATAACTCATCTTGAATATCAACCCTTACATCAACTTATTCTTCTTAATCAATGTTGATTTCTTCCTTTTTCTGAGTACTCTTGATAAATGCCAGCATATCCTTTTCTCCATGATCTTTTCAGTTCTCTATCTCTTCAACCTCCTCAACCTCAGGCTCATCTGAACTACCACATTCTTGTGAAAGGATATTATTCTTATTAAATAAATTCATCTTAACCGTTTCTTGCCTTTCACATAGGCTGAAAACTTTTTCTTTGGAATATCAACTTCATTCTCATCGTCTTCTTGTAACTTCTTGAGGAACCTTGCCACAAGGTGTCCAATAATTACACATAGAAAGCATGCTAGTGTAAGTTTTCCTTTAAACTTTCCTTTTCATATTTAAATATTTGAGGAATGGAATGACATCATCTCATATGTCTCTTCTTCTTCTTGAGAATATTCAATGGTGAGCTTCTTCATGGCCTTATCATCATTTCTCATTTTATAAGAAACAAGTTTGTTGTGCATGTTCTCCAATGTTATCTCTTTTGAGTCATTATCTTCCAAAACTGAAACTTTCAGATTCATCCAAGGTGGAGGTTTCCTCCGGATGCGCTTCACTATCTTTAAGTCTTCAATAACATATCCAAGTCCTCACATGTCCTCAAATAAAACATTTAACCGTTCAAATAGTGAATCAACAGACTCATTCGGGTTCATTCTCATATCTTTATACTTGTTTCACAACATGTGCCACTTGGCCTCTCTGACCTTTGTATATCCTTTATATATATTCAATAGATTTTCCCACATGGCATGTTTTGTTTTTAATAACATCACCTTTATAGATATAGCATTGGATAGGGATCCCCAAAATTCATTAATTCCCTTAGCATCAATATCTAATACTCTTATCTCAGCTTCTGATAATGCACCACTGTTAATATCAGAAATTATATCATGCATTGCTCCTGTCAACACATCAATTCCCAAATATCGAAAGTAGTGCTGAATCCAATTATTCTATATCTGAAAATTGTTCTCACTGAAGAATGGAATCCCTTTTCTATTTATGACCTCCATTTGAGAGAGAAACACCAAAATTAACCTTTCCCTCTGATAACAATTGTCCATTCCACTAGGATAGATACCCTAAGAGGGGAGTGAATCAAGGTAAAAAAAATTAAAACAACTGCCCCTTTTAATCTTGTTTTGTTGTTATAAAAAACCTATTCTCCCTCTCCATCCCATTGCAGAGTATAAAATAATCTTAAAGCATTCATACAACACAATAATTTTACTTGGTTCACTCCCCGGGCTATATCCAAGGAGCATACACAGGCGGTGCGACGATGTACCAAATCCACTATAAGAGTACTATTGTTTAAATGTTTGATGTAGACACACTATACCTATTGGTTTAAAACCACTCATAATTTGAAAACACATTCCTCTCTCAACTGAAGTGAGCTCACTACTTTTTTAGAAGATCTACTCACTATTTATAAACCTATAGGTCTCTTCAATATCACTAATGAATGCATCCTCCACTATATATAGATTCTCTATTGAAGTCCAAATTTCATCTACTGATGAATACCCCTTTGACCCGACTACTGGGGAACAACCTTTCGGAAAAACCTTCTCAAAGCACTCTACTTCGCGAAGCTCCCAATTTTAGAAAGCTCAAATAAGCCTTCATGAAGTCCCTGCCTTTTCACAAAGCACACACCTTCACAGAGCTCACAGCCTCACGAAGCACACCGCTTCGCAAAGATCATCCTTTCACAATGTTCAAGCCTTCCCAAATATTAGGTCACTGCAGAGCTTAAGACATCACAGAGGGACTTCATTGTCAAAGCACACTGAGCTAACACTGAACAAACCTCTTTCACAAATCTAGATTAGCCACCGTGAAGCTCCGGACTTTCGCAAAGTACACTTCCATCACGAACCTCCATCTCGAGTCGAGAGCAATAATTTTTTCTTGGAAAAATATCTTATTGTCTTGAGGGGGTCATGGTCTATTTATTGGCCATTCCATCAACCCTCGTACCTTCCATGCGATGGCAGTGCCACGTCATATCAAATTGTAAAGCTCCATAATTTCTGCTGAAATTCTCTCTATATCTTGAAGCACCACTATAATTTTTAGATCACAGAGCTCGTCGTATTCATGGAGCATTCTGTCAATTCTTTCACACCTTCTCTATTATGGTCCACTTGTAATGCCCTTCACCACCACAATTCACTTCAACCCTGACATTCACAGAGATCGTCATAACTGCGAATAACATCATCACATTTCATCATGTCTTCGTGAAATCCAAATCATGAAGACCGTCCTCACGAAACTAATGCGTTTTTCATATTTTTGTGATATATTCAAGGAAATCCATATTTTTCAATTCTCACCAAACTCTAAATTTTGGACCCCAAAATTTTGGCAAACACTGGAAAATGGCGCCCCTTGTGTCTGTTCTTTTCTACCACCTCTAGTTCTTCTATTCCATTTACATGGTTCTTTTTCAACAAGGATTTTCAAAAACATCTCTAGATGTCGATAATTCTCCATGGAAACCTGCATTGTTAACAAACACAAGCAACCCAAAAATGCTGCAATGTTACCTTCGATGATTTTTTCCAACAATAACATTAATAAATTCATTATTTTCTCCATTCATTTGAAAATTAATTACATAAAAAAATACTAATTTTTTTTAAGCTAATATGAATATGAAAAAATAAATATTTATTCATTTATTTTGAAATTCTATCCCTAAAATTTATAATGTTTATTTTAAATTAAATACATAAAATACAGTGAAGACTTATTTTTATAGGAAAAGTAACTTCTTCTATATTAAATATTAATAATTATTCTAGTATTAATATAATTTTTTTATTCAATAAATGAAAACTAAGATTCATCAAACAAAATCAATTTTTCTAAAAATACATTTTTAAGAAAAAAATAAATTTAGCAGAAAAATGAAATTTTAATGAGTATAAATTCTTGATATATCTATATAAATATTTTCTTATATTATGATGTAATACTAATTAAAAAATTAATAACCCCTTATGATATTTGTATAATACCTAAGAATCAAGTATGATATCGTTTTATTTTCAGGTCATGGTTCAGCTTGCATAGATCTTATATAAATCTCTATGAGCATGAACATCTCCCATATATAGTTATTATCTCACAAAAATTTCTAAATTTTGGCACAGGAATGGTCAAGGGAAAACCCTAGAGAAGATAACTCTATTAAATGTTTGGATAAATGTGGTTAATAATGGATATTACTACGTTTGGATTCCAGTTTCTATGACTCTTTTTATTTGTTTTGTGGTATAGTTATTTCAATCTATACTTTCTAATTTTATGACTATGTCTTAAGGATTATATCAACTATTCCAAATATATCATTAGAATTTTTTTACATTAGTTTAGTTTTGTCTATGAAACATGATATTAAATAATTATTTAAGGATATCATATAGTGAAATATCGATTTATTAGAAAAACCACCATCCACATCATAAAATGATCATAATAATGCATGCCACATAAGAGAGAATCATATAATTGTAGAAATCATGAAAAACACTCATAGAAAGGAATGGGTTTCATAACTATTTTATAAATAATAATTCAACGATTCACCATGGGGGTCACCAAATTAATAGTGGAGATAATATTTTTTCAAAAAATAATATCATCATTCTTTAGGGAATAAGAAATAGAATAAGAGGAGTTAATGAGATGTTTTGGAAAATAATGTTTCTTTGAAAAATCATTATAATTGGATTAAAAATATTATCAATGAGGTAAAATCCTTCATATCCCTATAAATAATTGTTAAACAATAGTTAAAGTTCTTTTTTAATATATTAGATAATATTCCATACTATAAATAAATAGAACGAGTTGATAACCCAAAAGGATAGATTTTGGTTCGAGAACTCCCCCATCCTTTTATCCTAATTTTTTCATCACATTTTTTCTACCTTTATAATAAAATTAAATTTATTGAAATTATTATATATAATTAAATTATGTTCATTTAATCTCTCTTGATTAATTATAATAATTGGGATTTATTTTTAAAAATTTTCTTCGATAACAGTGAAACTTTTAAAAGTCATATGTTTTTTAGAATATCATATCTTTCTTTGATTTCATGAATTTATTTTACATACTTTTAAGTGCTAATAAGAATAAGTATATAATATTATAAATACATATTTTTATTAATTAATATATTATAAATAATTTATTATAGGCAAATTTAAATGTGATGAAAAATTTAGAGTCAGAAACATCCTCAGGGGCGACTAACCAACTGTTAACAGGATATTTTCTGAAGATGTGGTGAGAGGTGTAAAAATATTAATATGTTTTAAAAAATAATTATAGTAGGTTAATAACATTTAAATTAGGGAAAAAATCTATTTAATTAATTTCATTAATTTTAGGATTGAATATAAATGATTGGTTGAGGAACAGAAGAGGAAAATTAATATAAAAGATGAAATAATATTACCTTATTATAAGTGTTGTCCCTTTTTAAACCCCTTAGATCATTAAAGGATTAGAGATAAATGGACCAACAACATACATAAATATTATAAAGGGATTAATATATATAATTTGGGAAGTGTCTTGACTTTATTATGTGTAAGAGAAATGGGTTTCCAAGGGGTGCGAGTGGGTGTATTTGTTTTTGAGGAGAGGGGTATTTTGGAGTTAAAATATTGAATAAAATTGAATTTCCATGGTAAACTAGGTAATAGTGATATATTTGGAATTATGAGTTACTTTTTATTAAAAATAAATGTTTTTAATAAATTAAAACCCTTTACAAACCAAATTCATTAGTTTATTAAAATGGAATGGTGAAAATGAAAATTTGTTTTTAATGGAATACATAATACATTATATTTCCAAAAATATTTTTTAGGTTTGGAATTTGAATTTCATGAATTATTTAATGTATTAATTTTTTTGAGCTTATAATTATATAATTGGTTATATCATTATTAAATAATAAATGATGTAATTTAAAATATACCTGTTACATAGAATCCATATTTTAACTATTCACCTAAAAATTTGAGTTTTTATGAAAATTACTAAAAATTTACCATTAGAAAATATCAATATGATGTTTTAATATTTTCATTCATTTTATAAAAATAATTTTCTGTCATAGGTAATTTTAATTACCAACATGAAAATTTTGATTTTTTTAAGAAATATATGAAAATATATTTTAAAATATATATGTTTACGATTTCTTTATGTTTTTAATCTTGATATTTATTTTATGGAATTAAAATATTTTCATTTTCTTAATTTATTAATTTTAAATACTATTTCTATAAAATTACACTATTTTAAGGTCAATTTTATATTCCAACCGTTATATTAGTATTCGTAACAACATGGTTTCTATTCCTAATAGTCAGGTCACTATTTCAATGGTTTTATTGCCTTACAAAAATTAATTTTAATTAATTTAACCATAATTTTCCTAAATTCCACTTAAGGTTATACATTTTTTATTTCTTAAATTTCAATTGGAAAATTAAGGGATTGTAACTTTGTTATATTTTTTACAATATTGTGATAATTCTTGGAGATCAACGTGATCAACATATTTTTGTTTTAGTTATATGATTTTTTATTTTTTAAAAAATTGTAATATTATTAATTTTTTATATATTTATTAAATAATATTAATGTTTTTAATTAATTAATGAAATAATTATTTTCTGTACATATTTAGACTATACTATATACATTATTTTGACAAAAATTATCTATTGAAAAGAAAAATTCAATATATATAAATGTTTGTGTCATTATTTTCATACACCCTTTATAAATTTCATCCTCTATATTTTATCTCATATCGTCTACAAAGAATAAGTAAGGGAACTTCTTTTTCATTACCACTTCAGTTTCCTATGTTGGTTCTTCATAATTATTGTTTGTATAGAACACTTTAATGGTGTGAGTCACCATATTGCATAGAAATTTATCTCTATGTTCCATAATCCTCATAAAATGTTCATAATAATAGATTACATCCTCTAATTGTTTTACATCATGATTAAATATGTGTTAAGGATCTTGTTTGTACATCTTTATGAGAGATATATAGAACACATCATGTACTTGATCCATATTTGGTGGGAGTTTTAGCTGATAGTTTACAACTTATATGTGATTAGGGATCTCAAATGGGTGATATTTCATTTATTTCTAAACTACATGAATCTTTTGCAAGGAAATATTCAAAGGAAAAAAATATATCTCAAACTTCAAACTCTATGTCCCTTCGATGACTATCAGCATACCTCTTTAATCGACTATAGGGAATGTTAATGTGTTATTGAATGGATTGGAACTTATATATAATTTCATAAATAAGATTGGGTCCATGAATCTTTTGTTCCCCAACTTTATCCCAACATTCATAAGTCACACATCATTTCTAATGTAGATATTCATATGAGGCCATTTGAATAGTCAAATGGATGATTTTTTAATATGAGAACTCAACCAATGGGATATGATGATCCCATCCTCATGTAAATTTCATTAAGAAAAGTCTATATAAATCCTCATGTATTTGAATGGTCCTTTCACTTTTTAAATAATTTTGGGGGTGATAGTTCATACTGAAGTTAAATTTTGTATTTAGAGAATGTTGAATAATTTTATAGAATTTAAAGGTGAACCATGGATCATGATTTTAAACGATTGAAAGTGCCACCCCATGAATCCCCACTACATCCTTTATATCTATAATGGGAAGTTAGTAATGCAAAAAATCATCTTGAATAATTGTGTAGTGGGTTATCTTCGTGATTGATCAACTATAACCCATATCACATTTCTTTTTTTAATTCTCCAGGAAACTCATGATAAATTCCATGGTGATTTATCTCATATCCATGTTCTTATAAGTAATGGATTCATCATCCATATATAATTTTATTGATCTTCTTTAACTTTTCAATATACCAAGAATATTGAGGTGTAATCCATAATACATTTCTTTAGGAAATCTGACCAAAAGATATATTAATGATCATGAAATATTTTTATACTTACTCAATGGATACATAAAGATAATATATATTCATTATTCAATAGATCATTATTTATCTTTGGTGATGAAGAAAATAAATTTAGTTCCAAACAGAATGAAACCATCATTTTCAATGTGTAATTCAAGAAACTTACCTTCTTTTTCTACAGTCACATTCTTTTGGAGCTCCAAATCATCCTTCTTTTTTATCCTTGATCTTCTCTTAGATATATGGTTATGGAATTGTTTGAGAAAATTTATATTTATTCCTATCCATTATGATTTCTAGGTCAATTCTTTGTATATCAATGAATATATGGCCTTTCTCAATTTTCAACATAGATAGAGTAGTAGGTTATTTTCTTCTACGAGACTCAACTATTATATTTACCTTCCTTGATGGAAGTGAATTATGAAATCATAATCCTTGATTAACTCTTACCATATTAAAGGATTCATGTTGAACTATTTATATGTGAGTATATAATTTAGTCTCTTTTAATATTTCTATATGTCAAACATTTCTCCATTGAGGTATTGACTCTAAAACTATATTTCAAGGTTTACTGAATCCAATAATAAATCATATATTACGTAGTTATACTCATGAATTTTCAACTATCATGAGACCTGGGATATCACTTTATCATTTTTCAAGATTAAAAAAAATCTAATCCTTTATTTGATGTATAATTGTATATCATAAACCCTTATCCTCTTAGGGTTAGTGTGAGTATATGTGAAATGATTAGTCTCCTCTTGAAATCCTTTAATCATTCCTCACATTATTTGATTTATCCATGCAATACCCATTTCTATGTTAATATATCTAGTATTATAGAGAAGCATGAGAAGGTTCTAAAAAATCGTTGGTAATACTGATATAGTAAAATAAAACTATAGAATTTGATGAAACAAGAGGGTTTGTTCCATTCCCCAATAGCCTTTTCTTTTAGGGGTCTATAAAAATTCATTAACTTGTGATCACATTCCATAGGAATGTGACTTCACACATCTAAAAGTAACTCTTTTGAATTTATCATACACCATATCATTTATTAATGTCACTATCATAGTAATTATATTCTCATAATATTTCTCCTTGATCTTGGAGTAGATGATAATTTCATAAATAAAGAATAAAAATAATATTCTAACGTAGTCTCTAAAGACTCTTTATCATTTCCATGATGATTTCAGAGGATTTAGTAAATTTTAATAGAATAAATATGAACGCATGTGTCTATATATTATATAAAAGTTTATCTTATGAATGTATTCGATATTAAACATTAGCTGGTGATATCTAGAATGAAGTTCCATGTTTGAGATGTATTTATCTACTATATGTTGATCAAATAATTTATCAATCATTGGAAGAGAATAATTTCTCTTCATTGTGATCTTGTGGACTTCCAAGTAATTGATTAATGACCACATTTATCCATACTAATTTTTGATAAAGAGCATCGGTGCACCATAAAGTGATTCGACATGTAATATTAACCCTTTTTCCAAATTATATTGCAACATATTATTTAAATAATCAGATTCTATTGGGGTATTCTAATAGGTTAATTTTTAGATAACATTGTCTCAATGTATTTGTTTTTTTAGAACTATAGCTCACAATATGAGGTAATTATGGGAAACTATTCAAGAAATACCTCGTTATGTTACATAAAAATGGTCATTTCCTAAAGGTTGATTCTTCTATTGATATAATCATTTGGGGAAGAAGTAATTATTTTCTAAGTATCAATAAAGACATTATTAAGGTATTTTCCAAAGGATCTTTTGGATATTCCTTGAATTTTCATAGGAGCATGGGATAGTTATTAATACTGAATAATGTTTCCATTATATAATGGTTTATGTGAACTCAATATAATGAGATCCTATGTGTACTCATTAGAGCATAAAATACAACAAAGGGATGTATTATAAGATTCTATGTAAGATTCATCCTATAGAAGTTAGATAGGGTAGATTAAAACACTTGGGTAGAAATGACTTAAACACTATGATATTTCAAAAATATATATAATTCTATATATTGAATATGTGATTAAATAATTTTATAAAACATGTTGGAAAAAATTAATCTATAGAAACCGAATCAAATAAACAATTTTCTATTTTTGAGTGAAGAGTAAGTGTACCTTATATGAATTAATTTTCATCCTCCACCACAGTGGTGGTGTTGGAATAATAATTCACTTTATCCCTTGAATTTATGGGTTATTGATGTTTATTACCTACAAAAAACCTTGGTTTTTTGCATTGGATATCATTGTACGCTTGTTCATTATAGTTGAAGAATTTTACCATGGGTGGTGAATTGGGTAGTCCCTCTCTTTACTCCATAATTTTCACCATCTTATTCATATCTCTTTGATATTAATGAGTTTGATATATTTTTCCCTTTCACTCAATGAATTTACTCTTTCATTTGATGAATTTACTTCATCCTCATTTTCACATATTTGATATGTGGGAGGTAGTATATTTTTCCTCCCTTTTAATTTGATCCCCTATCTTGAAACTATTTAATTCATTTCATATCTCTTTTCCCGTTTTATTATTATATAAACTTTATCTCTACCTTGATAGAACATAAAAAACATCTTAAAAACTCCCAATGTATTGAGGAGCTAGAACCATTTGGAGATTATATATTAAACCACCTAAGAATCTATTTTTATATCATTTTTTATAACAAAATCAGAGGCATACAATATAATCATTGTGAAATTTTCATCATATACAACAAAATGTTTTCTAAATTTTTTATTACGCTCTAAAAATTATATCTAAATATTTTTCCACATATTTTGGGGAAAATAATTGTTAATAAATATATTTATTAACTATTTTCACTATATTGCTAATATTTTAATCATTGGATTAATATTCTTGATAAATGTAAACCACTAATCAACTTATCCATATAGACATTAGATTCCTATAGTAAAATTCTCCATTTTATAATAGTGGATTAGAAAAAGATATTTTCCATTGATTTTACCTACTATTCTATTAAAATTTAATCAAAATATATTATAAATACTTGTATTCGTTAACGTATAATGGTCTCGAAGGATAATTGATCCTTATTGGGTGAAGGTAGATTTTCCAATTCATTTAGGTTATTGTTCATATCCTGGTATAAGTAGTAAAATACTACCATGAGGTTTTGAAAGCCACCCCCATTGCATTGGTAATGTCATTTGGAAAATAATTTCATTTTCCCTCATATGGTTTTCTAGACTAGTTTATCATTATTCAAACCATTTTTTTGAAAATAAAATATTAAAATAATATGTAATTTGATAAAGTATATATTAATATCTTCTTATCATGTGAAAATTAATTATAACTTCAACTTCTATGTGATTTCTAGTTTTATCTTGCCTATTTCCCAAACCTTGCTTCCACGATAACATAATTCAGTCATTTCTAACTATAATAATTGATTTAAATATATATCCTTAAAAAGGTTTATAAAAAATTTCATAAACTAATGAATATCACCAATGTTGGGTCGGAGAGTGATGGTAAGAGGGGGGGGGGGGGTGAATTGCCTTTTCAAAAAAGTTTAACAATTTAAGAAAAAGTTAAAGCGCAGTGGAAATAAAAGAGGCAAGACACAAAATTGATAACGGAGTTCGGCCTGAATCCCAAGCCTACGTCTCCACTCCCAACTCAACCGTTGAGAGATTTACAACAGCTTGCTTTTTAATTGTTGTAGCAAGAAACCCACTAGACTTTAAGGCAGCCTAGAAACCTATTACAGCTTTCTTTTTATTGGTTGTAGCAAGAAACCCACTAGCCTTCTTACAGGTGAAGGCTAGCTCACCTTTGACTCAAGCCTTTTACAGGGAAGGCTTGACTAACCTCTTCACACCTTGAAGGTGGTGTGAAAACCCAAACTAAGGGAGGATGAGAGAAATAAGGGTTTGTATGCACAAACTCAAAATAATGCTCAAAATGATAAAACAATAAAAACCGTAAAGAGGAGAAGTCTTGGGCACCAATGGATTGATTGGTGATGATGAAGAGTGCTCCCAAGCTTCTATGGTGGTGCTCCTTGGTTGTGGAAGTGAGTTGGAGCAGGTGGGGATCCTTGAAGGAATGCGCCGGAGGTTCGCCAAATGATCGAAAAATGTTCCTGTGGGCTACCGTTGTTTTCCGGGGCTTCCTAGTCCTCTATTTATAGGAGAGGAACACCCAAATGGCCGTTGGGGGGCTTCAGAGCCGTTGGAGAGGCCGTCGGAGCCGTTGGGAGTCAAAAGTACAAGTCTGGTCAAAGTCCAACGGCTAGTTTGACTGGGCTCCCCGGCTGGCCGGTGGTGTCTCACCAGCCGGCCGGTGGTCCACCGGCTGGCCGGTCCTGATCCACCGGCTGGCCGGTGCTCCAAACAGAGAGCAAGCTCTCTGCCTAGGTTCTACCGGCTGGCCGGTGGTCACCCACCGGCTGGCTGGTGACAATACCGGCTGGCCGGGGAGCTCACACCGGCTGCCTGGTGGCTCTGGACAGAAACCATTGCTTCTGACAGAGACCACCGGCTGGCCGGTGGGAATCCACCGGTTGGCCGGTAGACTCATAGAGTCAACTTTCAGTCCTTCTTGGCCAAACTCCTTGGCAACTTTTTTCCTATCAACAAAAACAAGACATATTCAATGACCATATCACTCAAATAAAAAATGCACCATTCTCATAATGGATGAAAAATAAAAATGAAATGACATAATGTTTAAACATCAATAAATGATCATATTCTCAATGATCTAATATCTAGAGAGAATTTAAATTTTAAAAAATTTAAAATATGAAAACTAAAGAAGACATTACTATTCTAATCCACTAGTTTTGACTACTAGAAAAATCATTCAATCATGATCAAGGATTATGAAAGGCCAATGATATTAATCTTTTTGATTGGTGGAAGATATTATTCAAGATTGAAAAAAAATCTCATGTTTTTTCCCTCTGTCTCTCTACTTTTATTGTCATAAAAAGTGTTGTTTCTCCTTTTTTTGTCTCTATCCATAAATATCTTCTGAATATATACCCATTTATTTATTATTATTAATTTGTTTGTCATCTATAATGGATCACTTCTATTTTTAACATGTGTTACATTATGGTTGATCTTTAAAAATTATTTAATTGAAAAATAGGCGACTACAACTTCCCCCTTCAAAAAAATAAAAATCTTATTCTCATATTCTGTTCAACCAAAATGCGTACAACTAGCTTCAATAATCAAAAGAAAAATCTCTACCAACATGTATCACTCAATTGAGATGATATACATTTAAGTATTTTAAAAGGTGGGTTACAATTCAGACATCTAGTTCTGGGGCTCGACCCCTAAAGTGAAACTGAAATTACCCTCATAGCCAAAACAACTGGGAGCACTAATACCAACTCTGAAAACCAAAATCCTAACCTGTAAATTTTTTTAGTCATTGACAATAATTTCAATATTAAATCCCTTATCAATTCCTAACAATTAGGGTCTTTACCACCTTCCTTGTGGTCAGCTAGTGTCTCCAAAAACTAGTTTTCTTTATCATTCTCTATTTGGGTGCATGAATCATCAACCAAATCTCAAAATTCACATTTTCAAATAGAATTTCAGAAAATTCAAACCCCATTCCTCTGAAATTTGAACTCAGTACAACAATCATGATTGTATTCTACTAATGGTCTTGACTTAGGGTTCCTCCTCTTAAACATTGACCTGATCATTATTGATGAACACTTTTGATGATGGATCATATTTTTCATTTTCCACAAGTCATGTCAGTATATAAATAATGACCGGAATCGATAACATTAACATGGAATCATCTTTTTCAAATCACCATATCTGATCAAAATATCCAGATATGAAAAGCATCAAACCCCAATCACAGATCTAGAATGTTGTAAACCATATTCAAAGAAAAAGGTCCAACCTTTGTCTTCTTCAAGATTCATCGAACTTTGGTCATAAAAAACAACACGACTTCTTCATTGAGACTAGTTCTTCTCCTTTACATCGAAACTTTAACAGAAACCAAGACTAAAATATCTTAATCCTCTTTATTCAGTTGTAGAATTCAATTTTAGATCAAGATTGGAATATTCATCCTCATCCTTGGTCTCTCATCATGTCATTATCTGACCTCATCTCATCTGACCTCAGCTCTTCTGATTCATTATCCAAATAATAAAAAATACTCCATTATAATCATATTTCAACATAAAAACAAAACAATTCAGTGTAATTTATGTCAAAAAAATTTATCAAATAATATCACAAAGAATTCCCCCACACTAAGACTTTTCTTTTCCTCATGTATAAAATTAGTAAAATTCATTTGAGATAAATAAATATTAAGTTTTAAATATTGCATTTCCATAAAAAATTGGGTTTCAAAATGATTTTCCCCCTTGGATTTTCATTAAGCGGTGAAATTATTTTCCACTCAAGAAATTAAGTATTTTCTATTGAAAAACCAATTTCTATTTTAAAAAGATGATTGAAATTAAAAGTTTTCATTTAGATTAAAATCACATCAATTTTCATTCAACTAAAAGTAAAAAATTACCTTTACCTCTAGGAGAAAAGACCCACATAACGAGAAATCAAAATAATTTATACACTATATTTTGATAATTGAACAAAATAAATTAAAAAGGAGCATAAATAACTCATCTACCAGCTTAAATAATAAAATAATAATTACAACCCGGATTAGGATTTTCATTTCAATATTCATGTGAATTCATACATTATGAGTTTAAATCCAAATTGAAATATTAAATAGAAATTATAATTGTATAATGTACACACAATCCATTACCAAAGTATACCACTTTTCAAGAGTGAAATGAAAAATATTTTACAAAACTAAATCCAAGGGGTATTATAGAATTAACCTCCTCAAAGTATTTACACAAAATTCAATATTCAAAAATTTGTAAAACTAATGAAATTTTTTTATTTAAATTTGAAAAGAAAAGAAAATTTGAAAAAAAATTAGGGGATTTTCAATATGTTCACTCTATGGTACAAATTAAAACATCGAAAGACAATTTCCCCCACACTAAAACTCAACATTATCCCCAATGTTGAATCCAAGATAGAGAAACATGTTTATTCAATTTTAAAGTTCAAAACATATTTTGAAAATCATTAGATTAGAAATCATGTATGAAAGGTCATAAGAAATCTCAAGGTGTTTTTTTCCACAGAACAAAAATAATTAAAACAATGCACAACATGAAAAAAAGTTCACTATTGATTACCAATTTAAAAATTCATCTCATAAATAAGTTTGGTATGCTAGTTCATGTTTAATAAATCATGTATACAAATTTACAGCAAATCCATGATAATTTAGCAATAATAAAAAATAAAAATAAACCAAACTAATAAAAATAACCAGAAACTTCTAGCACAAAAGTTAGCATGAAAAAATCATACATTAAAATATTATTTTAAACAATTAAATTTCAAATCATATGCAACATGATGATTCTAGAAATCATGAAAAATGAGTATAATTTTAACAAAAAACACTTCTAAAATAGGAGCTTCATTCCTATTTTAATCCCCTAAAATTAACCCCTTATTTACTTTTAAATAGATCCTGTGGATAGCTAGATTCAAGTTACCAAATATGGAAAAGTTTAACATTAAATTATAGAAAAATTCAATTCATGTAAAATAAAATTAGAGTTTACAAAGTAGGGGTTAATTTAAAATTCTTCACCTTGTATCTTCTCGTAATCAATACTGATAAAAAATTATCTACTTCAGGAAGTGGAGATAATCCCCACTATATTCCATTGGTGAAATATAACTAATCATATTTTGGACAACCTTTATTTAAAATTTATTTCATATTATAAAAATAAGAAAATTTATAATATTTATTGAAATTTTAAAACTATAAATAAAAGTAAAAAGAAATGAAAAAAAGAGAGATCTTGGGTAAAACCACCAAGAGGTCCTGCATTTTATATTTTCTATATCCCTACAACCTATTATTCACCCCCAATCCATTTTTGTCCATGTATTAGTGGTAAAAACCACAAAATATTTTATTTTCCACAGTCATTTGACTTTACTTATTTTTCAATCCCCCCTCATAAACAATATGATGTACCCAGACCCTTTATGATGTGGTATAATGTACCAGTTAGGGCTGTAAAAACAAATTATGGTTCCCCCTCTTCTTATCCAATAGAATATTTTTCCTATATTCCATCCACATCTTCTAGGGATAGACTCAACAAATAACTAAAAATTTCATCAACTAAAAACTGTACAACCTAATCTTCCATTTCTAACTCTAAAAATTTTCCTATAGAGGCTATCAATAATTTTGTATCCATATCCTCTTTAAATTATTCATACATTATAATTTCTTCTATAAATACTTCCAACTCATCTTGGTCCTGTGAAGATGATGTCATGTCATCAGTGCTATAACAATGGGACTGATTAAAAATCTTAGATTTAGTAAGTTCAAAATAGGAAATTTTGAAAATATCAAAATCTCACTGAAGTGATTAAATCTATATCCCTTATTATTATTCAATGTAATTAGGAAAATCATTAAATTTGGGACGTGTATATTATAAAAGTCTAGTCTCAACCACATGGATTTACTCTTCAAAAGTTGGGAAGATGATATATCCTACCTGGAACTCAAGGTAAAAATGTGATAAATCATATAGTTCCTCAACTAAATATTCCAAGACTTGATGAGTTAAGTATTCTTTAAGTTAATTAATAATTTTTTTGAATTCCTTTTCAATAAAATTCATGAAAATATTTCTATTTCTGTAGGAAAAATATCCAACTACATTTTCCAAAGGTGAAACAGATTCCATTTGTTCATATTGATTTTTATAATTTTTTTTATCAATTTTGTTTAGTTTTCTACTTTAAATTTTTTTCAAAAATGTGATGAATTTGATTTTCCCTATATTGATTTAGATTATTATATGGATTATTTTTTGATCTAGGCACTAAGACAATGTTAGATTTTGAAACCCGGTGTTCCCAGAATTATTTTTTGAAATATATTAAATATATATAAGTATCACGTGCATGAAATTTTACTAAAAAAGTGGAATAAATATTTAATGGGGGTCTAGACTAGGAATATTAGGGAATCATTGAGTTTAAAAAGTGGGTTTTACCCTTGGTGTGATATATCCTTTGTCTATATTAGGCATTTGTGAAAAATTTGTCGTGGGTGCAAATTAAAATGATAAATAAATAAATAAATAAATGTATTTTATATATTTTGATATAGTGAACAGGATAATATATTTATAAATTGTTATTCCTAAACCCCATGGTTAGCCACATAACCTAGGTATTGAGAGGTACCAATAGGGAGGAGATTTTGGAGGATTGTTGGCAGACAATGTGAGATCAGACCAGATCAAGGATTGTGTGCCAAAAGATTTTGTAGATCTCACAAACTACATCAACATATAACCATTATTCATCTATGATTGATCCAAACTCATGGAAGGATGTCTGATTTTTTATTTCCTTCCCATTATTTTATCCTGATCGAAATAGATCAATTACATAAACAATAATTGATTCACACATCAATGGTATATTTATTATGATGGATTTATTTTTTTCATTGATTTTATTTATTATTTATTTGTCTAAATATACAAAAATGTATCGAGGTCGAATGAAGAAATAATGATGTTTATTCCGCAAATATTGTGGATTATGGTTTTCTATCTTTTTTTTATCACACATTAATCATGGGTATTTTCTTTGGCCCGTGGTTTGATGATTATTCAATATTCAATCATTGAACAACTATTCTTTAGCATAATTAACTGTTACTGTAGGTATGGAATGAGATTAAGGTTGTGATTTGAGGATAAAAGATGATGGCCGATTATTTGATGAGAGATGAGACCTAATTAGAGTGAGGGTTCCGTTCCCATGATTTATACATGATAATGTCTTGATTTGGTGATGAATAAGCTTGAAAAATTAATTTCAGAGTGGATCGAGGATCAGAATATAGTGAGAGTGGAACGACAAGGTTAGGTGGACTCAAATCCATGGGGTTCAATGAGTACGATGACTCCAGCAATGCGAAGGACAACATGGAAAATAACTTGAGGGTTCTGGAGTTTTTAGGGTTACACAACATGTCATTTGGGATCACACGCCCTGTGGGACCCCATGGATGCGGCCCTAGGTTTTCCAAAAAGAGTTAAATATCACATGATGTGTGACCCTTCCACACTATGTGTGACTCATTCAAGGTAGATTGGAACGTAACTTGGAGGTTACACAGACATGGGAATACCAAAGTACACAGACACAACCAGAGTACATGAATATAGTTTAATGTACACAAACATGGGAAAATAGCATGAAAAATGTGTTAGATGATCTTCACACACCGTTTACTATTCCTACACACCATGTATATGGATATTTACATGCCGTGTGAGGTAGCACCACACGGGTAGATCAGAGGTTGGATGGACACACTGTGTACCCATAGTACATGCCATGTACACCCTTATAGGGTGTTTAGATCCATTTGTTTCTTCATTTTGGACCAGTATCGGTTGATCATGTTCCCTTATTCCATCCACTAAAGGGTATAGTGAGACATTATATCCAAATATCTAGATTGTGATCCTCTCTGGATGATGAGTCTTAGATTGAGTTTGTGGTGTCCCTCTGTGAGACCATTGTCTGATCCTATATTATTTTATACCCTTGGTGGGTTTTGGGGAATCAGTGTGACCACCTTGAGTTGGGAGTTTATCTTATATATAGTAGTCCATTTTAGCAAGGTTTTCAGTATCATTAGAGTATAACCCCCTACATAGAAGATTTATCTTGATTGTATTCATGGTTCCCCCCAATGGTCCTGGGTGTGATCCTCTATCTGAGTATTGGGGTATTTAGAGAAGAGTGATATGTCTTTGGTAGGGCCCAATGATCATGACATCATTGATGATTTTCTCCAGTGATGACAAGGCTCATGGAGTGAATTGTCCTAGAATGAGCATTACTTCGAGTAGAATCCAGTGGCTAGAAGTTTGTTTGTGACCCCTTGGAGGCATGGTATCCTTCCTATGTATATATGGTTTTTGTTATGTATTTATTTCTATATCGTTTTTATGAGCTTATTATTCTAGATTCTATGTGTTTAGTGTTTTTGGGGTGTTCTACTGAGTATTTTTATACACACCCATGCATTGTATCTGCCTACACGTGTCATGTATTATGTAGTTTATGACCCTTTTGATGGTGTTTTGGGTGGATAGGGAGATGATTGAGTAGCTTGAGCTTGACATACCATGGTGTTTTTTGAGAGGTTGCTTTTGATAATAGTTATCTCCCTTTAAGCAGGTTAAAATATATGCAGTTTTTGGTTGGGCTTGTATTTGGCCCCTTTATCATTATCATTACTTTAATATCATACTATTATTGTGGGATAATATATGCTTTCATGAATTCTTTTTAGTTGTTTTACATTTCAACATTATATGGGTTTAGATATGTGTGTGTGTGCTAGTACATTAGGATAATTACTCCCATGTATGTGTTATTCCTACTTCATACTGGTCCCTAGCCCCTATTCTATTGGGGGTGGGCTTGGTGTAGTTGCAGTTTACGACCCATTAGGATGGGTCAACACATAGTGGTATCAAAGAATTCAGTTCTACCATAAGATCAAAGTCTATGAGATTGGTTTTAGGGAAACACTATTAAGTGTTTTGAGTTCATATTTCATGATAGGGACTCTAGTGCTGGTGTATAGGTTGAAATATCTATACACCAGGACATTGTTCACCTATAATTCATCATGGTATATGTGGAAATTAGTTTGAAGGAAAATATTGGTACATGCATCACATATAAATGGTTTTTGGTTTCCATGTAATTATTTTGTCATCTTCCCAAATATACTATTTTACCGTGATACATATTGTTTATTTCATGATTCCTTTACGAAGAAAACTAGTTAGGATTCCACTACATGATCACAAGGATGATCTTCTCAGTGATGATGAATCATTTGAGGGGTCTATAATGAAGATAACACCTCTGGGTGGTTACCATTTATACCACCACCCATTGTGAAGTATCTTTCACTAGTGGTTCCAAAAGAGGATGTGTACATACTAAGTTTCCTATATGAGTTCCAGAGGAAGTGGCCTCCTAGGTTTTGGGGTGATCCAAACCCCTAGCTAGCTGAAGACAGGATAGAGGCATCCACTCAAGATTTAAACCCTATGAGTATTCCTACAGATCCGATGGTAGCCCTAACATTGAGTATTATTCAAGGTTTTTTTTGGGAAATGGTGGAGTTTAGTGACTCAATCACATGACAAGAGAACTCTCTCCTAGTCATACTTTGAGCATCTCTTTTGGGAAGAGTTTTATCCGACCACATTGCGATCTGTGTGCATCCAGGAGATTCTGCATCTGTAGTAGGGAACTATGATAATGGTAGAGTATTTTGTGAGGCTTACTGATCTCTCATGATAATCTATATAGTTGGTGTGAGATATATTCTTTATATCAAAAACCTTTGAGTAGGGGTCACATATGGATATTAAGAATTTAGTGATATCTCTCTGTATTCCCACCTTTTATGGGGTGTTTTAGAGAAACTTGGTGGTATAGGGCATCCTAGCAGAGTAAGCACCGATAGTGGGTGTTGGTAGTGGGAACCTAGGAGATTATATCTCTTCAGTAGGTAGCTGAATATAGGCATAGGGATCCGAGCATGCTAGGTACTTAAAGATACAATCCCAGGATAAAGGGTAAGTGGTCCAGGGATATTAAGATGGATCATGTTAGTCAAGGGAGAGGTGGTATTTCTCCTATTACGGTCAGGGAAATATTACACGGGACTGTCTAAACTGTCATACAACTGATCAGGAGATAGTTGAGGGACTATTGAGGAAAAGATAGAGGTAGGAATAGGGTGGTCCATAGGGAGAAAAACATGGAATATGGGCTGATAGAGAAGAAACACTACTAGAAAAATGCATTTTTGTGCTTATGGCAACGAGCGACTACCATCGACGGTCGAAAATATTGAAATAAATGGGTGGGATTTTTCCCGCCCCATCACTGCTATCTTCACCAAAATAACCACTGCAACACTGGTGATGCTCGCTGTCACCCCCTGCTGCTTACCTAACACCCTTGGTCACCCCCATCACCACCCCCTATCACCTCCTATTTCCCCTCCCTCACCCACCACTTAACCCATCATTCACTGAATATTTGACGACCTTCCTATAACCTTGGCGTCACACCTTCCATTCCCTCTGATCACTATAGATCTTCCATGACCAATGCCCAAAGCTTCAGGTCTATCCTTGCATACACTGGTTGTCCCCGTGTTTCTGTTGTCGCACCCACCTAGTGTCCCACACACATGAAACCTTGTATTTTTAAAAGGACCTTTAGAGACCTCCAATGGTGGTCACTGTTGGTTTTTACTGATGGAGCAACTACGACCGCTAAAGACCATTAGTGTCCAGTTTTGGATGTCACTAAATGGATTTATTTTAGTAGTGAAATTTGTAGTTAGAGGTTTGACCAATTACCACCACCACCCCTAGGTGTTCCATACCAGGATCAGGGACTTTGTAGTCAGGGATGAGGCAAGATGAAGGCTATAGAAACTTATATCCCTAAGGATCCAGTGATGATACAAGGTAAAATTTGTATCTTTTCTAACTTAGCTTCACTATTTTTAGACCCATATTAAAGTAATTATTTTTTTCCACTTCATTTTTTTCAGGCTCAACATAGAGATTCGAATTCAGTATTTGGATTGACCCTTTCACTTAGAGACACTTATGGGAGGTGAATCAATGATTTTGAACTTCCTTCGAAAGTGAGATTTGACACTTGGGGGTGAGATATTTGTATGGAATATCATTTTAGTAGCGATGAGGCCTTATGAAGTCATATTAGGAATGGACTGTATATCCAATTTTTAGGCCCATATTGACTATTTTAGGTGGATGATGTGAGGTGTCTACAATGATTGGATTAGTTTTTCCTTTGTGGGTGAAAATGAAACCTTGGTAGAGTAGGATGGGCTCAGAGATAGGAGAATGTAACTAATTACTCATCAGTTAACTAGAATGACTATTAGAGAAGTGGATTACATGTGCTACTAGTTTCTTGTGGTGGTGATAGAGTATGAGGATGTCTTCCCTAAGGAAATGCTAGGATTACCTCCCCACTAATAGATATAATTTTGTATTGACACCCTAGTACAACCCCTATATCTGCATCAACATATCAGATGGATACTACAGAGCTTTTTGAGCTAAGGGTGTAGTCAAAGGACATGAAAGAGAAGGTATCTGTGAGACCTGGTGTTTTCCCATGTGCATCGCCAATGTTGTTTTCCAAGAATGTGAATGATATCTTGAGGTTATGTGTGGATTACTAACACTTGAACTATGTGAACATAAAGAATAAGTATCCACTACTGAGGATCGATGACCTCTTAGATCAGTTGTGAGGGGTGTGATGGTTCTCGAAGATTGAGCTCGGATCAGGCTATCACCAGTTGTGAATATGGGATGAGGATATACCAAATATGGTATTTAGATTTTTATATGGTCACTATGAGTACATGGTGATTCACTTCGGCATGAATAACACCCTAGAAGTGTTCATGGTACTTATGAAATAGATCTTTCAAACTTTCTTAGACTGTTTTGTGGTGGTATTCATCGATGATATCCTAGTGTACTTAGCCTCCAAGGGGGAGCATGCGAGACACTTGAGGATGGTCCTAAACAAACTCTGAGAACACTAAATTTATAGAAATATCACAACATATCAGTTTTTAATTCGATAGGTCCACTTCCCAAGAAATTTCATCTCAGAGGCAGGAGTGGTAGTGGACCTGATGAATATTGAGGTAGTTCTAGACTCAGATCCAACCAATAATGTTACTAAGGTGTAGAGTTTCCTTGGGTTGTAAGGGTACTATTAGAGGTTTGTACTTGATTTATCTAGAGTAGAATCACCCTTGAAATCTTTTACCAAAAAGGGTAAGTCTTTTGTGTGGAAAAAAAGGCTCCAGTAGTGTTTTCAGGAGTTGAGGTAGAGTTTGATGAGTTCTTCCATCTTGAGATTTCCAGAGGAGGGATTCAAGTACGTATTGTTCTATGATGAATCATGGATCAAATTGGTTGTGTTTTTATGTAACATCATATGGTGATTTCATATGGTTCATGTTAGTTGATACCACATGAGCAGAACTAAACAACCTGTGATATTGAGTTAATAGGTGTAGTATTCATTCTAAAGATATGGTGACACTACATGATGTGAGAGTTGATTATCATCCACTATAACCACAAGAGTCTCAAGTATATCTCCAATCATAAGGATCTTAACATGAAATAGAGGGAATGGGTGGTGTTACTCTAGGACTATGATATCAAGATTTTCTATACTCCTGGGAAGGGGAACAAGGTGTATAATGTTCTCATCATGAGATCTTATTCTCAGTTTTTGGATGAGGCATTTGAGTAGTTATCCTAATTGTAGTTGTCCTTAGTGAAAATATATTGTGTTTCATATCTTCAGTTGATGGTTGTTACCCCATCTCTTTTATATCATGTTATGGAATATCAAAAAGGAGATACCGAATATGAGACCATATGTACTCAAATATCCACTAGACGTTTTCCTGATAGATATTATGAAGGCATGGAGAACTTTATCATTTTCATAGGATGAACGATGATACCATTGAATTTGTAGGAGTAGGTTATGAGGGAGTTTTATACATCCCCTTTGGTGGAATATCCAATTGTGGAAAAGATGTATCAAATCCTTTATTGTCAGTTTTGGTGGAAATTCATGAAGAATAATGTTGAAGAGTTTGTCTCTCGATGCCTAACATGTCAACAAGTGAAGGATGAGCACTGAATTTTAGAATGTTTAGCTCAACCCAATAAGGTTACAAAGTGGAAGTGTGATGAGATATCAATGGATTTCATGATGGGGTTTTCACATATGTATAGGGGACACGATTCCATCTGTGTGACCATAGAACGACTCACTAAGTTGGCCCACTCTTAGACATTTGAGAGTAGAGATTAGTATAGATCATGGGACTCTTGTACATGCGGAAGATAGTTTGGATCCATAGAGTCCCCTCAATTATAATTTCATAATATAAAACACGATTTACATCATGATTATGAGGAGGATTATAGGAGACCTTTAGAAATCAGTTGTGTTCAAGCACAAAATTTAACCCCCACACTGATCAAACCATGTAGGTATTTAGAGGGAATGTTGTGGTATTGCGCGTTGAGTTTTGGTTGTGGTTGGTAGGATCACCTACCCTTGGTGGGATTTCCATACAAAAATAGCTACCATTCCACCATCGGTATGAAACTATTCAAGGGCTTGTATCGTGAAACTGTAGGTCAACTATTTATAGGATTGATCCAGGAAATTCAGAACTCATGTGCCCAGAGATGATGCAAGCTATGAAAGAGAAGGAGTATATCATCAAGGAGTAAATGAGGAATTCACAGAGCCTTCATAATTCTTATGTGGACCGATGATGTAGGCCTCAAGATTTAAAGGAGGGAGACCATGTGTTCATTAGGGTCTCACCTTGATATGGATTATAGATATTTTTCCATGACGACAAGCTATCTCCAAGATTCAATATCCATTTCCAGATACTGTGTAGATTTGGAGAGGTGGAAAACTACTAGGATTTAACATTATAGTTGGATCGAGTACATGATGAATTCAACACATCATAGCTGAGGAGGTACACGCACAAACCATCGCATGTTATCAACTGATCTGAGCTGGACATTGAGGATGAAGCTACCTTTACTAAGTATCTAGTGGAGATCAAGGATTAGTAAGAGATGATCCTTAATGAGTGATGGGTTGCCCTAGTGCATGTTTATTGGTATCATGGGAACCTTCATGAGAGAACCTAGGAGCGAAATGCCTGGATTCCAGACTAATACCATCATCATTTTGAGTAGGGTTTTATCTTTTCAGGATGAAAATTCCTAAGGTGGAGAGAATGTAAGAACTCTGATTTTTCCATGTATTGATTTAAAATATTATATGGGTTATTTTCAGAGCCAAACTCTAATAAAATGTGATATTTTGAGGCTTGGTGTTCCTAAAATTAATTTTTGAAAAATATTAAATATATATAAATATCACATGTTTGTAGTGTTTCAGAAAAAGTGGAATAATTATTAAATGGGGGTTGAAACTAGAAATCTGAGAGTATGGTGGATTTCATAATGTGTTTTTTACCCTAATAATGGCATAAACTTTTTATAGGTTTTGATTATTTGTGAAAAGGTGTTGTGGGTGTATATTAATAAGATAAATAAATTATCAAATTTATTTTATTTGTTTTGATGCAGTGACCAAGTTATTCTATTTAAACATTGTTATGACTCAACCCTATGGTTAGCTATATAACCAAAAGATTGAGATGAACCATTTGAGAGGATATATGGGGGGATCATTGGAAGAAAACATCAGATCATATCAGATCAAGGATCATGCACCAAAAAATTTCTTAGATATCCCCAAGATGGAAATGAAGAACCATTCTTTGTTAGCAATTGATCCAAAATCTAGGTAAGATGTTTCATTTGTAATTTCCATCATGTTCATTTATCCTGGTTGAACATGGATAAATTCCACAAATAAGAATTGATTCAAACATTGATGATATATTTATTGTGATGGATTTATTATGTTTCTTGATTTTATTTCCTCTTCATTCTTATAAATCTGTGATAATGGATTGAGGCCGAACAAATAAAGGGAAATGTTTTTACTCAAATATTGTGGCTTATGGATTTCTCCACTACTTCTTATCACTTTAATTGAAGACATTTTATTTGACCCATGGTTAGATGATTACCCGATAATCATTCATTATTTGGTGTGACAGATTATTATCATGGGTACAGATTTTGATTGAGGTTGTGATTGGAGGATTGATGATGATGGTGGATGATTTGGGGAGGAATGAGATTGGATCTGACCGAGGGTTCCATTATTGTGATAGATACATGATGGAGGGTCGATGTGGTCACAGATCAGATCAATATATTTATTTCCATGCAGATAAAGGTCCAAAATCTAGCGAGTGGGTGATAAAGAGGTCTGCTGACCTCAAATCCATGGGTTTCAGTGAGGACAATGGCTCTCGAAACATGAAGGAAAATGTAAAGAAGAACATGAGGGTTATGGAATTTTCCGAGTTACACAAAGTTTAATCTGAGATCACATGTCATGTAGGACCCCCAACTATAGGGCTATAGTTTCCACAAAGAGATAAATATCACATGTCGTGTGACCCTGTAACACGTTGTGTGACTCATGCTAAATGGATCGACATGTAACTTAGAGGTTACACAGGAACGGGAAGGCCGAAGTACATGGACACAACCAGAGTACATGGTCACCATCTGATGTACATAATCATAGGAATACAACAAGGGAAAGGTTCCAAATGATATCTACACATTGTATACTATTCCTACATGATGTGTATATGATGATTTTCATGAAGTGTGAGGAAGCACCACACAGGTAGATCAAGGGATGGATAGATACACCGTGTGCCCCTAGTACCCACTGTGTACCCCCTTTGAGGGTATTTGGGACCCTTTATTTCTTCAGTTTAGACCAATATCAATTGAGTGTGTTCCCTGGGCCCATACCCTCTTAGGTACAATGCGATATTACATCCATATCTCTACATTGTGATCCCTTATAGAGAATGAGTCTCAAATAGAGTTTATGGTGTCCCTCCATGGGATCACAGTGTGATCCTCTATCATTTTATACCCTAGGGTGGGTTTATGGAAATGAAATAAACTCTTTGAGCAATGTGTTGATTCTCCATTTAACAAGTCATTTTAATAGATTTCATAGTATCATTGGAGTATGATCCCCTACATAGCACGTTGATCTAGATTGGGTTTGTGGTGTCCCCCAGTGGTCCTGGGTGTTATCCCCTCTCTGAGTATCAGGGTCTTCATAGTACAATGAGATTTATTAGGCAAGTCTTAATGATCATGAACTCTTGTATGATTGTATTTGGTAATGAAATAGTTCATAGAGTGGATTCTCCTGGAATGAGTATTACTTCAAGAAAAATCTTGTGGTTGGAAGTTTGGTTGTGACTGCTTGGAGGCACGATGTCCTTCCTAAGTATATATAGATTTTTTTCATTGATTATTATATAGTTATTATGATATGATTATTACTAATGTTAAATGTTTAATGTTTTCAAGGTGTCTTATTGGGTATTGTTTTACTCAACCCTTCATGGGATCTATCCACATGTGTCATGTATTATGCAGACAAAGACCCTTTTTATGGTGTCCTTGGAGGATAAGAAGATAGTTGAGAATTGCTTGAGCTTGATAGATTGAAGTTTTAATGGATGGTTGTACTTGATAATAGTTTTTTTTCACTTGGAGTAGGTTGTATTTAGCCTCATTATTATTATCAATATTTTACTTTCATACTCTGTTTGTGGGATCATAAATGTATGAATGAATTGGATTTAGTAGTTTTACATTTTAGAATAATATAGTCCTGAATATGTGTGCATGTGTGTAGGTATATTAGGTTAATGCCTCCTATGTGTGTGGTATGCCTACTTGGTGCTGGTCACCAGCCCATGGCCTATTGGAGGTGGGCTTGGGGTAGTCGTGGTTCCGGCCCCATTAGGCTGAGTCATGATAGAAAATCCTTAGCTGTCTCCCTAGAAATGAATCCAATTAAAGAGATAGGCTTTTGAGTCATTTTTTACCTCCCAAGTTCAAGTATTTTTAATCTTTTAAATACCAAATTAAAGAAGAACTCATGGTGGTCTCCCAAAGAGACTGCATTTGAGGAGCTTCAATGTCAAGTATTTTATTATTTTTAATGTTTTCATAGTTTTCAAGGGTGTTTCTAAGGTAGTAAATGAACTTGAATAATATCAGAAACTAATAAAAAATGGAAAATAAAAGAAATATGTTTGAAAAAAACATATTTAAAAAATATAAAAGTAGTGAACTATCCTAGTGGTTCTTCATGCTCAGTTTTTATTCATCATTCGAAAAGGATTTCCTAGCTATAATTATATCAATGATTATTTTGAAATCTCTAATCATGCATCTCATTAAGTTTATTAAATTAAGGTAAAAAACTAATATCTTTATAATAGATCTCCTTTTCATAGGATTCTTTCAATGCTCTCAATGGCCATTGAGAATAATGAAACGACTAACTCCCTCTGTACCCATAATCCTCAATCAATGACTAATAAATTTAAATAGAGGAAAAAAGATTAAAAATCCTACTCGACATGATCTTTTGGGTCACATTCAAATATTATCACACTCCAATCGGAAATATTCCATTCTCAAAATCAAATAAAAATAAATAATGAAATTATATAAGATTTGAAGTTCAATTAACTTTTGAATTATCAATGTTCAAATATCTATAGAGAATTTAAATTTTGAAAAATAGAAAATATGAAAACTCAAGGAGACATCACCATTTTAATCCACTAGTTTTGGTTGTTGGAAAACTCATCCAATCATGAAAATGAGTACAAAAGGCCTAAAAACTTCATCTACATAATTGATTTTGGATCTTCTTTAAGCTCATTTTAAAATATTATGGTTTTGATCTCCTTCACTCAACTTTGGTTATCATAAAAATTGTTGTTTCTTCTTTTTATTCATATCTATCCAAAAAAATCTTCTGAATATCAATTCATTTATTCATTATTAATGTTTTTCTATGTCATTTGGAATGGATGAATACTCTTTTTTTCCAAAAATGGGATTATGATTTATCCTTTATCATTATTTACTTGACAAACAGGTGACTTCAAATTCCCCTTCAAAAAAATTAAAAACAATATGTGCTTCTAGCTCATCACATGGTCAACCAGAATGTGGAAAAATGACATTGAAAATAAAAATCCAAATATTTACTATCTTGAATAACTCAAATGTGATGATCTACATTAATATATTTCAATAAACTCTTGAATTGAAACTAGAATCTCCCTCACATCCATAGAAACCAAGAGCCCCAATACCCCCTATGAAAATGGAAATTTAAACCCGCTAACAAAAATCAACTAGTGGAAACAATTTCAATATTCAGTCCTTACTCAAATTCTAAAAGTCCATGTCTTTATCACCTTCCACAAAGTCAATGTAACAACCCAAACTTTTGTTAATGAAAATCCCTCTTGATCTAATTAAATGTCTTAATATGTGAAATGGTTATACATCATATACACTTCTTTTGTTTTATGTTTTTGGATTTTAAAATACTCTTAAGAATTTTGACCGTTTCTAATATAGTCATTGAACAGTGATCACATGATTAGTATAAATATTGGGCTTTAAAAAATCCTTTTTACTCAGACAATGGAAGCGATGGCCTCATCCAGTAGACTTGCTCAGTATGAAGCCCATTTATCAGAGCTCAAAAAGGAGGTTGTGTCTTTGGGATTTGATCTTGAACGATTCCAAGATGAGCTTTAATATGTTAGGCTCAATCAGAACCTCCTATGGGATAAGTAGAAGTTGATAGAGATTACCACTCAAGCGATGTTATCCGAGACACCCCAAGAGTTTGTCACCATCGCGCACCTTAACCTAAGGTCTTATGTGGGTGTTTTAAGGGGTTATATAACAATACCCTAGTACTATGATTATGTACATTATTTTTGTATATAATAATGAATGTACTTTCATTTTATTATTGTTACTTTGTAAATAGTTTTTTAAAGCACAAATGGTATTTTTAGTTAAATATTCAACTAAGAAATCTATTTTGATGAATTAATGGATTTTTGAATTAAATAATATTTTAATAAAATATTATTATTATTATTAAATTAATTTTTATTAAATATAAATGATCATATAATTTTATGAATACAATTGTAATTTTTATTATGGTTTTAAATCCATTTTTGTCAAAACCCATGAATTTTCAAAAAATGTCGGTTTTTATTTTAAAAGTAAAAAATAAGATATTTAGAAGATTATTTAGATTAAATGAATATTATTTCTGGAATCAGGATGTCAAAATTATCCAATGGTGATTTTTTCATAATTTTGTGAGACAGTTAAATTTTTGGGTAAAAATTAAATACCGTTTAAATATATAATGTGTTTTATGACATCATAATGACGCAATAGTGATGTAATACAATAATATAAAATTTATATTCGTCCAATATATGTTTTAACATTAAAATAATGTTATTTTGGGTTTTTTTGATTTATTTTACAAAGCATTAGTGGACCCTTCAAGACTTATATTACATTTTGTCTTTTTAAATTGTTTTCCTTGAGAGTGTAACTCACCTCCACATAAGAAACACTATTATTTTAAGAATTTCGGCCATTTTCCATATAAAATATTGTTTTCTAATCCCCTTTTTTCAGAAAGCATGGGCAAAAACCATGGGCTGGTTTGTGGTTTTGATTAGTTTAATGTGAGGTGTTCCAAACCTAAATAATAAACAATTACCTCTTCTTTCCTATATAAACCCACCAAAGCTCCCACTTCCTTTTCACTAAATTCCTTTATAGTTCATCCAAACTCTTCTCTCCTCTCTCTATAATCCTCCAAAGGTTCCCTCAATCCTTCCAAGGTCCTAAACTTCAAGCTTCTGAAGTTACACTTTAAGGTAAGGGATCCTTTCACCCACCTCTTTTAAGTCATGACTTCCTTTATGTTATGTATTCTAGTTTCCATTTTATTATATGGGAGTATGTTCTTATATATCATTCTTAATGTCCATTTCATGTTCAAATGATGAGATATCCTTTCTTCTCTCATCAATTTATTTTCTGAATTTTTATGTGATGCCGTTAGGCTGTCGAATTTTCGTAAAAGAAATCACATATTCCTTTTTTCCTTCGAGTTTCATTTTCATATGGTATTTCCTTCAAATAACTATAAAATGATCTTATTTTTTTTATCATTTACCCCTAATGTATAATGATTTATTTATGAGTGGGTTACCATTTTACCCTCTCTTTTTATTATTTTCTTAAACCAATTTATATAGCCATTATGCTGCAGAAATTTCGTCTCAAATTCCTCTCTCGTTCTCTCATAAAATTCAATTGTTTTATTTATGTGAATACCCAGAAATATTAATTTTTTATTGGTGATCATAAATACAGAAAAATTATATATTTTATTCTGTAATTGACATACATATAATCCTTGTTGGAGTTGGTGGTCTAGAACCAACTACTTTGTACTTTATTCATTAAATAAAAGTCTTATCACATCTTGATTGTTCTTCTACATGACATGTCATGTGATAATGTCCTAAGGATAGCTATTGCATTAAAGGGTCGTAGCGGATCCCTGCTATGATGAGAACCCGGAAGTTCCATAACACTGTTCTTGAATGTATGTTCTATGACCGGATGATATTATTTGAGGGACACAAATAATACAGGTCATTAGGGGTGAGGACTCATAAAACTTTGAGGCACCTTCTCATGGTGTGCGCCCTTGGTAATATCCAGGAGGATATTATGAGAACGAGACCCGCCAGTAGGAAATACACATTTCATAGTGTCATTGGATGTTCCTATCTGCGGACATGTGTATTGGTCCTTAGACTTTAATATTATTATTAATGGGTATTACAACTCGTGCACTTAGATGTATTGACGAAAACTATGACGACACACTATTCGCAGCGAGGTAGTATAAGTTGGGTGCGTCACGAGTAATACCGTATTAATAGATAATGCGAGAAAGGATTTGTCCCTTCTGTTCTATAACAGAAGTAGATATCTCAGGCCCTTTGATAGAATTGATATATCCTAAATAAATCCATGGCCATGGTAAGGTATGGGAAAGTTCAATTCAGGGAAGTAAAAGAAAGAATAATCAAGCACATGGGTTGATGGCACTAGCATGCAACCCAATTGATTGGAGATATCGAGATAAAGAGATTATATTACATGGTAAGCGTTCGTAGGAGGTGACACGTCATTGCGGCGTTAAATTCTTTCTCTATGGGTGCCTTGGCGTGTTGCTAGACGCTAACCTTGGACTTTTGGCAGACTCAGCCTAATGCCCCTGAGAAAGAGGCCTAGAGGGTCACACACTAAGTGTGTCCATGTATCTCAGTTAAATATTAATTTAACAAGTTAAATAAATATTATTCCCGACTGTGGTTTAATAATTATTTAAGGATGTCTGATCGCATTTATTTTGACACTAGTTATTCGAGAGAATATATTGTGGATGAAATAATATATTTATTAGCGAGTAATGTAGTAACATTTATTTAAGAAATAAATAGTCATTACTCAAGGTATAATAAATGTGGTGGAGAAAAATGGAAAATAAAAGTACACGCCGTGTATATTAAATATACACACCGTGTAGTTTTATGGAAAACAAGTACACGCCGTGTATTAATTATTACACGCCATGTAGTTTTTCCAGTTGGGATTTTGAGGATTTAATATTGTTTTATTAAATGATATTTATTATAATCAGCGTGGGCGCATGTCAAGGAATTAATAATTCGACATGGGGTTTTCAATAAGAGTTAATGAAATTAATAAAATGCATAACGCGTTTATTTATTGTGATAACTCTATTAACCTCAAACTTGATTATAAATATCCTCGCAACCCCAACATTTTGGAGAGACATTGTTGTGCACAACGGATTTGGAAATACTCTCAATCCAAGAGAGAATTCCGTTTCCACCAAGAACGCCCTCAAGTTACGAGAGCAAGATCCTCCACCGGATCAAGGTGGTCGAAGGTGGACATCACAAGAAAAGGTTCTTCTGCGCTAGCACTCGAAGATCCCTTCAGCGACGTCTGAAGATACGTGACACACGTGTGGATCACCGCTAGAGTAATCCTACACTTGGATTATATGACGCAATGACGGATCACCGAATCGTGACCGGACACATCAACGAAGAAAGAATTACAACGAGGTAATTATTCTGCATTAATTAAATTAATTATATTCAAAATATGATGATCCTCCTCAAGGGTTCCGGGACTCTTCTTTTCTTTTCGGTATTCGTTCTATTCCGAAGATTTGGAATTTTATATCATGAAGGATCTCGGATTGAACGTTGTTTAATGCTAAAATTAAAGTTGGGCAAACCCACCAATGCGCTTCCGCTATGCTCGGAACCTACAAGTGGTATCAGAGGGGTCATATCGTTGATTATAATTATTTAGTTTTTCGTTGGTGATTTATGCATTTAATAATTTAGTTATTTCAATTCAAGTTTAATAGTTCTATAAATCTGAATATCGAGATCTATTCCTCCTCCCTCATTTCTCGTTCACCTCACAGAAATGATTTTTTCTTTTAATTTTGATTAAAATAAAATAGAGGAACTCATACGGAGGAGGCAAACGTTTCTGGCCATATTACACCAGAATACACAGCGTGTATTCGGAAGTACACGCCGTGTAGTCTAGGTTCAATGTATTGACTGATCCTCCAAATCAGGCCGTGTATTGGATTCTTTCTAAGAATTTAAGACACCGTGTGTTGACATGAAACAGGTGGCACATGGTTTCCGGAATACACGTCGTGTGGTCCAATGAACACGACATGTAGTCCCTTCGGGTTAGGGTTGGGTCGTGTACTCCGTACACGGCCTGCCCAACTGGAAATCGTGTAACGCGGAAACTACATGGTGTGTGTCCCACTGTACACACCGTGTAATCCAAAAATTTACGAAGTACATTAACACGCCCTGTCCCCGAGCGTGTACTTCAGATGGACGGTGAAGAAAAGTACACGCCGTGTAGTCGGAACTACACACCGTGTACTCACCCAAATTACACAGATTTATTAAAATTTATTAATATATTATACAAACCCTTGAGACGTGTACCATGGTGTAGGCATAAAGTTGAGGCACAACACGTGATAGGTGTTTTATATATATATGTGTTTAATTTAACATCTGCGTAATAAATGGGAATTCACCGGGTTGCCTCCAAGGTACTAGTTACGTAAAATGATAATTTTAAATGAATTTATTTGTTTAAAATTATGATGGATGAGAATCTCAAGGAAATTCAGAAAAGGGATTTAAGATAAAAGGATTGATTAATTAAATAAAATTAATTGATTCGAGCGTGATTTATCTTAAACAAGAACGATTAAATAATTGAATGCTAGTTTTATTTATGCGTAAATATCATTGCATGTATGGATGATCATGAGCTAGACCGAGACCTTTGTATGTGAATGGTTTCTTTTAATTTATTTATTTAAATTATATTTGTTGGCCTGCGAGCCATCTCCTCATTAATATGTAGGGCCTGCACGCCTAAGGATTCTTTTATGTAAAAACCCCCTTTACCCCTCACCTGCGTGTGAGATAAATTCATATGTAATGGATGGAGCTCCCAAGCTAGTGGAGCTCAAGTGAGGAGCCAAGGTGAAACCAATCCAAGGAGATACAAAGGTGGACATGTGGAAAGCTGTAAACACGAACCCGAAAGGTTCAAGGTGTTTCTCCCCTAGGTATTGGGTTAGTTTATCAACCGCTAGATAAAATAACCAATATAAAAGCTCATGATCATACCATTTATTTTATTTCTATCAGTTTCATGGTTTATTTATTGTGGGTGTGTTTTCACGATCACACAATTAATGAATTAAACAAGCATGCAAGATGGAACTAAAATAAAACCGGCTTATACGTAAATATTATCTTAGACATGGTTAATCACTTAAGTATATCCCACTTAATATTAAAAACCATGTAATCAAAGATAATAAAATGGAAATTTACGTATAAGGATAAAATCCCTCAAAATAAATATTAAGTCGGCATAGCCTTCCATAATCTTGGTTAGAATCGAACCATTGTTCAAAGTGCTTGACCAACCCTAGTTGGGGTGCTTTCAATTATCGAGGAATTCTAATTCAAGTTTTGGGTTGACTTGACTTGGTTCGCATCAAGGGTTGACTGCCACAGCAGGACTTGGTGTGACCAAGAGGCAAAGGTTGAGGAAATCCAAAAGGATTTCAGGATTGGGGAGTCCACTCAGCGGATCAAGGAGCTGCGAGTTAATGCAGTTGGCATTTGGAATGCATACCTAAAACCCTTCAAGTTGCTTGACCAAACCTAGTTGGGGTAATGCAAAGGGAAATATGGATCCTTGCCACTAGAATATTCAGGAAACATAATATTCTGATGTCAATAGTGAGGGCTATTGGATTTTGATAAAATAGTGGGAGACTAATAAGTATTAATTTGTCTCAATTTTTGTAATAAAGTACTAACCCTTTGCTCATCTTAATTTGTAGAAACGGAAAGAAAATGACTTCAAACATATCATTGCGCACCATACTCGAGAAGGAAAACCTTCTCACCGGCACCAATTTCCAAGAGTAGCAGAGGCGTTTACGCGTCGTCCTTCGCCACGAAAGGAAATTGTATGTTCCGGAAGATCCTATTCCAGTTATGACTGGGAAAGAGTCTAGTGATGAGGAATTATCTCTCTACATGAAACACATGGATGATGCCACAAATGTCCAGTGTTTCATGCTATCGGCCATGTCTAATGAGCTCTTGAAGCAACATGAAAACATGGACGCGTATAGCATGATGTCTCACCTTAAGGATCTCTACCAAGAGAAGGCGAGACATGAGAGGTATGAGATCTCCAATGATTTGTTCACCACGAATCTTGGAGAGTCTGTGCCAGTTGGGCCTCATGTAGTCAAGCTTATTGGCTACATTGAACACTTGGACATCTTAGGGATTAAATTCCCGGATGAGTTGCGTACAGATCTCATCCTATCATCACTGTCCAAGACCTTCTCTAGATTCATTGTCAACTATAACATGAGCGTCAATGAGAAGAGTCTATCGGAGCTTCTGACCATGATTTTCCAGGTAGATAAGGACATGGGGCATGAAAAACCCACAGTCCTTATGGTGAACAAGAAAAGGAAGGGCAAGGCAAAGAGGCCAAAGACTTATAAAAAGTCTGAATCCCTTGAGAACCGTCCCTCCAAGAAGGGGAAGATCCAGAGGAAGGGAAAGGAATGGGAGGCGGTGTGTTTTTCATGTGTCAAGCAGGGCCACTGGAAGAGGAACTGCACCCAGAAGCGTGGGGACGCTAAAGGTGCGTTTGTTATCGAGTGCAATCTTTCTATTTCTACGCATTGGGTATTAGATACAGCTTGTGGGGCTCACATCTGTATTCAAATGCAGGAACCAAGTAGATTTAGAAAGATCGCCATAGGAGAGGTGGATCTTCTAGCTGCCAATGGCGCAAGGCTGGCTGCGTTGGCTATTGGCGACTACCACCTCTCATTGCCGACTGTGATGATTTTGGTTTTACATAACTGTTATTATGTTCCTAGTGTTACCAAGAACATAATTTCTGTATCTTGTTTGGATATGGATGGATTTTTTTTCAAATTTGGAAATAAGGGTTGTATCTTTTATAAGAACAATGTATGTTATGGTATGGCACATTTAAATAATGGTTTGTATGTATTGAATTACGAAAACAAAGTGTTGGAAATCGATAACGAAACAAACTCACATGACTCATACATCACCCAGTTATGGAATCACCGCCTTGGTCATGTGAACGAGAAGCTTTTGACAAAGCTCTACCAAGATGGCTATTTAGACTCTACTAAGCTAAAACCACTTGATAGATGTCACACTTGTTTACAAGGAAAAATGACTAAGCCGCCTTTTGGTGGAAAAGGTGAAAGGGTCACAGAGCTTCTAGGATTGGTACACACGAATGTGTGTGGACCATTTCCAGTAGAAGCTAGAGGTGGATATTCTTACTTCATTACTTTTACTGATGACTTGAGTAGATATGGCTATGTCTAATTGATGAGGTCTAAGTCAGAAGCCTTAGAGAAATTTAAGGAATTCAAGAATGAAGTAGAGAATCAGCTTGGTAAGAAGATAAAGAAGCTTCTATCGGATCAAGGTGGAGAATATCTGAACCAAGAGTTCATCGATCTTCTACGGGAGTCTAGGATTCTATCTCAGCTCACTCCTCCTTATAAACCACAGTGGAATGGTGTTATTGAAAGGAGGAACCACACCTTGTTGGACATAGTGAGGTTGATGATGAGTCATGCAGATCTTCCATTATCCTTTTGGGGATATGCATTACAAACTACATCATACACATTAAACCGAGTACCAACTAAGGCGGCAAATGGAATTCCATCCGAGTTATGGAATGGAAGGAATCCCACTTTGTCGCACACACGTGTATGGGGATGCGAGGCATTTGTTAAGGCCTTCTCAGGCAACAAACTAGCACCCCGGGGTACGAAGTGTATCTTTATAGGATATCACAAGGAAACGAAAGGATATTACCTATATAAACCTCAAGACAAGAAAGTGACTGTCACCAGACAAGCCGTATTTCTTGAGAGGGAACACATCCTCAAGAAGGATAGTGGGAGAAAGATTGACTTTGACGAAGTTGATGCTCAAGATACACATGAGTTGGTACAGGAACAAGTTCCACAGGTCCCCGTGGAAGAGGTTCTAGAAACACAAGTACTGTGTAGGAGCTCAAGAGAGGTAAGGGAACCAGAGAGATTTGGTTTCCTAGTCACCAAGGATGATGAATCATTATTATTGGACAATGATGAACCTCTCTCATACAAGGAAGCAGTAGAAAGCTCTAAAGCTGCAAGATGGCTAGAAGATATGAATTCTGAGATGGATTCCATGTATCAGAACTAAGTTTGGGTTCTGGTCGATGAGCTAGTTGATGTAAATCCTGTTGGATGCAAATGGGTATTAAAAAGAAAGCTAGACATGGAAGGTCAATTTAGCACCTATAAAGCAAGGCTAGCAGCTAAAGGATTCAGACAGCTTCAAGGAATTGACTATGATGAAACCTTCTCACCAGTTTCCATGTTTAAATCCATAAGAATCATACATGCCATAGCAGCTTACCATGACTATGAGATTTGGAATATGGATGTCAAAACAATATTCCTTAATGGGAACCTTCAGGAAGATGTCTATATGACACAACTAGAAGAGTTTGTGACACCAGGTGAAGCCAAACCGTTTTTCAAGTTGCAGAAATCCATTTATGGATTGAAGCAAGCATCCAGGTCATGGAACATTTGATTTGATGAAGCCATAAAGGAATTTGGTTTCATTAAGAATGAATATGAGCCATGTGTTTATAAGTGGTTTAATGGGAATACGGTCGTCATCCTAGTGGTATATGTTGATGACATATTGCTTATTGGAAATGACGTACCAGCCTTATAGTTAGTTAAGGACTGGTTGAACAAGTGTTTCTCCATAAAGGAATTAGGAGAAGCAGCCTACATTCTAGGGATCAAGATCATTCGTGACAGATCCAAGAGGTTGCTTGGACTAAGTCAGGGTACATACATTGACCAGATACTAAAGATATTTAGTATGGAAAAATCCAAGATGGGATTGGTTCCAGGGTCACATGGCTTACATCTTTCTAAGAAAATGTGTCCCCAGACACAACAGGAGAAAGATAGGATGAGTAAGATCCCATACGCTTCGGCTATAGGATCCATCATGTATGCCATGTTATGTACCAGGCTTGATGTTGACTATGCACTGAGCATGGTAGGAAGATATCAAGAAGATCCAGGAGAACAACATTGGACTGCTGTTAAGACTATCCTTAAGTATCTGAGAAAAACTAAGGATATGTTCCTGGTGTATGGAGGAGACGAGGAGCTTGTCATCATAGGGTATGCTGATGCTGGTTTTCAAACAGATCAGAATGATCTGAAGTCGCAATATGGATATGTTTTCTGTCTCAATGGAGGAGCTGTGAGCTGGAAGAGTTCAAAGCAGCCAGTTGTCGCTGATTCTACAGTGGAGTCTGAGTATATAGCAGCTTCTGATGCAGCCAAGGAAGCCGTCTGGATTCAGAACTTTGTCCAGGAGCTTGATGTGGTACCTAGCAGTAAAGATCCCATTACATTGTATTGTTATAATACTGCAGCGGTGGCTCTTGCAAAAGAACCAAGGTCACATCAACGGACAAAGCACATACTCCGGAAGTATCACCTCTTGAGGGATTTCTATCAAAGGGGTGAAGTTGCAGTGAGAAGAGTGTCCACAGAAGAGAACGTGGCGTACCCCATGACTAAAGGCCTATCTTAGCATAAGCATAAATATCATGTGAGAGCTAGCGGGTTAAAGGCTGTTAGCAGTTGGATCTAGTCCAAGTGGGAGTCCGTTGGAGTTAGTGGTTTAGAACCAACTATTTTGTACTTTATTCATTAAGTAAAAGCCTTATCACATCTTGATTGTTCTTCTGCATGACATGTCATGTGATAATTTCCTAAGGACAGCTGTTGCATTAAAGGTTCGTAGCGGATCCCTGCTATGATGAGAACCCAGAAGTGCCATAACACTGTTCTTGAATGTATGTTCTATGACCGGATGATATTATTTGAGAGACACAAATAATACAGTTCATTAGGGGTGAGGACTCATAAAACTTTGAGGAACCTTCTCATGGTGTGCGCCCTTGGTAATATCCAGGAGGATATTATGAGAACGAGACCCACCAGTAGGAAATCCACATTTCATAGTGTCATTGGATGTTCCTATCCACGGACGTGTGTATTGGTCCTTAGACTTTAAGATTATTATTAATGGGTATTACAACTCGCGTACTTAGATGTATTGACGAAAACTGTGACGACACACTGTTCACAGCGAGGTAGTATACGTTGGGTGCGTCACGAGTAATACCGCATTAATAGATAATGCGAGAAAGGATTTGTCCCTTCCATTCCATAACGAAAGTAGATATCTCAGGCCCTTTGATGGAATTGATATAGCCTAAATAAATCCATGGCCATGGTAAGGTATGGGTATGTTTAATTTCGGGAAGTCAAAGAAAGAATAATCAAGCACATGGGTTGATGGCACTAGCATGCAACCCGCTTGATTGGAGATATTGAGACAAAGGGATTATATTACACGGTAAGCGTTCGTAGGAGGTGACATGTCATTGCGGTGTTAAATTCTTTCTCTATGGGTGCCTTGGCCTGTTGCTAGACGCTAACCTTGGACTTTAGGCAGGCTCAGCCTAATGCCACTGAGAAAGAGGCCTAGAGGGCCACACACTAAGTGTGTCCATGTATCTCAGTTAAATATTAATTTAACAAGTTAAATAAATATTATTCCTGACTGTGGTTTAATAATTATTTAAGGATGTCTGATCGCATTTATTTTGACACTAGTTATTCGAGAGAATATATTGTGGATGAAATAATATATTTATTAACGAGTAATGCTATTACATTTATTTAAGAAATAAATAGTCATTAATCAAGGTATAATAAATGTGGTGGAGAAAAATGGAAATAAAAGTACACGCTGTGTATATTAAATATACACGCCGTGTAGTTTTATGGAAAACAGGTACACTCCGTGTATTAATTATTACACACCGTGTAGTTTTTACAGTTGGGATTTTGAGGATTTAATATTATTTTATTAAATGATATTTATTATAATCAGTGTGGGCGCATGTCAAGTAATTAATAATTCGACATGGGGTTTTCAATAAGAGTTAATGAAATAAATAAAACGCATAACGCGTTTATTTATTGTCATAACTGTATTAACCTCAAACCTAATTATAAATATCCTCGCAACCCCAACATTTTGGAGATCCATTGTTGTGCACAACAGATTTGGAAATACTCTCAAGCCAAGAGAGAATTCCCTTTCCACCAAGAACGCCTTTAAGTTACAAGAGCAAGATCCTCCATCAGATCAAGGCGGTCGAAGGCGGACATCGCAAGCGAAGGTTTTTCCGCACTAGCACTCGAAGATCCCTTTGGCGACATCCGGAGATACGTGACACACGTATGGATCACCACTAGAGGAATCCTACACTTGGATTCTACGACACAATGACGGATCACCGAATCGTGACCGGACACATCAATGAAGAAAGAATTCCAACGAGGTAATTCTTATGCATTAATTAAATTAATTATAGTCAACATATGATGATCCTCCTCAAGGGTTATGGGACTCTTCTTTTATTTTCGTTCTTTGTTCTATTCCGAAGATTCAGAGTTTTATATCATGAAGGATCTCAGATTGAACGGTGTTTATCATTAAAATTAAAGTTGGTAAAACCCACCAATGCGCTTCCGCTGTGCCCGGAACCTTCAAACCTCACTCCCTTTCCATGTGTTATAAATGACATAATGATTTTTTTAAATCACTTTTAAAATGTCACGATTTTGAAATGAAACCCATTTATTTTTTTCTATGTGGGTTATTTATGAAATTTCTGATTATGATCTATGTGGATCATATGAAAATAAATAAATATTAATGGTTCTCCCTAATAGAAATTCAATCTAGTGGGTAAAGAATTTATCTATAAATATGATGATTTTCACGATACCTTGGTGAATAGCCTTGGTAAATTTTATGACACATCAGGGTTGAACCTTGGTGATATGTTCATGAATGTATAAATGAAATTTTTTAGCCACATATTCAAGTTATTTTCATTATGATATTCCTATACTACAATTGATCATGTCTTTATGTGTTTTATGATGTTCTTATTGATATCACAAGTAAATTGATTCCCTTGCTTGCCTTACTGGGCCTTCTGCTCACCCTTTCCTTTGATGTATGTCTCCAGGTTATTAAATGAAGTAATTGTACTTAAGATGAACCTATTATAAAGCCTTACAAGTGTATTAGAAGAATTTTTTATGTTATTTTCATGTATTATGTTCCTGATTTCAAAGACACTAGAGTTCAAAGATCCTCTGTTTGTAAAATGTAATGAAAAGTTATGCAATAAAAAGGTGGGATGCCATAGTTGGTATTAAATGATAGTTTAGTTATTTATGGAAATTAGGCTATGAAAAAATTATAAATAACCCTATAGAAAATTTTAAATATGAGAAAACTTTCTGGTATTTGGGTGAGTAACGAGTAAGTGGTTTATCATACAAATACATCCCTATCTAGATACGAGCAGGTAGAGGCGACTCTCACACGGATGTACATAGGGGTAAAACCCGAAAACACTACTTTGAGATAGAATCGAATGGGAACTGATGCATGACAATGGGCCTTGCTACACTCTTGGTTACGACACTCCTAGGGGATATGTTTGGTTAATTGAAAGTTTTTTATGAATCATTAAGAAGGAATTATAGAGAAATGTAATTGTTTAAGCATGTAGTTTTAAGACATAAAATCCTTTATAGATAAAAGATTTTTAAATGAAATAAGTTCCTTAATAAGGTTTTATTATTTTAGAAAATTGCAGGCAATAGGAGGAACCATGAAAATGGTGACCGCAATAAACCTTGGGCTAATAACCCTCCGATGGAAGCCAGAATGGAAACATTCATGAGAATGATAAACCAGATGAATCAAGTTATGAGAAATAACGTGAATCAAGCTGAGAGACCAATCTCATCACGAAGGGAACAAATTTCTGTTGAATACTTTATGTGTCAACGACCACCAACCTTCAGTGGATTGACCAACCCATTGATTGCCAAACAGTGGATCAACTCTATCGAGAAGATCTTTTATGTGCTCCGCTATTCTGAACAAGATAAGGTTACCCTGGTTGTCTATCGCTAAAAAAGAGATGCTGATCAGTGGTGGAAACTGATTAAAAACACAAGTCCAAGAGTGTAAGTTGGAGCTGTGAAGTGGGAAGAGTTCAGAAAGATATTCTTCAACAATTATTTCCCTCAATCGATGAGAAAAAGAATGGAGAAGGAGTATCTCGAGCTAAAGAAGAAGGATATTGAATCCGTGGGAAGCTACGAGATTAACATCACACGGATTTAACGTTACACCTCTAGATTTTTCATGTATCCAAATGGCAAGGTTGATAGATTCTTCGGCAGACTAAGACCTCATCTACGGAAGAATCTAGCTAATTGAGACTATGATAACTATTAGAAGATCATGCGGAGTGCGATGAAAGTCGAGTTGGAGTTTGGTGAGACACGGTGGTCTCATAAATCAAATGAAAAGAAGAGATCGATGGATCCTAGCTTAGGTAGGACCTTTGATTAGGGAAGAGGAGGCAAGCAAGTGAAACTTCCCACGTGTAATAAATGTTGGAAGAAACATTTGGGGAACTTCCTACTCGAGAGCGGGAAATTCTACAAGTGTGGAAAAGATGGCCATATTGTGAGGAATTGTCGTAGTGAGGTGAAACCTCAACTTACAAACACTAACGATAAGGGGAAGATGGTGCATTCCCTACCTGATGTCCAGTTCATTAAGTGTGGACAACATGGGTACTTTTCCAATCAATGTCCAAATCTAAGGGCAGTAGAGGGGAACCACCATCAGCCTTAGAAAATTGCAAGGGAGAAAGGTCATTCTTTTGTTATCACAATAGAAAAAGTTGAAGATCCTAATGATATGGTAGCAAGTACTCTTTTTGTTCTCTCAAATCTAGAAAGTATATTGTTTGATTCTGGTTCAACACATTCCTTAATTTCCTCTATGTTTGCAAAGAATTTTGAATTAACCCCCTATTTTCAAAAATTAGAGTTATCAGTCAATACTACTAGAGGGATTATCCAAGAATCATCTATGTTTAGAAAATCTAGTATTTACTTTGTTGAGAACAATATTATTTTAAATCTAGTAGTAATTCCCATGATAGAATTAGACATTATACTGGGGATGGACTGGATCTCAAAGTATAATGATAAGATCAAATGTAGAAGTAAGGAAATATCAGTAGTCTTGAATGGAAAACCTACATTTATCTTGCAAGGAGAGATATCTCAATTTTATCGTTTTCTAGAAGAACCCCCTATATCCTTCTTTGTGTATTTGATCGGTGAAGAAGAATAAGGAGATGAGAGTTTAAGGATATAAAATATCCACATCATCCAGGAATACGTTGATGTATTTCCTAAGGAGTTACCCAGACCTCACCCAGAAAGAGAGGTAGAGTTCTCCATTGAGCTCATACCTAGATCTCATCCAATATCAAATACCTCATATAGGATAGAAAATGTGGAGTTGGAGGAATTAATGAAAACCCTCCAAGATCTTTTGGAGAATGGGTTTATCCGACCAAGTGTGTCTCCTTGTGGAGCACCAATTCTCTTTGTAAAGAAGAAGGATGGATCAATGCAGCTATGAATTGATTATAGAGAAATGAACGAGATTACAATAAAGAAGAAATACCCTCTTTCAAGAATTGATGACTTATTTTACCAACTTCATGGGGCTCAATTCTTCTCTAAGATTGATCTTCATTCTGGTTATCATCAATTGAGGGTGAAGAAAGAAGATATTCCAAAAATTGCCTTCCAATCAAGATATGGGCATTATGAGTTTGTTTTTATGCTCTTCAAACTGACTAATGCACCATAATTTTTTTTAGATTTGATTAATAGAGTCTTTAAGGACTACCTTGATAACTTTTTGGTAGTTTTGATTGATGATATTATGATATATTCCAAAAAGGATAATGAAGATCATCTAAGGGTTATTTTGAAAACTCTATGGAAGGAGAGGCTTTTTGGAAAGTTTAGAAAATGAGAATTATGGTTACAAAAAGTTACTTTCTTGGGGTACATTATTACCAATGAAGGAATCATAATTGACCATGCAAAGACTAAGGTTGTAGAGGGCTAGCCTCAGCCTACAATAATAACTGAGATTTGTTGTTTCCATGGTTTAGTGGGATATTAAAGGAGGTTTGTGAAAAACTTTTAATGAATTTCTAATCCATTAACAAAGTTAACTAGAAAAGGGGTCAAGTTCATCTAGACAAAGGAGTGTGAGGAAAGTTTTCAAGAGTTGAATAAGAGATTGGTTACTGCAACTGAGTTAAATCTTCCCTCAAGTGGAGAAGGATTCGTTATTTTTAGCGATGCATCTCTGAAAGGGCTAGTGTGCTTCCTCATGAAAAATGACAAAGTCATTGATTATGCATCTTGAAAGTTGGAGACTCATGAGCAGAACTATCATACGCATGATCTGGATCTTGTAGTAGTCATTTTTGCTCTGAATATTTGGAGGCACTATCTTTATGGGGATAAATGTGATATATACACAGAACATCAAAGTTTAAAGTATATTTTCAAACAAAAGGAATTGAACATGAGAAAAAGGAGATGGTTGGAACTTCTTAAAGACTATTATTTTTCAATTCAATATCATCCCGGAAGAGCAAACAATGTTGCTGATGCATTAAGCAGGAAAGTCCCAGTTGTTCTTTCCATGATGAGGATTCAAAAATATCCTTTTATCAATGACCTAGTAAAGTTGGACGTGGGAATTATGAGGAAAGGGATATCATCAACCCTAACCCAAATGACTTATCAACCATCATTACTAGAGAAGATCAAGAAATCTCAGAAAGATGATCCTTTGTTACAGAAGAAGCTAGAGGCTGTGAAGGATGAGAAGTTTCCTAAGGTCAATACTAATCAAAAAGGTGTACTGAAATTTCATACAAGACTTTGTGTTCCATCTATTCTAGAAATAAAGAAGGACCTGATGGATGAAGCTCATAACTCTAATTTCTCTATACATCCTAAGAGCACACAAATTTATAGGGACCTTAGTGATCATTATTAGTGGGATAATATGAAAAGGGAGATTGATGACTACACTTCAAGGTGCTTGGTATGTCAGCATGTGAAGGTAGAGAGACAACTTCCTAAAGGGGTATTGCAACCACTACCCATACCAGCATGGAAGTGGTACAATATCACTATGGACTTCGTCACGGGTCTCCCAAGAACTTCCAGAGGAAATAATGTTATATGGGTTATTGTTGACCGTCTAAACAAGACTGCCCATTTTATCTTCATTTGGGAAGACTTCCCTGTTTATCAAATTTCCAGGGTTTACGTGAAGGAAGTTGTAAGGCTGCATGGAGTTCCAATTTCTATCATATCTTATCAGGATCCAAGGTTCACATCCAAATTCTAGAGAAGTCTTCAACATGCTCTAAGAACTAAATTTAATTTCAGTACGGTCTATCACCCCCAAACTGATGTCCAATCTGAAAGGACTATTCAAACACTTGAGGACATGATGAGAACATGATCAATGGAATTTAAAGGTGGAAGGGATCAACATCTCCCTTTAGTTGAGTTTTCTTACAACAACAGATTCCACTTGAGCATTCAAATGGAATCCTATAAAGCTCTATATGGGAAGAGAGGTAGAACTCTAATTTTTGGGATTAAGTTGGGGAGAGAAAGCTTCTTGGGCCTGATCTTTTACAAGAGATGACAGAAAATGTCCACACCATCTACCAACACATTAAGGCTTATTAGAGTTGGTAAAAGAGCTATGCTAACAACCATCGAAGGGACTTGGAGTTTGATGTTGGTGACAAAGTCTTTCTTTATATTTCACCTTAGAATAGAGTCATGAGGTTTGGGAATAAAGGTAAGCTCATCCCTAGTTACATTTGCCCCTATGAAATCCTTGATCACGTCGGATCAGTGGCCTATTGTCTTGAACATATTCCAAATATTGCACAAGTTCATGATGTTTTCCACGTATCCCTCTTGAAAAAGTACATACCTGACCCTTCACATGTACTAAACCTAGAGGTGGTACAACTGGAACATGACTTCTCTTATGAGGAGAAACTGGTGGAGATCTTAGATCGTAGAGACAAGGTTCTATGCAACAAGACTACCAACCTTTTTAAGGTTTTGTGGAGGAACCAAAAATGTGAAGAAGCCATGTGGGAACCAGAGGAGTCTATGAGGTAGAATTACCCACACCTTTTATCTTTTTAGGGTATGAGTTAAAATTTAGGGGATGAAATTTCTTAAGGGGGGATGATTGTAACGACCCAAATTTTTTTAATGAAAATCCCTCTTGATCTAATTAAATGTCTTAATATGTGAAATGGTTATACATCATATTCACTTCTTTTGTTTTATGTTTTTTGATTTTAAAATACCATTAATAATTATGACTGTTGCTAATATAGTTGTTGAACAGTGATCACATGATTAGTATAAATATAGGGTTTTAAAAAATCCTTTTTACATAGATAAAGGAAGCGATGGACTCATCCAGTAGACTTGCTCCGTATGAAGCCCATTTATCTAATATCAAAAAGAAGGTTTTGTATTCGGGCTTCCATCTTGACCAATCCCAAGCCGATCTTGAATACGTTAAGGTCGAGCATAACTGACTACGGGAGAAGTGGAAGTTTATAGGGATTACCACTCGAGCGATGTTATCCGAGCCACCCCAAGAGTTTTTCACCATCGTGCACATTACCCTAAGGTCTAATGTGGGTTTTTTAAGGGGTTATGTAAAAATAGACTAGTATTATGATTATGTACATTATTTTTGTATATAATAATGAATGTACTTTCAGTTTATTATTTTTACTCTGTAAATAGTTTTTAAAGCACAAATAGTATTTTTTGTTAAATATTCAACTAAGAAATATATTTTGATGAATTAATGGATTTTTGAATTAAATAATATTTTAATAAAATATTATTATTATTATTAATAAATTAATATTTATTAAATATAAATTATTTTATAATTTTATGAATGCAAATGTAATTTTTATTAAAGTTTGAAATCCATTTTTGTTAAAACCCATGACTTTTTGATAAATATAGGTTTTTATTTTAAAAGTGAAAAATAAAATATTTAGAAAATTATTTAGATAAAATGAATATTATTTATTTAATTAGGAAGTTGAAATTATCCAATGGTGAAATTTTCATAATTTTGTGAGACCGTCAAATTTTTGGGTAAAACTTAAATACCGTTTAAATATATAATGTGTTTTATGACATCATAATGACCCAATAGTGATGCTATAAAATATAATAAAATTTATGTTCGGCCAATATATGTTTTAACATTAAAATATTGTTATTTTGGGTTTGTTTGATTTATTTTACAAAGCATTAGTGTACCCTTGAAGACTTATATTACATTTTGTCTTTTTAAATTGTTTTCCTTGAGAGTGTAACTCACCTCCACATAAGCAACACGATGGGATAGTTTGTGGTTTTGATTAGTTTAATGTGAGGTGTCCCAAACCTAAATAATAAAAAATTCCCTCTCCTTTACTATATAAACCCACCCAAGATCCCACTTAAATTTCACTAAAATCCTTTGGAGTTCTTCCAAACTCTTCCCTTCTATCTCTAGAATCCTCCCAAGGAGCCCTGAAGCCTCCCAAGGTCCCGATGTTCAATCTTTCTAAGTTACTCTTCAAGTTAAGGGATCTTTTCACCCACCTCTTTCAGGTCATGACTTCCTTTATGTTATGTCTTCTAGTTTACATTTTGTTATATGGGAGTATATTCCTAAATATCATTATTAAAGTCCATTTCATGTCCAAATGTTGATAGACCCTTTCTTCTCTCATCAATTTATTTTCTGAATTGTTAAGTGATGCCGTTAGGTTGCCAAATTTTCGTAAAATAAATCACATATTCTCTTTTCATTCAAGTTTCATTTTCATATAGTATTTCCTTCAAATAACCATACAATGATCTTATTTATTTTTATTATGTACCCCTACTGTATAATGAGTTATTTTTGAGTTGGTGACCCTTGTACCCTCTCTTTTTATTGTTTTCTAAAACCATGTTATATAGTCGTTATGCTACAGAAATTTCGACTCAAATTTCTCTGTCTTTATCTAATAAAATTCTCTTGTTTCATTAATGTGAATACCCAAACCTATTTTGTTTTTTATAGGTGTTAATAAATTCAAAAAAATTATATATTTGATTCTGGAATTGAAATACATATAACCCTCACTCCCTTTCCATGGGTTATAAATGACATAACGATCTTATTTTTAAAGCACTTTTAAAGCGTCATGATTTTGAAATGAAACCCATTTGTTTTATTCAATATGGGTTATTTATGAAATTTTTGATTATGATCTATGTGGATCACATGAAAATAGAGACATACTAATGGTGTTCCCTAATAGCACTCCAATTCATTGGGTAAGGAATTTATCTCTAGAGATAACAAGTTTCACGATACCTTGGTGAATAACCTTGGTAATTTTTATGAATCCTCGGGGTTGAACCTTAGTGATATGTTCATGAATGTCTAAATGAAATGTTGTAGCCACATATTCATGTTATGTTTCAAGTTATTTCTTTATGATATTTCTACACTACCATTGCTCAGGTCTTTATGTTTTTCTATCATGTTCTTATTGATATCACAAGTAAACTGATTCCCTTTCTTTCCTTACTGGGCCTTCTCCCCACCCTTTCCTTTGATGTATGTCTCCAGGTTATAAGATATATTAATTGTACTTAGTCTGAACCTATGATTAATCCTTAAAAGTGGATTAGAAGAATATTTTATTTTATTTTCATGTATTATGTTTCTAATTTCCAAGACACTAGACATTAAATATCCTCTATTTTTAAAATGTAATGAAAAGTTATGTAATAAAAAGGCAGGATTCCATAGTCAATGATTGTCTAAAAAATGATTTTCTTTATCATTTTCTGATTGGGTGCATGAATCCTTAATCAATGTTCAAAATTACTATCATGAAATCAAAATTTGGAAGATTTAAACCCCCTTCCTCTAAAATTTTATCTCACCAAAATAGTCATGAACATCTTCCACTAAAATTATCTCTTTAGACACACTCATTCTCTTACACTTCAATATAAACCTAATATTGTTTTATGAATACCTTCGACAATGACTTATAATTTTCTTCTTCCATAAGTTTAGTCAGCATCAAAATTAATCTTAACACCAGTTACATCATCTTCATCAAATCACCATCTTCGATAGAAATATCAAGATATGAAAACCATTGAACCCCAATCACAGATCCAGATATTCTAAAAACTATAGTTGAAGAAAAAGGTTCATCCTTTTCTTCTTTAAGATTCGACGACCTTCGATCTCCAAACACAGTACAAATTTTTCAACGATAATTGTTTATCTCCTTTACATCAAAGCATCAATGAAAATCATTACTGAAATGTATTCATTCTATTATTTAGAAAAAACTTTCAAACATAGATCAAGGTTTTATTTTTCATCCTAATCCTTAGTATCTCATCATGTCATCATTTGACCAGGGCATATCACAAATCACTTACCCTGATAAATTTAAACCCTCATCAACTCAGGTTGGGAATAAAATTCACTAAAGATGTCAGCTGAACCCGGTCACTATTATACATCTCTAGATCTGAACATGACTTGTTTAGAATGTCATCAACTAGATTCGTCTTCCTATTTAATGGTGACACAACCCATCTCTGTCTTGGTCAACACTGAAATCTCCGATAAAATTTATCTTATGCGAAACTCCACTACCCCTTTAAATAATCTTACATACTTTACTAATTGAAATTATTTTACATGTGATCCTTCTCAAAATTATCTTATGTGTGATGATTTTTGGTTCAAATAAAAATATATCCCATGGTTCAGATAAATTTAAAGAATGAAAATAAATTAAATATAATTTGAAAATTATGTTAATGTAGTAAAAAAATTCAGAAAGAAAAAAAATTGAAAATTTAATTAAAATAATCATCAAATTAAAATTAAGCAGAAGCATAAAAAAATAAATAGATTAAATTTTATAAAAATATATAATGAAACAAAACATATAAATAAAATTAAATGAAATATCAATATAATATATTAAAAATTACAAAGAATTTTAAAAAATGAAACAAAAAAATCAAATAAACACACATTAATAACAAAAAATTCAGAGACTTATTATTTAAACATCAAAATAAAAATAATTTAATAATTGAACACATTATAATACAATTTAACATTTTCAATGATTATTTAAAAAAATTACAATTCTAACAAATTTTTTCCAAATAATTATAAATTCTCCATTATAACAAAATTTCAACATAAAAAAAATTAATTAAATATAATTGATTGGGAAAAAATGTATAAAATACAACCACATAAAATTACCAAAAACTAAGAATTTTCTTGTCCTCCATCAATAATTTGGTCAAATTTATGTAAATAAATAAATCTTAAGATTGAAATATTAGATTTTCCACAAAAAATTAGTTTTTAAAATTATTTTCTACCTTTGATTTTCATTAAACAATGAAAGTATTTTACCAGTATGAAATTAAATATTTTCTAGTGAAAAAATGATTCATGTAAAAAAATTGACGACTGATCTTAAAATTTACAATTCAAATTAAACTTACTTCAATTTGCATTCAACTAAAATTATAAAGTTCACTTTTCCTCTAGGAGAACTTACTCAAATAATTAGAAAAAAATTAGACACTCGATTTGGACGAGAAAACATAATAAATTAAAAGGGACTATAAATAACTCATTCATTATTATAAATAATAAAAGAAAAATTTCATCCTGGATTATGATTTTCATTTCATAATTCCTTTGAAATAATACTTTATGAGTTTAAATCCAAATATAAATATATTATAATTTTATAAAATTCACATAATCCTTTACAAAGTCAACTGATTTTCAAGAGGGAAATGAAAAATATTTTAAAAAACTACACTTAATGGGTATTAGAGAATTAACCCCAAAAAATTTGTACAAAACAATCAATCTTTAGAAAAATTGATAACTACTGGAAATGATTTATTGAAACTTGAAAAAAATAAAATTTTAAAAAATATAGGGGTTTCTAAATGGTTTCACACTGTGGTATATATTATCACATTGAAAGACCCTTTCCCCCATACTAAAACTCATTATTTTCCCCAATATTGAATCTAAGGTGGAGAAATAATTTTATTCAATTTTAAAGTTAAAAATATATTTGGAAGTTTAATAGATTATAAATCATGTATAAAAGGTCATAATAAAGCTCAACGTTTTTTTCCACAAAAAAAAAACAAATAATTAAAACAACATACAACATGAAAAAAACTTTACTACTTTCTACCACTTCAACAATTCATCTCAAAAATAAGTTTTTATTCTAGTTCATGTTCAAGAAAGTGTGCCAAAAAATTTCTAGCAAAGACAATATAATTTAGCACTAATAAAAAATAAAAATCAACCAAACTAATATAAATAACCAACAAATTTCAGAAAAAAATGAGTATGAAAAATTAAACATTTAATTATTTTTAAAATAATTAAAATTCAAATTCGAAACAATAAGAGTATTATAGAAATCATGAAAAACAAGCATAATTTTTAAAAAACACTCACTTGATATAGAAGCTTCATTCCTCTTTTAATCCACTCAAATTCACCAAATATTTACATGAAAAATATTTTTCGGATATCTTGTTTTAATTTCCTAAATGTTGAAAAGTTTAACATTAAATTCTAGGAAAAATCAATTCAAGTAAAATAAAACCATAGTTTAGAATGTAGGGGGTTAATTTAAAATTCATCATCTTGTAGCTTGTATTGATCAATGTTGATCATAATGTATCCACTTGATGAAGTAGAGAACAACCCCAAGTGTATTCCACTGGTGAAAAAAGAACTGAGTATCTTGTGGAATGCATTTCTGTCGACTTTATTTCTTACAAAAGGTATAAGAAAATTTAAAATATTTATTGAAATTTAAAACGTACTAAAAGTAAATAAAAATGGAAAAATAAGAAGATAGATATTGGTTAAATCCCCCAATAGGTGTTGTATTTTATACTATTCAAAACTGAAAAAACTATTATTTATCCCCAATCCATCATTGGATGTGGAATATATGGCAAAACAACCACATATTGGCTTTTCCATATTTGTTCAACCTTACTTATTTGTCGAGGTCCCATATTAAACAATGTAATGTACCCATCCCCCTCATGTTATGGTACAATTTATCAGTTGGGGATATAAAAAAATATCAAGGTTTCCATATTATTCTCTAAGAGGAGAGTTTTCCTCTAGTCCATTTACTTCCTCTAGGGAAAAAATTAATAAATAACTAAAAATTTCATCTGATAAAAACTAGAGAACCTCATTCTATTTCTAAATACAAATATTTTTCTATAGAGGCTATCATTAATTACATCTCCATCCCCTCCTTATCTTCTTTATACATTATAATTTCTTCTAAAAACACTTCCAAATCATCTGGGGCTTGTGAAGAGGATGTTATGCATTAGTTCTATAACAAGGGGACTGAGTAAAAATATCAGATTCAGAAAGTTCAAAACAGGAAAGGTCGAAAATATTTCAATATTCATGATATGATTTTGTTGAATACCCTTAATATTTTTACATGGCCTTGGGAAAATCATTAAATTTGGGAAGTTTATATTCTAAAATTATAACATCAACCACTTAGATTTCCTCTTAATAATTTGGTAAGAGGAGATATTCTACATGGAACTTAGGGAAAAACGTGTGAATTCTTAAAGTTCCTTAACTAAAGATTCCAGGACTTGAAGATTTAAATCTTTATTAAGCTCTTTAATCATTGTTTTTAATTCATTTTTATTCAAAGTCATGAAAATATTTATGTTGCTGTTGGAAAAAATTCCAACTAAATTTTCCAAAGGTGAGATAGATTCTATATGTTTTTATTGAATTGTTTTATTTTTTTAACAGTTTTTTTAATTTTTTTAATTTAATTTTTTTCTATTTTTTTCAAAACTACTTGATAGAATACCCAACAATGAAACCAATAGAAGAACTAGGTTTTTGTGTTTTTTTACCTCCGAACTTCAAGTATTTTTAATCTCTTAAAATACTATTGTAAAACAACACCTAGGGTTGTATCCCAAAGAGACTTTATTTAAGGATCTTCTCTATCATATATTTTATTTATTTGTTAATGTTTTTATTGTTTTCAAGGGATTTTAAAAGGCTATAAATGAAATAGAATAATTTACTAAACTAATAAAAAACAAAAAACGAAATAAACATGGATAAATAGATAATAGATTAAATAAAATATGGAATTAGTGACCTATCCTTGTGATTCGTCATGTTTAATTTTTCTTTATCATTTGAAAAGGATTTCATAACTATAAATATCTCAATGCATATAATGAAATATCTAATCATGTATCTCATTATGTTTATTAAATTATGGTCAAAATCCAAGATCTTTATAGTATATCTTCGTTCCATAGGAGTCATTCATTGACCTCAATGGTCATCAAGAACAAAGACATGATCGAATCCCTCTATAATCACAATATTTGATTGAGGATTGATAAATTTAAATAGATAGTAAGATTAAAACTTGCACTTGGGTTGAACAAACATGAAATTTCTATAGATCATTGCACTCTAGTCAGAAATTCACTATTCTCAGAATAGAAGAAAAAGAAATAACAAAATGATATAATATTTAAACATCAATTAATGATCATATTATAAATGTTCAAATACTAGGAGATAATTTCAATTGTAAAAAATAGAAAATATAAATAATCATAAAGACATATCCGTTTGAATCCACTAGTTTTAGCCTCTAGAAAAATCAACTAATCATGATCTAGGAACATGACAGGAAGATGATATTTATCTCCTTGATCATTGGAAGATTTTATTCAAGATTTCTATAAAATCTTGTTGTTCTTATCTCTATCACTCAAATATGGTTGTCACAAAAAATGATGTTTCTCCTTGTATCCTATCTCTATCCAGAAATCAATTCTAAATATCAGTCTATTTATTCATTATTAATATTTTTTTCATCTATAATGAATCACTTCTCTTTTAACTAGGTGGAAACTTATGATTTATCCTTGATAATTATTTATTTAAAAAACAAGTGACTACAACTTCCCCCTTTAAACAAATTACTCAAATAGAATGTGGAAAACCAAATTCGACACTCAATAGAAAAATATCTACCAGTGTGCATCACTCAATTGAGATGTTTGACACTGATGAATTTCAGTGAACTTATGAAGTGAAATAGAAATCACACTCACTACCATAACAACTGGGAACACCAATATCCACTCTGAAAATAGAAATTTTAACCTACAAAAAAAATATCTAGTGGACGCAATTTCAAACTACAATTACTAGAAAAATTCCAATAGTCAAGGTCTTCATCACCTTATTAAAGATTATATGGTGTTTCAAACAAAACTAGTTTTCTTATTCATTCTTAGACCAGGTGAAAAAAATCCTAAATAGGAGCTCAGAATTACTATATGTATATTGAATGTCAAAAAATTTAAACCCCCTTACTCTAAAATCAAATCTTAGAACAAATATTATTATCATATTTCTCTAACAGTCTTAGCTCAGACACACTTGGTTTCTTCTTCTTCAGCATCGAACTAATATTTTTCATTGAATAACTTTTATAGAGGCTTATAATTTCCTTATTCTACAAGTTTAGTCAGAGTTGAAATAAATATTGACACTGGTAACACCATCTTGAAGTCAAATTCTTTAAATTTATATCTCTAATGAAAATATCAATATTTTATAAGAATCAAACCCCAATCGTAAATCTATATCAATGTGGTTCATATTCCCCGAACTCAAGTTCTAATCATATTCATCATCGATGATGGTATGGATCTTGTGATTCAGCATCCAAAATCAGGAACAGATCTGGATCATCTTCAACTCCTTCAGTCGCAACTCAAATTCAATGAAAAAAATCTCAAATCTCGAAAACGTATTCAACAAAATTTCTTTAATCTAATCATTATCGGTGTCCCATAGCATCATTGTCTTCAGACAGATCATCATTCAAACGATGTTGGTTTTCAACAATAGTGTGAGGATCCTCATCTTCAACAAGGGTGGTCATCTCTTTTAGGGTTTCAAAAATGAGCTCATTTGCAGTAAATCTATATCTATTCTAAATTGGGTTGTTTATTACTAATGTGTAACCCTCTTATGCTTCCAAATCACCCCCATAATGAATTCATCACTCCAAAAACATGCATAACTCTGGTTCTCTATATCCCTCCATTAAGACTTCTCACATTTTCCCTCCCCACCCCTAGGGTTTCCACCTCCCATTATGATCCCTCTCCCTCGATAACCCTATCCTTCTCCTAATCTATTACCTATGTTGATCCACCTCTAATTCCTTGACATATTCTTACTTTTCCTCCGCCTTATTTTCCTTTATCCTCTCCACCTGATGCATCTTCTCTGCCTCTGGCTCTGGCTACTCTGGCTCCATCTCCTCCCCTTATGGATTTTCCGCCTCCCACTGCATATTTCTCTGGCTACATCACCTTATGTTCCCATGGTCTACTCTGAAGGATTTTTTAAAGCATCCCTCTATTTCAAATTAATTCAATCCCTGATTTCCGTCATATGTATCTATGGTTACCCTGCACTTACACTATCCTAACATAGATTATAAGGCCCCGACCTTAAACATTACTTAATCATGAATTAAATGAATAATTCACATAGAGGATCTTTTCAGGTTTAGAGTTTTAGAGAATTAGGTCATAACTATTACATCTCAAAAGATTACATAGTAGACACTTCTACTAAGTTTCCATAAAATAATAAAAAACACTTAAAAAGAAACATGTCTAGTTCCATGTTTTAGATAGAATGTCTTTCCTTGATCCCATCCTTGACCCTATTCATCTTTAGGTCCTGCGGAAAAAATTTCAAAAACTTGGGATGAGCATAAAAATACCAATAAAGGATACACAAAGAAGGAAAACTGTTAGTTTTTCAAAACAACAAGTAAACCATGAGTACTTTACCAAAGTAATACTTTTCACCTTTATGAAGTAGTAAAAACTATTCACTGAATAAAAAACCATTAATTACCCTTTTGTAACCAAAATATTACCATAAAACCCATATAAAGAACACATAACATATAAAGGTAACTTGGGACATAAACATACTTAAATGGAATAACCATACGGTCGACTTCCACACATACTTAATGGAATAGACATAAGACCGACTTCCATACCCAATTCATTGGAGGTTATAATGTAACCACCCATCCTAGTATTCACGACACCACCTGTCATATGGTTTATCATGTAACCACCCATCAAAATTCCATGTACCATTATAAAATCATAAGACATAAAACAAATATAATGGAAAGAAAACATTTCCACACTTTGATCACAATATACCACTTAAATATATTGACATAAAAAATCAAATATAAAAACCATTTTAATACCAAAAAAGAGTATATGGTATTTATTTACTTTTAAAAATATAATGGCTTATTGAGGAAGCCAAATATCAAATAATACTCGCGGCGGCAGAAATGTCATTGTCACCACGTATGTTAAAAAGAAACATACTTTTTTGTCATTTAGTAAAACGCTTCTTATAGAAAATATTCCTTTCGAATAAAAGTATAAGTCAAAGGGGTTTATACACCATATAAAAGAAAACCTTGTATTAGAACAAAAATATGCCTTAATGAAAGGAGATCGAGACGAAGTCCCTTACAAAAACGGTATCCTTGGATTAAGGATAAATCAATTACATAATTATGTGTGACAAAAGAATACACCAAATATATGTGGATATTAAGTGTAAAGCAATCATAGGTTATTCACACATATTCATAGAACGACATATTCAAGGATTACAATTTTATCCCAAAGAATCAAAATTGGGTTAAGAAGTTTCCTTGCAAAACTTTGACAGCCTAACAACGTCACTTCAAAATTCATAAAATGAGTTTATGAGAGATAAAAAGAGGTAAATCATCACTTGGACATAAAATTTATAGCAATAAGGATATATAAGAACATATCCTATCATAATAATATTAAAAGACCTAAAAAAAGTCTTTTAAAACGAGGAGGGTGAATGGTTCCCTTACCGAATTGGGTAACTTACGAAACGTACACCCCATGAAAGAAGGACTATAAAAAATTGATGTAAATACCCATAAACGAAAGTATATTACACCAAGAGTAAAATAATGGGCAGTAAATACACCACTCAAAGGAAAATGGTGGAAAATTTAGCATAAATCTCATAGTAATAAAAGAGAGATGAAAAATCCCTTACGAAAACTCGACAGCATAACAGCGCCACTTAAAAATTCCAAAAATGGATTTATGAGATCAAATAGGGTCTCTAATAAAATTAACATAAAATTTACAACAAGAGTAATATAAAATAACATCCCCCAACATAACAAATAGGATATTAAAAGAAGTGACATAAAGGAGAGTACTTAAAAAAAAAGAGAGAGGTTGGATCTCTTACGAAAATTCGGCAGCCTAACGGTGCCAATAAAAACTTCCAAAATGGATTGATGAGAGAAAATAGGGTCTATAATTATATGAACATAAAAATTATAGTAAGAGTAATATAAAAGATCATCCCAATCAAAAGAAAGGTGAGCTTAAAAGGAATGACATAAAAGAGTGTACTTAAAAAGAAAGAGAGGGGTATGATCCCTTACCTCGTGTCCGACTTGACTCGATCGTTCTTTAATCTCCTGAATAATAAACTTGAGTTAATTTTTACTTGCTTAAGAACCTTTTTCAAGTTAATTATTCCTTTTATATCACTTATTACCATGTTATGCACATTATGTAATCATTTAAGTTAATAACGGTCATTTTGTCGATACTTGGTACTTGAGTCAAAAGTGAACTTCTTATATTTACTAGTTGTTCATGTAGTCAAATATAAATTATCTAAAGAATGATATTCATGAGTTAGATATCATATATACCATATATATATCCAGTATATACATGCATTTATAATATTACATAATCATTTAGAGGTAATAAATGAAATGCACCATTCATGGAGACGGTAAGTCGTACGTACGCATAGACGCTACTTTCATTTCTATTTAATACTTTAATGGAATTAAATAATAATTAAATAAATTTATATTATAATTACAGTATATTATCATATATAATATGATTAAATTTATCCTTTATATGTACCACATATGGCATTAACGAATCAAATCACTTTGAGGGGGCGGTAGTCCGCACTTCCTAAAATGAAGATATCGCGTTTACCCATAATGGAAACCAAAAAGGTATCCCATAAATGAAAAATACAGAAGATTAATGAAAACATAAACATATTATATATCATATATAAATATATTTACATCATAATTTCCACCTTTGAAGGTGTTAAAAGAATATTGAACAATCATCATTTCGTGAGACAGAAATTCACCATCCACAGAAATAGTATGTTCATTAACCATTAGACGGAGGTGTGTGAAAGTGTAGCTCGAATACTTCTTATAACAACATCCTAGTATATTTAATATACTTGTGTTGTTAAAAAAGAAATGAATAAAAAGATTTTAGGGGGTTGGAGAAGAAAAATAAAACAAAAGAACATTAAAGAAGAGTTTACCTTTAAATTGGGTAACTCCCTTTGGTTTGAACCAAAAGGGTTTCTTGAAGAGATTTCTGCCCACGGTGAGGCTTCAATGATGAATAGAGGGATGTTTAGAGATGAAATGGTCAGGGGTTGGCCGAGACAAAGGTTTGAGAGGTGTGGGTAAGGAGGTAGAGGTGGGGGTCTTTTATAAGAGGAGAGGAGGGGCACTCTTGGAAAGTCAAAAAAGGTTACATTATTTTCAAATGATTTTTGGATTTTAAAGGTCCCACATTGATATATTTTGAGGATACGGTGATAAGGGTTTGAAATCCACCCATCAAATAGGTTTTATAAATGTGTAGGTCTTAGATTTTACATTATCTTTTCATTTTATTTAAATCGTTAAATAATGAGGTAATCGATGCATCATCATGATGTCATAAATAATTTAATTTATTTAATGTATAAAAATTATAAAAAATACTATGATGTAGGAAATATCTTTATATTTCCAATTACTATTTATAGTCAAAAATCTGACTTGTATAACCCCATGTAAAAATTGTTTTAGTAAAATAATACATGTTTGTGTCATTTTTACTTTTACTTTAAATAAAAGGCATTAATGTCATTATCTTACCCAAGTGGCTCCATGGGGTCCCAAAAATAGACCCATGGGTTGTATTGGTCGGCCATGACTCATCCAATAGGGTTAGGACAAGTTTCAAGATATTTTCATTTTATTATAATATCATTTTTACCTTAAATCACAATAATTACCTTTAATCGCGATTAATAAAACATAAAAGTTACTTTTCATCAAATATTATTTTCATCCCATTGAACCACATTTTACTTAATAATGAAAATCATTTATATTGAATTTTTTAAATTCAAATCACAGAAGTGGTAAAGTTACATTTAAACAAATAATCAGTTTTTGTAACTACCACTTTGTGGTTTCACTATTCATCAAAAATTATGGATTTTCAGAAAAATACCAAAAATTTACCCTAACCTATATTTGATATTCTGAATTAAAAAATGATTTCTATTTTACCAAATTCATAACATATAATTTTCATTAATTAATTTTATAATTAAATCCTGCTGTCAAATCAAATAGTGTGTTTTTAAGAAACAATATCTATCAAAAGATTGACACTCGTTTATGTCCAATCTCAAAGTGACATTAATTTCAAATACCGCCATTGGATTAAATGGTAAAAATATATTCTAATTTCACTTTAAAACAAATTAAAAAGATAATCTAACTATATAAATAAATTATATTAAAAATAGGTTTTGAATTAAAATACAATACTTTTCACTATTCATTAAAAAATGAACATTATCAGAAAAATACCAGAAATTTATCCAAAGTAAATTTCAATGTCCCAATCATAAAGAATAAGTTTATTTTGAAAATTATAGCTTATAAAATTTTCAAAATATAGATTTAAAAAATGGTTCACCATCAAAAGGTGGTAAAACAATCTTTTAAAAATATTAGAGTATTTATTCTTAAAATTGGATTCATTTGGATTTTAAGCCTCTAAAATTTGTTGGATAAATGTAAAATTATTTAACAAACATATGTAATCATTTTGAAGTTATTTCTGTTCATTACCTCCATTACAACAACTAGGAATTAACTATTATAATATTGTTATATTATTAGTGTGCAACGTAAGATTTCAAAGAAACTCATTGTTGCGTATTGGGTACGCCATCGAGCATAGAATTCCCTTTAAAGTAGTATTAAAATTTTATTCACAAATATCGATAAACATTAGAATGTAATATTATTTATTTACCTAGGATGTTACATCCATCCCCCCTTTTGAGAATTGTGTCCTCGTAATTTCAAAATTGGGCTTGGAAACTCCATTGAATGTCCCACATCAGAACAAGAGTCATTAAAACTATCACTTAAAAATAATGGGAGAGAAGTACAAAGGTCACTAAAGTTAACCCATACTAGGATTCCAAGTATGAAAATAGGGATATGGAGTAAAAAACAAAGGGTTATGTTATGATGGAGAGTGATAGTAAACATGTCTAGGAGAAATTTAACCATAAGAAAATAACAAGCTTGTGATGGGTTAAACGGTATTCGATTCCCCAGTAGGAAAAGTTAACAGACAACATTTTTGTTTTAAGTCACTCTTAATTGAGGAATTTATTTTTGAGATTAACTAAATCAAAATGAAACATACTTACTTTTCACGTAGACTTTCAACTTTTATTAGATTCCTTAATCAAACTCACATTTTCTCCAAAAGACGTGTATTTAGGAAGGCTTGTTCACATTAAGAGTACTATAATCAACTTCTTGAGAATCACCTAATCCATAAAATAGAACTATATATTTCCCATGTCTTTAGATATCAACCAAAACCAAACCAAAAAGTCTAGTATGAGATCAGATAATACCCAAAAAGGATATTTTATTTTTACAAAAAGAAAAACTACTCCTAATCTCCAAAATTTGTCCAAAAATACCCAAAGTTCAACAAAAACCACTCAATAAACAACTATCCATAAAATTATTCAAAGTAATCCAAACTAATATTTAAACTCAAATCTCTGAAGGATTTAATCACATTGTCTTCCAAAATTAATCTTAACATTTATCTCCAAATAACACCAGTTACTCTTAAAGTATCACATTGAAAAGTAATTAGCCTAATCAAATATTATCCATGATAGGATAATCATTTCCATAGATAACCCAAAATAAACTTATTCTTGATTCATAAAATCATCTAACTATAAAGAATTAATCAAACTAACCAAGGACTTCACGTAGTCCAGTGGTAGGTGATAAATACCAGTTTCACTTTAGTTGTGGGTTTGATTCCCGCAACTTCGTTCAACGCGACGGGTTGTCACACGGTCTGCGTGTTGTCCTTTTTCCAAAACTATATAATTTTATAACATTCCTCAAAAAGACATAAATTCATCAAAAATAACCATAACAAATTTTAACCTCAAGTTTATCTCATGCCTTTCGTATTCCATCATATCATGTAGTAACCCATAATTACCTCAAAGTAAGGATCATATAAAACCTAATGGTTACCTTTATAATTATTACCTGAACTTCCAAATCGAGTTGGTTCTCTCGTACACAATGTATTAGAGAACTCACCAAAGTTCAAGTGGTTAATAATGACTCCTTGATAGTTGGTTTGGAATAACCATGAGATTCCTCATTGAATACCCTATTTCATCCAGTCTCTTAATCAGAGAACCACCATAGTTTCCTTCATACCCATTGTCACTTTGGTTCCTGCTAGATCCATCCATTTACTAAAACAAAAAAAAATCAATGTGAGTATATCAAAAAAATAATCATGTACTAAAGAGTAATATAAACACAAAGATATACTTATCCAAGTTATCTCAAAATCATTCCAACCTTCAAAAAAAACAACAATGACTCCATCTAATATACTAACCATTGTGGTTAAACACAACTTGTCACTTATGCTTAAAGAATACCTTAACCTCTAAAGTTATCTAAACCGACCTCTGATACCAACTATAAGGCCGCAGCCTTAAACATTAATTAATCATGAATTAAATGAATAATTAACATAGAGGATATTTTTAGGTTTAGAGTTTTAGAGAATTAGGTCATAACTATTACATCTCAAAAGATTACATAGTAGACACTTCTACTAAGTTTCCATAAAATAAAAAAAAACACTTAAAAAGAAACATTTCTAGTTCTATGTTTTAGATAGAATGTCTTTACTTGATCCCATCCTTGACCCTATTCATCTTTAAGTCCTGTGGAAAACATTTCAAAAACATGGGATGAGCATAAAAATCCCAGTAAAGGATACACAAAGAAGGAAAACTGTTAGTTTTTCAAAACAACAAGTAAACCATTAGTACTTTACCAAAGTAATAATTTTCACCTTTATGAAGTAGTAAAAACTCTTCACTAAATAAAAGACCATTATTTACCCTTTTGTAACCAAAAGATTACCATAAAACCCATATAAAGAACACATAACATATAAAGGTAACTTGGGACATAAATATACTTAAATGGAATAACCATACATTTAACTTCCACACATACTTAATGGAATAGCCATACGGCCGACTTCCATACCCAATGAATTGAAGGTTATAATGTAGCCACCAGTCCTGGTATTCACGGAACCACCCGTTATATGGTTTATCATGTAACCACCCGTCAAAAGTCCAAGTACCATTATAAAATCATAAGAAATAAAAAAATATAATGGAAAGAAAAAATTTCTACACTTTGATCACAATATACCACTTAAATATATCAAAATAACAAATCCATTATAAAAACCATTTTCAATACCAAAAAAGATTATATAGTATTTATTTACTTTTAAAAATATAACGGCTTGTTGAGGAAGCCAAAGATCAAATAATACTCACGACAGCAGAAAGGTCATTGTTACCGCGTATGTTAAAATAAAACATACGTTTTGTCGTTTAGTAAAACACTTCGTATAGAAAAGATTCCTTTCGAATAAAAGTATAAGTCAAAGGGGTTTATACACCATATAAAAGAAAGTCTTGTATTAGAACAAAAATATGCCTTATTGAAAGGAGATCGAGACGAAGTCCCTTACAAAGACGGTATCCTTGGATTAAGGATAAATAAATTACATAATTATGTGTGACAAAAAAATACAACAAATATAAGTGGATATTAAGTGTAAAACAATCATAGGCTATTCACACATATTCATAGAACGACATATTCAAGGAGTAAAATTTTATCCCAAAGAATCAAAATTGGGTTAAGAAGCTTCCTTGCAAAAAATTGACAGCCT